>CM055974.1:52505833-53717500 GCA_029531755.1 Holothuria leucospilota | reverse complement strand
ATGTCTTCCATTTTGTGTGGCATTTCCATATGTGCTAATTGTGTAACAGTGGTATCATTGACTGATCATTTTTGTTGTCTTTCTCTTTGCATTTTCTTTTTTTGTTTGTTACTGTACAGTAGCTGAAGATTCTTCACAGGAAAATTTTCACCGATTTAGTTTCAGTCTTAAAAGTTTTTGAGAGCAATTTTGACCAGAAACTGTAAACTGAGAGAAAAATTAGGTAAACTCCGTGCTTTAGATCATTCAGCATGGCCAAGCCAGCAAGCTGAAAGAAGAGTACTGGCAGATGTTATCAAAGTCAAGTCAGGGCATTTTTAAATGTGATTAGCAAAAAATGGCTCCGTGAGCATGACATAATAAAGACAAATGTAGCCAACAATAACTGTAAAGTCTTGTTTGACCTATTCATCAAATCTAGGCCACACTCTCATTACTTGTACAGGGTCCTCGTAATTCACTATACATGACATGGCTCACCTAGGGGAGACCTGTAAAAATGAATATGAGAAGGGCCAAACAGAGGCATACCTACAGTATACTTTTTTGTAATTCAGTGTATCAGCAGATAATTACATTCCATAGGTTTCCATTCCCTGCAACTCTTGAGAAATCCTTGTAACTACTGTAAAATGGCTTTGATGAGAATGGTGATGATTGTTGGCAAAGCTGAACTGTACTAAGAAATTTTCCATATTAAAGGGGAATTTTCATGATCCCAGACAGTTCCAATTCTCCCAACTATGCATCTTCTAGCCCCTCCCATAACTGTATATGAGGCTCTTCCTTGTGCAAGAATAAACCAGTTTTATTGCTTAAGGCCATGTCCTGGTGAGCATACAAGGCTATAAAATGTAATAAAAGTACTCTGCCTTGTGTGGAATGTGAGTTACTCTGCATCTTTCAAATTTTCAAACTTTGATGTCAATCAAAGAGCAGTCACCAACTGAGAATTTTCATATACATACACTAAAAATATACTTTGGGGTGATGACTGTCTGTCTTTAAGTGACTTTTATGAACATATTGCAATGCATTGCATCCCTCCAAGGCTAGTACAGACCAAGACAGCCCTTTTTCCTTCCCCTCTTAGTATGCATCAAAGGGACAGTCAAATACATACAAACATACTAAATGGCATTTCAAATTCAAGACAGAGAGTGCAATAATTTGTTTCATTGCCATTTTGCAATGTAAAAGAATACATTTTGGCTTCTCTTAGATTTCAATGTACCCAGGTCAAAATCAAATGCCATACAATTTGGCTTCATCACTACAGTTCTGAGTGTGCCAGTGGTTTTGAAAATACTACAAAATGGCTTGAGACCAAATCATGGGACTATTAAAACACCTGAGGAGTCTTTGAAGTGCTAGGATTGTTTAAAAATAAGTGATTTCTTATATGCATAGAGGGGCAGAAATGCCAACTATCATTCACTTATCATATTGTGTTAAGGTGCTAACTTGAAACTGTCACGTAAGTCACACCCCCCTTTGTGACTTACGTGACGTCACATAATTCACACTTTTCAAACTTTAATAGAAGAGAAGTTTTGGAATCAAATGTTTCCAAATGATGATAAGTTACTTTAACCCCCCACCCTACCTTTGCATATGTATTTCATCATTGTCTCTGGCATTGCCTATTTGTTGTAAAAAAACTTATGCATGCTTTTTGTCACGTAAGTCACAGTGACAATGACCAGATTTAAACATTGTGTTTGATCCACATAGCTGATAAATTATGAGTGCAATGCGCAAGAAATGAATAATGGGATAGCTTTTCAGAGCTACAATCAAGAAAGACATGTTCTATTTAGTTATTTTGCTTCATTTTTCTTCAAATTACCTTTTACCTATAATTCAGTATTTTAAGTGTTCCATATCTAAGACATTCTTTGGTGTTGGCATTTTCCAAAGGAATGACTGAATCCATGAAAGTTTTACTAAAAGTAAAAGTTGCACCTGTCTACTAATCTTTAGAGTTGAAATTAGACACCTAGTACTGAGTTCTAATTTTACCCTATCAGGACCACTTGTCATGGAATGGCCCTTAAGTTTTCTAGGACCATATCCATATTTTTGAGCTTTATGTGGTTACTTGTCTCACATTAGACCATGAGACCAAGTATGACAGACCCATGATGTAGACTGGGTCTGAAAGTCAAGAGGTGGGTCAGATATTAAGTGTGTCTGCCATCCTTTTGGAGATGTAGCTCCTTCTGGGAGCAGAACTTTGTCAGGAGTGTTTGGTTTTGCCCGTTGGCTCTTCGCCAGAGAGTTGAGGGGACTTTGAAAAAAGTATTTGCTGGCCTTTGCTTTCTCAGCCTTTTGGTTCAGAGTATGTGTAGTATAGATCTGTTCTTTTCAGCTAGTCAAGAATGAGACCATGCATGGCAGACCCATAATGTAGAGGTGTGAAGGTCAAGAGGTTGGTTAGTTAAGTTTATTGTCCCTTCTGGGAGATAGATGCTTTGGAAGTAAGGTTTGGTTTCACCCCATGGCTCTTTGCGAGAGAGTCGAGTGGACTTTTGAAGAAGTATTTGCTTGCCTTTGGGGAGCAGAACTCCGTCCGGAGTAACATTTGGTTTTGCCCCTTAGCTCTTTGCCAGAGAGTCAAGGGGACTTTGGAAATGTATATATTTGCTGGCTTTGCAAGGCTCCTACTGCTTGAGGCAAGGTGTGGACTGTATTTTAAGGTGTAACTCAGCATTGATACAGCTATGTACCATGTATACACCACACCTCTGACCCATATAACATTGTAACAGGACCAGATGAGGTCCAGAAGTGGTTCAGATAAATGTTCATAAGGCACAGCTACATATTTTCACTGATATCAAGTTATATCTGCCCAATTCTTGTTAAAGCCAGATACAAAAAATCCAATATCTGTTCCAGATATGGGCCATATATAAATTCCCTATATGGCACATGTATGGATTTGTAATACCTGGGACATGAATACATATCTTGACTTCAAGGTGAATATGGCACATGTATTGATTTGTAATACATGGGACATGAATACATATCTTGACTTCAAGGTGAATGGATGGATTCTGTAATAATTGTAATCTATGGATATAATTTACAATCTGTTAATTGACTCAAAATGCAGACTGACCCCCACACTGAAATTTCCAGAAGGTTGGATATGTTCAATGAATTTATAGATTAAGTTGTAAGCTGTCATCTCCTATAGGCTTACATACATGCGCCCAGTCAATCAATGTACTGCAAGGTAATTAATACTACTGTTAACATAAAAAAGAACACTGGTTGGATTTTTCTTTTACAAATGTGGGTTAGACGATATTAAGTTTTCCCATTTTCCCTTACATAACGAAATGACTTTAAGGCTAGTCATAAAAAGCGAGCAGGCCTCCAGATTCCAAGGGAATGATTGTTTTATGTTGTGATTTGTCGAATGTGAAGTAAAAATGATAGAACCCAAAAATGTGTTACCATGGTTTTGAAACATTTCTTGCTGGGCTAGCTTAACTAACAGCTAATTGTAACAGGTCTGCTTAAAGCAAATCACATATCTAATGCATTCTGATAATGAAAACTGCAGAATATTTAGTGTGATGAAACCAGTGCACTAAATTGAAAGTGTTGTCAGCTGACCTCACTTACCTAGACACCTAGCACGTGTTAACTTGATATACACACACTATGAAAAGAATGATTATCAAATTGCCAGGGTGGCATATCTCTGGGCAACTCATTTAAGGCAATGGGATTAGTAATATGACAAATGTACCCCATTAAGGCATTAGAAAAGTGAGGTATTTTTAGCGGATTCAATTCCACATGAAGCTTAACATTACTTCTAATTTTTTTCAATAAATTTCATGATGTCACTCTGCTGTACGTAACTGCACATACAGCAACCTATAGTAGTAATTATAAGCCATAGACTAACCACAGGAGTGTACATGTATAAACCCTTGCTGTCTCTAAATCAATGCTGTTTCAAAATATGAGACAAAAGTCTACGCTCGAAATATATAAACTTGTTGGGGTATATCATAAAAGCTGCAAGTAACTCTGAATAAAATAGTACAGCAAAGTTACCAAAGTAAAGCTTCAAAAATAATACACTGGGCTTTAGTAGAATATTTCATACATGCTGATATAATAACTGTTTTATGAAATGTATGCCAAGTTGATGAACTTGCATAACTTTCCATTTGACATTCCAGTTGATTAACTTACTTGAAACCTTACAAGTAATGTGTACTAGCAGTTTGAACTTGAGGACACAATGTCAGGGATTTAGGAACACCCAAAATTGCCTTTTAACATTGATCATCAAAGACAAGAAGAACACTAAATAAATGTTGATGAACTTGCTTTCTATTGTTTGCTGTCAAAATTTGTCAAATTTGTTTGGTGAATGATTTGGAACACTTTCTTGGGGAGTTCATTAGTTTTTTTCCAAATTGAAGGCACATGATCCCTTGCTCTGCAGAAACGATGACTGGATGTGTAGTAGACAGGGCTTTTGCTTATTATCAGTGACTGCAAGTCAAGCTTTAGTAGGGTAAGCTGAGGATTAATAGGCCACAATTATGTCCAGGAAATGCTGAGGTGTACTATGTAGGGTAAACTGGGGTAAAAACGCCCATGGGGTAAAAACGCCCGGAAAACTTTTTTGCTCCGCCAGTAAAATATTACATGATGTGTGATAAAATGGAACATATTTATATTGAGAACAATGCTTATATATAGTAATGATAGAAGGAAAAATTTTGTTAACATATTTCAGGGGTATTGAGGAACTGTTGAAAAAAATATGACAAAAAAAGTTTTGAAAAATTCCCGTCACAGATTTAGCCGTCATCAGTTCGTATTTACCCCATATGTAAATGATGTTTATTTTTTATCATTTTTTAGTTGATTTATGTTAAGAAGGGTTACTTACAGTAGTATGCTTAATCATTTTTATATATGCTTAGGGCGTTTTTACCCCAGACAAAATCAACTTTCATGGGGTAAAAACGCCCAGCAACATCCTTCACATGAAGCTATAAATAAATCCTCATTTATCTTCAACCACCACAATAATAGACCTTCCTACAGCTATTATTACTTATTCGTATTAGCTATTAGAGACCAACTACATAGATTTGACATTTTAATTCTTACTTAATGTTCTCCAGGTATTATTTAGATTCAAGTTCGTTACAATTTGGTAATTTCTTTTTAAATGTAACTGACTTTCTTCAATCATCGTTTAACCCCCCCCCCGCCTTTGTTTTACTGAAGATACTGACAATAAATGAATTACATTTTTGGCAATCAATGTGATGAAAACTAATAAGTGCCATAAAACTATTTGCAGGTGTTTCTAAATCTATAAGATTGTAACCCATAAGCGCTTTTTGTGTACAGCTAAACATTCATCGCACTATGATGACTGTGTGTAGGAAAATTTCTCTTCATTGCAATGCAAGTACATGTGCCATCACATGTACAGTACAATACATTTACAAGTTAGAGACCACAGATGCACCACAAACAGACAAACAAGCAAACAAACATACAACCCAAGAAACATCTAAAAGGCAAAACTAATATCTGAAGGATCCTCAGTTTCACTTCAGGTGGCTTCATGAAGGACTCCAGAATCATTTCATCTAAAAACATCACTGCAAATAACTGTGTGGGAGACTATGTGGCAGTTATACATAAATATACAATAAATTGAACAAATGATGCTGTCCCATGATGTTTTAACTCATTTGACCATCTAGTACATGCATCCCCATAGTGCCATTTCAGTTAGCCAGAACAAAATAATAACATTCAGTAGACTCAGAGAGGAAGTACAGTAGAGTATCTTTTCACTTTGCATTGCAAGTTGCAGTCTATCATTCCGATAAAAACACATCAGTGGGGTTTCAAAGAGGAAGACTACACAAAAACTTGTTTGTAGCAGATGAAAATGCAGTGCCAAAAAAAAAAAAGATTCACAAAGTCATCATGGCTGTTAGTTTGCAAGGACCCAAAGCCTTTATAACCAGTTGTATCTCTGTTGACTCTCCAGAGTGACAAGGCAATGCACAAGCCCATGCTCATTGTGCTGTACGTTAACGTTTCACTTTCGCATACATTTGTGTCAGGTACTGTAAACGACTTCATATTCATAGTTCTCCAGCTGCGTTTAAGATGTTTGTGGTAGTTGAGGTTGCATTCCTCAAAATAACATCAAAAAATAAAAGAAAAATAATAACTTGACTTAACTTTACTTTACTTTTATAGGCCTGTGGAATAGTCATTTTCTTTAAAAGATAGGGGTGGGCGTTTTTACCCCGAGATCCAGGTAAAAACGCCCGCCAAAATTGGTGTCCAAAACTGAGGAAAATTCCTCCTTATCAATTTCATAACCATGATGTTATATATGCAAATTATAAAGGAGACATGTATTGCAAAAAGCCACACTTTTGTTTCCTAGAGTCTGCGAGGAGTACAGAGATATTTACCAAAAACCTCAAAAATGGGCGTTTTTACCCCAGTTTACCCTATAGTCCCATCAATTTCAGTTTGTAAATTTGTACCCTAGACAGAGACCTTGTGTCTGATTGTTGCTAATTCACCACACAGTTGGAATTCCCCCTTCCAACCTTTAATTCCCCCCACACCCCACACCGGCCAAAAAAAAAAAAATTACTTCTAGACTGGCCATGGTTATAGGGCTAGGAATGAGTGTCAGTTTCACTTCCATGTTTATATCTCAATCATTTATCTGTTTACACATTCATTTTAAAGACTATAGAATAAACAATTGTTAGAATTGTTAGCAATGTGATGAGCTTCATTGTATCTTCAAGGTATTTTTGTCCAGGCACCACATTTTATCATTGTCATTCACTGTTTTAACAATCACATTTATTTTTAGGATAAGATTGTTACCGTGCCATATTTTCTTTTAATCAATCATCATGAAGATCGAAAACAGGTATTGGTGGCCGGGCTCTCATAATCACAAAGCATGGAACCCCAAAAAGGTTCAAATGTAATCTAAAATTTGGAGGCCGGAGATAGCATCAACTCACACGTAGATCCTGTCACATGTAGGGTGCCAGTGCATAAATAGTTGTTTTTGTTAGGTTAAATGCTTAAATTATGCTACATGTATTTTCCTCAAAGAATGCAGGATATGCTGACAAAATACATACAGAAGTACATCAGTTTTATTGTTTTTTTTTTTTATTTTTTTTTTTTATTTATTTTATTTTATTTTTTTTTTATTTTTTATTTTCCTCATTTAATTGTCACTTTTTACAATATTTTCCAATCACATAAATTAACATCACAATAAAATACAGGTGATAAAGTAGACTTTAACATTTGCCTCAGAAGTACATCAGTTTTATTGTTGCTCTTTCTCTTTTCAATGCTTACAGGTAATATGCAACAGAATGGATAAAATGGTGTTCATTTTACAAGTGTATATCTTTTTCACATTTAGATCATTTGTGAATGGAGAGCAAAGTAAGTATCGTGATGTCATTACCTTACATTTATAGATCTTTGATAATCATTGTAAGCATTGTTTACTTAGCAGGAAACTATAGTGTCTCATGTACAAGACGTTATGAATAAGTGTGTCAGCACTTCATCATTGTCAGTGTTACTGGATCTGTAGTTAGCCATCCAATTATGATGGCTACCTATATAACTTTAGGGGGATTAATAAAAGGAATTGCAATCCATGAAAGCATGATTTTGAAGGGGCTATTGCTATGCCCAGAAGATATTTAAGAACACCCCTACATGTCAAAATACAATTGATGGCTGCTCTTTGATTACATTAATTCAAACAATAGCATTGCTCTGGTTGATCAATGATGACTTGTTCAGTCAGTTGTTTTCCCAATTTAGCTTACACAGTTGTGAATGAATATTGTCTTGAGAAGTTCAAACTAAGTGCAGACTAATGCAGCTTTGCCTGGGAGGTGTACTTGACAGTTGTGTTGTTTTTTTTAAATTGGATGAGGGGATAGAAGTTAACTTAGTGGGGAGAATTTCTACTGTCTTGGGTGAGATTATTGAGCCTTCAAATACTACATGGTTTACAGACTTGACTAAGTGGTATGTTTCATTACAAGTATACAATAATATACCAACATACTTTATCAATGTCTAATGGATCCAATTAAACTAATGAGTACAGACACCTAAAAATGCCAGTCATGACATGGAATAAACATTTCTTTATCAGTTTGGTCTTAGAGTCATCAAAGAGGGATGTTTATTTCTTGATATCTGTCATACAGATGCATCATCTTTCCCATGCATTGAGTGTTATGGAACAGTTGGAGAGGTGACAACTTGTGGGGAAGCTATAGATATAAACTTTCAGCATAAAAGAGTCAACTGTTCTGGTTACTGCATGGTAAGTTAGTAATATGAATTAGGCTCATTTGTAATAAGGGGATCTTATACTTTATGATCTTACCTTTCAATTCATGTCACTAAAGGATGTGCATAGCTACAATTTACTTGCAGCATTATCATTGCCTCTGAATTGCCAGCATCACCCACTAGGCAGAACTGAAAACTTGGCTTGTAGGTTTGTTAATGATTTTATCAAGGAAGGAGCAACAGTATCCCTAAAATTCAATTCAATTCAATGTGCCTAGATACAAACCCCCATGAGATTTTAGAATGTTAACAATGATGCACACACAGATTTTTGTAAACTTATTAATACCTTCCTCATGAGATTTAAAAGGGTTTTGCAGAAATGTTTGCATACATTCTAACATGGGTACTTAAATGACCAGTGTGTCTCCCATATGAGATTTGGAAGTGGACATTTTTGAATACATTTATGTGTGTGTACCTTGTTGCTCCCACCATTACATGGCATATCAATTAAACACATTTGTTTGTGTATCTTACATGCAGGGATGTAGCTAGCCAAATTTGAGTGTGTATTTGTCTGATCTGGGGAAAGCACCTCACCCCACCCCCATGGCATCTACCCCATTTTTCAGCGATTAATTTTTCATTTTTCCCTCATTTTGCTTTAAGGAGTAAATTTTGGGCTAGTTTTAGGTCTTGGTAGGCAGATTTGTGGTGGGCGGGGAGACCCATGTTTGCCTGGAGTGCCGGGTGGGAATATTGAGTGCTGGGTTGCACCACCCAGTGCTGCCCATCATAGCTACATCCCTGCTTACATGATAAACCTGTTTTGAAACAAGATTTGAACAGCTGTAATCCTCTACCATTGGCCATTTGATCTTCCCTTCTCTCCCTTCCTTCCTCCCTTAAATTCTTATTTTTTGGCAGCTTGGTGTCATTTGGTAGTAGTTATAAACAGGGAAGCCAGACCAAGTTAAGTAGTGTGCTCCAAGGAAAGAGTCTAAATAGAACAATTAAACTAGTGAAATGGCAATTGCTGAAAAGAGGGGTATATTTTCTTTTGATTCGTCATATTTTGGTGTACTGTATATAAAAGTTATACTGACCAATAGTGATGTAGCTCAACGCCATAAAGAAAAATGGCTGCAGGTTGTCCCAAGGACAACCCCAAACAGTTTCTGAAAAATTAGGCCTGGCATAATGGGGCGGCAAGTGAGAGGGGCTAAGCATTAGAAATCCTCTGACTCCCAAACCAGGGAGTTTTTCGGGAGTCTATTTCACTCCTCCTGACCTCCTGTTTACATATTGATTCAGGCTAGCACTGTGGAGCAGGAGGGAGGTTAGAGGTTTGATTGACTGGCACCCCAAAGGACCCCTCTGAAGATGTTATGTGTGTGAGACAGATGCCACATAAGTAGATAAAGTTTTCCACTGCTGCTCTGAGGATGTCTCTTGTATGTTGGCTCTAGCAAAACAGTCAAGAAGAGACAGCTCCAACTTCTTATGCCCTCCCCAGTATAAAATCGTGTGTGGGAGGAGACAAGGTCCACAATCCACCCTGACAGTTTCGTAAGGTGTCTGGTTGCGAGGAGCCCTCCAGATCACAAAACCCTCTTTGCATATCATCTGAAAGCTTGGACCAGATAATTCCATCTTTCCTATGGAACCTAAGGAGTTGATAAAAAAGGGTGGTAGGAAAATCTGATGGGTCAAGGATCAGGACAGATTCCTGGTGATAGAGGGCAAGAAGGAGGCGAGCCCCATCAGGACTAACATGGAGAATGTCTTTTTGACCACCAAAGCATAGATTTAATTCTTCCTCCTCACTGAGACAAGCTGCTACGATTAGGAAGGGAGTCTTTTAAATCTGCTGCTCCAAAGGAGCATTTTGCATCAGCTCAAAAGGAAACCAAGAAAGTGAAGAGAGTTTGTCTTATAATAGACCATGATGAAGATAGACATTTAGAGTCTGACCTGTAAATCCAGATTGCACTGCAGTAACTTTTTTTTCTCTCTTTGGAAAGGTCCATGAAGAATTCTGCCAATTGTCCTACTGAGGTTTCCAGAGGCTCTTAACCCCTTGACTCTGCCCATTTCATATGGTTGTAATCTGGTGTTGAATGTAGTAGTATAATGGTGGAATTACTCCTTGCTCCTCCTGCCTGCAACTCTAGTGGTTTCTGGTGAAATGCCTGCTCCTGTGTGTGAGGAGTCTCCATGCAGATAGATGGTCTTAGAGCCACCACCACCAAATCCAGCCCCTGCATTAACAGATTGTACTTCTATGAGGAGTTGAAGGGATTGTCTTTCAATAGGTCTAGGAGAACGAAGGTTGAGTGGGCCAGCAAGAAGAGATGAACAGCATCTCTGTTGTAGAAGGTTTGCATTTCACCAAGAACCTTTAAAATGTGGGAGTAGGATGGCCTGTTGAGTAGGGTATTGGACGTTTGATTCAAGGATTGCTGGTTCGACTCCCGCCTGGGTTTTTAAGTTCTGTCTGATTCCTTAGGCAAGATGCTTTAACTCAATTGCCTCCCTCCACCCAGGGGCTAAATTTGTACCTTTGAGGTAAGTTGTCATCAGGCACACTGATAGAACCACTGCCACACTGGACTGGTCATCTGTGAATTGATCAGGTGTAAGATGTGCTGCACCTCTGATAAGGATTGCTTACATTTTGACACAATAAAAATGCAAATTTTTATTATGAAATAGGCACGAAGGAGGGAAGGCATAGATGAACATGTTGTCCTAAGGAAGTATGAAAGCATGGGCATTGTCCAGGCTGACTGGTTGAAGAGCCATGAACAGAATGTCAATAAACTTTCATTGCTAATCGGTTTAAAGAGGGTGTTCTGAACAGGTATATGACATAATCTTGAGATAGAGCCCATGGTGTCTTCAAAAGGGCTTCCCTGGATAATATGTCTGCCATCACATTGTCTTGGCCTACCAGGTGAGTGGCCCCTAGGGTGATGTATCTCTAGCTGCTATGAAGGAACTGCCAAATGTTTTGACATAGCCACAGTATAGTGTAGCCAGAAAATTATTTTGAGAAGGTGCAAGGGGGACCATTTCATGGGGCTTCAAATGTGGAAGCAGCCATTTATTTCACTGTTGAGTTTTCCAGTGGGAGGGCAACTAGGGGAGTAATGTGCCCTAATGCCCCCTACCCTCTTAGCTATGCCACTGCATAGACAAAGGGATCCAGTGCCTCCCTCCCAATTGACATAGTCTCAAAAGATTGTTCACCTCATAGTTTGTAAGTTGATTACCCCAGAGGATTGCTTGACATCCCCCTACAACTCTGGTAGACTGATATGGAACTGTTACTCGAGGGAGAACGCAGGCCTGAAGTCGCTGTAGTATTCCATACCCCTCACTCCCCCTTCCCCCCAGCCAGAGGGAGATCAAGTAGTGATCACCATTTGTGGATGTGACTCCCTCCATTAACCTTTCCTGTTGAACACTGCATTGACAATTAGTGTAGGCAATGTAGGGAATCCATGTGTAAACTAAGGTATGAAAAAGAAGACTTTTGAACAGCTTAGTCAAAAAAATATAAAGAAAATATTTATTGTACCAGTTTTACTCTTTTCCATTCAGAAAAAGATTCAATACTTTATTGATCAGAAGATTGGTGTGGAACGCAACTGTTCTGAAGAATGTTATGAAGGCTGCAGTATGGATCTTGGAACAGGGACATGCATCTACTGCTGTCAGGGAAAGGCCTGCAATGACTCAACAGCAAAATGGCCCAACTGCCTTGTTCTAGTGATTACAGAAATTGCAACTATTTTATCCATCTTTTGATAAGCCTGCATGTAGATGATGGTTCCTGGACACCCTCCCCCCCCCCCACAATTCCCACCCAGACAATTACTCCAGCATTACTCACCTTGGGAAAGTATTCCCCACGGACAGTTCCCATGCACCCTGCTCAATTCCAAATTTTATAACAGGGGATGTTGTCTGAGGGGTAAATGTCATGGGTGAAAATTACCCAGGTGGAAATTTTGTTGGACCTTATGCCCTTAGGAGTAATACCTTTGCCATGCAATACTGTCGTCCTTTAATATTGCATTTAAAATGAACCAACATGGCATACAAAGAAAATGGCTTTAATCATTATTTAACCATTCAGTCTCACCAATAACTCCAGCAATAGCTTTAGCTCCTGAAAATATTATGCATTACAAGAGTTACAGAAGTTGCATCATGTGAATTTTTGAAAGTTTGGGCCAAGAAATTATTCTTGAGTAACAAATTTAACTAAAGTAAATTACTTTCTGTAAGAACCTTATTTTTTGAAAATAAGGCACCCAAACTGTCTTAATATATTGAGTTATCTGTCATTCTATATCTATAAATGTTTTTAAAATGTGAAACTTTTCTGTAAAACAAAAGCAGTATTTCCCTTTAAGAGTGTTGATTAGATTAACAGCATCTGCAATGGTACACACTTAGTTGACCCCATGAACTTTTAACAGGTCACCAGGAAACCAAACTGCCAGCAATTAGCTCAGGCAAAATGAAACAAATGTGTGTTAATACCAGTATGATGTACAAGTATGAAACCTCCATGTTGCAGTATTCATGTCAGATCAGGACATCAGTTTTCTCACTGTAATATGTATTAACTTTTCAGCATAATTGTTTGTCATTTTGGAGTTGCCTTGAAGGATTTTCATGTTTTTAGCCTCAACCATTGTTGATAATTTTTGTTGTCAATGGTGGATGTTTATGTATGACTGCTGGAATTATTAAAAGCATACTCCAGCCTAAACTTTCTTAAACTCGATGCCCAGGTGTACTATTGGGAAATGGCTGTGCTTATTCATTGTTCCAAATAAACACATTTTCCTAAACTTTACACTCCAGTGTTACAGTTCTCATTATACACTTTAGGAAAAGTTGTTTTTGATATCATGATCCATATATCTTTAACAGACGGTCAGTTACAAATTTTTAAGTTGTGTTGTTTTTCATGTACTGCTTGAATTATCTAAGATCCACCATATCTTATCAGTAACAATTTATAGCAAGCTTTGGTATATTTTAACATTCATGGTCGAAGTCATATGAGGTAAGGGGAAAACTGTGCCCCCCCCCCAAAAAAAAAAAAAAAAAAAATTGCAAAAGCATGAAATTTGGGCAGGATCTGTAGAAAATGGAGAAAATTCTTTTAAAAACACTTCAAGATAAGGGCGAAAAATTGAGCCCCCCACAATCCAATTCATTGGTCTCATGCTTATGTTCATGATACACAGATACACTTGATCAAAGGTGTTCGGCACTGTATTATTACAATATTCTGTCACATAGAGAAAGAAATATCCTTTTATCTCCCTGACAAAGTAACAGTCCTTGCCCATTTCCAGAGTCACCATCAATATCTGTGGATATTTGCATAAACTGTGAAACATAATAACATGGGAATTACGGTGGAAATGGTTAGTCAGGAAGTACTGAATATTATAAGGCTTCTGCATAAATATTTTAGTATGGCTAGATTCTGTGGGGAACATTCCCACCCAGTATATCCTCTCAAGTCCTTTTTCCAACAGACAGTGCATATTGCTTTTTGTTTTGAAATATTTAGGCCATTGGGCTATAGGTTGTGTTCAGACCATAAAAACAAAGGTAGTTCAACACTTGTTTTTATGTAATAAGGCATGTACTCAGTAGCGTAGCCAGAGGGGGGGGGGGAACAGGGGGGCACAGTGCCTCCCCGGGCAAAAAATCAGGATGACAGAAAGTGAAGAAAAAAAAAGGAAGAAGGAAGGAAAGGGGAAGGAGGGAGAGAAAAAGAAAAATTAAAAAAGGAGAAAAAGGGAAGGAAAATAAACTAATAAAAACAGGAATTATTATCGATGCAAGGAAAGGATGGAGAGAAGGAGAGAAGGAAAAGGGCTTGATAAAGCAGAAAACTGGTTCAAATATCGATGGGACAAGTACTGAAACAGGCAGGACTAGGGACGGTGGAAAAGACCGAATTAAGGGAATGAGAAAGTGAAGGGCCTAGAAGGCAGAAACTGGCACGAGGGATGAAGCCAGGCAGATTGTGCATGGGAAGGAGGAAGGATGAGGGAACTAGGAAAGGGAATAGAGAGCGTTAGACGACTAGGGAGTCCGTGAGGACAGACTATGATGCAGGGCAGGGCAGAGCAGAGTTAGAGGGAGAGGGAAGACGAGGACATAAAGAAAGGCTGTCAGTGTGGGAGTTGGAGGGATGACAGCTACCGTCCCGATTTTATGTTTTCATCCCTATCAAAAAGGGATACTTAAAATCACTGTACTGGTGAAGATTTTCTTTTATAAAGTCACACAGTGAGTGGAAAAGAGCCAGTTGCCAGTGCGTTGCCACAAATTGGGGTTTGGTATCAGAAACTAATGAGTGAGTCAAGAAAAGTTGCCAAGTAAAGAGAAACTAAATGTGAGTTTGAATATAATAGATAACGTTTGCAATGTAAAGTGAAGCATGTCAAGGAAATTCATACTAAATGGTCTTTCAGCGTGCTTTGCTCTAATAAATCATAATTGCATAGGTTGTCATTAGACAGTGTTACAGGACAGTTTGAGCAGAATTTACTCAAAGCCTTATGCGTCCCTCATTTACCATCATCCATCCGTTCAGGTGCAGATCCACAGGGTATGGATCCCATCTCCTCTAGGCAGAAAATAGGAACAAATTTTGAAAAATAAAGGAAACAAACAAGCAAAAAAGATCGGGCAAGAAAAGAGACGAGAATAAATTAGAAAGAATTTTATAGACAATTGAAGAAAAACAATGCCTTGCAGGGCAAGCTCTCTTAATTTAGAAAGGATTTCCCAGCATACTTGTTTCATTTTTGCTCTTTGTGAAAATTTTAAATGGATTAATCCTTACAAAGACCCATGTAGTTCCCGGCATAATCCATCCGCTCCCATCTACACTCACCGTATCACTGTTACCATCATATTGACCTACCGATAGTCTAGTCCAAGTTAGGTAATTATAAAAAAATCAAATTGTGATTCTATACTGTTTGTAGTGTGCATCCATTTCCATTTAAATAGTTAAATATTTCGTTCAGGCTTGTCGGGTCACAGGTAAGCCCACAGACACTAAAATGTGTGCTAGCTCCACCCATATTCTGCATTCCCAGCTGAGATATAGGCTGAAGTGTCATAAATCTTACCTCTGTCCACGTATATTTTCATTTTCTCTCAGGGGACCCCCTGGTGTAGCTGACTCTGGAAACAATCCTCTTATAATCTTGAAACCAAAAAATATTTGATAATTTTAAGTGCAACTTATAACACCTGGGAAGTGTCATTTCCTGTTATCTGGGAAGGCATATTGGCCAAAATATTACCCTGTACGCTTCGTGCCAACTGGTGGTGGCGCTCCGCTTGGATAATGTCTCAAAGGTCCCTCTGAGGAAAGGTTATGGATCCCTCTGGAAAAATTCCTCAATCTTACGTCCAGTTTACTACTGACAAGGCACTCCGGCATCATCAAATTGCTCATCATTTCTTCCGTGTTATGAAAAATAGTTAAATCGTGATCAACGTGACTTTATCAGTTCGCATACTGATAAGGCCATTTAAATATCAAGTTGATATTGCATTCTCATGCCCCAATTTGTTACAATTCCAGGGCCTCCGGACTTGGCCGGGAAGGGGGGGGGGTAAACTGGACCCAAAGCAAACGGTGGGTGGGAGAGACCCACCTCTACAATTACTTTGGAAAATCATGAAATTGGGACAAAAATTTACATTTTGCCCCCCCTTCCCAGGGGCCAAAGAGTCTGGCTACGCACCTGCATGTACTACATTATTTTCCATGCTACTTGGCAAGTTGTAATGGAAGATTCTCCTACAGTAGGGTGGGTTTTCCACCAAGAGCAACTTATGGGTTTCTCATCTGAATTGGCCTTTTAAAAGAAACCAAATGTGGTCTAAATTGTTGAGTTGATTTGCCACCTAAATTGAAGTCCCCAAAACTCCCTGGCCTGGGAAGAGGAATATTGAGGCTGCCCTCTACCAGTGGGCACCCTCTCTCCACTGTGCTATTAGTTTCCGTGGGTCTAGTTGCAGGTAGGTGGGAATTACAATATAAATAGGAAGTAAGGAGGGGCAATGTAGATTTGTCATTTGTAAGCCATATGGGCTTCTCTCACATTCATGGAGGCCAATAGCTTCACAATATTAATTAACTGCCCTTCAAGGCCTGAATTATGAGCTCATCTGCTCAATGAAATTCCTGGTTCCATCTCCATTTTTCGGCACATCTGGACATGCAAATTGAATAATTTCTATCCTTTTGGTAAAGTCATGACTGGACAATTCCTCCCAATAATTCCCTTGCAAATGATCCCCCCCCCCCTGGATAATTGCCCCTGTGCTAAAAAATTACGCCAGATGGTACTTGCAGGCAAGAGTGGGATTTACAGATGTAAGTAAGGAGGAACAAAAAAGACTAAACTCACATAACTTCTCCCACCAGACAATCTGGAATTGTCGTGCATGGGAAAAGTCTTGGGAAAACTGTCTGGGTTGGAAACTGCTGGGTGGGAGTTGTTGTTCACAAAACATTTAATTTATTGTAGGGCAGATTATTTCCTGAGATATATTATAGGTAACTGCTCATAAAAGTGTTCCAGATATACTTGTATGGACTAAAGACAGGGTTCCAAACATTTTTCTGGTGATAACCCAAGTTCATAAACAAGCATGAAACCATGCCCTTTTACTTTGCCTCAAAGAACAATGTTACTCATCAGTAACATTTATCCGGATTTTAGGTGAGGGTGGGGAAGGTCTCACTTTTTAAGACCAAAGCCCAAACTTGTGTGGGCAGAAGGAGGCAAAGGCTTGACAGGGGATCTGGGGGTTCTTCCCTGGAATTTTTGAAACTAAATGCACCAGACATTTATTTGAAAGCTTTGAGTCTCATTTGTGCCTCCAGTTAATATGCTTTGCAACCTCAATTAGAGTCAGGATCCAAAGATTAGGAAACCATGGACTGGGACATTCTTAGCAGCTCCTTCTGCAAGTTCCATTGCTTGTGAAATTTACTTTCATACATTTCAGTGAAGTTGTAAAAGTGCCATACTTGATCATGATTGACAGTTGTTTTCCCTGCCTTATGATTTTGCATATAAAAATAGAAATAAAGCCAAAAAGAGGAACACTTCAATGTTAAATTGTATTTTGAGTTATTGCATGCCAGCATAAAAATGATACAAGTATTTACACTACATTCAAGCATTTCATTGATATTCAACAAACTGCTCTAAATACTTAATAGCAGCACTAATTAAAAGCAGCATCTTAGGCTGTTAATCGGTGTCCTATCATTGTGCAACCAATTTCCTGTTTTGCTGAATATTCCAAGCCTCACCTCGATTATTGCCTAATCAGAATAAAGTTCACAAACATTATGAACTTAAATCTTTCAACTGCCATGAAAATTCCATCTTTGTATCTCTGAATGAAAAATCAAAGCAAAGCATTAAAACTTCCTTAAATGTTCCATTGTTTCATTGCTGCCTTCAAAAAATAGAAAAAAAGATTCTCTAACTGAAAAAAAAAAAAATTTGATGTTAAATTATCCAAGACATTTACCAATAGTGCTTTTGCTTATATTTCTATGCAGCTTGTCTTTTTGTTAGTTTGGAGATAAAGCATGCAGTTTCATATTTCTTTCACCAGCAGTTTGCACAACCTACAAGAGGAATAACATGTTAACTCTTCTAAGATAGCTTGCTTCTTAACTCTTTCTGAAGTCACTTATATTATCCACACTTCAGATATACTTCATACCACAATTCACTCACTTTTGAGTAGATTTTAATTCCTCTGCTCAGTAAACAGTTTTTTCCTTTGTAATAATCCTCTGTTCTGTTACATCACAACTACTTTGTTGGCACTTTTCAAAGTCAGCTTATACCAACCCTCAATTTGGACTAAGTCAACCACAGGATTCAACCTTGCCCATCTCAGAAATGCATAACATGAATAACTTTGCCCAGAAAACGAATCATGCCCCTTGCAATGATCACCTTGATGGCAACAGATAGTGCCACTGTGGTAGTGAGTCTAAAACACTGCAACTACATCACCAAATGGTGATGCATATAGGGGACCTTCATTGGAAAACCATGTATTCAGTCTCAATGTTGGTGCCTGACATGAGATCAATTTCAACATGAAGAATACTAGAAAGTTAAACTGAAGACCATAAAACAATTGAAGAAATTCAGAAACCACCTGTGCATCTTTTAATGTTATTAATAGCATACATAACTTAATAATTAAGACCCAGGACCAATTTTGTTCAATACACCAATATGAGACCTACTGAAGTTGGTACCATGAAAATACATTTGCATGTAGCAATTTCATTATGTGAAATAAATTTTGAACCTTCGCCAGACAACCAGACACACTCACACTGATGTCAGTTCAGGAGATTTTGCTAAGGATGAATCTTGTATTTTCCCACTTGGGAGAGAAGATCTGCCACTGGAACTGCATATTGCTCTGCTATGTGCACAATCCCACAGGTTCTGTGTGTGCATGGTCAATGGTGAATGTTTTTCAGTTTGAGACCCTCTACAAAACTTACCAGTGCAATGAACTGAAATTAAATGCACAGTTACAATGTGCATTGTCTTAGATACCAAACAGCAATGTCAAAACTGCAGTTCACCACACTTTTCTAGATAACATTCTGGAGAGGTCTTCTTGGGAATTATCCTAACTGGATCTAGATAATAGGACCTGCATTACTGGTATGTAGGCCTACAGAAGATGCAAGTCCACTGTGATCCAGTACAGAGGCACTATGACCTTGACATACACACCTTTTGCTCAGAGTGACTTCACATGGTCTAAAAAAAAACTTGTTTATTCATAGGAAAAAAAATAAGCGTATTTGTGTCATTCTACATTTAGGAAAATTTTGGTTTTTTTCCCAAACAGAATTTCCCAAACTGGTAACTGCAAACATACTAGAAACTTAAGAAACTAAAACAACAGCTTTGGCATGTATAGATCATTGTTAGTAATACAACCATAGTACTGAAACCTTAAGTGTGTAAGTAAGGCACTGAAATTAGCAGCAGAGAAATGCAAAATACTCTTTCAAACTTTCAGAAAGATTAAAAATATTGTAGTGCTGTACCATTAAAAAATGTACTATTTGAACCTTCTTTGCTAACAATTTGCAACAGACTTTGCAAAGACAGCTGCTGAGTTTTAAATTTCAATTTAGTTTGAAAAGAGTCCACCCTTATCCAAAAGAAGTACACTCTTCAGCCCACCAGCACTACATTTTCAACAATTAAGGCTGCTTGGCTGTTTAAAGAAAAATAAATGGATTTTCAACAGGTTAGAACATTCCTGAAGGTAGCTATATGTATAACTCCCTTATCCCTATGGCCTACTGGGAGATATACCTTCTTCAGCAAACGAAAGCGACCTTTGCTTGACAAGGGGTGACGATAATGGCATTAATAGCATCATTTAATGATCTCCTAAAAGCCATGATATTTTTATTGGATGCAGGGTGATTCCCTTTATGACTTGTGAAGAAGCACTAAACAATTGAAAATGAAGGAACTACAGTGTGACAATAAAAGGCAAACAAACAAGGCTAAAATTACCACCACTGTGTCACATCTTACACTGGGTTCATGCTGACTTTTTATCAAAGTTTCTCTAGGCTCATCAGTTTTGGACTGAAGAAGCAGTACTTCATGAAAATGACAATGGATTCTTACGGTAAAGCAGAAGAAACAATAGGCATGTAAAAAGCTGGAAAGGCTTTATATCCACCAAGAGAAAAAGACGTACTGAAGACGTGAAAGAAAGCCACCCTTGTTGTAATAAACTGGTCTCATGAAATACTATGAGACAACAGCACTGAACTTAATTTTGCAAGCATACAACTACTAGACATGTTGGTTTATTCTTGGTTAGATTTGATGAACTCAAATCACTACTAATCAATTGATGGTATTCACTCTCACAAAAGGAGGAAAATGTTACAAAATCTTGAAAGCAGATATCAGTTTTACAAAAGGTTGGAGAAACCTGTTGTACACTTTTGTGTAAGACAGAATTTTACATTTCAAAATTGTTTTTACTTCAATACAAGAAAGCTGGAGAAAGTTACAAATGGCATCATAGATTTCTGAAATCTACCATAATTATGACTTGACTAGTACCCAAAACATGTGTGAGTGCTGTTGCTGAATTGCAAATGTCTGAATTTGCCCTGGGTACATCACATACCTGATGGTCTTTACTTGAGGTTTGCTTTTCCAAATTAAAAAAAAAATCGAACTGCTTAAAATACACAAATGGCAGAAGGAAACACCTCACAAATCATTCTCGAGGGACATGTAATAGGTCTGAAAATGTGGGGCCACAAACAAAAATGCTGGACCATGTCAAACTTAAACAAGAGACAAAGCGAGTTGATCACAAAGGACAAAATGATTTTCATTCACATCAGGTCATAAGATAAAATTTAGAGGGAAATCAGGTGACTATCATACAGTTTAAATTTCACTGGTATTCAACAGACTCAACAGGCTAGGATGAAGTGTTCTCTTAGTCCAAACAACATAAAGGCAATTAATGGTTAACATTAACACCAGCCGGTATAAACTGCATAAAAGACAGTTCATTTCAAAAGATATCTGCAGGGAAATGGTGTATAGAAAAAGTGCTAGTGATTTGTCATCCAAAAGTAATTACTCAAAACTGGCCTCTTGGCCATAACAACTTAATGGAAGATGCATTCTAGGTACTGTAAAAAACCACCTTGCACTATACCCCTCACTAAACTATACAGTACAGCAGACCAGTATCAATCACTGCTACTACAAATATTTTGACACACACACACAAAGCCAGATCTCACACATGTGATTTTTTTCTTCACAAAAAACACTAAACTATGTATATATTGCACATAAGCAGACAAACACAACAGTTGAAGACAAACAGTAAACAGACACTGAAACAAAATGTTGGTACTGTATGGTTGATGATACCATCACCTCCTGATAGAGAAATATTTCTATCAGTACACTTTCAACCACAAATTTATAGGCCTATACATATCATTTCATCTATGACAGACCCCCTTCCATTACAGTTACGATATATTTGTATCAAAGACATGGAAACCAAATCTATGACCTGGACAATTTATAGTTTCAAACACCTGAGGCAGAATATGATTGATAGCTCTTACAAGCTAGTGAAACAAGCAGATAATTGATAGGTTATTAATTCTATATCCATTCACTATATCTACACAATGAGCAAGATGTACTAATTAACATTAAATAACTGGTTTACATACATATTAAACTTGGGTAGGGCAATTAAAATGTGGTCATTTATGTGTTGACATATTCTGTACATGAAAACTGAAGTTATGCTCTTTATAGTATTCAAATTTGGAAAGGAAGAAATGTTTGAAAATACAGCAGTAACAGTACCATCAAAATTGCAAGGAACTTTTCAGAGCAAGAATTCAAGAAATTATTAAGCTAAGACCCAGATTTACTTGCAGGTAATACGACATTTCTCTGGCTTTTTGAAATGGAATGCCACAAATTATTGAAAGTGAAAACTGCAAAATGTGTTACAGACAAAAATGACCTGAAATACTGCTTTACATATCATCAACTAGTTGCTTTCTTCCCACTACAAAACTGGGGATTTGGGTATGAGAAGAGACTCGTCTTCATCTGTGAAGGAAAAAGAAAGATAAAAACAAATTTTTTGTGTCAAAAGGAGTAGATCATAGCAATCATTTGAGCCATCCCTCCTTACATTTGTTAAAGGTAACAACACAACAACAAAATCCATCATATAACTTGCTACAGATACCACTAAACTCCCAACTGTAGCCAATCAAACTTAAAGGGCAAGAGCAGTCGCCCCAAACTTATTTTGAAGCAACAGCTAAATCTCACAATTTTCTTCTTATTTCTCTTCAAAGTATCTTTCATAATATTTTAGGGCTTCAGTATTTCATATTCAAGGTAAACCAATCAGTTACTTCTAGTAAATTTCACATTTGAGGAGAAAAAATATTGTCACATGACTCTAAAGAGCCAATCATGAAACAGGACAGTCTACTACAGTACTTCAAGTTGGGGTGACTGCATTTTCCCTTTAACACCCCACCCGATTTTACAGGTTCAAAATCTCAACCCTGTTATCAACTCTGCCTGTGGAATAAATGATTACCATTGTTTTCCTGTACATTACTATAGCATACAGTAAAAGGGAAGTGTTAGGCATGAAAGTAGTTACACCTTCAATCTTGGACAAAACTGTTGGGACGCTTTGTCATAATATTTTTGAATCTCCGTTCCCAGGTTTGCATGAAGCCCCCGCTCCCCCTTCCAAAGTTGTGCAGAGAGAATGACTGTATGCCGTGAAAATGGTCAACTTTGTGAAGGGGAGCGGGGGTGTCCCAACGAGTTTTGTCCAAGATTGTCTGAGTTTTAAGTGAGCGATTTACGAGAACAAATTCCGGTTAATTTTCCGAGCAGCTGTATTCAGTACACTTTTTAGGAGGCTTATAGGCCTGAGGATTTTAGCCAAATGAAAGTATAATTTAAAATTGTTTTAATGTGTTGTTTTGTTTATTTGTTTATACTGATTTATTGTTGGTTGGCGAGATCATAATGGATAGACTGTTTCAGGTATTCGCAGGGAATGTCAGGCAGAAATGTTTACGTTCCGTAATGATGTCTATGGCAGCCATATGCGTTGCATTTTTTAGCAAATAAAAAGGAGGATGACAACTCTTCGTAAGTTGTAAGACGGAAAACAAAACAATTTCTTTCACGGATAGATCGAAGAGTCTCACTGCTATTGCAAACTAGTGGTAAGAAGGCAAGATTTTAACTGAAAGAGCGCCACGATCTACCATGAAATGTTAAAAGCAGAACTGCAAGCCAAGCTTTTTATTATAACGATGGTAGATCGTTAATTGGGGCTGGTTTTAGACATATTTGGAAGCGAATTTGATGCCTATGACAACATTTTTTCATGTTACATGAAGCTGATGACGTTTCCATTATGCCTTCTTTTAGCCGACTCAATTTCTTTACATTTTGCTTTCAAATTTGCTCTCAAATTTGCTCTCAACACAAACGGTAGACCGTTTGGTTAACTTAGCCTTCACCACCTGTCTCGTCAAATTAGCATGTATGGCATATTTTCTGTATAGTTTCAGCTACTCAAATGAAAGTTACTGCGTTATAAAGGTGAAATGAATATACATTCAAGTACTTTTTAACTTATTTCTGGTAAATTACTTTAAAATAAAGTAATAGGCAAGATACAACACGTACTTCTGCTGAATGTTCTTTTAATTTGGTACCTGTTCAGACAGTGTGAGCCCAAAATACGTGACTATTGAAAATGTCTTCCTGAACGAGAGGACGCTTTGAACTTATTTAGCTACCTTTCCAATGCTTTTTGCTTCAATAGTATTTTATTAACAAGAACTTCAATATGGACTCAGAATATGCTGATTATTCTCTGTAACTGTTCTCTTATACCTAAAGATAAGACACTCTTTTGCGAATCAACGCAACGCAAAGAAACACTTTCTACCATGGGCCGCGAGCAGTTCTAACTTCTCGAATTTCTCAGACAATCTTGCACAAAACTGTTGGGACGCTTTGTCATAATATTTTTGAATCTCCGTTCCCAAGTTTGCATGAAGCCCCCGCTCCCCCTTCCAAAGTTGTGCAGAGAGAATGACTGTATGCCGTAAAAATAGTCAACTTTGTGAAGGGGAGCGGGGGTGTCCCAACGAGTTTTGTCCAAGATTGTAGTGTTGGGATGATTTTCGGTATTCACCATCTGTCTTGGCTGATATTCCCAATTTTCATCCTGCATATGGTATTGGCAAAATTTGCCTTAAATGCAGACATTACCTAATTGATATTTATCATCCCATACGTCATGAGTTAGATGGGATTTTACGACAAACCAACACGATGTGTTATATAGTGTCACCTAGAAAAGAAAAAGCTGCAATGTTGGGGTACAATTAACTAAAAAAAAGTGGGATCAACTTTCACTAAAGAGTCCAGGCAAATGCAGGAGTCATGTCAAAAACTTCTATACAGTTTACTTTCCTTGAGAAAGCCCAAAATAAGGGAAGGATATGTCTGCTCATATAAAGTTTTCAGGTCTGGCACAGTGTAGTACTTCCGGGGAATATGGGACTATTCATAACAGTCAATGAGAATGTGACTGACGGTGACAGCACAACCACAGGGTATACAATATGGTCTCTGATCCCCGTGACATAAACAGGGATGGGTAAGGTATTGTGTGACGATGTGAGCCCTAGTAAGAACTAAATCATGTCTCTGTTTACAGGGGGCTCCATGTCCTCCAGTTCTGACTGTTGGTTTAAATCGATTCAATTTGTTTTCAGGAAAGGAATTCCACAGTTCTTGCCATTTTGATTTTACAAAGCCATTCATTGATCTTAGGGCGGTAACCAGTGTGAGGCAAGTAGAGATTGGTGACATCTATCTGTAGGGCTTCTTTAGAAAGTGCATCCACTTTTTCATTTCCTTGTATGCCCATGTGGCTAGGGACCCATGCTAGCACAACCGATTTTTGTAGTTGAACCAAATTGGAGTAAGCTTTATAGTGAGCTGTTACTGAAGGGTGTTTTAGCTCATCGCCTTTCAGTGCTAAAAGGCTTGATAAAGAGTCTGTGAACACAATGAACTGGTGACCCATACATCATGAAAATGGTACACTATTTGAGCATTTTTGAATGCAAGATCCAATATTATACCTCATCAAGATGAAAGGACACCCCATCCTGGTGCCCCGTAGCCTATGGTTCGTTGCAGAATGCTTATTTCCCAAATATCGGTGTTGGATCAGTATGGGCCAATACTGAGAACTGGAATATCATTATCGGTAATATCGGCTACTTGCAAAATTGGTACAACAATAATTACACCTCTATGTTCCAATATCTCTCTTTCCACACTACAGGTATGCTGACTACTGTATATACATGCAGACATGCATGGCTTTCAGGGACAAATTCACAGTTTTCATTCACAAAAAATACTGAGATAGATGGCTACTGCATCCAACCCTATCCTTGATCTTAGCCTAACCCATAACCATAATCTAAACCTACCTGAGCCTTATCCCTAACCCCTATTGTGCTGGATAATTAGCATCTGAATAAAGAGACATTGAAACAGAGAGCGTGGGAAGTGACCCACAAAGGCGGAAGTCTTCTTCATTGATAAAATTCCAACAATACAGATTACTTTTTCCCTTGCAACATTTCTAATTTAATTTTGTTCAATGGTCAATGAAATCTTGCTACTGGAACTGCAATTTTCTCAATAAGGAGTTCTGTCTGATCTCAGCTATAATCTAGCATATAGGCTACATGGTGGGCTACAAACAAGAACTGGAAAGGGCAAGGCCAAGTGGACTTCAGCTGGCAGAAATGTGTCCAGGCACAGAGGCCTTGGAAGCAAGAGGGAATCAAGGCCACAACTTAGAAATTGCAGGACACTGAATACATTACAAAGGCCGTGTTCCCACATGATCCCCTGATGCTGTTCCCCCCAAGCACAGTCAACTGGAAAATTTTGTGGCCAAGTGCAAGAGCATTCCCATTTGATCCCCTGCACGAGAGCTGATTGCCTCCTGAGTCCTCCGGTTCAAGTACAGGAAAATTATGTCTTCAGGTCATGTTTGTCTACAAACGTTTGGGTGGCACGGGATATGAGACTAAGGGCAAGCTGTGCTACAATAGTACAGTCTGCGGAAGTGTATCATTCATTTGCTTTGACCTCGGGTCACCTTGGCCCCCTGACATGCTCCCACTTTTTTGTTTTTTTTTTTGATCACCTGCATGCAGTCTGATCGTCCTCATAGGGGCATTGAAGCTCTCAAGATATGATCAGAGGAGAGGAGAATGTTCCCACTTGCAAATTGATCCCCTGTGCAGGGCCTGATCCAGATCTGATCTCCTGCTCATACTCAAGAGGGAATGCACTCAAACACTGAGGCCATTATGGCCTTCAGTGACAGGAATTTCTGAGGGGCAACAAAGTGTAGATCTCCAAAAGCCATGCCCTGCCTTGAGTTATTTTGAGTTATTTTATCACTAAATTTAGCCTCAAGGACTGTCAATTCTAACATTCATGAAACTTGCTTAAACAAAACAAGTGCAATTTGCAAAAAGTCAAAAGGCAGCCATAACTAGTAGTTCTTTTATTCTACAGACACTTCAGCAGGCCCATGACTTGCCATGCAGTCCAGTTATCAGAACCATCCCTACATCTATATTTACGGCCCAACCCAACAGTCCACAAAGAAAGAAGTTTATACAAGCAGTGGGGTTGAAGAGTTAAATTTTTGCAATTGACCTTTTTTTTACACAAGACATATACTGTAATGAGCATTTTATCTCCTGTGACCTATCATGTATCCCATACTGCAATAAGCCACCAGAACTGAGAATATGGAGTCAAAGAGCATGGGTAATACTGTAGTTTTCTAAACTTGTTTTTATTTTCAAACTGCTAGTAGAGTTAAATTTTAGACTTCTTGGGTAGCAAATTCATTTTGGCAGCTGTTTCTTCCAATATTTTCCTTAACAAAAGAATCAAACTGAAATTGTTTTTAAGTTTTTAGTTACTGCTTCTCACTCTCTACCAAACTTCCACAAATTCTTTTAAATTGTCATTTACATTGGATTTCATAAATGCCTCTGGAATAAGAGAACTTTCTGGATCTCAGGTGTCTATTACAAAATTGAATAAAACTCAAGTGTTCTTAAATTGGTGAAATAAAAGCCTTTCCTTTACAATCTTCCCAATTTTAAAAGATCACAAGATCTTATCCCAGTTTTGCCATTTTCTGTCAAATGAAACTGAAGCAAGACACTTGGCACACAGGGGGTATGTCTGCATACAAATGCTTGCTGGGTTATTTTTGTGTTGCGCCTATGATACACAGATTGCCACTGTAATCTGCATGTTGCTGCTATGCAGTTGTAATGACCTGCTTGATAAACACAGGTATACATCTCCATTACTTTAGAATAAAGTTATTCCTGTACTTAGTCAAAATTAATTATTCTTGAACATGAGGATCACTATTCAACAGTTGCTCTACAATTTCTGCCTCCATAATTCAACAGTGATATAAGGCCACTGATTTATTTTCAATTTATCCAGAACTTAATCTTATCATCATCAGTTTCAAGTGCTCATTCCTGGTATTTCCTTACTTCCCTTCTTTACCCAGACTTTAAATTGCTGCTATAGGCTTGGAAGGAGAAGAGAATTTACAAGTCATAATTTCTGTAAAAAATAAGTGCTTGAGCCAAAATTTATGTCAGACATCTGAAAGAACTTAATTTATAATTTACGCATTCTGATGAAATTACTTAAGTTACATAATGTACAGTTAATTTACGGAATAGAAACCATGCATGCCTTGAAAATTTCCTCTCCCTCCCCCAGCCAAAGGTTGGTTGGCACAGCTAGTCCAAGAAATCTCTTTGACAATGAATGAACATCACTTACATACATGATATGAAAACAACACACATGGCCCTTTAGCTAGCTAAGAGGCAGATTACCACACAGCTGTTACCACCCAGACTGACAAATGTTGATACAAAAAGGAAGCAACTAGAGACCTTAATCCAAACATGGACCATAAACAAGGTAATAAAAATACCAAAATAAATACATACAGAAAAACATACTAGAGAGGGCACATGGGTGTTGTTGGAAATGCTGTACTTCTTGAATGAAATATATCCACAACTGAACAGGTCATAGAATACCTTGCTTTCTCCCCTGCACTGAGCCATCTTGTCTTCCTACTGTAAGGTCAGACTGCATTGATCTAGAATCTTATAAAGATCTATAAAACATACTGTCTATATGATGTTACACTGCTGACAGTGTATTGTATTTTGATGTCCTTAAATAATATAATTTCAAGTACTCAGCTAGAGCTTGAAAATCCTTCCTCTTATGGATCACAAGCAAGAAATAGGTTAAAGATAAAAATCAGTTCCAATTGGACACTTTCATTTTCATCTGCACTAACAAGCCATATTAGTTATAAATGCCATTCCCAACCCCACCTGCTTCAAGGTAATGAAAATCTGTACCTCCAGAAAAATACTGAACCCGGTAGGCCCATATAGCCTACAGAATGTTTCCATTCAATAAATTGTGTTGGCAGTTGCAATATATTAAGTAAGTACTTGTGACTCCACTTAAGAAAACTTGATAGGAACTTGTCTTGAGTGCAGAATGAGGGACACGATTGTAACTTTGCTTGAGAAATTTTTGTAACAGTTGATTAAACACAGCAGAGGTATCACAACTGGTTACACAACCTACATATATGCACCAGGTACTACTAAGATACTTCAACAATTTTTCTATGACACATTTCAGCAAAGCCAGCAGTTATGGCATGGTCCAGGGTAGTCAAGATGTTTATAGCTCTTTGTTCTCTGAGGTCTCTATTCCAAGCAGGAAATTCTAATACTCTCACTCAAACCTAACCCTAACCAAACCCTTATCCTAACACTGACCTCTGTGTAACTTAAGTGTTGAAATATACTGTAGAGACATTGGAAGTTTGGAACAAAGAGGCCTCTGAACAGAGCAGTCCCCATCATGATAATGCCTGAAGAATGGCAGTGTGGCATATGGCATCTCACTTGGGTTCTTGATGTAAGGGTCATTCTAATGAGTTCTAGGGTCATTTAAACATAAGCAGTTCTATAGGGTCATTTAAACATAAGTAAATCACCTCCTCATTACACATGAGACAACTATGGCTTTACATACAATGGTACAATGACTGGGTGGTTTGATCTTTCCATCTCATTCTACAACTGTAGAACGAATAATAGCACATAAAGTTCTTTCATCCTGTCTGGGGCTGAGCTGTTGGGTGGTTCTGGGAGGTGTCAGAAGTCCAGAATGTAATACCTTCATGTGTATTTCACAAAAATATTATGCTTTCAAGATTTTCACAGTCTGACCTCTAGTGACCCTTGACCTCTACCAAACACTATCCTTTTTCAACTCAACTTTGGGAGTCTATATGCTCAATGGGCTATCTCTCAAAGTTACACTTCTTCACAGGGGCGGATCTAGGGTCTTTTCTGAGGGGGGTCCAACATAAAAAGGGCACATTCATTTTTTTTTAAATTTTGGTTCCCATAAACGTCAGCGATTACACAACTTACCGCATATTGACAAAGAAAGGATAAACCAAAAGACATGCAAAAACTGGAATCAAAACCTGGAATCTAAACGGTGAAATTACAAAGCGCGCGAAGCGTGCGAAAATTTTTTGGGTAAGCCTACACTTATAAGAATTTGTACTAATTTAGAGCTTATATAGAACAATTGAGCGGACAGTTGGGCCTTATCGGGCATAACTTTATTGTACTTCCCTCCTCGACTCACTAGTCGTACCGTACGACAGACACAAGTGAACGTTAACCAGGTTTAGCGAAATGCGATTCAATTCCCGACATTTACATAAATCCATGTATTCTACTTATTAACTTGAAAAGGTGGAAAGGGTTTGTACTATATTTAGCTATAAGTATAACTGAACTGAGTAAGAGTGGACAAAGCGTACCGAAAATTTTGGGTTTTATCCCAGAAATTACCCTTATGAAAGCCAAAAGAAGTAAACTGACCATGGGTGGCGGCAGAATTTTTCCAACAGGGGGCTGGGCCATGTCAGCTACCCCAAGTTCCGACATTCCCTATTTCGAGGGTATGATGAGAAGAGCAAATGTGGGAGCCTCATTATCCCATGCAATTGCAGGCATATTTTGCATTATATCACTTAATACTTCATGATCCGAGTTGGGCACTGTTAGTGTTCTTTGAATCTGGATCGTGAAATTGAAAAGCGCGCGAAGCGGGCGAAATTTTTTGATAGGCTTACACATAAAACATATGACGAAACGAAAAAAAGAACTGTAGGGTTTGTAGACCGTATCGGGTGTTACATACATTGTATCGAAACCACCTGGACTACACGATAAAATAGCCAAACTTTGCTCCATAGGTCGCTCACCAACTGACTGTACCGCATGACACACACACAAGAGAACACCAACTAGGCTTTGCGATATGGAATGAAAGTTACGACCTTTACATAAACTATGTATTCTGCCCATATGTTACTTGGTAAGGTGGGCAGGACTTGTGCTATCCTGCTATGTGGAATGGAACTATTGAAAAAATAAAGTGACCCTACAGCGCGCGTAGCGCGCCAAAAATTTTGGGTTCTTATTACAGAAATTATCCTCTTGAGAGCAAAAAACAGGTAAACCGTCGATTAGTTGTCGTCAGGGACTGGGTATTTCGACTAAGACTCACCTACGAAACTGTAAAACTTCTCCGATAGGGGGCCAGCCTTCCCCGACGGGGGGCATGAACCCTTCCCCCACCTGGCGCTACCGCTATCTCGACTGGGGGAGGAGGTTAAAATACTGTATGTTGTGTTCCCTATATAGTTGCAGCGCGACTATCACAAACACTCTGTCAGAATAGATGACTGAAGTCGAATGTTTGCTTTTCATTTGCGACAGCAGACCGGTCATCGGTCCAAAGACGTCAAAAAATTGAACCGACTGACATTGCGTTATTTGACCTGGTGGTGATTTTATATAGTAATTTTAAAATGAAACAAACACCGATTTGTCTATTGTGACTTCTGGTCAACTCTTGGCTGTGGACTTTACCTAAGACCAGTGGCCTATAAATATCATACCGAAACGTATTTAGCCTACCTACTCTCTCTTGTTCACGAGAGGATGGATACTAGAGGGTGGAGGGAAGGTTTCGTAGATGTAGCGTTTATGGAGTGTGAACAGATCATTATTTTGTAAGACCAAAAGACTAGCAGGCATCAATATTAAAACCCAATAGTAATACGTTGCACATAGCTAGTGAGTATGACGTAATACTCTGCATGTTTTGTATTACTCTGAATGCCCAAGCACGCCACACGTGGTTCCAAGCGAAAAGTGATTAGAATGCCTGATTGTCACGCAGACATACTGTAGTCACATTCTCGGTAAAACGATTGCACTGTTCAGGTTTCGGGGCGGCCAATATAGGCTACCGTAGTCAAATATATTGCCGAAAGTTTCTGCGATACATGGCTAGACTGTTACGAGTGGATTGATCGATACTGGATGGGGGTAACCAAAATCTCCTCGGAATTGGACAACACTGTCATTACCTGTGAAACTGTATCGTTTTTTTTTTTTTTTTTTGCTAGTGTGAAAAAAAAACATTTTTTGAAAAAGGGCACATTGGAAAACTTGAGGGGGGGTCCGGACGCCGGCGACCCCCCCCTGGATCCGCCACTGCTTCAGATATCATTTTATAAAATTTTCACAAGCAGACTTCCTGTGATCTTGCTACCACCAAAAAACAAAAAGTAACTTAAAGTGATGCCGTGAGTTTGCAAAAAGGAAAAAACATTAAAAAACTGAGTTTAAAATTATAGTCTTTGTTTGAATGGCCCATATGAACAGTAAGGGAGAAAAAATAAGGCCTGTTGTGCAAATTCCGGCAACAGCCTTGAAATTTTCGTAAAAGTAACGACTTAACTCAAGGAAATAAAATCTGTACTGCGGACAAACACTATTCAGTCTCCTAACGAACATCAGTTCAGCAGACCAATGAGAACAAAGTACTAATGCATATTCACTAGGTGTAAACAGCTGATCGATTTAGCACAACAACACAAGTGAACAAGACGTGTGTGTGGATCTTGAAGAGGTACGTTGATATTGCATGTACACAGTACATGGTACTGCCACTAGGCTATACTATCCCGTTTTACTGTAGTAGCCTAACTCGGGCTATAGTCTACTGGCTTTGTAGTACCTCTGCATAGCTTACGCGTAACTTAGGCTAACGTTAGATGTTCTGCCTTTTATTTGCACTTACCATCGTGTTTGACGTTCTTACTCATGGCGATAACAGAGAAAGTCTTGGTGTAACTTTCAATGTAAACCTGTAACGTTCAAATTCAAATCGGTACTGTAACGCGTACCAAAGAGTGAAAGACTGTGGGCTGTAATTACATAGTAAGAGAAAGCCTATATTGAGTGTATACAAGTAAGTTAGTGTTATCAAGCGATTATGCAAGAACGTGCATTCTCTGGTCGTGAGCGAATAGCATAGCTGTACCGTAGAGCTAGTCAGGCTTGAGTGGCATATAGTGCGTTTTTTTAACTTGGTGACACCTCAATAACATTGCATATTCAACATCAGGTTCATTGTAGGCGTGACTTAATGCCGTATAATAAGGACCGTTTTTGAAAAAGGCCTTCAGAAATTTACCAATTTTATGTTGATTAGGTTACTTCCTGAGACTATCACTATCAGTCTGAGCTTTCAAATTTGTTTTCTGTAAGTACTCGTGGCATTTTGAAGAATAAAGAAAGACATAAGAAGAAGCAAAATCTTATGTTTTTCCTTTTTGCAAACTCACGGCATCACTTTAATGTGGGGTATCTGCATGACCTCTAGTGACCTTCGATGACCTCCATCCTCCACCAAAAACGATAGGATTTCTGTATGCAATATGGGGCATTCACATGCTATGCATGCCTCACTGTTTACCTTCTTGAGATATCACATTCACAAGTTGTTTTGTATCAACAACTCTTTGCAAATTCCCCACAGCTACTGTGGCTTGTGGGGCTTCCCCATGGTACATCCTCATCTGGGGCATTGCCCTTGAAAGCTAATCATTCATGAGAGCATTCACCCATTGGATCATTCCCTCCCCCCCCCCCCACAGCCTTCTTTAAAACATGAAATCCTACCCTGGCTATGTTATATTTACAAAAAGAATATTTCTTTTTGCACTGGGGTAGACATCAAAGGTCGTACATACTCCATAGGCAGGCCCATGACAGCTGAAAACCCCTGCATTACAATCTCTTCATATTTCAGGGCAGAATTTGCTATATAATCATGAGACTGGGTTGAAACATTTCAGATGTCAAACACTTCCTAAAACCTGATAATCTTCACTGCACTGAAGAGGCTATGGCAGGCCTCAAATTCTAAATTTTTAAGGGCACAGCCATTTTGGCCTCAAGGATCAGGGCAAACATGGGGGCACCACAGCCAAAGGGTAGGGCAGCAAGGCCAAACTTTGCTTTGTTGATAGGGCACCAAGGCCATACACTATCGGCTCTTATGTAACACTTGCACCAATTACTTGGGCTTTCTGAAGGAAAGTGGCCTGTATAGAAATTTTTGACATGACTCCCGCATTTGCGTTTACCTAGAATTTTTCTTGAGTTCTACCCCATCTTTCCTTTTTTTTCAGTTGAATTCTCATTCTGGCTGACACTGTATAACACATTCGTGCTGGTGTGTCGTTAAACCCCATCTAACTAACTCCACCGATTAAGTCTGCTTAATATGCTTTTAACCTACAGTCAGATTTTTTAGTTGTTCTATGACTGATAATAATTTCTTGTAGCTGAGCCTTTCTTTGTAGCCTACAGGCCTAAAAATGATGTTGATCACTGTACGATCGCTATTTGATTTCACAGCACACAATCGACAGCTAGGCCTACAAGCAGTCAAGAACTTTCATTTTTTTTATATCCTCACCTAAACATTGAATCTATCTTTCTGCTTTTTGCCACCTCAGCGGTACGCCTGCTGTTTATATATGTTGTGAAAGTTTTATTTAACTTCCAGTTTTACACTCCCCCATGTGTTACATGAACAGTAGGCTAGATTTCTGCATTATATGTTTTGCCATTCAGTGCCAATTCTCGTCTTTTTTACATTCTTTGAATACCAAAGGCCTACAAGTTTTGTAGTTTAGTGAGCACTCGTTATAGGGCAGGACTGAGTACTATAGCTGTCACTTTTTAGTTTTAAATGGCTAAATGAACGATCGGCAGTTTATTCTACCAAATGTTCTTCTCCCTATGTTTTGCTTTGATACTTTTTCATTCAAAAGGATGTTTATCAACCTGTTTGAGGACCAAATAAAGCTTCGAGAAGAAATTGTCGGCCTCATAGCATATAACTCTGTGAACTGATCCTCAGTGAAACCAGGGAGTTAACTAATCCCCAGACACTAAATGTAGTGGCTTTGTGCTTGTAATCCTGTTTGAAGTACAGTAGTAGTCAAAATTAGTACACAAAAGGACTTTACAAATTGATTCAGGTTTCCCAGCTTAGACCGTATTAAAATCTTAGTCCAAGTCACACCCCAGAACTTAGGTTAAAACAGAAATACAGTTTAGAAAGCGCCATAATATTTCAAAAGTACCCTGGCTATTGTTTTGTGCATGGCTCACACGTGTTTGTTTTGAATGATTTAGTTTTCATTGCAATACGCAATGCATGCATGCACGGCCATCATATCTCTACGTAATAAATTATTAGTTCGATGCATGTCGTGCTGCACGCAAAAGGAGTACTGCATTTGAAATTGAGTGGGTCTAACTTTTCTGCACAGCTCTTCGCGCTACGAATGAGACATCATTTTTGTGTAAATAATACAGTACAAGGCACGCTTTTACTTCATACAAATTTTGCTTTCAATAAAAACACCCGCTGTTACTACTGAAAACTTATGAGGTAACAACTGGAATGATTAGCGGTGTATGCAGCCATTGAAAAATAACTGAACTTCCTTGTACGTACCACGCCCCATGCTCTTCCAATATATGGCGACTACTCTACACAGTATGTTTGTAGCCTAATGTATGGGTGTTTGCATACAATTACAGACCTACACATGCACTGATTTTAGCATTGCTTTCATCGTGCTTGTTTACTTGAACTTCTGTACATACAGAACACGGACATAACTTACAGATATCCGTTTTTGTGTACACTTTGGTTATGTACAACAAACTGCGAGAGTTAGTGACTGCGAATTCAATAGTAAGATTCGTTTATCGGTAATTTTTTAGCGCGGTTAAAGAATTGTGTTAAAATGGTCGCTAACGTTTTGATCACAGAAGTACATTCTTTAAAGTTTGTAAAGGGTAGGAAGGCATGACTTTGACGATCAGCTGAGGCTGTGAGGGGCACCGCAGCCATAGTAAGACCGCTCTTACGGCCATATTTGGCCGCAAGTTCTTTTGAAAATTGCAGGACACCGAGGCCAATTGAAGGGGCAACCACGGCCATGGCCGCAGTTAAATTCGAGGCCTGCTATGGTACTATTTTATCACTAGAAAATATGAACAACTTATTCATACAACATGAAACCTAGGATTTGATAAAAAAAAAAAAATGCCTGTAACTCTAACAAAATACCCCTAAATCACAGCAAAATTTTGCACTTATTATAGGAAAATGCTTTCCCTAGCTCAAATACTCCCCTTACAGTATATGATAAATCACACTTGGATCAAAGCCTGTGCACATCTCTCTGATATGGCAATGCTAGTGTCTGTTTACATGATTTACATTTTAAAAGAAAGATCACAGTTTGTTCCCAAGCCAACTTTGTAAAAAAAAAAATGAACTTTGCTGACCCTAAATGTTCTAGCAGAGACTTTGAATCGGTCAGGGCTATAAAATACATTTCTACTGATGTATACGGTGTTTTGTTGGTTAAATACTGGGATATCCATGGGCATGTTAAAGTTCAAAAGGATTTAAATTTAATCCTCACTATTCCTGTGAACTCTTGATACATGTAACAGTGTGTCTGACCTGATTCAAATGTTCAAAATACTGTATTGCTGCAGGGGTTTAAATCATGTGCTGAAAACTGTGTCAATGTCCAACTATTTTATTTAAGCTACAGGCATGCAGCCTAGTTTACTGGTAGCAAGATCTGCATACAGTCAACTGTGTGTCAGTCTTGGGTCATTGCTGAACAAAATATTATCATTAGCTATAGCAGGTGTACACTGGAGAGGCAGTGTCACAAAGAAATGTGTGGGAGAGGGGATGGGATGGAGGAATGGCGTGCTGTATCCACCAAAAGGCTCTCATCCTGAACTAGTTGGCACATGAAATGTGTGAGAACAGATAACATACTTCTTGAATGTGTAATGAGACAGGAAACATGGGGAAATGCATGCATCCACAAATAACTACGGTTATACTGTAGGTAATGTAATGATCTTCCCTTGACACGTCTGATGGCACACCCTTTACCATGGGTAGTGACTATTACATCCAAAAGAGACTCCTAAAGACATCAACTTTCCTTGAAATGAACTTACCTTGTACACTGGGTAAACCACAACATAAGAAATATAATACAAATTTGCACATTTCAAGTACAGCAATTTACCACCTTTTTCAATGCAACATCAAATGCCCATGTATAACATTTTCATGTCACCAGATCCGAAGTTATATCAATTGTACATGCAAGGTTTGATATGGCATTGCAGAACACACCTATTGTTTGAAAATCTTATTACTGTATAGGCCCTTTTTTTTTTTGAAAATTTTGAGTTGGTAATTGGGACTGGTTCATTAAGAGATTGCCTTAGATAGGCCAACATAATTTATTTTACAGAAATAAATTAAATGGCTCATAGTTCTATGCAATCTGCCTTTACTCTAGCACTAGAGGGTTGCTTTTTGTCATATAGGAACCCCCTGCAGTAGAGCATGCCTTATCCTTGTTCACAGTGCAGATGTAACAAAGGTATGAAATTTGAACCATCAGCTATGAGCATGTGTCCCATTGAATCACTTACTTGCTTTCGGTTTCAGGTAAGATAGGTTCAGAAATTTTGACTTGAACCAGCCCAAAAGAACAACAGAGAAATATAACACTTTTAACTCAAACTAAAATATCATGACAAATAGTCAATTTGAATTACAACTCCTGTGATGCAAAAAGACACCCTACATCTTTCTCATCCTGCCACAAAGAAACAGAATCCTTTTTATGAGTGAACAGAGAAGTATATGTGTCATGTTTTGGACTTGCAGCAGTCATTAGGTCCAATATGACATTTTCTTGTCTTGTTATGTCCTATACTTCTTGCACAATATTGCAATTTTTATAAACCATAAGTAATACAAATTAAGTGAAAAAAAATGATTGTTAATATAATTTGAAGACTAGAACAGCAATGCTGTTGTGTAGCTCACACAATTTCTCTTGTCTGTTAAAAATAGAAACTCACAAAACTAAATTTTATCATCTATTCATCTGCTTCCAAAAAACCTCTTTACCTTACAAAGGCAAATGGGAGGGAAGAAAGGAGCGTAACAAATCAAAACCCATCTGTAAAATCACAAATGTGTTAATGAATGTAAACCTGCAACTGACATAGTTTTATGACAGATAGCTACAAATATCACTGCATATTTTCTCATATCAAGCAAGCCTGCAAAGGCTGTATATACTTTTATTAGCAGCAAGACTGAAAAAAAGTTTGTATGATGTACCTATAAACTGTTCAAGTATTGCAAAGTACATTTAATCGCACCTTCGATTCCACAAGTAAACACTGCATGGGTTTGCACTCATCCAAATAAAACACTCTCAAAAAGCTCCTACTGCACTTGAACTGAAAACAGTTAAAGCACAATTACTTGACTTGACCAACTCAATTGAACAGAACAGAATGGGAGATATCCCCACAATTAATAAGTTAAGCCTATTTCCTTTCATGTGTTAAGCCACACTGACCACAGAGTTGCTTCAGACTGTAGAGGCCACTTGATGAACAAACACATGTGTGTTGATGGATTGAATTTCAAACAGCCTGCAATTTGCAAGATAACAACTGAACACAAAACCAAGCACACTGCTATCAGTACAATGGATAAACAGCTAACTGTTCAGCAGGCACAGTGAACTCAGCTCTACAAAAACGGCTTTAAAACCCAACTTAACTTTCCTATAATGGAATGCAAATAGGTAGGTATTAATGCTCTGCTGACAAACAATCATATCCCAAAATTTCAGCCCAAAATCTCCTCACATCAAAAAGAAGACTTTTTGTTGAAAAGTTGACGCCATCAGCCCCATTTTATAACCTCACACATGTACTGTGTACATGTGTGAGCTTAAAAAAATTATGCTTTTATCCCTCCCAAGTGACTGTCCTAAGTCTAATTTGAAGCTTCATCGCCTGTTTACCATTTTGCAGACTCCTACTACAAACAACATGCTTACTGTACTCTTCCCCAAGAAGTACTAGTTAGATTCAGAACTAAGCAATGGTATCAAGCAACTAGTTTTAAAAGATCCAGTGAATACAAAACTTAGTTTATCATTAAAATGAAATCACAGTAATCACAAAATATGATTTTGATTTAGAGTATTTTGTAAAAATCTAGGGTTCCCTAAGGCATAGGTTATGTAACCCTACCAGCGATCAGCTTATTGTGTATTCACATCAGTGATGGTAATCAACGGAGTGGATGCACTACAAAGTGGTATGAACGACGTGAGTGCATGAGTTCAACTGACTGCTCATACTGTACCGTGATCATGATACAGCAAGGCACAGAGCAGATTCTTGTAGCCTGCTTTTTGTGCTGACCACACAGGAATATTTTCCAGACTGAGGAAAGCCTCAATAGCCAATTTACTGCTTTAGCCTATGGATGCCTACATCCATGTTATTGCTTCTGAATCCTCCACAGTACTTACTGTGTCGTTCATGGCCACCAAAGGGTGACTGCTGAACTGTTGAATGATCCCCAGTTAAACATGAAAGTGCTACCTTCGAGTGAGCACTTCCCATCGTTAAAGACAATGACTAAAAGACAACCCTCCACTCGATGCATGACTCCATCACATTTGTTAGCATTTATTCACCCACTGTGCTTTACAGAGTTTATACATTAATCAAAGAAAAGTCTCTTTAGCTGATCCTGTTGGCGCACTGGATAAGACATTAAGACTCTCACTCTGAAGGTAGGAGGTTCAATCCCCATCCCAGCACATATCTTATAAGAATGTTAACCAGATAGTACCAGAAGTGCCTGGAAAGAGCTGTTACTGACTCTGTTCACCTCCCCACTGCCACTAGGTTGGCCACACATGCAGCTTTTCCCTGGATTGTCAGGCTTTTGGGCAGCCTGTCTTCCATCTGTCATGCTGGACATTAATTTGTCATCCTTTTTGAAGGTCTGCTAGGTCACAATGAGAAGTCTTTTTAATGAAAATGATCAATCATAAATAAATTGACCAATTCTACATACCATATTACCGAATGAAGAATAATAAAAAAAAAAGCTTGGAATATATTTCAAATATGAGTGGTAGGCATCAGTTTCAGCTTACAATGTGTAGCCTGCTGGGCACATATCACAATCTCTGTGTACACAATGCCTGTGAACAGCATTGACCAGACATGGCTGCAGACAGTCATGCCCTTCTTTTTGGAAATTTTAAAATGGTGACCCTAACTCCCACTGCTGGGGCCTTCTCTCTGTTCCAGCATCTCTTTGTTCCGAGGTCTATTTATTCTTAAAGGGCAAGAGCAGTCCCCCCAAACTTATTTTGAAACAACAGCAAATTTTCACTAATTTCTTCTTATTACTCTTTCAAGTACCTTTCATGATAATTAAGGACTTTAATATTGCATATCCAAGGTAAACCAATGAGTTACTAGTACCCCATAAATTTTTGAATTCAGTGAGAAAAATATTGTCACATGATTCTCAAGAGCCATTCATGAAATAGGATAGACTACTAGATTAACTCAAACTGGGGTGACTGCATTTTACCTTTAAAGTCTTCATGACTGTCACTGTTAGGATAAAGGTTAGGTTATGGTGAGAGTATACTGGGTACCGGTATTGGTTTCAGAACACAGATGTTCGAACATAGAGGTGTAACCCCACTGCCAGCCTATCTACCACCTATACATAGGACACCTGTTTAAATCACATCAAGAACTGTCACACTTTGCACATGGTCCTGGTTAAAGACACTAAAATTTAAATTTGTGAATCAATAGGAACCCTGCATGGTGCAGCATCAAAATAAGACATAGAAACTGTGTATCCTATGGATGCAAATTCTGGTGGCTAAATTTGATGTTTTCAAAACGTGCGAAAACTTCAATGTGAATGGAAGTGAAATTCATGCATTTGGAAGATACCAATTTTTGAAGAAATGCTACGTGTGTATTTTCAGTCTGTTCAGTGCTTGAGGGGAAATCTGTAATGTTACCTACGTGATTGATTGCAGCTTTTACATTTCTTCTTCATAATGTTGACACCACTATTTGGCATATTTAACAACTTTGTTTGCTAAACCATATACATGCAACAATTTTATAATTTGCACAGTTCAAGATACCAAAACATTCCAACAGTGTTAAATTTCAAGGACAAGAAAGGTATTCCTTTATACAGGATAACAAAAGGGCTCAGGGGCAGTTTTCTCACTTTGCCACATTCCAGGACCTCGAGGAAACCTAGAGGAATTTTGCAAATAGTGACGTAAGTAACCAATCAGCCAACCAAAATGCCAAAAGGTTTAGTGATTCCTTCCAACTGGAGTGAAATTTAGTAATGTGGTTCCAAATAGGCACTACTTTAATTGTTAAGTTACAAATTACTGTTTTTTAAGTTCAGAATGTTAAAGATCCATGTACATGGGCTTGTCTACAATAAAGGGGTATAAAAGTGTTACAAAGATGGTGAAAATTGAGGTCCTCTAAGAATAAATTTTTGTTGTGTTATTTTGTTTGATTGGTAGTCTCAAATTTTTCCTGAGAGCTGGAAGATAGTTCTTTTCACCTATCATCACTTTTTAAGTCGTAAGTGTAATTGGTTACGTATGTAACAGGGACGGACATGGAAATTCTTTGCTTGAGAAATCTTTACAGAGGAAAATATGTATAAATAAATCCTGTATATACAAGAACTATAAACTACAAACACATTTTCAATGAAATTGCATTACCATTAGTAAATTATGGACTAGTAGGGAGATTTACATTTACGTTGGTAACGAGGACGGACATGTCCGTCCTCGTTACATACGTAACCAAACTATGTTCAAGAAAATTAAGCACTTGAAACACTTGAGTGCATTGTAACACAAGTTTTGCTCTTTCCTGAAGTGTAAACTGATGACATATGAAACACACATAGATAACCAGTGTCCCTTGTGCCTGCATTATATTACCCATGAGAACATGGTTACGTTGGTAACATATAGGACGGACACCACCTTGAAGGCTCTCATACCCTTGTTGTAAGCAAAAAGATGGAGAAAAGCACACAAACCAGTAACAAATATGGCCTTCTGCAAACAGATGCAGTTTCATCAAATTCTCTGGAAATTTGTGTCCTATAGGCCTGTTAACATGATAGTTACATACGTAACCATCAGGGGACAGACATGTTCGTACGTAAACATCATGTGCCCTGCAATCAGCTATGATGCATTTACTGCTGGATTATTTCATTTCTGGCACTTCACATGATCAGTGTTAATTGTTACATCATAATCTTAGTTCTAGAAATCTTTTCTTTCAGTTAAAAAATCAACTATTAAAGATTTAATAACCAGGGGACGGACACATCTGAAAAAGTTACTCTGCACTGCTGATTAAATTTTGCGGTGTTTGTGCACCCAAAAATATTCATTTATCATTTACCATTTATTTGGTACATTACATTTACACATGAAGACAAAGAATCTGCATCAGTCACATCTGCAAAGATCCTATTCATATCATAAATTTCCACCACGTCTTATGTAACAGAAATAGGTGAGAAAAAAGGACAAAATAGCCCCGAATTCTTCCCAAAACAGCCTTTGTATAAGTTGGACATTGATAAAATTGTCTTTATTATCTCTCTTTAGTCCTTCAAGTATGATGAACTATAAAATCTCCAAACCATACTGAAATCTTTCAAAATATCATCAATGCAAAAAACACATGCTGAATATTTCCCTTTACTGTAGACAAGCCCACATACATAAAAAAATTGTATAATTGATACCATACATATTAACATGGTCAAAAATCAACTCTTTTTTAATCTTGGGTATCTACTGCATTCCACATGTAAGATCCAAAGATGTCTAAAAGCATAATATAAGCCTAGAACATAACCATGCTATAACAATCAATAAAGGTTTTGGTTAGCATAGACCAGAAAGCCAAAAGGCTAAATGGTTTTATGACACTGAAATATAATATTAGTACCTTACTGACGTTACTGTGGTTTCAAAATTAATAGTTTCCCTGTAATGGTACTAAATTACTGTGCTGACATTTCAGTAAAGAATGTTAGAGAACCAAGGATATATGTAGATAAAACATGTTATCACATACCAAGTATCAGATCCATCAAGGTTACCCTTCTCAGGTAGGATATTGTGTTTACAAGGTTCTGAACTTTTGTGATCTGATGACCCCTAATGACCTTTGACCTTTTTCAAAGTATGGGCCTTTTCCCCTTTGGTAACCCTTAATGACCTTTGACTTCCTTAAATCTAATACAGATCATCTACTCCCCATGGACCATACACAGAGTATGAGATCCCTCATGGTTACCCTTCTTGAGATGTCCTATTTATGATTGACCCCTGGTGACCCCAAATGACCTTTGACCTCTACCACGGATCATCAACTCCATATATATCTGAGATATCTTGCAGTGGAGAGCTACATACATAATATATTTATATAAACGTCATCATCACCTTTGCCTGCATTTCTTCTGCCTTCGACAAGTTACAGTCAAAGGGAACCACCCTACATGTGGGGATCAATTAACTTCCAAAAGTGAGGTATGCATACTGTGCTTCTTGATGTTAGACTGGTAGGGTCCAATAACAGATGAAAAGGACAAGAAAGACAAACATAAGCCAGAATTAATAGAATGTACTCATAATTCTGATGGCTATGAAGAAAACGCAACTTAGGGGAAATCATTTGGGGAAGTAACATAGGGTGTTTGTATGGATTGAAAAGCATTGATAGATGTTATTCTGAGGAACACAAAGTTGCTCAATATTAGAAATAGGTGAGGTAAGGAGTGAAGTGGATAATATTTCCCTTCACATTGTGAAATCAATAGGGTCTTCACTGTACAGTGTAAAATAAACCCTACAGCTTTTAAATACTACTTACTTCCAGGTTGTAAGAACAGTTTTAGTTTTAGTTGAAAGGGTGTGAGTCAAACAATTTTACTGACAGAGCAAGAACTGAGTTGCAGTCTAAACCTTTTCTTCACTTGTAATATGGCTCTAATTGATTTATCTCCCTTTTATCATACTCTACAGTAGGTATTCATTGTGTTATTAACAACAAGGTTTAATCACTTCCATTCATAGACCATAAGGAATCAATTTCAAAACATGCAAACAAAAATTAACCACTGAGAGCCTTTGGTTCATTTTGTGGGACATCCACCTTTCACACAGACCCTCACACCTTCTGCTGATACTGTAAACAGCTGGTAACCACTAGAGCAGCTAGGGTGCCTTAAAAGCCCAACACTAGGTGTATGGCATGGGTTCAAGAAATTGTGTGAGATAAAACTTGTGAAATAATTAGATGTAGACCTAATTGTTTCGACTACACCGACATGGCAGAAACAATAACATCCCATAATTTTCCAAACTTATAGAAACCAAAATCAATCATAATACTTGTTAGGCTATTTGTAAACAAATTGCATGGTTTCAAAGTCCTCCCATACCACTTTAAAAGCCAAAACCTTGGAATAGGAATTTCTAGGTCCTGCTTTCTGCACCTATGAGCTTTGCCTCTGGACCTCATAGCAGGCACTCAGTCAGGTCCCTGGAACCCACTCCATGTACTTTGCCTGCTCTGCTGATCATGGTCAGTGGTGAATGTACCTGGGAGTTGTTATTCTGATGAAGATATTTCGAAAAATTTAATTAATGTTAATACTTAAAGACCCACTAACTCGAGCAGAGACTATAGAATAGACAATAAGGCATTTATTTGGTGCAAATGGGTTTCTTTCCTTTGTTTGGTGGCTTCAATTTGATATCATTCACCAAGCAACATCATTCAAGTCACTTATTCCTTTAACATGTGGTCTGCGCAGAACAATACTTTTATGTGTAGGTTTGCGCCACCAACATGCTTAAAGCAGGTGATATTAAACTCGAAATGACTGTTTAAATTGAAATAACAGAATACAGTTAGCCTCTTCCTTTTCAAGATACCACACGCAAATGAGTTGAAAAAGTAGAATGACCAAATATAGATTCTTGTTCATATTTTGCCATAAAACCTAGTAAACTGATAAATACTGTCATGCACTTCGCTGAACATCAAAAGATGCAATAAATCCCCAAGAACTGGCAACGTTGTGGCTGTGGAGGAAAACCCCCAGTCTTACTATAAAGGTAGCAGACAACAAATCCCTTTTGTGTTAACTTTCTAATCCAGTATAAAGTCTCATAGAAATGTCAAGAAAAATGCAAGCAATAGATTACTGAGTGACCTTGATGGTACAAACCTCACTTCAAAGCAATTTATCTTCATCCAAATAACAACTCCCTGCTTAAACAAGCAACAGCTACACCATGGGACAGTTTCATGAATATAACAGTCTATTAGAGGAAGCTTGTACCAGAGCATTAGGACAGTAAACTACATCACTTACTGCCAGTCAACAAATTTGATGCTAATACTCTTTCAGATATAATTGGGTTACATGGTTTTCAAACTTTGATCGATCTACACAAAATTTAACTGCTTAGCATTATTCTACTCAATATTACACACCTACACATCTCACATTGTCATCCTTCTACAATGTGTTTGTTTCCAGAGCTTGACCACTGGTCACTCAGATCACCTCTGACCACGCCTGCAAAAAGCTGGACGCAAAGACGCATTGCGTCCGCCAAAATCATGCTGCAGCTAGAAATTTTCATCTTAGTCCCAAATTAAGTAGACCAGGTGAGCCAGACATTTTGGTTTTCAAAGTATGTGTGCCCGTGAAGTTTTGCAGCCATGCCTCTGACCTCCACCAAAAAGAAAAATCAGAAAGCCAAAGTTAAAGCCTTAGTGATTCCTTGCCATGTGGATGTAATCAATTAGTACTGTGGTTTTAGTTTGGCACAGTTTCATTTTGAATTACCATGCTTAAATTTAGGTATCAAGAGTTAAAATTCCATGGATAAAGATCAAACAGTTTGATTCATTTGAACATGCTCATACATCTGAAATCACATGCCAGATATAAGATCCAAACATATTTCATACTTGACAAATCATGTTTACATTTCCACCACACATCAGGTCCTTCACTATTACTCCACTGAGATATCAAAGTTACAAGCAGTTTTCAAAGTATATTGCATTTGATCTATCATGGCCTCAAATGACCTTTGGCCTGGATCAAAATCAATACAGAATTTCTCACCTTGCTATTTAGCACTGGCATACCAAGTATGAGGTTCACAACACTTTTCCTTCTTGAGATATCCCCTGATGACCTGAATGACCTCTGACATCCACCAAAAACTGTAGAGATCTACTGAATATAGCCCATCAACATGGCAAGTATGAGATCCCTTACAGTTACCTTTTAACCTCTCCTGACCCCAAATGAACTTTGACCATCAAAAAACTAAAAGGGATCATCTACTCAATTTATGAAGCATCCACATGTCAGTATGAATCCTAAACACTAACCTACCTTGAGATACTGTGCTCATGAGCAGCTTTCAAGATTTTTACTGTTTGGCCTTTGTTGACTCCAAATGATCTTTGACCTCCACCAAAAATTAGTGATTATCTGCTGAACATAGGCCATCCACATGCTGGGTATAAGATCCCTTACAGTTACCACTCTTGAGATATGTTCAAAAGATGTTTTTGACCTTTTGACCTCTTGTGGCCCCAAATGGCCTATGACCTCCACCAAAAATAAAACAAATCATCTACTGAATATGGGTCATCAACATGCCAAGTATGAGATCCCTCACAGTTACAGTACCTTTCTTAATTGAGACATCTTGCTTACAAGATTTCTACCTCTCATTACCCCAACTGACTTTTGAACTCCAAAAAAACAGAGATCTACTGAATATAGGCTATCCACCAGCAAAATATGAGATCACTTAGGGTTATGCTTCTTGAGATAGCATGTTTACAAGATTTTGGCCTTTCAGGACTCCAAATGACCTTAGACCTCCACCAAAATCAAACAGGATTGTCTACTAAATATGGGCCCTCTACAGGCTTATTGCTTAATCTAAGATCCGTCACAGGTACCCTCTTGAGATATCATATTTACAAGCAGCTTTCAAGACTTTTAACTGTTTGAACTCTGTTGACCCCAAACAACCTTTGACCTTAACCAACTATGATAGCAGGGTTCCCATGCGGTCGGGAATTCGGGAAAAGTTGGGAAAAGATCAGGAAAATCAAAAGGGGTATTCCAGGCCTGGAAAGTCCTTGAATTTGTCTACCAGGTCTGGAAATTTTCTTCATCATGTTGTTCACTATTTTTCTTGCATTAAATTATTGCAGTGGTCAAGGAAGTAAGTGAATGAAGGCTGAACTGGTTCTATAACATTAGAGGTTATGCCATAAATTCCTGACGTTCATTTCACTTTGCGTATATCACGATCATGCGTTAGCTCTGCTGCACGTTCCAAGCCATATATTAACCAAAACTGTCACCGCCTGTCACTCAGTGTTACTTTGAAACACAAGACTAAGCTAGGCTTGATATATCTCCATATGTAAACTTGTTAGGATAGGATAGCAGCCAAAGCAAGTGACTCTGAAGAAAGAAGTATCATACGGGAAAATTATGCAAGGAAATTTTTCGAAACCATTAAACGGGGCTTAGTTAAAGTATTTTACACATGCGTTGAAACTATTTTATGAAATGATTGCCATCTGGGTAATTCTGGCTGGCATTCACTTTTATGTTTGAGTTGGCTGACCCTGAGACTGAAACATTTACACAGTATTGTGCACTAGTATATAGTATCTTGAATTGAAATGTTAAAGGACCCGGAGGGATCGTAGGCACAGATTTTGGACAACACTCTCAGGGTTAAAGAAACTTAGAAATTACTTATCATAATCGATTTTAAAAGATATTACAATAATTGTTGAAAACCTCACTTCTTTCTAGCATGTGACACTTCGGTTTAGGTTTAGGTTTAAATTTTTGTCTCATATCAGCAAAGCTGGTGTGAGCTATTGTGATCACAGACCCAGGTGTATAGTGATCTCTATCGGTATGTCTGTTGACATTCGCAAAAGTGGCTGTTATCCTCACATCTTTCAAAGGATTTTGATGAAACTTGCACAGAATGTCCCTTGGGTGGTGGGCCATTTAAGGTGTTCTGAAAATTTTGGTCTAAGGTCCCATGCGGGCCCTGCTGCCCATTTTATGAAATTCTACACGATGCTTCTCTTGCAGATATTCTCTTGTACAATGCTGATAGTTTGTCATAATGATACTCCGTAAGCTGTACTGTACCGTACCTACAGGGTGTTCAGAAATTTGGGGCCTAAGGCCAAAGATGGGACGTACAGTAGGGTCCATTTTGTGAAATATTGCAAAGTGATTAACTTTTCCACCTTTTAACATTAAAGCAGGTTGATGGGATGTTATAATGTTATAGTGGTGTTATAGTATAGTGATCTGTGTGGTATTCTAGAATTTTGGTCTAGATCCCATGTGGGCCCTATGACCCCATTTTATGAAAAGCTGCAAAGGGCTTCTTCAACAACAGATTCTCTTGTACAATGTTGATGGTTTGTCATAATGATACTTGGTTAGTGGTATCTTCAGGGTGTACTGACATTTTGGGCCCAAGGTCCAAGATGTGCCCTGGCATCCATTATGTGAAATATTGCAAAATAGTTGACCCTAATTCCTTCAGTCAGAGTTAAACAGTTGACCACCTGTCATAATGATACTTGATTAGTGACCTGTTTATTTTTTCTGGATGTTTGGGTCCAAGGTCCCATGTGGGGTCTAAGTCCCTTTCTATGAAATCCACATTGTGGCTTGCTGAAGACAACAGAATAAGAAGTGGAGGTAACACAACAGATTATCTCACATAGTTAAAACGTCATTTCAAGTGGTTGGGGTTATTTTGGTAGCTATATAACACCAAAGTTTAGTACCGGGTAAATAAATTTAGGCCTGGCATATGCCCAGGCCTATGCCTCAATGTGGGTGTGCATATTTGTCACCTATAGTATGGACCACATGTGATAATTTGGGTCTGGAAAAACTATGGAAATGTCTGGAAAAGGTCATGAAAAGGTCTGGAATTTCATTCACCAAAAAGTGTGGGAACCCTGTGATAGGGATCATCTACTAACTATTGGGCATCCACATGCGAAGTATGAGATCCCTCATAGTTAGTGTACCCTTCTTGAGATAGTGTTTACAAGGTTTTCATCTTTTGACCTCTGGTGAACCCAAATGACTTTTGACCTCCACAAACAATAGCAATCATCTACTCAATATGGGACATCTACTTGCCAAGTGTGGGATTGCTTAAGGTTATCCTTCTTGAGATATCCTGATTTCAAGCATTATATACAAATACAAACATACATACAGACACATACACACACAACATCACCTTTGCACTGATTCCTTTTGCCTTCTGCAAGCAATCAGAAAAAAAAGTGCCCTCCATTATTCAAAATACTGCATCCGCATGCCAATTATGACAAGTAGTTTGTATTTCTTATCCTACAATCCTCTATAATAAGGTTTTTCAGTGAATGACCTATGTTAACTCAGATGACCTTTGACCCCCACCAAAACAATTAAAAGCACGGTCTGGTGACCAAACTTTATGCTTTCAAAAAAAGCAGAAAAACTTTCTGTGTTAGGCAGTGAAAACCCCATCTCAATAGCATCTTGCATTCGGCACATACAAATTTTTGAAGAAATACTACATTTTCAGTTTCCTTAGTGCATGATGGGAAATCTGTGATGTCATGTGGGCAAATGGATTTGATGTAGCTTTTGTATTTCTTTATAATGTTGATATCACTATATTGAATATTCCATAACTTTATTTGCTGTACCATAAGTATGGAACAGTTTTTCACTATATCTACACGGAAAAACATCTAAACATTCCAACGGTATCAAATTTCAAGGACAAACAAGGTAGCCAATTACAAAGGATAACAAAAGGAATCTGAGGCAATTTGCCCACTTTGGATCACGTTTTGTGACCTTGAGGAAACTTGGAGGTATTTCTTATTAAAAGTAACCAATCTTTAGGAAGAGATATCTTGAGCTAGGAATGGAGTTTTGATATGGGGTTTGGATGACGTGTAATGAAAATTTTTTATCTTTCATATAAGACCCCTACAAAATGCCAACAGACAATGCCTTTAACTTCTTCTCCATATGGAGCATGCACATATCAAACTGTATGAGACCTGTTCCAGGAACCTTTCTGGAGATATTGTGAACACAAGCTAATCATCACAACCACAGGCATGCAAAACACTAAATACTGAATGTACATACATTTTGTCACCCTCAACAATAAATGACATGAAACAAATTGTGAAATGGTAAACAAATTACATATAATCTTGAAAGCTGTTTTACAGTTCTATTCAAAGACTGATCAGCTAGTGATGTCTTCCTTAAGTCACATAAACAACTTGTGGAGGGAGATACAGCACTATTATGTGCCCAAAGTTCATCAGCTTTCCAGCCTAAATGTATTCATGATGAAAGGATCAATCTTGTATTTCCTGTGAATGTAATTTGTATAATAGAAGTTGTTTTTCCTGTATGCACCACATCACAGGGTAAAACATGAGTTGAGACACATCTTGTTCCAAGGTGCATTCATGTATGGAGAAGAAATCTCAGTTTCAGAGCTCAAATTTAATCCACAGTCTAAAGGGTCACAGCGGTCACTGCACTCTTCTGTTGCTATGTACTCCATCAACATAAAAAAAAATGCCAAGCTCTTACCATGGAAAAGGTGTTATGTCTGAAATGACTGTATCAAAACAGGTTAGCCTGTCCATCATATGTACTGTATCTCTGCATGCAGGATTACGCACAAAGAAAAAAAAATAACATGACCTGACAATGGGTAAAAGGACTGTAGACATCAAAATTGAGAGGGAAAGTTAGTGTAAAACACACTACATTACTACAGTTGCATTCTGCACTACCGGGGTCAGAAAGGTCACTGTTACTGTCCAACTTGGCCTGGCAACAGCACCCCTATTGTGCTAACACTACTGGATGCACCTCTCCATACTAATTTGTGAATTTCAACTCAAAAATAAACTCACTGTACACTAGTCCGGTTCTTATGATTAATGGGTTGAAAAAAGATTTTATTTCAAATATTTCATCTAAACATTCTGTTAAAGACTCCACCCCACCAACAACTACAGTTCCATTATAGACAATGAAGGACATTCTGTATTATTCAGGAGAGGATGGGAGGGTTGTCTTGGATCTTGTTTTCCCCCAAATGTAATATTTGCTAAGTTTTTCCTTGTTTCTATTCAAACATGTAGGGGTTATCCGATAACCGGATCGGGCAAATGTTTACAACTTTCGGTAAACCAATGATCAGTCCAGCGGAATACAGCAAACTGAACTTGCCAAAGTTTGCCGAAGTTCCGTGAGTTGAAAATATTACTTAAAGTGGCTATGCCACGTGTAAATTAACGGTTTAAACCCTTTGGTATCTTTAGGAATATGTTTCCTACAACGAAAATCAACCATTCAGTTTGTTTACAACTTGTCTTTCCGCTCGAAAATTGAGAAAAAATACACCCTCTTCCAGCCCTGAAAAGTTAGTCTTTCCGAAAATTTTCAAAATCTTGTTACGTCATGTGACGTCACTTTAGGAACTGATCGTTGTTTGGCGTGGTATCCTTCGGACATTTGATACAGTGTTTGCATTCCTTTGTACCGGTTACCAAGGTCGATACAATGTAAAACCTGCGTGAAAAGTTGTAAATTTTGGAATTGTTATCCCTTTTCTCGTGCTTACCACTTGTTTTAGTCAATTAAATGCATTTCACGCAGGTTTTTCGTCTTGGTGTCATGATAAGTAGCTGCATGTACAAACATTCACAACGCAACAGCATAGGTACAGTACACAGCATACCTGTAACTACACAATGTATCACCAGCACTGTTTCGTAGTAGGTACCATGTGAAATCAAATTTAATACTTTCTTTGGAATGGCGGATCTGAACCAGGGAGTTGCCCTCTAATGGCAACTCCCTGATCGGACAGGAATGGTCAGTGGACTGTCGGTAAAGTGAGTTTTCTTGGATTTGAAATCAGAAAGGCGAAGGCGATACTGAACAATACGTCAGTGGTGCAGATGGGGTGAGTAATTCGTTACGGCGCATAGGACCGTATCGATCTGAGACAGTGTTAGGTGAGGTAAAAGTACAACACCACAACAATTCGAGCACGAGAAGCATTTGGAGCAATTGAAAGGGACTTTAGCTTGTAAAGTTTTATGTAGGCAGTCAAAATATGAACTTTAGGTTACTTTCGTGCAAGTGTCAGTGGAAATCGTGGAACTAGCCTAGGCTGTGATCGAGTGTGCACAGTATTTCGCTGGCTGCTGCCAGTCCACTCACTGTACACAGACCGAACCGAACAGTACACTGCCGAGTTTTTCGTTTTTCGGTTATGAATCAAGAGTATTTGTAATTATTAGTAATAGCCTACTGCAGCCCCAAAATATAACAGACCGACACCACTCTCCAAACAGACAGAATAAAGTTCAAATTCAAGACATGCCGCGAATTACAATCATTAGGCCTACTATCTCTTACGTATGTATAGGCTATGCTGTACGCCAGGTTCGGTATACGGAGGCTGGTGTTCCTAAACTGACGTCATTATTGTGTTGGCTTGAAATCTCATTTTCAACAGTCTATTTTTTGGTGCAATTTTTTGAAACATTAATTTCTTTTTAATGCTCAAGGCTGTAAGGGTGATGAAAACAGTTTTAGAAAGAACTTTTTGTGTACTTTAGGCTAAATTAGTCTCCCGTTACTCCAATTTACGTGTCATGGCCACTTTAAGTAAGTACACCGGGTGACATATTACTCCATGAACCCCAAATACAAAACCTACTAGTAGGATTAACTTTAGTGCTTGAAGTAGTGTGTCAACAACAATTATTAGTATTAACGAGACGACGAAGTTGTCATAGTGAATGTAATATTTTACTAATTTTAGTCGCATTTTCCCTTCACTTTTGTCCCATGGTTAATTGAGACAGTTATATTTACGTCTTTTATTCTTTAAATGACGAAAATATACAAATTTTTAAACTGCATTATAAAATTATTTTAATAATTAGGCCATTGTTGCTAAGAACTTTGCCCCCCCTCCTTCATCATGATGGAATGATCCATAATTGTTATGGGTAAGGGCAATAAAAAAAAGTTACCTGTCCCCGCCCGCTTCCTTTCTACAGCCATGTCGTAAGTTATTTTTTGCCGACTTTCTAACAACAGAAATGTGATTTGTTTTTTATGGAAACAAACTTATTCTGGTCATACAAATCACTCCCCTGATAATTTGAGGGGCATACTGGATTGGTTATTTATTTACATCCTGCCCTCCCTATTTATATGCAAATGCAAAGTTTGTACACATGTAAGCCCCAAGTTTATCGGTCCAAAGCAATACTCTTTCGATCCACTCTCTGTTCTAAAAAGAACAAGGGCTTAAATGCGGCCACATCGTTAATAAAAAACATCGTGATTGGCTCAATTTTTAACAAACCAATCACAACTCACGACATGTACAATGCAAGTTTTGTGTGTAAAAAATCTCGCAAGCACGTAGTTCAGTCAATGGAATTTTCCCATTGAGTATGTGTAATTGTGTCACACAGTACAGTTTCTGAGTGGAAGATAATGCGCGATCCTTGTGGTAACTATCTATGCAAGAATTTACTGCAAAGATGGGCCCAGATTTGTAATACATACAACATGCCGTACAGCCGGTGCACGTAACATATATACAAAGCTCAAGGCCAATGTCATTCTGAATGAATGTAAGTGAACGTTTAATAGCATACTTTGTATTTCACAGTAAAAATCCTGTATGTATGTATCCACATTCGTGGCTAGTTTAAACAAGACAGTGTCAGTGTTGTGTTGTATTTCGAACTGCATCAGAATTATGGATTATTGGAATTATACGCAATGATTGAGTGCCCTTTGCAAGTTTGCATCTTTTTTCAGAGAGTTGTCTGTGAGCGGGGTCTAACCAATATTCATAAGGTTTTTTATTCATATGGGTCAATGTTCATAAGGTTCTTTAGTCATAAGGTTCATTATTCATAAGGGTCGTTATTCATAATCGTAAAAATGGTTCATTGTTCATAAGGTTTGTTACTCATAATAGAAAAAAAGGTTAGTTCTTCATAATAGGAAAAGAGGTTCGGTATTCATAATTGGAAAAAAAGTTTGATATTCATAACACGAAAAAGGGTTCAATATTCATAAAATAGGAAAAAGGCATTTTCCAGCTTTAAAGGCTTCCTGTGTCTCGTGGATGGCATAAAACTCGCAGGGATGATAGACCAATATGTTGTCTACAACATGTTGACAGCGTTTTTATATGTTCTATTTAGCTTGGCTGTAATTGGCCTTTGAAAGAGACTACTCAAATTTTTTGGATAGGGCTGTGATCATTTAGCAAAATTACTAAACGTTTAATTGCAAAATTTTGCGATCGTTTAACGATTAATTGCAAGTACCTATGATCAACATAGAGACTTTAAACGTGCTCTTGAACATGATGAATATGTAAAATGCGTTAGTGACGTCCGGGGACATGGTTTCCATGAACCTCAAACAAGGATCCTCATAGAAGCTCAACTTTGATGTCGTATGTATACGTGTGTGCCATTCATGTATGTATTTCACTTTTTCAAAAAAAAGTTAAAGGGAACATCTAATTTTATGTAATGACTGCAGATTGTTCTTTATTTCGTGCGGACAAACGGGTTTTGCGATTAATCGCTGGTAGCTTTGTACTAAACGTTTATTACACATGCGATCGTTTAGCGATTAATCGCTTAACGGTCACAGCCCTATTTTTGGATTATGAATAGCAAACCTTATTTTCGATTATGAACAACGAACCCTTTTTCCAATGATGAATAGTGAACCCTTTTTTCAATTATGAATAGTGAACCCTTTTTTATTAAGAATAATGAACCCTTTTTTTGATGATGAACATTGAACCCTTTTTTGGATTATGAACAACAAACCTTATTTTCGATTATGAATAGCCAACCTTATGAATAATGAACCCTTCTTATCATTTATTTTTATGAATAACGAAGCTTATGAAAAATGAACCTTATCTTTGCCGTTCATCATGTTATGAATAACGACCCTTATGAACAATGAACCTTATGAGTAAAAAACCTTACAAATATCGGGATGTCCCCCTGTGATTTGCAATGATATTTTGTATGATTTAATTGTAAACACATGGCCTCGAAGCCTACCATAGCAAACGTATCAAGTAAATATATAATGCATAAACGGTTTGGGGGAATATAATACATGGGTCTGGGAGGGAAACACAAGTAATCATGCTCATTTTATTTGGGTGTAGTTTCTCCCTTCCCAACTGAATGATTGTGGTCATTAGGATCAGACGTTGGCCGATGTTCCAAATTCCATAAAGCCGATGTGCATGCACAGGCATGGCTCACGAGGTGTAAGGAATGTTGGATCGCGCTGTGAAACGATGTAAAAACATTGATAGCAAAAACATTGGATCAGATCGGACATCGGCCGATGTTGTGATAAAAACATCGTACATCGGATTGGCAGTGAAAAACCACATCGGTTGAACCTTAAAAACAAGCATCACTGCTGAACTTGCAAATGAAGAGAAGCCAGTGACCCACAGGCTGCAGTATATACAGTATACAATGGAATATTTATGTCCAAAACATAGATTATGGAAGGAAACACTCATTAAACTTTTCACATTTCATACCCAAAGTCAATTTCTTAATAATTTCATTCCCAAAGCAAACATAAATAATGCCCAAGCAATGAGATTTCCAGTTTTTCTAAAAGTAAAATGATAAAGAACCACACACATTCAAACTACCTGTTTTTAACTACTTTTAACAGGATACAAAACAGGAGCTGTGGAGTTGTAGCAACTTTTGTTTGAATGTTGATAATACCAGACACCTTGCCCTAAAGGCCAAAAAAAAAAAAAAAGACCTGTGGAGTTGCTTCATTGTCAGTATCATTGCCACAGACTTTTAGTCAGTGGGGAATGTAATGGAATGACTCAGGGCTGACTTCTCCATTCCAAATACATCAGTTGTACAAATAGCCACAGGCAATGTCAACTTTACATCAGTGTGACATAACAGGAGTGACAAGAAAACAGCTTCATGAGCAGAAGGCTTCAAATATAGGCCTTCATGTAGCTGTAATGTCAAAATTAAACCCTATCAGTACCAAACTTAGTCGAACTCTCCTGCAAGTGCATCTGGTGACTACTTCAATGTTCCTCCCAGGACTGCTGAAAAGCCCACAAATCTCTTGCACAAAAGCACCAGCAATGGTTTCGAGCCTTTCCTAAATACATGCAAGGTTCGCCGAGAGAGTGTAACTTCACACAGTGGCACTGCCTACCCTTCTCTTACAGCAGCACCAGATCACTACTATCTGACCCTTTCTTGACTTAGCCTGTGCCTGTTCCATTTTAAAGATGCTGCTAACTTACTCACACTGGTTCCCCTAGATATCAGAACATTCAATACTTGCACAGCATGCACAAATACCATCATGTATATAAAGTTCCCCATTGATGGCTGCTTTTTGGTGTCAATCCTTAAGTTATTCCAAGAAAATAAAACTGCCTTAATAACTGAAATGAACCATGAGTGTGAAATTGTCACACCTCAAACTTACCCAACAAGTTCAAACCAGGAGAAGCCTTTGTAAGTCCAGTTATTAAGTGATGAGGTGATCCATTCACTCCAAGAGACGGGGACTGTATTCTCAGGTCTGTTAACCTTTGTGAAAGATAGAACTCCCTGCCATTCTTGCTAGACAGTGGTGTGACTGCGTCAGAGCCAACTGCTGCCAGTCTTGACTTGAGGGGTAACTCAGGAGTATAATCAGGGGTTTCGGGTTGTTTTCTCATTGAAATGTGATGTGATCTGTTTGTCCTGGTGATTTGAGGGGTCTGTGAAGGCGACACTGTTGGGGAAACATGTTCCAGTAGATCTTCTATTGGTCTGTTCAAATGAAAAGAGGTGTCATAACTCTCCAGGGACTCTAGGTCAATGCTAAATGCATCATCAATGTGACTGAACTGTCTTAGATGGGGCTGAGGTGAGCTGACCAGATATTCATTACTAAGAGCATCTTTGTCCTTCAAATGCTCATGTGAAATAACAAGGGTGCCTGTCCTTACTGATGGGCTAAGAGGAGAAGAGGAAAAGGATTCCTCATTCATAACTGGCATTGTCTCCTCTGAAATGGACTCTGCGTGTGTGATAAATTCCACCTCATTATTATCTTCCTCTTGTAAAGGTTCAGAAAATGTCACACTTTTCTGTGAAGTCCCACTTTGAAACCTCCTCTTATGTTTTGCATTTTTTTCAATACCATTTGTGGCAGAATCATCTTCATCAATTGAAGATGTCATTTGCAATTTCCTAGCCTCAGGAAAAGATGTGGAACTATCATAAGATGAAGTATTGCTGTTACTATTCAAAGACAGTTGGGAAATACTGCTTCCAGGGGTGTTTCTTTCTAGATCTTCTCCACACATTGGGCTTGCTCCCTCAGATATTTTCTGCCTCAACCTTTTGGGAAGCTGTGGTGTCCTTGTTTGAAATATTTCTGGCAGTTCTTCATCTAGGTGCCAGTTTGACACATCTTCTTTCTCTCCTTGCTTGTTCAGATCTAATTCAACATTTGGGGATAAAAAGGAGCCAACTTCTGGTGACAATGGAGAAACAAAGTGTTTGGCATTTTTTGAATGTTCCACATTTGCCTGTAATTTGTCAGTACTTATAGGACTAAAAGGAGGATTTTGACTTAATTGGCCTCTATAAGGCATAGTACCATAATCTTTCATTTCAGTAGCAGGTGCACTTTCAATTTGTGCAGGCTCAGATTCAACAAAATACAGCAGGTCCTTCACCATGGGACTATCTCCCATCTGATGTGATGGTTTAATGTTGTCTTGTAAATTTAACATGGGTGGAAGGGCACCCCTTGGAGGGACCCTCTGCAAGGTATCATTCCATGCTGCAAAGTCTGCATTTAGTTGTGTGGTCTTATCTGATGTAATACCAGGCAGTGCATCTTCAGTTCCCAAGTCTATAAGGGATGCAGTTTCAACAATATGCTCCCCTTCACTAGGTTCTCTAGGTGTCCCATTCTTCTTTTCCTTAGGCATAACTTCGATCTCACTCCTCACTGATGAGTCCAACAGTGTACTACCATTCTCTAAGGGCAAATTTGATGAAAAAGTTTGTTGTACTTCATCCTTGAAATGATGGTGTGATACCATGGCATTCTTTTCTTCTACAGGAGAATGTCTCAACTTGTCTCTTGAAACAAAAGCATCAAGTCCTATAAAAGAAAATAAAAATACTGTGAAATGTGGGAAATCATAACTTTGTATTTCCTGATAGACAGTAGGTACAAGATACAAATGAGAGGAAACCTGCTTTAGTTTCCTTTCATATGAATTTGAATCTTCAAAATTACTTTCTTATTTATCACAGAGAAGTGTGCAGTACTGTGCAATGCATACACTGCTCTGGTCAAAAAAAAAAAAAAAACGTGAGGGCAATCCCTGGAGTTACAAATCCTGTCATTAGTACATATATCATTCAATGTAAAACAGTCAAAGATGCTGTACTTCACAGGGCACGTGGACTCCCCATGGAGCAAAAATGTCGAGGTGGAAGTCCTAATCACTGTTAAGTGATTTGACAACAATCACACAAATTGATGTCTTATTCAAGTATTACTACATGTTAATTTGGGACATTGTTAAATCCAAAAAGGCGTCACCCTTCAATATATTCAATTTACCAGAAGATTTATTTCTTCCCCATGACATTCCAACAAACACCTAACATGAACACACAATGAACCACAGACCTATTTATTAGTCAGTTACCATGGTATCTTTGAATAAGGTAGCTTTTGTATGTGCGTTGGTTTCTTACGCACTTACAACAAGGAAGCAATAAGGGTGTTGATTTTCTAAGCGTGTAGTTGCTAAGTCCATATCAAGTATTCAAGATAAATACACAGAGAATTGTATTCTGTGAATGTACCATGCACACACAAACCAAACTATTCTAAAAATGGCATATGTGTAACGCATCTTAGTTCTGCCCAAATATTTGTATCTCGAGGAGTAGTCACTTTCTATTACAATGTAGGTATGGGCAGGAGTGGCTGTGACAATGAGGTAGAAACGAACAAGCCAATAAAAACAAGTACTACATAATCCGGCCGGGTTTTTTTTTTCATTGGCAATGCAACCTCTGACCCAAATGCCTGTATGACCTCCCCAAGCCATAGGAGTTTGATATCTATGCTTGTAACTTTTTTAATAAAAGTAACAAAGATTGACTCACATCACCTATGAACCTAAAACATATGGAAGAAAGATTTCCGCACTTTTGATCCTTACTAGGAGGGTCTACTAGATACCATTTTCCACCTTGGGATGTCTCTTCAGCAAGTTTGAAGAAAATTGGCCCAGCACCAACTAGCAGCAGTTTTTGACACAAAGTTGTATGTGACTAGTCAAGTGGTTAGAGCATCCAACTTGCAGCTGAATGGTCTGGGGTTCAATTCCTGGCCGGGTCATACCAGAGACTTTAAAAATGAAACCTACTGCCATTGTACTTGGTGCTCATCATAAACAATGGAGTAGGGAAAACAAGCCAGTGAGCCACAACTGGGAAAAAGACCGTGGCCGGCCCGACTTAAACCAATTGGTTAGAAACTGAGCCGTAAAATCTCATCTAACTAACTTGATAGTTAGCATGGCACAAGGGTTCCAACTAGGGTACCTTCCAACCAAGTTTGAAAATAGTCAGCTTAACCATTTAGGAGACATTTACAAAACAAAACTGGACACATGCACTAACACACCCACCCATGCAGGGTTTCCCCTGGGTTTTAGGGAGTGTGAGGTGGTATTAGTTCATGGGGGTAATATTATGCCAGCTTTGGCACCATCAGTGAGTGAGAACTATCAACACTTCCATAGCTTGTACAGTACAGGTGGAAAGTATAAAAAATTTCTGTGAGGTGGTGGCCAAAAACTGTGAGGTGGCCGCCTCACAAAAAGAATGCCAGGGGAAACCCTGCCATGTATGGAAACGATTTGACCCATCCCTCAGTCATGCACTTCCAGTCATCCTGGGGTACCCATCCTGGGTTAAACTATGAGACTAGTAACTTTCTGACATTATCCGTTACCATGGCAATGGTTGCTTTTTCAGCTGGCATCGCAGTATACAGATCAACTGGCAAAGAGGCTACAATATCTCATCCTGAGCCATGAGATAAACAAGACACGTCTAGACTAATTGCGGTGCCATGACACTAGCCACGGTGGGGTATAGCTTAGACCTGAACACGGCTGAGAGAGAAGGGGTCAGGGACATGATGAGATGGACGAGTCTTGTGTAAAAACATGCGGTCTCAAAAGAAGGGACAGCCTGGCCCTTTCTTAGATGAATTAATGTGTCCTCTGGCAGAAATTGACATTTCAACAAGGATGAAGTGAGTCCGGCACATAAACAGATGGTGATCGTGAGTTGTTGCGAATCAGAAAAGTAACATGAAATTTCACAAGAGTTTGGCTTATTTAATACAATGGCGCCATTAGGAAACGCATCCACATTAGGCACAGTAATGCCAGAGTCTGTACTCTCAAAGATTTTTTCAAAATAGACACTGCCCATGTATTTTAAATGAAGAAATGTTCCCATAATACTCCCTTAGATAGGTCATGAGGTCACCAAAATTAGCAGGGGCCAACAAAACAACCATCCCTTCAACATGGACTACACCTATTTCGATAAAACCAACCGTATAAGAAGAGATCCTTAGACAAGCCAAGATTTGCAGTTTTGTGTGTCGGTAACATTAGTTGCTGGTGCCTGCATCAGCCACCACAAAAAGAGAATATTTTGCAATAATGCATCACAAAAGGTGCCTAAAGCAGCTGTTCACATAGATGTAAAGCAAAATACATACCAGCTATGAAAAATGAGGTAGGAGAGGACCAGACTGGCATTCCTGATTTAATTAAATATTTGTGGCTTTCAACCATCCATGACATTGAACATTTCACTTCTAGTCTACAAATGTACTCCTGATAGCCTCTGTGATCTTGGTAACTATGTTTGCTGCAGTAATCATGCCCTCTTGTGTGCAAGAACATATACTCAGTGAAAGGTAATAACACTTGATAAAACAAATATGACAAGTCATGGAAATTTTGTTTTTGCAAGAACTGCTGGAACTGTACACTTGAACAGAATAAAGTATTTTGTTTAATATTGTAATGCATGCAGACTAAGGGAAAGCAGAGTAATTTATAGTAACAAACTTTACACTTGCCAAATCTAAATTTATTACGTACATACATGGAACATACTTGTATGGCATTAGGTTTTGAGTGATGCGACCTGTCTTACTATACAGTACTATAACAATGAAAAGGTCAAAAAGATTATACATGTTCTCATACAGAGATCACAAATAAGGAGATAGGAGAATGTCCCATTTTCATCTTTTCCTTTTAATTTTAATACTTTCACATGACTGACCATGGTTGTGGTCACATTAAACTGAAACATTTCATTTCAGCTTGCAAACAAAACCTTTCCTTTAACATACACTGCATAATTTTTGAAACTTCTTGGTCAGATTGAGAAAAGACCTTTAGAAAGTAATTACTATTCTGTAAAAATGAAAAGGACAAAAATATTATACACATGTTCTCAGCCTTGTAAGAAGGTAAAAAATAAATAAATAAATAAATAAATAAATGAATGGACGGACGGACGGACGGACGGACGGACGGACGGACGGACGAACGAACGAACGAACGAATCAGTGGCAGATCCAGGGGGGGTCGCCGGCGTCCGGACCCCCCCTCAAATTTTCCAATGTGCCCTTTTTCAAAAAATGTTTTTTTTTCACACTAGCAAAAAAAAAAAAAAAAAAAAAACGATACAGTTTCACAGGTAATGACAGTGTTGTCCAATTCCGAGGAGATTTTGGTTACCCCCATCCAGTATCGATCAATCCACTCGTAACAGTCTAGCCATGTATCGCAGAAACTTTCGGCAATATATTTGACTACGGTAGCCTATATTGGCTGCCCCGAAACCCGAACAGTGCAATCGTTTTACCGAGAATGTGACTACAGTATGTCTGCGTGACAATCAGGCATTCTAATCACTTTTCGCTTGGAACCACGTGTGGCGTGCTTGGGCATTCAGAGTAATACAAAACACGCAGAGTATTACGTCATACTCACTAGCTATATGCAACGTATTACTATTGGGTTTTAATATTGATGCCTGCTAGTCTTTTGGTCTTACAAAATAATGATCTGTTCACACTCCATAAACGCTACATCTACGAAACCTTCCCTCCACCCTCTAGTATCCATCCTCTCGTGAACAAGAGAGAGTAGGTAGGCTAAATACGTTTCGGTATGATATTTATAGGCCACTGGTCTTAGGTAAAGTCCACAGCCAAGAGTTGACCAGAAGTCACAATAGACAAATCGGTGTTTGTTTCATTTTAAAATTACTATATAAAATCACCACCAGGTCAAATAACGCAATGTCAGTCGGTTCAATTTTTTGACGTCTTTGGACCGATGACCGGTCTGCTGTCGCAAATGAAAAGCAAACATTCGACTTCAGTCATCTATTCTGACAGAGTGTTTTTGATAGTCGCGCCGCAACTATATAGGGAACACAACATACAGTATTTTAACCTCCTCCCCCAGTCGAGATAGCGGTAGCGCCAGGTGGGGGAAGGGTTCATGCCCCCCGTCGGGGAAGGCTGGCCCCCTATCGGAGAAGTTTTACAGTTTCGTAGGTGAGTCTTAGTCGAAATACCCAGTCCCTGACGACAACTAATCGACGGTTTACCTGTTTTTTGCTCTCAAGAGGATAATTTCTGTAATAAGAACCCAAAATTTTTGGCGCGCTACGCGCACTGTAGGGTCACTTTATTTTTTCAATAGTTCCATTCCACATAGCAGGATAGCACAAGTCCTGCCCACCTTACCAAGTAACATATGGGCAGAATACATAGTTTATGTAAAGGTCGTAACTTTCATTCCATATCGCAAAGCCTAGTTGGTGTTCTCTTGTGTGTGTGTCATGCGGTACAGTCAGTTGGTGAGCGACTTATGGAGCAAAGTTTGGCTATTTTATCGTGTAGTCCAGGTGGTTTCGATACAATGTATGTAACACCCGATACGGTCTACAAACCCTACAGTTCTTTTTTTCGTTTCGTCATATGTTTTATGTGTAAGCCTATCAAAAAATTTCGCCCGCTTCGCGCGCTTTTCAATTTCACGATCCAGATTCAAAGAACACTAACAGTGCCCAACTCGGATCATGAAGTATTAAGTGATATAATGCAAAATATGCCTGCAATTGCATGGGATAATGAGGCTCCCACATTTGCCCTTCTCATCATACCCTCGAAATAGGGAATGTCGGAACTTGGGGTAGCTGACATGGCCCAGCCCCCTGTTGGAAAAATTCTGCCGCCACCCATGGTCAGTTTACTTCTTTTGGCTTTCATAAGGGTAATTTCTGGGATAAAACCCAAAATTTTCGGTACGCTTTGTCCACTCTTACTCAGTTCAGTTATACTTATAGCTAAATATAGTACAAACCCTTTCCACCTTTTCAAGTTAATAAGTAGAATACATGGATTTATGTAAATGTCGGGAATTGAATCGCTTTTCGCTAAACCTGGTTAACGTTCACTTGTGTCTGTCGTACGGTACGACTAGTGACTCGAGGAGGGAAGTACAATAAAGTTATGCCCGATAAGGCCCAACTGTCCGCTCAATTGTTCTATATAAGCTCTAAATTAGTACAAATTTTTATAAGTGTAGGCTTACCCAAAAAATTTTCGCGCCCTTCGTGCGCTTTGTAATTTCACCGTTTAGATTCCAGGTTTTGATTCCAGTTTTTGCATGTCTCTTGGTTTATCCTTTCTTTGTCAATATGCGGTAAGTTGTGTAATCGCTGACGTTTATGGGAACCAAAATTTAAAAAAAAATGAATGTGCCCTTTTTATGTTGGACCCCCCCTCAGAAAAGACCCTAGATCCGCCCCTGTGAATAATGAATGAAAGAATGAATGAATGAATGATAAATAAATCAATAAATAAATAAACAACAAAAATAAATAAAAGAGGATGGTGAGTGCTGACATAAATGTAGGTCAGAATGAAGCCCGACCAACTTCCATTTGGCTGTAGACAGTATCACTGTTCAAGTATGTGAAAACACTGTTAGTTTACAAGTTGAATTTTTTTTTTTTTTTTTTGCTACAGCTTTTAAACTTTGAGACACATTTAATAGTGCGGAATTAAAACAAAGACAAAAAGGATTTATTTAATCCTGTACTTGAAATGTCAAGGAGGGGTGTGATATCTTGGCAAGGGAGGGGAATTTAAGTTGCAGGGTTTTCGTCAAGGGGGAGAGGGATTTGTTCCCCCTTTCCAGGAGGATAAAATCCCCCCCTTTCCATTTCCATAAAAATATAAAAAATTGTCAATATCTTTATTTCTTACTTAAAAAGAGGACACTTTTGCAGCAATGTTTGAACTAACATTAATAAACGGCCTTTAAAACCCTTCAAACTGCACCTTATAGGGGCCTTGAAGCAAGTTTTTGTCCCCCTGAAACCACTTGTAACTTTGACCAAGGACAGCATCAATTTGGACTCTGTGTTTAGCAGTAATAAATCCCCTTCCTTTTTTGAGTTTCTGGTGGAATCCCTGGATTGGGGTAGGTTGTGTGTCTTTATATAGTACCATATCACTCCTTAATCCACTGTGAAGAGGGTCACACTGCCTCTTCTTTTTGGTCCCTTTTCACCAATACAAACAGCTGTGCTACCCTACCTGCTGACTTTTTTCCACAAACCTTAAGGCAGCAATGATAGTTATTAAAATACTTCACCTGAGGCCATTTGGGAAATAAATGGCTAAATGGATAATTTCCTGCAATTTAGAATGAAATAGTTTGCCATGTTATGCTTTGTATCCTGTTTATAACATGAGTTATTTCTTGGAAGCAACTTTTTAAACATTTACCAGTTTACTGTTAACAGGTAAAATCCGGAAGATGGCTGGAGTGTTTTGTACTATTTCCGTTTGGCGGCCTTGTTTTATGAATTTAGTTCAAGGAACCAAGACAGCAGCTGCACAGTACACAGACCATTTCAGCCCACGTAGAAGGAAGATTTGTCAAAAATGATTAGATGTTATGAACTACACCATCCCACTCTTGTTAGTTTTAACAACACAGAATTATATCAAATGACAAGACTGTTAGCCTGCCAAGTCTCATATAGAAGGGCAGAAGAAACTGTAACAAATTTGGAAGGTGATCCCTGTGCCACCTAAACAAAATCTTTACCAGTTAGATGTTATGGCCCTTCAAAATGTATTCATAATAGTATAAAATTATGTTTGATGTCTCTTTTCATGTCCAAAAGTACAAAGTGGAACACTTGCTAATAGTTCGAACCCAAACAATGAGATCGTAGTCACAGTAAGATATAGGTCTCTAAAAGTGATTTCTTTGAAGAGGCCACATATACAGTGTACCTTAAATTCATTTCAACCTTGTATCTAGATTTATACAGAATAGTTTGCAAAGAACATTTTATGCAACTTTCATAAATATATTTTGATGAAAGGGTAGGCTATTGTAATGATAATATCAGCAACCAGCACTGTATTTACAGGACCACTGTCTCCAAGCTAAAAGGGAATCAGCAGTCACCCCAAATTTGTTTTGAAACTTCAGCAGAATCTGTCAAATCTCCTCTTACTTCATTTTCAAGTACCTTTACTGATGCTTTCAAACATCGAATACTTAATGTTAATAAAGGGGCTACTCTGCATGAATCTAACAATTCAGTAACAAAAAATTTTGTCACATGACTGAAGAGAGCTATTCATGAAAAAGGATACCCGAGTACACTTATTCACACTGGGGCGACTGCATTTTTTCTTTAAGGTTGAGGCAAGCTACAGTAACTGTACATTTTACCAATTTGAAAATCCAATAGAACCTTTGCCTAACTATGCAAGTTAAACCTTGATGTAAATAACATACTGTATGACAGGCTAGGTGATACTATGATGAAGTATAGGTTGCTTAGGATCCCATCAGTCTTTCTGTTGGCTGGATGCACCTCAACTCTGTACACACAGAGGAGCATTACATAATAAGGTGGTTAGGGCAGTGACACAAGTTTGCATATGAACAGATAGCGTATTTGAGGAATGCTTTCCAGGGATGCACTGTTCTTCACAGGTGTGGACTTTCTGCTCAATGCTGCCCAAGTAGTTGACAAAGAAAACTGCTGTCAGGTCTTGCAGGGGTTATGATGGCTAGATAACCTAGCCTACAAAATACCTTTGCAGGCAAGGTGTAAAGTTGGGTTCTCTTTGCAGCCAAATTTACAGCATTTTGAGAGATGCCCAATGTTATGGTGTGGGAGAAGGAGTCCTTCCAGCATTGCTGGTAGAGGGCAGTCAGTCATTTATTTTCGTGTAAGTTACTGCTCTTATACTTTGTACTACACAGGGGGTCCAAACGTAGCACGGGGTTAAGAGTATGACCTCATGAGAGGAGATTATGCATGTGAAATTTAGGAAATTCCATGACTTTCCCAGGTAGAACAAATTGGTGTTCATTTTTTAGTGAGCTTATTTGGGGGTGCTTGGAGGCGGTAAAGATTATGAATAGGTCTAATTTCGTGATTCGCCACCTGGTGTAGTATGCAACAGGAAGTATGACTAAATGGCAGGGGAAACGTCAGGCACAGCATGAGAGAAACTCAATTATTATGAGAGTTGTTCTTACTCAGGTGTTCATGGTTGGCGCATATGTTACAAGGGTCTATTAAACTCATTAATGTCTTAATTGCTTCAATGAGATGTTGTGTAGTTTGTGCTGTTATAAACAATTATTACAATATATTGTTTGGTATGAGACTATGTATGTGTAACTCTGTTGGATCTGTTTGCCAGTTACAATGCAACTCAAAAGTTGCATGATGTGTATTACTTTTCTGGCATGCATGGTTGGGTGTGGTACATCATTTTCAGAAATTATAGAAGTGAAACGTAATGGGCATGGCATGTCCAACATTCAAATGGTTAGCAGTACACAATAAACTGGGAATATTTCCATATTTATCTTATACAGTGTACCACTTTACACTGTGCCTGAGTTTGAGGACATTTATTGATGGGATTTCCATGCCTGCTTTCCACAGAACTTTGGAGACTGCAGCGCTGGATTACAGACCACATGGAGTGAAGACACAGCTCAACTTTGTATTTTTTAGTAGCCTATTCGTTTTAATGTAGGGTGATCCAGACCAATATTTTGACCCCCAATCAACCCAGGAAAATAAAAATAAAAAGGGGGAGTTTACCTCATTTTTAAGCAAATGTGTATCCATGGTCCACGTGATACAACCTTAACCCCTAACCCCATAAGAGTTTGGTTTAATTGAATTGTATTTGTTGACTTTGTGACTTAGAAGGAGAGAAGAGAAGGTATCTACTTGTAATTTAAGCTTTAATTTAACTGGCCACTATTTTGTTCTTTGTATAGGGGCATCGTGTACAGACAGCTTTTCTTTTGTGGACATTACAAAAATCACTGAGTGTCAACTAATTAAGACGTCAAACAAGGAAAGGCCTATCAATTTCTGTTGGAAGATTAAAAAAATTATTTTGCACTACAAGTTTATTAACATACATACTTTGATAATTAAAAAAAAATTGACTTTCTCTAATTTTATTTCTCGTCTCCGAAATGACAAGTATCGGAGAGCTGGACTTAAGTTATTATTTAGAGAACCTGCTTGTCACATACACACACAGTTTTAAACATTTGCAAACAAGCAAATGATGTTGTAAATGATTCCTGTAGAAAAATTTCTTTAATGGAAACTCTAACACATTGTGAGGTTACAGTACAATTCATAAATGGCCTCAGATTGGCCTCTACTGAAATTCTGAGATCCTCCAATACTTTCCACATCTGTAGGACAGGACACACCCAAGTGAAACATGATTATAAAGATTACTTGTAGGCTCCTATGAGGTTGTCCATGAACAAAGAGTTGTATGGAATTTGCAATGTGACAAATGATAACCAGCTGAATGAGAGGGGTATTTTATGACTTTGAAGATAAGAGTCTGTTTACCTGCTTTTTATCTGATCATACCTCAAGAGTTCATGAATTAATATCTGCACCACCTTGGTAGTTAATATACGAGAACTTTGCCAACAACCTCTGGTGAAAAACAGCCACTGTCGAATAGGTTTGGAGCCATGAAAAGAATATGAAACTTAGAGGCAAAAGTACCTTAAGTTACAATTTCTTGGATTGCAATATTTTACTTGCAACTGCCATTAACACCATCTAGATTGACAATATTTGCTCCTTTAGGCAGTTTCACTTAAAACTCTTATGTCAACCCAACAATTTCTTCAACAAGACATGTGACTTGCAAATAGACTGTGCAATCTCATTTTTCTTTTGTTAGCTCAGTGCATTTGAGCTGACCCCTTTCCTTCTGACTCATTCAGCTTTTGCAAACATTTTATTTGCAAAGTCCTAGACCTGCCTCAAGAAGCTTATTTTTTTTTTTCAACCTTCAGTCAGAAGCAGAGGTAGGGTTACTCAGAGCAATGCATTCATAATTCTATGCAAGGGCAAAAACATGTAACATTATTGCAGTAATTATTGTACCAACCTCTAGGTTTTCTGGCCTTCCCTCTTTGTAACTTCTGCATTTTTCCTTAATAGATCAAGGTCATCAGGGTGATGTTGTGTTTCCAAAGACTGTACTCATTGTAACTTGACAACATTCAAAAATATCATTCCTGCAGTCTACAATGTGTACTTTGTGTAAGCAGTTACTAGTTTCTAAGACTGGTCTCTCAGATTTAATACAAAGTGTCCCCATATTGCCATACTTGACCTTTTCCTCAGTGGAAGCAGAGGGTGTTGCTATAAATAGCAACTCCCTGGTAGAAGTGTGTACTAAGGATAAACTCTACCCCCACACTTTCCAGAAATACCTGACCTTGCTGCATGCTTTATGGTTCCTACATTTTCATCCACAAACGACTTCAAAATCTCTGAAAGACATATCCTGCAGAGCAACACTGATCAATTGATTGCTTCAAAATTTCTTTATCATTCATTCTGCCTAATATTTTCAACATATCACACTTAAGTTGGGGTGTAGTACAGTGGTTCTCTAGTACTTTCACCCAAATTTTCTTGAGTTTATGTTTTTTCACTGTTGTGCTAACCAGCAGGGGAGAATCCAAGGTTTACAAAAGTGGCCAGGGCTCAAAACAACCGGCAGCACCGACAGCCATGGCTGTCAGGCCCCTGCTGGTGGCTGTGGTGCCCCTCAGTCAATGTCCTATGAAATAACATAGACCAACAGCCAATTTGCTCATTTTGGCTGTGCCCTTTTTCAAGATTATTTCGAGCCTTGAGTAGCCTATCCTTGAGAACAAAGCCACACATATGAAGAGCTCTGGTTGTGACCGAGTAACAGACAGTAGGTCTATATTAGTTCTTTATTTGGGTGGTGGTTTCTCATTGGAGGGCTGCATGCATAGGATGACAACCAACCTCAGCCTCACCAAGGTTGGGGGTGAGGTAAGAAAATTTGACATTCTAAATGTGCTACATGGGAGGAAAATGCATTCTTCAACATGAACTGGCCAGTGTGGTTCTTTGTCTCCTAGACTTGTCAATGTCACTAGTATGGGGAGAAAATTTGGCATTCCAACCCCCTAGATTGTAGGAAATTGCACAAATTTGTCATTAAAACCCAATGGCTTGGTCACCATGTATGGGAGAAAACTTGGATCCCACATGCTCTAGACTGGAGATAGTCACTAACTATAACCAGACTATTGCATTCACAATGTGTGTATCACCAGCTGGCCTGTGGCAATATGAAGAATATGTGGCTTCCAAATGCTCTAGATTGCACTAATAATTGCAAATAAAATATTTCAGGCGACTTGAATCTTGGCATGGTGCATTTACGGACATTTGTGGTCCAGGGGTCACCACTTCAGAATCTTGTGTGTAGTGCATACTTAGATCATTTGAAACTATTTGTACTGTATAGGCCTATCAAGTAATGTTCAGTTTTTAAAAATCACAGAAAGTTCCAAATTAGTAATCTTTCACACACAAGTTGTAAAACTGAAGTTTTGTAGAGTATAGTCAGCCAGTATATTGGTCTATACAACTATCTTTGTTGACTGGGCAATAGAATTTGATGCCAAAAAATGTGAAAAACACTTGAGGCTGGGTAGGAAGCATAGCCATCTGAAGATGTGACCAATAGGCCATCAGAAAAGACATGAACATATCTTGGCATAAGTTTTTTCTTATCCTGAAAGAAGTCACATGCTCTTTTTGTTTCCATCCAGCCAATTACAAAAGTATGATATCTACTACAAAAGTAAGACTTCTATAGTGAATGTTTCCCACCTTCCCTACTCTGGGCTTTACCTGCCCTTGGTTTCCTTGCTAGGATTTAGTTCTTGATCCACCAAGGTTATGTAACCTGCAAGTCCTGACCATGTCCAACTTAGCATGGACAGGTGCCACTTCTTGACTAAAAAGTCAAAGTAAAGAATCTGAAGGGATGGGTCACTGTGAAATGATACAGAAAGTATGCATGGCAAGAAATCCAAGAGGGCATTTCACTCTCAATTCTTTGCTTTACATCCCCTTTCTATAATTTTCTTGAACACCAAGGTGTTTGTCAACTTTCTATGTCTATGCCAAGTTTTTTATTTTCTTGTTTTTTAACTTGTATTATCTGACCTTAAAGTGGTTTGGATGGCTGTTTTGGCAGATACAGTAGAAATTTTCCAATTTTATTGGGGGAGAATATACATTCCTCAGTTTACCTGTCAGTGACTCCATTCATTGCAAAAGGAATGTAAACATGGTGACCTCAGAACAGGGGCTGCTGAACACGATGACAGCTAAACAGGTAGCAACAAAATACAAAATGTACTTACAGCTGGCTTGAATCTCAACTTAAAGAGGGATTTGCATCACCCCAAGTGTGACTTTTACTTGGTGATAAGCCCTGCCCATAATTGTCTTTACTGCTTCTCCTTGTGCAGACACAAACAGTTCACTGCTCAAGGCCACATCCTGGTGAGTATAAAAAACCCCATGTGTAATCAAAACATTCTCTGTGCATGCTGTGTAATATGAGCTGCTCTGCATCTTTTGAATTTTGTAACTCTGATGTCAATCAAAGTGTAGTCACTAATTGAGACTTTTGCTAACCCCCAACTAAAAGTCATACTTGGGGCGATGCAAATCTGTCTTTAAGTACTAACATGAGTATATTTTTTATGTTTTTTCCGTCAAAGTGTTACTGTTTTCATCAAAGTTACAATCCTGCATCCAATCTTATTCCACTAGGGCAGTCTATACTACCACTTTATTACTGATTCTAAAATGAATTTCTTCTGATTTGTTACCATGGATGATTTGTTCAAAGCAATTATCACCATGTGGAAAATAATAATGCTGACACATTTTCTAGTCAAAAATGGCCTTTAATATTCTAACATTACTTCACGATAAAAGACAATTAAAAACAGACTGGCACCTTTTAAATTTTACCAGTTTAACAGGACACAAGGTTTTCACAACAACATCACACTTAAGCAACAAAGGCATTGTGTTTTTAGAGGTTCTAGGGAAATATGGGTGGTGCTTCATGCTTTAATACTCTGAAAAACCAAAATAAATGTTCACCTTAGGAAAATTAAGGTGCACACACTTATGGTATTCAACTATTTTGAAGCCTTTACTATCTATTTGACTTTTTACATCTGCTGTATTAATCACAAGGGATGAGCCATTTATTTTCTTAGTGCCAGGCACATCATCACCAGCTTAGGAGAAGTGGTCCAAGGGGAGCAACTATATTAAATAGTGGTTTACCTGTGCCTAACTGAAATACAGTACTGAGGGGGGGGGGGGGGTATTAAATCTTCAATTAATGCTGGGCAGAAATTTTTGGTTCTGAACAAGGCCACCAGCCCTGCTCTTCATTCGCACATCCTGGATGAAGTTGAAAATTCTCAAACAAACATCTGGGCTGAAATTTAAAGTGTACATTATGTCTGAAATTTCAAAAATATACATTACAAAGCTTGAAAATGCATTCAAATGGTATAACTCCCATTTTCACAGGACATTCCAGAGCTGAAATAAAATGTTGAAGCTTATTCACTCAATTGAAAATGGAAGATTGCACAATAATTTGTGATGTCATTCTTGTACTACTCAAATTACCCGTCTTTGTTTCTTTGTTGTTTTGAAAACCACTGCACCTGGTGCCAAAATGTGATCATTTTCTTACTGTTATAGGGTGACTTGGCTATATAAGCCCTCTCAATATGCTATGCACTATGCAAGGGAACAGTAAATGTTTCAAGGTCATACAAACACTTTAATTCCGAAGGAAACAAAAGCTGGTAATGTGAGTTGTACAAGAAGGACATCACAAATTATTGTGCAATCGATCATTTCAAATTAAGTTAATAAATTTCAATATTTTATATCTTAGCAATAGAGCATGCCATGAAAATGGGAGTTGGATGAATGAAATTCATTTCCAACCACTGAAATATTTATTCTTGTAATTCTAGACTTTTGGTTCACTTTAACACTCATTCTATTGTCTGAGATGAGTAAAAACTGCATTGGGCAACCACCTTCTCTCTTTGAGCATGTCTAAAGGACAAGTATCTGAGTTTATTTCTAATTGAACAGTTCTTCACTTCATCAGCAAGAAATTATGTCATAAAAATCTCCTTAACAAGTGGTATTGAGACTGTCACTCATCATGGACTGGACTGGACTGGTATGGACTGTCACTCATCATTGAAATAATAAAAAGAGACAGATCATCGGAAAGCATACAGAATTTAAAGTAAATGTTTGATTACTATGGCAGTGACATGAAATGCTGTTGTTTATCTTTTGTTTATGACTTTCATTAGGACTACCCAAAAATATTTCAGACAACCAAAATCTCGCTTCAGGTTGTCTAATGGACAACCTGAAAATTTTCTTAAAAATCAAGTGTGAAGATCATGCAAGTTGCTCACTACCACCACCTATTTAATCAACACTGATGCATCCTACTTTACACCTACAACACAAAGAATCATCCTGCATGCCCAATACAGGGACTACTCTCTCTTCTGAAGTCTCTTTGTTCCAATTTCTGGTAACTGTTAAAAGGCATACACGGTGTACTTGTAATTACCCAAAATAATACAATATGGGAGTATGCTTGTATTGTAAATATTATTTTTCTAATATATCTCAAATTCCTTACAAAATGTGTACAGTGTTTAATTACTTGAAGAATCAAAATAGTAAACCTACACCAACTTACTTCAGCTTAAGCCTAGTTAACCATTTTTATCCTAGCCTTACATACTGCTGATCTCTGCACAACAGGTGTAAAGGATATTTCCCAAAATAGGTTTTTCTCCAACTCAGTTAGGGCTCCATCCCCCTGCCACCACTGGCATTTACACCTATGCCCCGCACTTACGCCAGCACCCTATGTATATGTTGCTTTACATACTTGCTTCAATGCCTCCAGCAACTCTGATTCAGACCTCTTTGTGACAGTATAACTGCTTAGGTAAGAAATACACTGAATCTTACTGGGGTTGCAAGAGTTTCTGAGAGATAATCGGTTAAATTTGGTTTTCAATATGGTCCAAACGTGCTAAATGCAAACCCACTGGTATTAGCACTCCAATTGGTCAAAACTCATGTATATGATGTGAAGTGAAGGTGCTTTTTATTAGTGACCACTGACCGAGTTTATTCATTCATGTATGCTGCGAGTGAAAATTTTGAGGCATAAAGTATGTATTTTGTCACAGTTTCTTGGAAAAATTGTTCAAAAACCATGCATTTTAAAGGAAAATTTGACAGTCCAATGCAAAAATGCCAAAATGCTGTTTGGAGTTAGTTTTAAATTTCGCATGCCAACACCTCAAAAATGCCGACTTAAGTGTTTTTGGCATTTAAAATGCCAATATGGCAAATGTGAATTTTACAGATGCCTATTCAACATTTCAAAATTCAAAACTGAAACTGGTCCCATGCACACTTTCATAGCCAATCAATGACTGATATTTTCAGGCACCATATATTATCCACCTTTCACATCTTGAACTATTGCATTTACAAGCAATTTCCACTGTTTCTGCTGTTTCAAATCTGGTGACCTCATATAACCTTTGACCTGAATAAAAAATAACAGGGTTCATCTTCTGATTATAATGCATCCACATACAAAGAATGTAAGTGTCCTCACATGACCTCTAACAACCACCAAAAACAATCTATAGGGTTCTTTCTATCAATATGCTCTATCCATATACCAAGAATGAAAAGTATCCATCATTCTTATCTTGAGATACCATGTTTACAAGCAATTTCCAAGGGTTTCATTATTTTACTTCTGATGTCCTCAGGTAACATTTGACCTCTACTAAAAATGATATGTTCATCTTCTGATTATACTGCATCCACATGCAAAGTATGAAAAGTTTCTATGCTTCCTATTTTGCAATATTGTGTTTATAAGATTTTTGGTTTTTGACCTCTGGTGACCTCACATGACCTCTGAACACCACCAAAAATTTTTGGGTACTTCCTCTCAATATGATATACATGTCCATATATTAAGTATGAAAAGTATCCATCATTCCTATCTTGAGATATCCTGTTTTAATACAAGCTGAGCATCACAAACACACACACATACACACACATGCCATCATGACCACTTAGATTACTTTTGCCTTTGGCAAGGAACCAAAAACAGTATTGTCCTGCAGGTGTATATTTTAAGAATTAGAAAAAGTAAATTGATTGTATCTTCAAGTGATGTGCAGTATAAAGTTCAGCACAAACATTGGGGAAACACATATCCATACTCCTATGGGATGTTCTATTTTAAATACCACCTAACAAGCAAATTTCCCTATTGGTACATAACATGTACATAACTTTACTGTTCATTACTACTGTATTTTCCACATAAAACAGGATCCTTTATGGATGTATAACTCTTTGTATCCCACATCTCCACCTTGCTGAGTTATACTATACCATCAAGACACAAAAGCCAGTAATTCTGATGCAAACTGCAGTTTAAAACTGTCCACAGTTCTAAACACTCCAGTATAGATGAGCAAAGCTAGCTGGCGATGACTGAGGTCTGTTCTATGGAGTCTAGACTGAAGCCATCAGGGGAGGAACCCTTGACAGAGTTATTAGGATATATTCCTTTTTCTTTTTGTCCCAAGAGTAATTGGACCTTAAATGGGGCAGAAAAGTAGCAATATGAGCTAAATTTGTCAAAAATGTTGCCTGCAGCTGCTATGGACAGATGGTATATGGAAGAAGCAGTCTCCAGGTGAGCTACTGGAGGATATTTCAAACAAAAGATGAAGTAAGGAAAGATATTTAACATGAACTTGACACACTTTGATGTGACTGCACTAATGGCAAGGTGAGGAGTCAACATCAGGCTCATGATGCAGCAGAAATATTGGTCACACAACCGAACATAAACTGGTTAAGTTATGAACAAATTTAACACAAACATGAAAGGATCTGATATTATCTTCTATTTAAAAATTAAATGCAGCAAAACAAATTTTTCAAAATAACATGCATAGCTTTTATTGAATCAATTTTTTTCTCAATCTGTGGTGATAAAGATATAGGCCTATGATTATCGAGGGCATGTGAGGACAAAGGTGCCTGCAGAATAATTGGGGTTCCACAAACCTTGGTACTTTACTTTTGTTTGGACTTCAACCCTTTCCCCAGGTGCTAGTAGGTACAGATTTAGGGAACGCATACTAGACCGAAGCCTCATCACAATCAACAATCTCTAGACCAAAGAGCTGCTTGACAAAAAAAAAAAAAAATATCTACTTCGCATTAGAGGTAGGGGTAGGATTCAGGTTAGATACAAAGTAAGGTTAAGGATTAGGATAACATTTAGCCTTGGGTAGGGACTGGGTTAGAATTAAGTTACAATCTTTAGTCTAGTGAACCTTCCATCCAGTGAACCCTCCTCATTGATTTGCAGCAAAATAATATTACACCCTCCACTTATAATGTATGTGTGGTTTAATTCGCTGTGGTAACATGGAACATATTAGGGTTTTACAAAACTGTGTAGGTTCACAGTCTGCTATTGTGCTTTGGGAACAGTAAGGCTTGCTAACAATTGCTGCACACGCATAGACCTGCTGAGGCAAGTTTTCATTTGGGTAAATGGCAGCCTGTGCAGCATTTTCGTGAAACTGGTGGTAAGACTAGGCTAGCAGCAGTGTTTCTGCTAAGCCACTATGATGCGATTTTGACCCAATTGATTCCTAATTTGACACAGTGATGTTGGAGAAAAAATAGAAAAAAGAGGGTTTATGGGCATTAAGGCGTATTGTGCACATACTCTGCATTTAGCAATGGGTCAAATTTGCATATATTGGGCAGTTTGGCTCACTGGATAATTTCTTAGAGGAAACACTGGCTAGCAGCCTCACACATTGTTGAATTTATACTAACTTACAACTAATATGCAAGGCAGATGCTAAAAGCCATCTTCAAACTTCTCACCACTTCAATAAATTCATTTTGGGGACTCAAACTTCATATAAGATTGCATATCACCTGAATGTTTTGACCATTATTTCGAAATGGTTCATTATGGGGGTTCCATGACATAGTGAAAGGACTAATAATAACACATCATACATAGCCAAGCTAGTCTGAATTTAAGTGCCAGTTGCAGTCATCTCTGGAATCCAAAATTCTCTTTCTTTGACCCACCAAGGGGGCCAAGCTATTTGACATCCTCTTGTGTCCATGACGTGGAGTCCACTAAATTGCATCTCCGTCACTGGTAACCCCAAGCAAACGTTAGTAACTGTCCACATGATTCTTATACACATACAAGTCTAACTTTAAAGTTTTTAAGTATTAACATTCCTAATTTTGCAGCCTACACCCTAAATTAACAGAATATGTACTACAGAATGATTGATTCCCCAAAACTTGTCTGGTTTGGGAGTCTGATACTTTACCTCCTATGTATACCATTATTGCCTGCAATAACCGTCTGGCAAAAACCAATGACACCGTGGGATCCCCTACCTTTAGAGCGAAATAGACTGCAGTATAATTTAGACAATGTAACAGAAATACCACTGCAAACTCCCAAGTCTGGCCTTGATGCAACCTTACTAAACTTACTGTACCATTCTCTTTTCAACTAAAATCAATCTTATACAGCTCCTTCAGTATTCCACAAAATTCACCTGGTTTAGGTATCTATGCATGCTATATGCTCACTTCCTATATTTACATGTATGTCGAACTGTGGGTACAAGAAATTTCCTAATCAGTGATTCAGAGGATAGGGATGACCCACCTCAGTTGGGACAGAGCTTTGTTACAAAGTTTTGGGCATCCTTTGTAATAACTATCCCAAATAGAGGTGGGTCATCCCTATCCTCAAATCGTGAAAACAGCAGGATGTCATCCGGTAAGCATATGTGTCACACAAGTAAACATGAGGAGTAAAGTAGACGAAAAGTTCAATCTAGTGCAGTCACAGACATTTCCACTGATTTACTCCCTGCTCAGTTTCACAAAGCTATGGCCCACTATAATGGGGAAAATGCAGTCACTTCAATGTGAATTTGAATACCCCACACAAATTCATGTATTGCTCTTTTCAATCATGTGACAATATTTATGTTGTTGAATAGTTAAATTAGTGTTTGATAGTTTATGCTATGTTATATCATGAAAGAGACCTGCAAAAAAAAAAAAAAAAAAAAAAAAAAAAAAAATTTGAAAGATTTAGCTGACATTTCAAAAAAGGGTTGTGATTACTGCTTATTCCCCGAAAGAACCTGACATGAAAATCAATTGTTGACACCTTTGAGGTTAAACAAAACCTTTAAATTTTTCATGCCATCACACTTTGTGATGTTCCCTGTGTCTAATGTCACACAACAAAACAATTTTAAGTGGTATGTTCCCATCACAACAAGAAACAAGAATGTATCCAATTATATGAATTGAAGACAAATTATTGATACAGTCAAGGGATCACAAGGCAGTAAATTGAATTCTGCTTGTTATTTAACTTTACAAGGGTCCACACTTGACCTTTCTGTATGACTCAAACCCCCACAAATATTCTAGCAATTAGACTCTCTCATGTTTTCCCGTAAATCAACAGCCACCTGAGCTGAACAGCCAGATCTGTTAAATCTGGATAAAAGTAATAATGAATGCACAGACAATGAAAGTGACAACAATATCGCAATTAATTTTGAATCCTGTTACTTGCAAAAGGGATAAAGAAATGAAGTCTGCAGGATATAATGCAACAAAAATTCCTTTATCCCAACAGTTTTCCTCAAGATGGTCAGCCTAGGCTATATCTGGAATAATGGAAACATCACCACAATTTGATTGGTGAAAATGAGCAGTGATTAAATATTGTGAAAGCAGGTTCATTGCCAGTGGTTGTCCTATAGTAGTAATAGGGGAGGTAAGTGGGAGCAAAGTCCATTCATTCTTTTCCCACCTTGCTCTAAATTCCTGGTGTGAATGCCATCAAATCTAGTGAGAGAGTCAAAAGATGTCAAACAAATAAGAAAATCTCTTTCACCCTCCCCTTCCTTTTATCTTTTAATCTGATTGCATGCACCAGGGAGTTGTTAGAGAAGGAGATCCAAGACCCAAACCTGTCAGACAATAGCACTTTCACATAATTTAATCCTTTTTCACATATTTGATTGACAGGTCTATTTATTACCATTGCTTAGCCTTTTCTGACTTACACTTCCTGATGACAGTCTGCTTTTTTCAAACACAAGTGCAGCCTCTTTGTGGACAAGGACTAAGCTGCAATAAAGAATTTCAGTTTAATGACTGTCCATAAACGTTTAAGTTCTCTGCATCCCTAAGATTTTGATGGATCCCCTCCTTGACACACTGCTCAAACCTAAAGAAATCATCACACTTTAATTTTGGTAACTTTCTGCATAGCGAGCATTGTTCATATAGGAGATTTGAGGAATTTTTTCATTGAAGTTGAAGGGAAATATTGCGTTTAAAATGCACTAACATAGTACACAGAGAAAACAGCTTAAACTGTTATTAAACAATTCAGTCTCACCGATAAAAAAAATAATAAATTCAGCAATAGTGTTATCTCTTCACAATATTATGCCTACCAGCTGTTGCATCATTTCAAATTTTGAAAGTCTGGGGTCAACAAATTATTCTTGACCAACAAATAACTGAATTTCTGTTGAAATTAGCATTAACACAACAGGTGCTATGCAGCAGGCCCACATATCATGTACGATAAACAAGGAAAACGGACCTCATGTTTCATAACAGGGAAAGTATAAAACACCATTTTCCTACTCGTTAAAAGCAATATAGAACTATTCCCACCCTTGACGTTTTCACTCATATCACATCACACGATTTCATAACATTCAGGATCACACTTACTTTGCAAGCCAGTAAAACCTAGGTGTGAAAGATGGGCACCCCTCCTGTTGCAGGCTAACCATGTCAAGCCACAGACCTGAATCATGATTCGTCTTTTTGTTGCAGTTAATAAAGTAGCTAGTAAAGAGGTTTAGGCAGTCTTATGCCAGTCAGTTGTTTGTCTTTTAGAATGAGCCAGCACTTTATCGGTATTACAAAATCCACATGGTAATACTGTACAGTATAGGACTACTCATACAGACAGCACGTATCTACCTACTCACAGCTGCGACTACCCATATCTGTGCTTGGTATATGCAATAGTACACTGCATGTATAGCCATTGGCATTACCAGTAATACTCCCATCTACAAGTAAATGTGTACATCGGTATTTCCTGTCTTTCGAAATACCTTGCAATATTGGTATTTCATATTACCTAATTCATATATTTTTGAGAATACCAAAATCTTGATAAATTGATATTAGGGGACATGCATTCCATTGGAATGAATACATTGATATACCGGAATTATCCAAATATACCAGGATTCCACTGGCCATTATCCATAAATAGATATGAAGAAGACTAAGCAGGGTACACTTGTACCTCAATGTGAAGTGTATCCCAATGCCCAATCTATCGTGACAAGCACTTGGGTTCATTTTCTACAGACTCCAGAAACAGGAATGGGGGAACTATTACCTCTCCTTCACAATTCCCCCCTCCCCAGGCCATGATGTTTCTCTTATGATCAACTCCTCAGACTATGATAAGAGTTCTACAAAAAGAGCAGACTGACACAAAAATAGCCAGCAAACAAATGGGAAATAAATGCCTTGTAGACCAGACAATGAGGTGTCAGAACTCAGAAACCAATGTTTTGATAATTCTGAGTCAGGAGAAGAGAAAAAGATGGAATCAATCACTCTTTCATTACAACAAATCCTTTAAGCTGGTTATTTCTGGAAACATCAGTTTAACTTCACCAAGTGGGGTATGTCTTTCCACATACCTCATCCCCCCTTTTTTTTCTCAAACCCTGCAAGGAATGTCAATTAACAGAATGAATTTGGATTCATAGATGAAGCATTTTAATGCTCCCAGTTACCAAACCAAAACTGTTTGTTCTTTTTCCTTCAAGGACACTTCACCACTTGCCCCAATGTTTCATTTACAAATGTGACTTATGCTGGGTACCACCTACACATGGGAATACTTGAAATATTAACATCCCTACCTACCCTGCCCTCCCTTGTCATCTGGGAATGACATTTTTTTCTTTCACTGCCTGCTGTTTAGCTTTCTCAATTGATGCACAGGAAAATTACAACATGTAAAACATCAGGAATGTTTTCATTAAAATGGCCAAACATGAAGGAATTTTATCTCTTACCAAGGTGTTCGTTTACATAAGCAAGAGCTTGTAAATCATGATGCATGGTCTCTACTAAAAACTAGTTGGCAAAGGAGATTAGAATGCAAGGAAACAACAAAGCTTCATAAAAGACCAAAATTTCACCAGCTCAATTCGTGAAGAGTTGATAGCCTCTGTAATATCAAGTTTTGATGAAGTAAACATCTCATAAACTTCACAATTTATCTTCACATACTGCTGTAAATGTCACAATTAATTTTCTTGACGACAGAATGCAAGATGACACTATCGTGTGGACTTCTTACACTGAAGGGATATAAACTATAAAAAATGAAGAAGCAAGCTGGAAACATAAATTTATCCTTGTAAGTCCAAACACTGGGATTGTCCTCCGCACATTTCTTGCATAACATGGTATAAAAATCAAGAGCAAAGGTTAAAGGTCATGAGCTATAATGTACATGTTATGTATCTTCTGCACTGAAGTCTCTCAAAGTGAATGGCCTATGCTGAAAATGGTGTAAGCAAATTGCCAGCATCTATTCATGAACTTCCCACACAGTCTGAAGTCTTTATCTTTTAAGCTGAAAACTTGTTTCCTGTCAAGCTGTGATGCTACACTGCAGTTTGTGGAAAGGTAACTATTTACACAGAACCTAAAAATTGATGGTGAAGTTGCTACAGCAGGAACAACTGTTTTATAATTTACATTCTCTAATGACTACTACAATAGGTATGGCTGGATACCCCATTCAATATTTTCATACAGCCAATATTTCTTTCAAAATCTGTATTTTCTGTGTAAAAATGTTCCAACTTTCATACATGCCTACCTTTGGCTGTAAAAACTTATTTAATGCTTATAATATTTGATGTAGAGAAATTTTAAACTTTTTAAAAATTTTTTTTGTTACTTACTGTAAGGTCATTTTCAAAGATTAAACTGTAGGTCAAGTTGCACCTACATATCAATCAAATGGTACTTTCTGATTATATACTGTGGTAGTGGATGGTATTTTAATACAAAGTAGCAACTAGTGAGTTAAACTGCAGGGCTCAAAACAACTGTCAGAACTGAAAGTCATGTCCATCATGCCCTTTCAATGGCTGCTCAGTAACCTTTGAAAACAAATGTCTACTGATGTAGCCTTTTCTATTGGCTATAGGTATCTTTGTCCACTAAACAGTATAATGTACACACCATTCTAAACATGAAGAATACTCCAATTTAAAACACATCGCATATGCTTTAAAAGCACAGAAAAGCATTTGCCCACTACTGTAAGTTGGTTGCTAAAATTCAGCATATACAGGGATTTCAGTCACGTGACTTTGACCAACTAGACGCAATTTTGAAGGGCAAGATCGCGCGTCCTTTTTGTTTTGAAGGGCACGCGTCCGTTGTGTCACAGTAGTATCTATGGTTATTCCGTGCGCGTGAGCTGTAAATTCACTTACTGCGTGTGTTTTGCCCTTCAGTGCCTGGGAATCCATTTCGCGTGATGTCACATGAAATCCCTCTATAGGCCACCAACTTGTTCCTTGCACAAATGTGCATTTTTTTTTAAAAAATTAATATGGCTGTAAGTACCCATTCTTTAGGGTGCATTTACACTAGATTTGGATCTGATTGTCCGATTTTATCAGTAGATCGAATTACACGTGTGGCTTGATCCTTGAGCATTTACACTTGTCTCGTACTCTGATCCTCCTCTGTGCTTCAGCGGAAGCAGTCTCCAAATGAATTACAAAATAGAAGCATGTCCATGCACACTAAAATGTAAACAAAGGAATGAGAAAACACATGTGACCATAATAACGTGCATAATATGAGGTCACCATTGATCTCGGGTTACCATTGATCCTAGAGCATTTACACTAGAAGTTTTGATCATCTGCGCAGGATCTGATCCTCCCCTCTTACCAGGATCAAAATCGGGCGATCAGATCCGGATCTGATCCGCGTTTACACTACAAATTTGATCTCGAGCAGTGGATCTGACCCCACGGAGGCCATCAGATCCGGATCTAGTGTAAATGCACCCTTAGTTGCATTTCTATCATGGCACCTCCACAGCTTTAGTGCACTTCAAACTTATTAAAAACTGATAACCATTTGACTGTGCCCCTTCTGAATGTTATTTAAAACCCTGCTACAAGTAGCATGTACAAGTAGCAAGCCAGAAAGCAACATCAGCTGTAGAAAACGGAAGCTCTAGGACAAATTACAGACATTTCCATTAGTGATGGCAAACTATTTAAATGTTTTTACTGATGTTTTTCCTTTAAACCAAGTACCCCCAACAGCCACGACTTCAACACAGTTACTTTTGTAGAAGATGGACTAGGCTACAGGTGACCTTACTCACCCAACACAGATTAAACTGATTGTACATTTAGGTCAATAATCCAAGCAGGAACCTCATTCCTCCAGAAATATAACCCATCATGGCTGGCAAGTCGCCAGCCATGGCACGTGCCTAAATTTACCACATAATCAGCAATATAGTATATTACACACAATGTAGCTAACTTACACATTCTTGTACAACCTTAACTTTAAAACCCACAGACACTGATGGAAATTGAGGTTGTTACCCAAGATATAGCCTAGGATCACAGAGCCAGAAACACCAGAAGAAACTACAAAGTACAAAACACATTTCTTTATTTATTTATTTTTTTTTTGCAGGGATGCATGTCAAATTCTCCACAATTTTTTGCATGTTTGCATGAACAAATGCAAAACTTCCCTCACTGCCAAAATATCCTCCAAATAACCAAATGTGCAGATGAGGAGTTTCTCACATTCTCTTTTTTCCCCTTTTCCACCCATGGTTACCCTACTCTAATAACCTACAGTATGGGTATGGTCCTAGACGTAGTGCCATAAGTTCACCATCACAAATGAATGTGATACAGTATGATCTATGGGTGAAAAAACACAAGGACAGCCTACATGTCACAGCCCCCTGTCTACCCTGCCCTCATTCTATGTAAAAAAAATCTTTAAGACAAACTCTCCATGGTCCCAGTGCATTGCTGTGATGAGGAGATTCAAAACATAGGCTTGTACTCTGAGTACGACGTAATGGGTGTGAGTGAAGGCTAGAGTCCAGCGGAACACCAATATACCTGAAAAATACCGGCATGAGAACATATTCATTCAAACGGAATGAAAATCCTGTATAACCGGTATATCGAAATTTCGGTATGGTACACCTCAAAATACCTGAATTGCAGTAATTTGAAAATACTAGTATCAGATGGTTTTCTGGAAGTGCAGGAATACCAAAATATACACCTAGCCTAATATACATATGTAATCATAATACTTTTACTAGTTTTACCTGGAGTTCCAAAGGTGGAACATGCACTGTGCTATTGCATAGGCACAGATAAGGGTAGAGTATTACAGACGGTAGCAGCGAGTCTTGTGGGTAGAAAAAGGCCAATACTATACTGTACTCTTGGGTGAACAAAACCTCACAATACAAATACACACATGTATGTTCATAGAAACAATTATACTGCAACATGGGGGTAATGACTACAGAGTCAATACTATATCTGTAAAGCATATACAGACAACTTGCTTGGCAGTATAGCTCCGGATGGAAACATAGTCGCACATACGTATTACTGAATGAAATACCGATATATTCATAGTCTGAGGTATTACTGGAAATGTGAATGACTGTGTATATAGGCAGACTGCAGGACTTCTGTTCTACTGCATGTGTGAAGTGTGGATACTGTTATTGGCCTACAGCCTACACAGTAATATGACTAAGGCACTTGAGATTAAAGTGTCACATCAGTTGACCTTTTGGCCACAGGTTTATACGAGGAATCATATTTAGACTCTAGACATGCTTGTACTTGCGGGCAAGTACATATCAAAGCCTCTTGAAGAAACATGTATTTGAAGAAGTTACACTTTTGTGGCATTGACCTTAGTCAGGGTAACCCTCAGCTATAGAGGACAACAATTTGGGCGGAACAAATTAGAGCAATCCTATACAATCAAGCTGTGGCAGAAAATAGTCAGTGTAACCCTCAGCGATAGCAAGTGGAAACACCTCGTCACCGATCTTAGTCAGGGTAACCCTCAGCAATAGAGGACAACAATTTGCACTGACCAAATTAGAGCAATGCCTACAACTGAAGCGGTGGCTTCGATTAACAAGCTGCACATGAAACAAGTGGGCCTAATTTCAACAGATGAGCTTACTGGCTGGCGCATAAAGTTTTGCTTCACCTGCCTGAATCTCTTCTGTAAGTTTACTAGCTGGAATTAGTAGGTTTCAGGCCACGGACTGACATGATGTAGAACTAGTGTTTTTCAGACGTGGAGTGAGAATGTTTTCATGAGAAGAGATAGACTTTAGGCAGTGTTTCTTTCCTCTATCACAACTTTCAAAGGCGGCGAAAACTTTCGAGGCAGGGTGTCTTTCTTTCACAAACAGGCTTATGGGCTGGCAAGGCAGATTTGATCCTAAATATCAATATGAAATTGGGTGACACCATATTGAAGGAAAATGGCAAAGGTAGGGCTAATACTTTTAACTAGTTGAAAAGGGTTGTCTATATACTTTATGATATCTATAAAACATAAGGCCACTTTTCTTCATTTATCATACACAAAACATGGGCCTACAAAGCACATGTACGACTTTCCTGATTTGGCTGTCACATTTCACATGTGGATGTATACTGATATTACCAGTATTTCGCAGCAGTACACTGGTATTTGTTTTTCATGTTACCCGCTGCACCCTACTGAGCACAAGTAGCAGCAAAGTAAGTTTGCACAAGACACTTTTACAGCAACTGCCTCTCAGACCTGAGTGCAAGTACAAATCAATTTTCACTTATACCAGTACAAGTAAATAATAATATGCTATAATGCAGGGGTCTCCAAACATTTTTTGTTTGGTGGCCCAAACTTTCTACTCCAGAGTTTTGGTGGCCCTCAAATTAACGAGAGGTTGGCAATTAATTTTTCGCTCCCGAATCCTTTTTGTGACCCTCCAAAATATTTCCACGACCCTCAAAAGGGATGCGACCCCTAGTTTGCCGAAGCCTGCTATATGTGAGCTGAGAACATGTAATTAAATACTTTAAGTCTACTGTAATGAGTTTCAAGTCTTTCATTTTCAACACCAGTGCAAGCATGTGACAACTAAATACTGTGAGACCATGCTTTCTATAAAATACTGTAAGAATACAGACCTCGGGTGGAACCAAGTCAAGTGAAAAACATCAGTTGAAATTTATGTCTCAACCAGATCTAAATAAAGGAAGGATATGGGGTGCTTGCATTAGATAAACTGTTGTGATAAAATCACACCTTCTGTACTAGAACTAGAATTATCTCCAACTTCCAACCTCAAACTGACTGGTTGTACCATCCATGCCACAATAATTGGAACTTTCTAGGCACACCAAGAGAAAGCGACAAAGAATGAAACTTAATTCAAGCATTTAGAAAGAAAAAAGAAATTCTGTTTCACTATAAAGTTTCATTGTAAGTTGTTTAGAGGATCTGTATACAGTAGGAACTGAACCGAAACTTGAAGGTCTGCCTATTTGATGTAGAAAGTGTTAAAAATAGCTGATATTTGAAATTTCCATCAAACTCCACTAATTACTGACCATTTACTAAACAATTACTGTTTGTGCACTCCCATCATGAATAAAAATGAGTGACATATATGCAAATTTGTGATGTGGAAAGAGGGACTCATGAAATATGTCTTATGTTACCCTTTGCTTCATTCTAAGTACAGTTGTAATGTTGACATGCCCTGAGGGGTTTATTTTGGAAGTACCTGTTGACTACTTTGAAACTGTGTACATTAAACACCAGCTAGAAACTAGATGGTAAGTAATTGAAAGATAATTTATAAAGACGTAACAAAAGAAATACAGATCCCTGTGCAACACTCCACATCACAGGAAATTGTGCATAACAAATGAAAAATCTTGAAACATTTGGTCAACCTTTGTAGAGGTATATCTTGAGAACAAAAGATATTCAAATGACTCCAACAGATTCTCTTCATCAGGGAATCTTTAATAATCTATTGAGTAAACTAGGTTACATGTCAACACAGCTTTAATACCACATTTGTCATTTATTGGTGTTTGCATAATGACAAAAAATGAAATTAACTTTTGTCTTATCAGAAATATCACTGAGACACCCCCCCCCCCATAAAAAAAACAAAAAAACAAAACAAAGCAATTTGGAAGTACAGAGGGGTGATGCCAAGCACTCACTGTTAGCGCCCATGAAAAACCGAGCTTACATTAATACACATTTTTACAAGGTATGGCCAATATGCTTGTGTGGTTGACAGTAGAAGGTATCACTGTGCACAATGCATTAGATTAACCACTTGTTTATCTTTTGAGGTCATTGCTATCTTCTCAAAAGGCAATTCTATAAAATATTAAGCCAAAAGCAAAATCACATTAGTCTGTAATCACTGGATTCAGTTTCAACCTGACTTCCTTTTATGTTAACCCTATGAGTTATGACATGAAATTCATTTTTATGTTGATTTTGTAAATATGCATAATATGTGCTGCCCTCTTTCTGTGAAAAACATGAAATTTGGTCAGTCACCCCAATATTGTCCGACTCAACTCCTAAAAGTGCTCAATTTAAAACCACTTGTTACTTGGAACTTGATATTGTTAGAATTATTGTACTTGCATAATTTAATAGTTAGATACGTAGTACTTAAATTCTGAAAAATTTGATCAAAATTGTACTTGATTAATTTATAATAATGCCACATTTTCTGTGACGGACCCATATTTTTGTAAATTTTCTCACACATATGGCCATCACAGAGAAAATGTATGTCCGTCGCAGTGATATTTTTGTAAATGTGGCGGGGAAGCAAGAAAAACTTCACTTTGACTTTTAATGATATATGTAGGCTGAAACCTTCTTTAGAACATGGACAGTAACTTTAACTTGTATTTTTTAAAACACAGCAAATCTTCAAACGAAAATTACACGTTGAAAAACTGTTTCTGGATACCTTCCATCTATAGCTATTGAGAGAGAAATAAACAAACTGTCCAAAATGTACATCAGGCTTTATGGAATTACCCAAAATTAGAAGTGCAAAGAATTAGATGATTTGCCCATTACTCCTACCTGTACTGCAGACATACCCACACAACAACATTAAGCAGCATTTCTGAAATAATTAAGCGTTTCAATTATTACTTTGTACAGTACTTTGATGGAAGTAGTTGATTCTTTTACCCGTTTATAGCTTAACAGGCAAGTGTCACCTAAACAACTCTACCGTGAAAGTCAATTAATACAAGTGTGAAGTTTTGTCCCCGTTATTTTCAAAAATGAATATGCAGGTATCTCTCAGCCTCCAATAACTTCTACTTGGCTAGGGTACTCTGAAAGAAATAACAAAGTTACCTCCCTAGTTTCAACCTGAGTAAAACTGACACCTCAGTGTCCTTGACAACATTCCTAGCAGATTTCCTTACATAAATAGTAACAGTTTGACAAGAGTTAAGCGCCCCCTTGTGAGCCCATGACAAGAACAAAATTCCATACTTTCTGACCTGTTCGCACCCTGCAGTGCCAAATAGCATTTACAAAGTGTGTTTGAGATAATCAAACATGCAGTGGTCTGCAGTGACAACAGTGGGGCTGATCTTAAAGAATGCAATGAAATCCACTGTTTCAAGGCTCTAGAGGGAAAACAGGTGTTTTGGTAATTCTTTTCTGCTATTTTATGATTTGGTGATAACTGCACCAGAAGAAAGTAGAAAATATCAACACATGAAAATATCTAATGAAATTTCAGACTGATAATGACATTTTCATGGATATTCTTTGCATGGAATAGCAAATTTTCACACCTTATTGCAAAACAAACTTTTGAAAGTTCCAATCTTGTGATGCACATAAACCACATTGTAGCTTAAAAATATTTATTTTTGGAGAATATTTGGTAATGGCAAATGTATCAATAACACTACACACAGAGTTGGGTTCAGACTGCCACCAAAGCAACTGCAACATGGACCCATGGGCACCGTTTAACTTTCAAGGAAAAGGGAATTTTAAAAACTTTCTTTGTGTCAGGACCCAAGAAGGCCATGCAATATCTTGCCAAGCCTCACAAAAACGGCCATGGGCAGCATGCATCCCCTCTTTGCCACCTATGAAGGACACAACAGATCTACATTCTACACTACTAAATGGTGAAATATGCAATCAGGAAAGATTAAACCACCATGCCATCACAGGTCAGAAATAAGAAAGGTATTTCACCTTGAAGAAATTTTGCCTTGAGGTATCTTTCACAAACTTGACCTAAAAAGGCCACATCACACTAGTGTTGTGCTGACATCACCAATAACTGATATACTGATATCATATCTTTCACTTCTCAATACGAACTGGTTCAATACAGATATAAGGAATGATCATGCTTTGAAGGTAGCTGGTCCTCACAGCTTTAGCGGGAAGCATACCAAACTTTCATAAGATTTATACCACACTATTATACAAAGTGAAATTTAAAAAGTGAACTTTTACTGTCTGAAACACATTTTGATGTGCTGCATGTTTTATGTACATTTTAATATGCACAAAGTTATTGGGAATCAGGATCACTGAAAAGCAAATGATGATCAGTCCACTTCGCTTTTTCAAAAGTCCCCTCGACTCTCTAGCGAAGAGCCAAGGGGCAAAACCAAACATTACCCCCGAAGGATTTCTGCTCCCCAAAGGAGCCATGTCCCCAAGGGACAACAAACCTAACTGACCATCCTCTCGACCCTCAGACCCCAAAATGATGATCAGTCCACTGTACACAGTGTCATAGGCTAATGTGCATCAATACAAAGTGCAAGGTCATATGCATTCAAAATAATTACAACTTAAGATTATAGTAAAGTCAAACATAAAATCTAACGTAACTTCATTATTTATGAAATATACAATAGGTATAGCAATATTGGATTGATAGGAACAAGGGGCCAACCCGATCTTCATAAGGATCTTTACCCATACGGGCCACTGTTCATAAGGTTCTTTATTCAAAAGGTTCATTATTCATAATAGAAGAAAGGTTCATTGTTCATAAGGCTCATTATTCATAACAGGAAATAGGTTCGTTATTCATAATAGGAAAAGAGGTTCGATATTCATAATCGGAAAAAAGGTTCGATATTCATAATAGGGAAAAGGGTTCATTATTCATAATTGCAAAAAAGGTTCGCTATTCATAATAGGAAAAAGGGTTCAATATTCATAACATGGGAAAAGGGCCTTTTCCCAGCTTACGAGGCTTTCTGTATCTTGTAGAAGGGGGCACGCCCTTAAAACTTGCAGGGATGATAGGCCAATGTGTTGTCTACAACATGTTGACGGCAATTTGAAATGGTCTATATAGACTGGCTGTAATTGGCCTTTCAAAAAGACTAGTCGAAATTTTGGGGGATTAAGGATAGGGAACCTTATTCTTAATTATGAACAACGAACCCCTTTTCCGATTATGAATAGCAGACCCTTTATTCAATTACTAATAGTGAACCCTTCTTTACTATGAATAATGCACCCTTTTTTTGATTATGAACAGCGAACCCTTTTTTCTATTATGAATACCGGACCCTTTTTTCTATTATGAATACCGGACCTTGTTCTCTGTAGAGTACCGAAGTGTGACGTCATTTTAGCCACTGGCTCCATACGAACAAAAACCCCTATTGCTTTATCGTAGGACTCAACTTCTTCAATTTATTGCAATGAAATGGCTTCTTTAATAAAAGTGAGAGTCCAATATATGGTTTTATGTATATTTGAAGTATTTTTACAAATTTCTTCAGGTTGGCTCAAATTTCGTTTACTTTCGAACTGTAACTTTTAAGAGGTTTTGTAGATCTGGTATTGGGAGCTTTACACAGAAGTGCATGTCTTTCAGTGTAATACGATATGGACCCATTAACATTTTTTTACCGACTGAAGTTAATCTCATTTTAAGAACGAAATGAATGATGTAGGGTGCCATACGACCAGGAACATATTGGTAATTATTACTTGGCCAAACTTGCATTTTCTTAGTCAATGATGGCTGCATTTCGTACATTGTTTTAAATGATGCGTATCCTTCAATATGTTTGCACGTAAAAGTGTAGTGGCTAGGCCTCCGAAAGTTCCTATCCCGTTGTACGGGGAAGCTATGCATTAATGAATTTAAAGTTTTTCGCCAGTTGCAGGGATTTTCAAACAAATAAGTAAACTAGTATTGTTCCATAGGTAGTTAGAGTGCCATTGTGACAAATATTCAGCTCTACTTTGTGCCATGTGGTTTTATATATACGCGTGAAAATCACAGTTTTTGAAAGTATTGCGTTAAGTAGGTTAGGCTCATCAGGTCGAAGTTTGTTTAGAACCATCACCATAGGCAACTATGTGGAAGTGACGACATCACTTCGGTACTCTATTATGAATAGCGAACCTTACGAATAATGAACCTTATTATTGTCGTATATCATGTTATGAAGAACGACCCTTATGAACGATGAACCTTATGAACGACGAACCTTATGAATAATGAACCTTATGAATATCGAGCTGTCCCCAGTAACACTGCATGTGCATTTTAATGATACTGTAATTACAGGTGAATATCTATACTCAATACTGATTTTGGTCCTTCTCTAATATAATTATACAGGCTTCAACTACAACTCTTGTACTCTTGGATAAGGTAACTCTCATTATGCATTGGGGAAAAAAAACTCTTTATAGAATATAGGGGACAACAAACATGGGTGGGGTCTAACTGCTATTCATAAGGCTTTCTAGTCATATGGGTCATTTTTCATAAGGGTCGTTATTCAGAACATGCTTTTCTACAAAAACAAGGTTCATTGTTCATGTGATTCATTATTCACAAAAAGAAAGATAAAAATAGGTTCATTAGTCGCAAGGTTCACTACTCATAATAGCAAAAAAGGTTCACTATTCATAATAGCAAAAAAAGGACGATATTCATAATGGCAAAGAGGGTTCGATATTCATAATGGCAAAAAAAGTTCAATATTCATGAAAGGAAAAAAGGTTCGATATTCAAAATGGGGAAAAGAGTTCGCTATTCATAACAGGGAAACTGGTTCATTCATAAGGAAAAAGAATTCTCTATTCCCAATGGTAATAGAAAGCTCATTTAAGCCAGTAAAATGGAAGAATAATTTCGTTATTCTGGAATCCCTACCTCAAAAACCCTTCACCCTCCTGACCCTCGTGTGTTACAAATAATGAACAATAAATTTTATTGTGAAGTACAAACCCCTTTTATGAGTAATGAACCTTTTTTGCCATTATGAAAAACAAACCCTATCCCCCATTATGAATATCAAACCTTTTTGTCATTATGAATAAGGAACCCTTTTTTCTATTATGAATAACGAACTCATTTTTCTATTATGAATAACCAACCCTTTTTTTTCTATTATAGCAAACCCTTTCTTTTATAATGAACAACCAACCTCATGATAAATGAACCTTATGACTACAGATCCTTATGAACAGTGACCGTTATAACTAAAAACCTTATGAATATCGAGTTGTCCCCACATGGGCAGGGAGTACTCCCGAAACATTTTCAATGCCTAAATTTTTCTTAATTTAAGGTTCTAATAGTGGAAATCTATGATGAAGATGCATCCTCCAAACTAACATTTTACTCTTCCAAACTTGGCAAGCAAGAGTGGGGCTCTGGTGATTCAAATACTAGTGCTCTGAGTTTTACACTGCTTTTTGTTGTAGAAGAACTGAAACACTTAAACACTGGAACACTTAATTGGACACAGCCTCCTGCCTGGCCCCCAGTATTCTTGCTCACTGTCTACGTGACTGTAACACTAAGATCACAACGCAGGACAAATAACTGATGAATAATGCTACTGTCATGTTACTCAGATGTGAATACAAAGCACCCAGGAAATAGCTTCAATGAAGAAAAAAAACAAGGTCTTTTAATCCTGAAATATTTCCTTCTCCCCTTTGTTCCTTCCCTAAACATTTCCTTCCACAAGAAAGGAAGGAAATTACCCTGTTGCTACAGCAGCTGTTTCAGATGTCAGTATTATGACATCGGCACTGCACAGCCTTTCCAACTAAACAGCCACAGCAATATTAAGTTCTCTCAAGGGAATACTATGATGAAGTATCTTTCTGGGGTTTCATGAGGTCCAAAACTTCCTATATCCTGTGAGTAGTGGAGGGGAGGTGGAGGGGAGGTGGGGGGGGGGGGGGAGTATATATACATAACCAGAATTACCTCAACATTAAAAAAAAAATTGTGAAGTTATTGACACACATACACACAAAAGAGAGGACATAATGTTTGCACTTCTGTTCAAAAATATATGTCTTTACAAGTGAATGACTGCCTCCCAAAGTGTACCGGGTTTTACTATGATGCACTGGCTTAACAGTCACCAATCTTGCCACTAAAACAGGTTGTCTTGTGGACCACATCAATAAACAACAGACTGAGGCACCATAAAGAGGACCAGGTAACAATCCACTTTTGCTTGTTTTCCTGGACTCATACACAATGTCAAAGGAAGTGTATATTTTCTCATTGCCATCAAAGAAGGCTACTATGGAAATAGAAGTACTGAGGGTGCTATCACAGTCACTAGAGGAACCAGAATGACATGTCACTCAAAAGTTCTACACTATTTAAACCATGAAAGGATTGTTCTTGATACAGTAACTTGTAACTAAATGAACCATGAAATTGCATCAAAATATATCAGGTTATAGTGTGAAATATTTCACTTGAGTGGGGTGTTGAAGGGACCAAACATTATTTACTGAGAGGTTCTGGTGGGACCAAGGCTGTATAGTTGCTATCTACTGAATGTGTTTTAATTTTTTTTTATCAAACTGCTCATGCCAACATGGCATAAGCAAGGTTTTTTGTCCAACAAACCAGTGGTGACACAAGCTCCAATTTTATGGGAATTTTCACATTCCAAAACCCTACCACTTGAGAGGATCAAATACAGATCTTGTAATGAAAAAATGATAGTTGGAAAAATTGCTGCAAACAGTTCCAAGTCAATATAAATGTGTTTTTTTTTTATGAAATCCCCTACCCCCTCCCCAATAAAATAAAATAAAAAAAATTAAAAAGAAAAAAAAAAACTGTAGGTATACTTGGATGCATTTTATGACAACTGTAAAAGAAAATCCTCTTATGCACCTAAGGCATGCTTCACATGAACCATTTGTCACCTTGACATGCTATGGGCCTCAGAGATACCATTTTGGGACTTCAGCAAAGGATCTTACGGTCCACCAGCATATCACTGATTACAGTTACCACAATGAAGCTGATTTTAGACACTCTAGCAGAGATCTCTGAATATAAAAGTGAAATGGATTACGGGTTCAATCTGTGCAGGTTACTGATATGGAATGGATTCACATGATCGAGGGCAGAGCAAGCACAGAAAATTGACGTGTCACCACATTTTATCACATTAGGGATTTAACAAAGATGTTAGTTTGACATTAAATACACAAGATAAACACTTGCTCACACTGAATTTCACCTGGGACACAAAGAACAGGAATCATGGCAAATAAAAAAGAAAAAAAGAAAAAGAAAACATTCCAATTGCAACTGGGGCAGGTTTGGAGTATTACAGACAATCAGATCACAGGAGATTTGGTTTGATTTCCGTTTGTCATTTTCCCTGGTCAATTAAACTCTTCATGTTTAGTCACTGTTTGGTTTTTTCACAAATAGATGATGTTACGTGAATTTGTGGTTGGCATAATCAGTTTGATCAGCTATTTCCTGTTTGTCCGGTCATGTCTTTGTCTGCAGGAGAGCAATTTTAAACTAATTGTCCAAGCTAGCAAGACAGCCATGACAGTTAAAGGCCCTTCACCTGCTTTGTGACAGAATTAAACCAAACACTAGATCTGCACTACAGTACTTAATGAAATAGAATCAGTTGTTAGTATCTATCCAGCCTAAGGTGCTATTCCAAAATAGGAGCTTGCTCTTTCAATAAGACCTGTATTCTCCAAACAGGGACTGATAATAATTCCTAGCAGTATTCTTTTCCAGTCCCCTTCCATTCTAATCACTTTTATTGCACCCTACAAAAGGAGAGTGCAATGTGCAATGTGGTAAATAAAAAAAAAAGTCATCAGTGCTCACTGATTCACATTATATATTTCCCTTTAATTTGCATATTTGATACAAATCACACCCAGATTTGAAGTAGCTCAGACAAGATTCCCTGAAGAAATGTGGACAATACCTGGTAACCTAAAATGACCTCTAACATTACTTCTACACCACAAATGAAATCCACTAAATCTCACAGTATGACTCAGATCCACGCTTAACTGTTTGACAAGAAACTTTGAAATTGGTATTTTCCACCCCTTCCCATATGCTATAAAAGTTGAGGGGATCTTTAGTAGATCACATCATCTAAAAATATAGACATACCTTCACTTTTAAGTTAGACCCATTGATCCAGTTGAACATCAAACTTAATTCTGTACTTAATGCACAAACAGGGAAAGTATAATGTCACAATAAAGTTCCTCTATCTATATACAGTGGCAACCTTAGAACACATTCCAATAATAAAACAAATCCTTTGCTCATCTTAATAAGTTTGGCAAAAAAGGGTTAGTACAGCTTCTGCCTCCCTCCTGCTCTCCTTGAATTTCCTCCAGGGAGTTGAGGAAGAAAGCAGAAAAATAAGATATTCTCATGAAGCAGAGGACAAGAAAGAATAAGCAAAAAAAAGCAAAAGATTGAAAACTAAATCTCAGTCATGTTTAGAATTCTCAGTGAATAATCTGAAGGAAATAATGCAGAATAATACTGGGTGCAAGCAAAGGATAAACTTTTTGTATCTAAAATGCTTGAAAAGTATAATGCACTGGGCCAGGAAAAGAACAAAGGGTAGATAAAAATAATTTTAATGTCATTATCAGAAGTTGGAGCAAGATATGGAATAATCAACTTTTTTGCATATGAGGAATATAAAGACTTGGCACACACATTGACCGAGCAATTGACCTATATTTTCAAGTTCAATTAAGTTCGAGGACAAGGACACATTTCTTTAATAGTTGGCTTGCTTTCAAACTCGTGCTACTACATATTAGCGAGACTTACATATTTCCAAGCACTAAATTTTTCTGTTTTGCAGTTAACAAAAATGTCCCCATATATAAAAAAAATGTTATACCCATGCAAGCAGGAAGATTAAGGCAAAGACATAAAACTTTCTGTCCCTTCTTTGAAAATTTTGTTCCCTCTTGGCTTTTTGCATGCTAGTAATTTGCCACTAATGGTTATCATTGGAACATTTTTATGCAAGGACACTTTTTGTTCTCAGATTGCTTGTCTCTGATTTTCTTACACTCAGTGCAACCCTATAAAAAATTAGTGTATTATTTTTGATGAGTAAAATGACATGCAAGCTCACTTCTCACAAATGCTTTGAAATTAATGGGTCATCTTGCAATATTATGCACATATTTTATAATTTTGAAAAGAAAGCAAATGCAGTTAAGTATTACCACACTGACATCACAAATAATTGCACATTCAACTTTTGCAAACTTCATATGTAATACAGTCGACATTTGTATCTCAGCTAATGGGTAAAGATGTGAGGATGAAAGTTGGAAGTTGATGTGAAATGATGTTTTTTGCTCTCTATCTCAAGGCTAAATATATTTGTCATGTTAGGGGTCCTATAACTACTTAAACACATCAGTTCTTCCTATTCTAAGCAAAATCCCCAGCAGATCCCCTGTTGGAAACTGTGGATACTGACATACAGGTGATTGGGGCAATGGTAGGGGGTAATATGTAGCACTGAGTCAAAAGGCCTGGGGCAATTCACCTATAGCATATGCTAGATTAATTTTAATTTCAATCCATAACAAGTGTAATGAATCTCAGTTATTGTTAACAGTCCTGAATAATAGAAAGCAGCAAAGTGCATGTGAACTCTTTAAGTAGGTTACCAACTTTGTTGAATCCAATCTGAGTCACAGGGTTAAGACTGTTCCATAGACTGAAAAAACATCTGGTAAAACACCTGTATATGACAATATTATAATGAAATAGGTTGGGGCAATCTAGTAAAACTCATTTCACTCCATTCTACTGTATAAATGTAACAACACTAGGATTTTAGGATTCTGTCATCTGTATTTATTTCATACATGTGACATTTTTCAGCACTGGCCGGGAAATACCAGTGCGGGAAATACTGCCGGGTATTCAATGGTATTTCCCTTCTGGGAAATGTAATCCACATATGGAAATATGGGAAATATTCAATGACATAATTTTTTTCATTTTTCAACTTCCAAATTTATTCTTAAGTTTTCTTAAAGCCAAAACATCCAGAAAAGTGACAAAAAAGGTGGTACATAGTGACACAAGCAATACTGTACACTTGAGGCTAATACACTCTGAATGTAGGCTGCATATAGTGCCACACATGTATTACACAATGTAGATCCCATTATGTCTTTACAATAACTGTCAATTTTGGTGTTTATAAACACCAATGATGCTACTGTAGTATGCATTTTGCAGTGTGTACTATAGAACTGGTGATAGTTGTTGTCTCTAACCTTCTTGTGGAAAATGTAGTCGTTCAGTGTTCTGTCCATCATTTCTAGTGAACAGCAACATGTTGTTCATCCTGGTGCATTCACCTTTTTAAAAACTCTAATCCCCCCCCCCATCCCCTCCATGTATGTCCACCACCAGAGGCTATACTGTAGCACAATGCAAAAAGAATGTCATTGATCTCATATTCCCACTGATCACCTGGCATTATACTTCAAGGTTGATCATGTGCTTGGATCATGGAAGTACTACCTCAGACATGAGTCAGATCTGCCTTGCCAAGATCAAACTCAGAATCCTGTAAGATACTGATCTACTCTTCATTACACTTAAGCATTTATCTTATGGACTGTTCAGCCTTTGCAAAGCAAAGCACAAGATTAGATCAAAATCTGATGTAAAAGTATATCCTTATACTATTGGATTAAGTCACAGGTTCCTGTGCCAAGCACTGGCTAGTCAGCATGAAGATAAGTACAGTATATGAAAATGTCTACAACATGTAACAGTATGTTTCAACATAACACTCATTTAATTTTTTCAATTACAACTTTTACAATAATTTCATGAACCTCATCAGTAAGTCGATAACTAAGATACATGCAGAGTATGTACTGAATAGTACACAGTATTTCATGCAAATCAGGGTAATCAGTGCCAAATTAACTCTAAATATTTTTTATAGGATCTCGAATTCAATATTTCCCGGGAATTCCTGGCATTTCCCTATATTTCCCGCCTGGCCAGGAAATATTAATATTTCCCAAGAAAATATCCAACCCTGTCATTTTTATACAGTACATTTCATTTTTTGTCTATTCTTTCATGATTCCTCATGTTTATATCATTTTCACCTCTTTTCTTTTTGTAGATACTGTTTTGTAGCTTGTCGGATAGTATGATTTGCCTTATAACTTTTACAACTGGTTGTAATATAATATACTGCTAATCATATTCTATGACACTGATAAGAAATGAAAACAACAATGTTACAATAGAGCTATGAGACTAGCATCATGATAGCTCCATGGGTGGTTGATATGTCAATACACAGTCACTGTAAGTGAAGCAGTGAAACAGTGATGTCACAATAGAGCTATGAGACTAGCATCATAATAGCTCCATGGGTGGTTGATATGTCAATAGAGCTTATGCACGTTATGTCAGTGCGTTTCGCTGGATGGAACTGACCATGCGTAGTAGGTGTGTTACCGATACGCGCGCACGATAGCACCTTAGTAACAATTGTTGCACAATGTACGCCTGGATGGAAAAATAGAGAAACGCGCAACACAGTGACGTCGGTGCATAACCTCTATACACAGTCACTGTAAGTGAAGCAGTGAAACAGTGATGTCACAATAGAGCTATGAGACTAGCATCATGATAGCTCTATGGGTGGTTGATATGTCAATACACAGTCACTGTAAGTGAAGCAGTGAAACAGTGATGTCACAATAGAGCTATGAGACTAGCATCATGATAGCTCTATGGGTGGTTGATATGTCAATACACAGTCACTGTAAGTGAAGCAGTGAAACAGTGATGTCACAATTGAGCTATGAGACTAGCATCATGATAGCTCCATGGGTGGTTGATATGCAATACACAGTCACTGTAAGTAAACCAGTGGTACTCATTATCAGCAACATTCACAACTGTCCCATCGATGGTTTTAATATCTTTGCACAACAGTGATCTCAAGCAAATTAGGTATGTGCACATGAAACCAACACAGCTGCTGTACTCAAATGTGACATAAAGATTCTCTAATGAAAACTCTGTTGAAAATATATGAATATCTTTTCCCCTTCTCAAGATGTATCTCTTCAATATTTGACCATTTCTCACTAGCTATGCAGACATTATGATTTGGAGTATTGCACAGTGTCTGTATTTCTTTTGCAACTTCTGTAAATCAACTACTTGCTAAATGCCAGCACTTTAACAGTTACCTCTAAAATATGGATGTTCTTAAAGAAGTCAGCAGCTGCCTCCAAAATAAACTCCTAAGTGCATTACAACATTACACTTATCCTTGGAATAAGGTTAAACGAAGGATAACGTAAGTCTCATCTTTTAAATACCCCCCACATCACAAATTTGCTTGTATGTATTTCATTTCATTTTGTTTTATCACAACAATATATAAACATAGTGACAGATTATACAGTTAACAACAAATAAATAAGTGTTGTGAATGAAAGTACTCTTAAAAACCCTTCAGGGCTTAAAAACAAAAGCACTCCCAGAGAGAATAAACAAAAAATAAACAGAGAAAAGCAAAAGAAACAATCCCTCCCATACCCCCCATGTATGCCATGTTTATTCATGATGTAGATCTGAAACAGTAATGGTCATGTAAAATGGGTAGTATCTGATGGATTTTGAAGAGGAATTGGGGCTAAATATTTTGGTTTTTAATGCTTTTAAAATCAATAGCCTGGTATGACATTTTTTTCATGTCCACACAATTTTAAGCTACTGAATAATTTTCTGGACTGACACTACTGCCTGACCAAATGTACATATGCTTCCCATTGACCTAGCTAGAGTACTTGGTGCAAAAACATCATTTAAAGTTTTGACCACTTGTCAGTGTACTTGACTTTGACTAGTACTTCCAAATGGTAAAAATACATCTACCCAGGCTGATTTTGCTACCAACCATTTAACCTACAAGACAAAAGTACAAATACAAGGAGTGTCACATCAGGCAATGGGATTGTGCAATTACTGCACTTGTTTTAACAATGCCGCAAGTTTTAAAATCTTGTGCAGGAATTCCAACACCTATTAAACTTTTTATGTTGCAACTTATCAACATCTCCCTCACCCCCCCCCCCCAAATCTGAGACCTAGTGCCAACACTCAGCTCATTAGCGCCCTTGTCGCTTGCTTTTACTTGCACTCTTTACTTAGTGGTTTCTTAGTTTTGTGGTCTTGTATATATATTTAGCACTTTTGCACTTTTTGTAGTGGTTGTGTCTCCCTTGTTGGCTTCTCGACTGTTGACTGTGTACTCTGTGATGGTTTTCTTTGCCTTTTGGAGTTTATTACTGAAGACTGAAACACTGAATACAAGTATCTTGAGTTGCATGCTTTATTTGAATACTTTGTGTACAGTGTAATTATGTATATTCAAACACATTATCCTTGGCTAAATTTGCTTTTAGACTTAAAGTTGTCATGTATTCAAGGAATAACCTGGTGCTGAAATATGGCATAGAAGCTTTTCATTTACTATTACCTTTCTATTGCATAAAATCACATGAGGTGTTTCTAAGGGTCAGTATCACTTGCCTGAACCACCATCAAGTGGAAGTAATCTGCCAGATAATACTGTCTGGTCAAATATACTTCTCACATGACCATGAACATGTTCTGGAACAGATGCTTGCTACAGCCATTGTCATGCATCGATGGAGATGATCTACCATATAATGATCAAGGTACAGTATCTTTACCTTGTACTACGGTAGAAGCAAGGAGATGATGCCCAATGCCTGCTTCTGGGCAGATATAGAAGTGGATTTGAGAAAAATAGCATGAATAGATCCCTCAGGATACCAATTTGACTAGTTTGTGTATCATCCTGTGATACAAGAAAATTGTGTGTTTCCAAAGAAGAAGAATAAACATTACCTGTGGTTTTTGAATCTGTAAGCCCTACCTAACTTACCTATTACTACTATTGGTAGTAGTGCTTGTATCCTTGTAAGATGGTGCTCTACCTACTTCTCAAAATACTTGCTTAGCAGAAAGCAGTTGCCCCAAGTTTATTTTCAAAATTCTGCTAAATCTTACAAATCTCCTCTTATTTTGCTCACAAGTATCTTTCATTATTTCTGTATAAAACCATTGAATACTGAAGGTAAACCAAGTAGTTATTCTGCATGAATTTAACAAATAAGTAACAAAAAATTGTCACATGATTGATAGGAGCCATTCCTGAATTAGGATGATCGGGTCCACTAATTCAAATTCATTATGCTGACTGGTTCTCTGGCAATTGTATACCCACTAGTCCCCCTAACATATTATTCAGGGGTTCAGAGCCACCCATAGACCCTTCCTTATGCTACTAAAAACTAATCAGTACCCTGACAAATAAGTCAGTTGGCCATAGCACTCTGTCTCAAATGGACATTTTCAGTAATGGTGTTTCACATGACATTAGCATACTTTGCATTGCCATGCTCCAGGATCACAGCTCACTTGTAGATGATGTGTAAATGGTACATGCACAAAGTAGGAACCTAAAAATAACTGTGTGGCAATGAATGCTTGACAGCCAAAAAATATACATCAGAGAGATTTCTGACATAGCTATATGGGTAACAAAACTCTATAGTGATCTGAACAAGAATTTGGACCCTTGAAAGGGGTAGGAGATATCCTAATGGTAAATATCTGTAAAGAAGGATTACTAATCCTAACTCCAAATGTTAGCATAGCCAGAATTCTGTCATCACTGTCTTCTACAATTGAATGGTAAGTCCTTAGCCCAGGCCCCTGGTCCTCATCCATCACAGCTGACCTGCTTAGAATCTTTTACCAACCAGCATGTGTGAACAGGTAAATGTAGAACACAATCTAAGAAACACTACAAGCACAGTCCCACTATGCTAAGAGACTAGCTGTGAAACTACTAGATTAGACAAGTGTACAGCCAGGATTTCATCTCTACGTGAGGACTAAATTGGTTGACATGTGTAATATGTGACTCTACCAAAGAAGAATATCAGCATTGTTTGGGGTATAGTCAAGGGCATGTATCCATCCCCAAAGGTGGGGGAACTTTCCACCATTTGCAAATCGCCATCCTGGGGGAGGGGTCTAAGAGGAGGGGTGGCCCCCTCCCCTTTGAAAAAAAAAGGGAATTGGAAGGTGTCCATATGGTAAATGGTGCCATATATGGGCACAGTTTAGCTTTTTTAAATGTAGTGTCAATTCGTAATCTACAGATCTATGGTATATTATTTACACCTTTTATGTAAAAATTTGGGACCCTATCATCGTCATGTCTCAATCCAAAATCAGAGACTGTATTGGCTAATTTTCAGTAAGTATCTTCAAAACGTACGATCATGAAAAATCCCATAAAAATCATTATTTTGGCGTTGTTTCAACTTACTAAATACCACATTATTTTTTCATATGCATTCAGATACTTTATTGATCGAAAAACAGTTGTAAATACTATCAAAATGTGCTTGAATTTTGATTGGCCAGATCATTCAGCTCGAAGCCATATGGGGTGCACAGAAATGTCACAATCCATTCCCTTTTTGCTACTCCTACTACAATCAAGTCGCTCCATTTTTGTACCTGAGCTTTATTGTTATTATCATACAAGTACTGTACTTGTTAAATCATTGTAAATTGATCTCAAAATAATTATGAAAGTTTCACCCACACTGGAAGCCCAAACTCGACGAACTATAAAAACGGTAATTACGCCAGTAGAGTAACTATTATTACATAGAAAGTGTGCATGTAGTGAAACAAAGCATGGCCACAATTGTTGTAGTCAGGTAGGTATATACAGTCTTAGTTTTCATCATTTTTGAAAAAAATGGGGACTTATTGGAGATGTCTCCCTTCCAAAACAGTGAGGGGACGCATCCCCCATCCCCATGATCCATGCCCATGGGCATAGTGCACTATTCACAGTTTGTAAGTTGTTGTAATTATCACTCACATACTGTGCAATGAAAAGTTTTTCTGCTTACAATATATAAATTGCTGAGAAACAAACAAATGAAAAGAAACGAAGATAATTTTTGCCAAAAGTGCCTCCCAGATTGATAGAATTGGTACTTACCAGGCCTTATGAGTTACATCTAAACATTCATTACTTTCCACAGGTTAGAACTGCACGCCCCCAGAAAAAGGTAATTAGAAAAATATCATTCAGCAAAATCACTCCACAATGAGAAAATACAATTTTAAATTACTTTTATAGATTTCTTTTTATTCCTTGTTTCACAAAATTAACTGAAGCTAAATATATCTCAATATGTACTTTGCATCACAATGGTAAATCTCTGTAACACATGGCCTTGGTAAGGCAAATTCATATCAATTGTGACTGGCAGATATGCAGTTAGGAAATAATTTTTTCCACTTCCGTCTTACAGACTTTTAGACTCGTAATCTGTCAATTGACCCCTATGTTGACAGTATGGACTTCTACAGACTCCCTGAGTCTTCTTGTCAATCCTTTGGAGGGGGGGGGGGGGGTAATGCCATATTTGACAACCAAGGGTTTAAGCTAATGTCTGCATACTCATGGAAGCATACCTACCATATAAGTGGTTTCACTTTGCTTTGACAAAAGAAAACGATAGCAATGATGGTTCTCACTTTGTGCTGCATTATGAAACAACCATGGCTTTTAGTGCTTACAATTAAACTGAAAAACTTACTGCATAATGGTCAAGTATGGTTCAGTAATGGAATGCTGACATATGAAGGGCAACAAACAGACCAAAACATAAAATACATGACCTGTTAGGACATCTCCTTGGTTCTGTGCACTTTCCTGTAATGTCCCCACCAAATGGAGTTTGCTTTCACTAGTCCCTGCCAACATTTCCAAGTCACAGCTCTTGTGTACCCTCTTTTGTAAAGACATTGGTGACAAAGGCAGATATGGGTGTGGAAATTTGAAAAGTGGTTGTGCTGATGCTATCATTTCTGATAGCCATAACTTTTGGCAAGGTTCAAGTGCCCCACCCAAGCAGAGACTCAGGGGGAAAGCCCCTCAGGTCTTTCAAATTTTTCAAGTATCTGAGGGCAACACTCATATTTTTTCAACTTCAACAACTACTTCAGGACAGAAGACTTTACTTATGGCTGAAGGGCATAAAACGAGTGCACAGCTTCACATATTGGAAGCCATTCATGCAAATTAGGCCATGTTTTTAGGTAGCTGGTACTAAAAAGCACAGCTGTATGCCTGATTGCCTACATCACTGTTGGTGTATGACTTCACACATTACATTTATGGAAATCAAACAAGTACTGTTCTCTTACCTAAGGAGCCTAAAGGATCCTCTACTGCCAGGCTGGTAAGGGATGCTTCTTCTTCACCACTCTGTATTTCTGGAGTGAGTGTTGGAGATGATCTCTCTGATGACTTAGATCCGCTCATCACAGAGTCTACAATCTGTAAATAACCAAACTGACTTGAGAAATTAAGACCCTTGAAAGGTCCAAATGCTCTATGAAAACAAGCAAATTTTTACAGGCACTTTTCAATCATTTTAAAAAGCCATGTACAGAAGGGCTTCAAAGTTATTTTACTAGGAAAACTGGAACACTTCTATTTATCTCTTACAATAGCCCAAAATATAAAACATTTAGAAAATGGTATATTTTGGTGCAGAAGACATAGTCTAAAAGCAGTATTTCCTGTGATTATTCCTTCAAGCAATTATAGCAATAACATTTTAGCTATCCTTCCCAAGTAGAGGGTGGGAGGAGGGGGTGGAAGATGGATGCAGGGAAAGGGGGATGCATGGAGATCATCAGCAATGATATTAAATGACACCTTTTGCCAAGGCCCCATGGTAAGAGTAATCACTTAGCTAAATGCTATGGGATTTAAACTGACTACTGTAAGGCACTTACTCTTTGTCTACCTGTGTAAATTATCCAAGTTACTAAAAACAATTATTAAGAGTTAATTTTAACTAAAAGATATTTTTGGCCAAAGTACTTTTAGCAATTCAAAATTTCAGACCTCCTATGTGGAAGTAGGCATGGTAAAGGCTGTATTACATCTGTCACAAGTAATGAGGAAATCACTTTGGTATCAACAAACTGATAAAATATTTAATGTCTATCATATACACCCACTCCTACTAGAAGAAACAAGACTTGTTACAGAATAGAAGTTGTACTGGGGGAAATATAATTAAAACCTAAACAAGACTCCCTTGAAATTACTAGTATTTTAGGAAGGTTTTGTGACTCAATAATAAAATATCTATTTCAGTTCCTTCTTCACATGTAGATTACATACCCACTGACCCAACAGGAACACAACCCAAGAACAATACCTTTTAAGTTGTATTTAATGTTTGGTCCCAGACATTACAGAAGCAGTATCTACAGTACAATACAGATAGTACCCCTTCAGAATAAAGAAACCACAAGCTGAAATAAATCCACCGGGTGGACAAGCTTTGCTTTGTTTTGATGCAAGGTGAAATGACAAATATGATTTCAATTCACAGTTTCTCATAATACCTCCAAGTGTCTGTACTGTTAAATGGACATGGAAATAAACCATACACTGAGAAAAGCCTACGCTTTGAAAACAGAAATCAGAAAAAAGCTACAATAAAGCTCTTGAGAGGAATAACTCCACTTTTCCATAACACCTGATACACCTGCCTTGTGACCAATGAGTTTAGTTGACAGTATATAGCTTAGAGCAGCGCTTCTCAACCGGTGGGCCGCCACTCACTGGTGGGCCGTGAAGCTCTCCCAGGTGGGCCGCAAGATCCTCCATAAAAAATAAAAAGTAAAGAAAAAAGAATAAACTTTTTGTAAGGAGGGCCTCAGAAAAATTCTGAGAGTCAAAGCGGTCCTCGAGTTAAAAAAGGTTGAGAAGCGCTGGCTTAGAGAGTATAATCAATGTGACAATGATACCTGATCAATAAGAATGCTGTGAGCTTTGTCCATAGAGGCATGTGTTGTTGGTTCTGATGAGGGTTCATCTTTTCTTACGATGTGTGTCTGCAAATCAAGATACATCAAATGTATAGGCATTGATATACATTTCAATCTTTGAGAGTATATCTTCATTTAGCAACATTAATTCTATGTTTTTATGCAACACAAGGATACAAGACTACTGAAAATCTAAGGAATACACCATTTGTCTTTGACTTTGCAATGAATGCCATATCAACTTTGCTTCACTCAAAGCCATCAGTCAGTCTAAAATACAGCAATGTTTTCTGCTTTAGGAGGTGGCAACTCCATCTCATTAGGATGCTGATGACATTTATATACCAGATGAGTATCTTTATCTCTAAAATTAGCCATAAGCACGGTTTTCACTCATCATTTTTTTCAGGAGTCACTGACCCTTGAGAATAAATTTACAAGAGTAAAAACAAAAACAGAAGGGGTCAAAATAAATCTGAGTTTAATGCAACAAAATTTATTCCTGTTTTATCTTTATTTTCTATATCATTACATATTATTGGGGTGAAAAGCTGTGCGTTAGTTTGACCCCAGAGGTTTTGTGCCTGTGGGTCAAAATCAAAAGTTGTGCATCGTTGACCCTGGTGCCCAAGTCAGTCAAATCACTGATAAGTTATTACCTTCTATGTTCCAGAATCTCTTTCATCCTAATCAATTACTTCACTAGGTATCACAAAAACTATCATTTATAAAGTGTTTATTCTGCAATGGATATAAAAGCCTTTGTTTCTGCTGGCATTCAACTTTGGAAACTCCAACCTCTTCTTCAGAACATTCCCTCACTTTCCTTATTTAGAGGAAAGTTAAAATTTTTCTATGACTGCTACATAGTAAGACAAGTCAATGAGTGCTGGAGGAGGGGAGTTGACAGTAGGTCTACATCATTGTTCTTTGTTACTCTAGTATTTGACATGTTTTATGTACAGACGGCCTGCTTAGTACAAGCAGTTTGCTTTTTTCAGGCTTCCTCCACCACTTTCTGTTTTTTTTTGTCAGTTTGTATTGTATAATAATGTGGAAAATAAATGAAATAGCATGCAATTTTTGGAAGATACAGACTTTCAGAGGAATGCAATTGTTTCAAAACATGCAGGGCATGGTGAGAAACCTGTGATGTCATTATGACATATTAGGGGGCTTTTTTTTTTGCTATGTTCTACATACAGCAGTTTTATGCTAGATGTACATGGAAAAATATTCCATCATTCCAACTGCAAGAAATTTCCAGGGCAAAGAACACATTTAAATATGAACAATAACAAATGGATTCTAAGGTACTGTGCCCACTAAACATTATATTTGGTGATCCAGAGAACTGAAGGCAAATGAAACCAATCATCAAAACAGAATATCTTGAGTTAGGAATGGAGTATTCCTTCACACAGGACCCTTACAGGGCTAAAAATGGTAACTGGAATGAGCAAGGATAAATAGTATTAGGCTGGCAAAAATTTGTCAGGGCACTAGGGCCAATCAAGAGGAGAATGAAGACCAAAACTTAGAAACTAATGACTCTATGCAGAATAACACAGAAAGGCATCAAGGCCATTACGAGACAAAGGCCATGGCTTCCCATGGAATTTCATGGAATTTAGCAAAATTATCAGGCTAAAAATACATGTAAATTTTTGACAAGAAACTGAGTATTTTTCTTCAAAACCATTTTGAATGAATGCCTGCATATACCCAAGACATACACAGACATTTAACCATCTGAGATGGTGGCAAATTTACCTTAAAATCATCAAAACCCCTTGAAGGTATGATCAGAAAGCAAGTAGGCCATTTACGAAAATTGGCAAAATTTTGCCCGTGTATGCTCCAGTATTGCCTATGCTATAGTGTGTTACAGGGATGTAAGTGGCCCAAGGTGATTTTGCAGGAAAATCATACGTGTCATGGCCGGGGTGCAGGGCCCGCTTAAGGGCCCTGCCAGGGTCCAGGGGCAGCGCCCCTGGAGCTCATGGCTTTGCAGCTTATCATTCATCTGTAGATGGGGTCTCAGAAGACTTTCCTGTATACGACTATTGTGTTCAGAGTACCTGTACTGCACGATAAAGCTGCCTTGAACAAGCCACATATACACCATAGATTAAATCCGCTACAGCAGCGTTGTTAACCATGGAACTGGTAAACACCCTAGGATACTGACACTGTGTTTAGTGTTACACCATTTTCTGAATTAGGCCTAGGCTATAGGCTACCAGATGAGAAGACAGCATCATTTCATGGAGTCAAAAATGTAGCGTTTGATTACTTCACGTTTTCTAATTTTGCAACACTCACGTGTCTCACTATCAGACATACTCTCTTGATTCACATGCTCCACTACTAATGTTACCGTAAACTAAGTGGTAAGTCTGTTGGAACGTGCAAATGATAGCCTAACCTTCCATCAAAGTTAGCTTGTCCTGCTACGTTTTTATGTAGCCGACAGAAAATACCCCTCACCGTCCTTTACTCCCAACCACTGCCACTTGAATTTATTCATCCCATCAACGTCTTTCAAATCCACATTTCTTTGAACTTCCACCTTTTCTGTATAAATATGTCAAAGTCTTCTGTTGCCGCGAACAGTAAATCCCAAAGAGCATCCACGAATATATTGCGTTACATTACATACAGTTAATTTGCAATGTGTGCATACCATATACATATAGGCTAATGACCTCTGAATATGTACGTACCTAGCCAAGTTAGGCTACGCTTTTTTTACTATATCACAAGGCTGTTACGTGCAACTGCTTACATGCACCGTCTGTTTAGGATCTGCGTACGTAGAAAAACCACAAGCTGTGCATGCAGTATGTACAGATTGCGGACACAATCTTCACACAAACGCGAAAGCTTCCGCAGTGACGCATGAATGCCACAGTATGATCATACAGTTTGCATGTGGTTGTATAACGCTAAGCTTTGCTGTGTACACATCGCATGGGAAAAAATCGGAAATGTGATGTTTTTGTAGCACACCCTCTCAACAAAATATGAGCAATTACAGTACCCCCTATCCAAAGAATATACAACAACGCTACTGAGCATGATCAATCTCCGTTCAGGACATGGACCAACGGCGCCGCCCATGTGCATGGCTACGTTTACACATTATGTCCTGCTCTATGGTTGCTCCCGGCGTCGGCTCTGAATTTGTCCGCGACAATGCATTTGGCTCAAGTTGCAGGCTGCGGAGAACTCGATTTCGGTTTAGCGAGGAGCATGTCAACAGGGCGGTCATAATTATACTGTATAATCGGCTCTGAATATGATTGCGTTAATGAAGAGGCTTTCTCGAACTAGAATTTCCAGACGTAGTCAGAAGTAATCAGTACAAACAGTTCTTTCCTTTTCTAGCGGCAGACTAACAGTCCTTTGCCGGAGATTTTTTAAGACTACGCCAACATTTTTTTCCGGCCGCCGAGTTACGGGCCGTTGCCGGAGGTTTTTTCAGGAAAAACAAAAATGCCAGAAATCCGGCAATTGCCAGAAGTCTTACATCCCTGTGTGTTAGGCTAGGTCACTTGTATGTTACAAGTGTTTTCTGCCATCAGGATCGTAACCAGACAAGTTTAGAACTTGTTTTCAACATAATTACTCTAAAATCCGAAAATCACAGAAAGCAGTTACGCTTGAAACAGAATTTTAAGGAATTGGAAAGTTAAAAACGGAATTTTGAGATTTGTGAAGCGGAAAATCATTGCCCTATTGGTGCTTCCCATACTAGGTCAGCTATATGTACCACTGCAAAATTAAGCAACTTTGTCTTCAAACATTTTGACTGGTCTCAGTCTTTCTCAGATTCATATATACTCCTAAATCATTGATCCTTTAAATGTACACCAATCTGTACTATACAAATACTTGCATTTAGCATCCTTAACATGTCCAAAAACAATGATTGAAACAAGCGATCTAGTTTTGTTTTGTCAACATATTACTCTGCTGCTGAATCTTAATACTAGGACATTCACATGTTTACATGCTAAACAGCGTACAAAAAACAGGAAAGGGTAATTGACTGCCATACCTATCTGCCATACTTGCTATCAAATCTACAAGCTTTGATCCTAATATGATTATGCTACAGAGTATGCTTTAGAACTTTCATACCAGTACTTGCATGCAAGCATGCCTCGCAGATAGTACAGCATCTCCATACATGTACAGCCAGGAATATACAGCTCTACCTGCATGTAGTATACACTCAAGCATTTGTTTACACCCCAGGGTTTCCTCTGGCATTCTTTATGTGAGGCGGCCACCTCACAGTTTTTGGCCACCACCTCACAGAAATTTACTATACTTGCCACCTGTACTGTACTAGCTAGGGAAGTATTGATAGTTCTCACTTACCGATTGTGCCAAAGCTGGCATCATATTACCCCCAAGAACTAATACCACCTCACACTCTCCAAAACCCAGGGGAAACCCTGCACCCTAAACCCCTTGGTCATCCATTCATACCGCCAATGCATGCTACTGCTTTCTGAGGAAGTCTCTATTACTGCATGCACCGCAATAAGATCACCGATCTCCTGTGTATATAGTTAGCCCAGCCCTGCTGTTGAAATTAAGAAACACTTCAATCTACCAAATGTAACTTCACACAAGCACCATTTTGGTGTCCACTAGTTGTAATAGTATAGCTCTGTCCCTCACTTTTCATGGATATTTGCAGAGTCAATAGTCTTATCTTAGTACTTCACACATGGCACGAGGTTGATTCGCATTAAAGTGACAAATTTAATCATTAATCGCGGCGTGTTCTTTTGGTATATGGGAGGTGCTAAATGGAGTGTGTGGTATAGCCTAGGCCACGTTTAGGCTATTGTAACTCTTGCTAGGCTGTGTGGCAACTGTTTCTGTACATCACAGGTCTATATCCCAAGGTGACTCTTATCAATGTCACACACACAAGTAGGGAGAATCGATAGATTGTGAATGTAATTTGGTAAATGTGATATACTGGAACAGATGTCTTCGCAGGCTTTATGAAAATTTCTAACTTTTATATGAAAGATTTGAATGGACCCCTAAACTGATTCAAATTTTACGAAAAGTAAAACACAGCTATTTGGGATTGTTATTAAACAGGGTTTTCCACTTTATTTGTCACCAGCCAATGGCCGACCAGAATCTTGTAAACAAGCCACCATGCAATTACATCCTTGGGCAGTAAGCTCAGTTTATGTGGTAAAATGATGTACATAATTAGCAGCACACAGGTAAAACTGGGACTAGATCAGTTTTGTCTAAAATCACAAACCAAACCTGGGAGGTTATAATTCCACTGCACAACAAATATGTTAGAACAACTCCAAAATGATTAACTTTGTGATTATTTTATTGTCTTTTTAGGATGGCATGTAACAAAAGAGCGAAATGATAAATAAGGAATGAATTTTTTCTAATTCAACCTTTTTTAAGGAATCAGGTAGTAAACTTGGAACTGGGTAACAGAACATCCGGTGGGTACCCTGGTATACCTGGTTACGCATGCAAACACTACTAAATAGAATGCTAAATAGAATGCTGTATTGTTCAACTGAGACACAGTCAAATGCTATGGTAAAGGTTCATACATGGGTGGCATATGCGTATATGTAGCAACAATCACTACAGCAACATGTGCTGTCATGTGGTTTCTCCCACAGTAATGTCTGGTCAAAAATAAGGTACTTCATAGCCAAGGCCTAGTTCAGGGAACAAAGTGTATGTGAGAACTAGGTACCCAAGGCTATGCTGTTATATGCAAGTGAATATGCTTCAAATCACCAATAATTGTTTATGAATCATATAATGAAGTTTTCAAGTACAAGAAAACCAACAGTAGCATCAGTTTCCATTACATGTAGTGGCCTGTAGTGTAATTTGATGTAGAGTACCTGAGGTTTCCAATGCAAAAGAACACAAAGACAAGGCTTTGGCATAGCCAACATATAGCATGATGAGAACATGTAGACATGACAAGGGACAAGTGCAGTGATTGGTGTTAGACAAAACAGGGAGACAGACCACTCAATATACACGTAGCTGTAACTCCAAGCCCCCTTCTCCCTGGTCACTGCCCTTACCCAGAATGTTTGCATGTTGCCTGTCAAAATTCAGTTGTCCCCATAGCAGTAACTTGTTTTTCAAATCTATTAAATTTTAGCCCATCTGGCCTTCCTTATTCACAAAACATGCTGTGCCATTTCAGACATATGATAAGCCAAGTGATCTTTTTTACACTAGTCACCTACAAGCATTTTCATACTAAACATCATATAACTTATCCTGCCAGTGACTGTTTGAATAATTTTTTTCTCATAAGTTTGACACGAAACAAACCTGTGCATGAGGCTTTCTCCTTTCAGTCCCAGGTGGCTTTTGAATCAAAGCAGATTTTTTCTTTTTGACTGTTGTCTGTATCATCCTCCTTCCGATGGGATGCCTTGATACTATTTCACTATGACTTGTGGCTGCAACAGGAGTTTCATGGAGCAGTCTTGTATGAGAAGTGGCTGATTTGTTCCTCTTACGTGGAACTTCTCTTGTCTGGTGAGGTTTTTGAAATTTTGGTCCACTGATTTGGAAAGAAAGTAATGAACTAGTTTATGTCACAAAAACTATTGACAGGTATGATACACAGGGCCCTTTTTCAAAAAGAGTTATGCTTGATCTTTAGTTTGCTTTACTAACACAGTGACCTGTGTTGAACACAAGGGGGACAGATAGCTCAAAATGCTGTCGTTAAACTCCCAGTCTCCCCCCACAATATGGAAACTGCCCAATTAAACTTAAAATAGATGAAAGAGGAACAAGGTATCTCATTCAATACTAAGAAATTTTACTCATGTTCTAAGCAATTTGGATCCAATTCTTGGATTATGTCAAGATACCTAATGTTACAATTGTTCTCTAAAGTGCTCTCTTTCATTAAACATAAATTTGCGATTTTGCATCTTCCAACATAATTAACTGCATGCAATGGTACGGGTACTTTCTGACCAAGATGGCAGTTTTATCTGACAGGTTTAAATCTTTTACAATTTCTTTAATTTTGATGCTGTTTTGATGTCATTTATTAGTTTTGGTTGAAGTTTGCTCAGTTTCAGCCCCTTCTAAGCAGCTTTAAACACTCTGCATGAATCTTTTTCTCCTGTTTGTATTTGAAAGGCTTCTTTAAATATACTGACAGTGTTACGCAAAAATTTTGTGCCACCCTTCCATACAATTCCTCATGATAAAGGACATCTAATCATCCTTTTTAAAGCTTAAAATGAAAAGATTAAACGAGAACTTACCTTGTTCGAAGTTTGATCTTGATTTTATGAAGTAATAGTGAGTGAGAGGTAATGTGAGATCCCGTCCGCGCATGCGTGATCAGTCTTTAAAGTATGAGGCCTGAGTTATCAGACCACAATACATCACACAGTTAAATGACTGTACTCATACTGTAAGCTTTTTAATACATGTATAGAAATTTAAATGCTAGCTGGCTCAGCTAACATTTTCATTTATGAAGTTTCTGGGTGGGAGAGGAGGGCACATTACCTCTCACTCACTATTACTTCATAAAATCAAGATCAAACTTCGAACAAGGTAAGTTCTCGTTTAATCTTTTCATTTTATTTCGTAATACGTTCGACGTAATGTGAGATCTTTAAAGCAACTCAGGCCTCATACCCCACATTAACAGAACACAGCACTTTTCTCCACCATAAGTGTTCCATGTCATTTAAAAACAATTTGAACTGTTTACAGTTAAAGGTGTTGCTCAAACGCAAGACTGTAGTAAAGCTCGTACAGTACTTACATAAAGATGCTACACTATACTGCAACTTTTTACACTTCTAGACCTAAAGAAGTACATTTATCAAAACTCTGATACCCAACCAGAATAACTTTGTTGAAAAACGTCAAGAAAGTTTGTTCTGAACTAGTGCACTCCATCCTGCTAAGGAAAAGATTTCAGTAAATGTTACATTAGCAGACATCGCTTTGGACACTGCTGCAGCTGATCTAATAGTTTGTGGTTTGAAGTCACTGATGTCAACACCAGATTGTTAACATTACTGTTTACATTTCACAGCCATGTGGCTATGGTATCATGTGACACCTTAGAATGAGGCTTACAGAAAACTGACAAACTTTTCTCTTTTCCTCTACACATTGAATTCCTCTTCAGGTATTCCACCATACATTATACTGTACCTTTATGTACCACTGTCTATCTACAGTAATGGATATGCCATACTGTATGCCACACATTTCTGTGCCATACCTGTATTGCCTGGTCTACTAATCCCTCCATAAAGAGTTCCTGCTGTTATTTCCATATCAGCAATATATTCAGCATATGTTCAGTCTGTTGGCAATGGAGAGACAAAGTACGAACAGCATGCAGGTTTTTTATGTAAGTTCCTTGGGACCCAGCATTCTGGCTGCTGACATGAATCTTAGAACTACGTAGCTTCACATCCCAACTGGAATCATATTGAGGCAAAGGAGGCCTTAAATTGAAGGCCCCTTAAAAATATTTATTTACTTGTAAATCATTGTGTGATCTCCTATTGAATATCCATGAGACGATAGGGCTGCCTGTGCTGTGTTAAGGGCACTGTATTTGACAATATCCAATAATGTAGTAAGGCATGCTATGCCCTGTCCTGGAGTAGCCTGCAATGGATCAATCCTCCATTTAAAACAATTCCAACCATTCTTAGGCATAACCATTCCATTGTTTTTCAGATGGAGTTCCACCATGAGTTTCCAACTTTGTCTAACATGTTACTGTATATACAGTACTTTGACAAATCCCCTTATCTTCAATAAACAATTCCAATGTTAAGAACCATAACCTTGTTGCTCATTTAAGGATAATCTTGAAGATGTCAGCTTCTTCCCTGTCAATCTTACTGTAGTAAAACATGTTCCTTTTAGTGCAAATGGGGGAAGCATACAGTAATAAGCTATGAACAGCTTAATGTAAAAGCATCTATAGCTTCTGCCATTGAGTCTGTTCTCCAGATCCTGACATGCGAATTCTGCATGTGACAAACTGGTCCACATCTGGAACCAAGAAACTTGTACAATTAGAATCTTCAAACTCTCCTTGTCTAACATCCATTCTAACAGATCACTAAATTTTCTAGATGCTTTATCAGCAATTTCATTTTGATCACCTAACAGTATTTCACTACGTAAACCATCCTCAAATTTATTACAAGTAACATACTTTGTGCCTAGCAGCCGTGTGTTTTTGAAGGCTACAACAGCTCCATGTTCTTGAACAAAATGCTCGCTATGCTAGAAAAACAGCATTCCTTTCGACATACTGTACTGTAGTACTGTACTGTATGAAGAGTTATCTCATTGTTTCTTGCTGGTACTAATTCGATATTCCATCTGCCACCAATTCTTGTTTTGCCATCAGAGGCACCCCAGCCTAACCTGATGCGTCGCTCGCCAGACACACTTTGTAATAAACCCATAGAAACCTTTTTGCAGCAGCATCAGTGGAGGCCATAGTCCATTATAATTGATAAGGACGTATCAATATGGCTACAGTATTTTCCTTTTTGAGACATACAGTAACATCTCTAAAGTTTTCTGATTCCAATAATGGAGTGGACTGTACTCTACTGTTGGGAAAGCTCCTACCAACTTTCCAATCCCAGCTGCCACTCTAATTATGATTATGGCAGTCTTGCTACATTTCATTAATTTGCCCTGGGGTTAATCTGACTTGCATTGTCAAAGAACTAAAAATTAGCCATAAGAATTATATTTCTTTTGCAGAGGCAGACAAACACTTCTCTGGGTGAGTGAAAAATCATCTCAGGTCTGACAAACTCGTAGTTCTGACAACAGCTTCTTGAGCTTGTTGCTTTGTTCTGGCTATTATTAATGTACCCTATCATCAAAGTATCATGCAGTTATGCATTGTGATCCCTAGCAGTCTAAGAGAAGCAAAGGGGTGCTTTGAGAAACTGTGTAAAATGCCTTGGCCTACTGGATTTTGTTTGGCCACAAATTTCCTGTTAACAGGGGTTTATAAATATTTTCTTCAAATGCTATTAAAACCATGTAGTAACATGCATCCCTCAGGTCTAAAGATGCCATATAACAGTCCTTTATTATTAACTTCCTTACTAACACTGTTTCAACAGTATCCATTTTAAAATGATATGTTATGCTTTTATATAAAGCTCTGAAAGATCAAGGGTCATTCTATTGTCTCTGGCTTTCTTGAGCCATGTGAAGGTATTCAAAATAAATCCTCCATGAAGTTGGAATGTTTCAACTGCTGTACATCCTTTTCAATCAGCCTATGAACTTCTTTGCCCATAGCCTCGGCCTCTATGAGATGAATTTTAAAAGGCCGGCCTGGGCAGAGTGTACACTATTCACCTGCATTTGAAATGTTTGTCTAAAGGTGAGGTACAAATCGTGTTCCAATTATGTACAATAGCAAACGATCTACAGTATACTGTTAGCTCCCACAATATATCATGGAAATTTGGGTAAGTTACTTAGTCTACCCCAAATATCCTACCTAAGTAACCTTCTAGAACCTTGGCTCCCTCCTGCTGGTTTGTTGTTCATTTTCCATCACTTTGGAATATTGCACTTGTTTCCTGTGCTTTGTTTGGGGCCCTTAAAAGGTGCCCGTGTTCGGGAGGGAGACACTACTTTGGCCTGTTCTGCCAGCCTGGCGTTGTCTCACAGTAAAGTCGCACAGTAGGGGAGCTTTGCCCACACTGAAAAAATGCGGCAAGCATCAGTTAAATGTAGTATGTGGCATCTACCACATGTATAGGCTACAGCTTTTTTCTATTCATGCAGTTCCTTGACAGTGTTAGTAGGATCATCTCAAGTTAACCACTGAGTGGTTTTATACTGTCACTGATTTATTTGTAGGCCTATTTAGTATTTTCAGTTTGACAAGATCTCACCTTGCCTTAGAGAACATAAATATGTTGGCTACTAGCCAAGTAGGCCTAAGTTCAACTTTAATAGAATAAAGGTGTGATGCATCCTCTACACTTTCAGTTTCAGCAAGATTTTCTGCTTGACACTACAGAGCTATAAATTATTATCCTTTCATCAAAGGTTTCTGGTGCCATAAGATTCAAAGGACTAAGTTTTGGCACTCTCTTCCACTTTTGTGGTTTCTAGGTTAGGTAGGCTAGGCCAGTAATACGAGCTGCTAGCTGCTGGTTCATCTTTGTAAACCTTGATGCTAACCCCAAGGGTTTTCTGTCCAGTACTATCTTTTCTGTTCCCACCCTCAGTCTCAGACTGGGGAAGACTGTGACTGTATCATGTAGGCTAGGCCTAACAGTTAGACCTACAGGTATGTGACTGATTATTTCTCACTTTGTCACTGGTAAGTACTGCAGTCTGCAACACTTACCTCTTCATCTTGAAAATCAGCAATTTATGCTGTTGCTCTCCATAGCTCATTCTATGGATAAGTCCTCACAGTCACATTAATTTTTCAAGCCTAACCAACATTTTGCTGGTCTCTATGTCAAGGCTGTTACAACTTTCAGAAGTGTTACTGCTCCAAACGATCCTGCAGTGTTTTATCTGGACGATTTTCTCTCCAATCTTTTTTGAGTTTTCCTTTTAAGGTTTTGCTTTTCTTAACCTTCTTTGAGCTCCCGTCAGCGACGAGGCTGTCTCTTGCAACTCAGTCAGAGTATCGCTACCACACTGTGTGTGTATGTACTACGTACAGTAGCTACATGTGTAACGTTAGTCCTAACCGCGTTAGGCTAACAATGGCATAAGAATTCCCGCCACAGTTCATTTCGTGGAACTGGCACTCTGCATGTTACATGCCTGGCCAGAGTGTGCTTTAGTCTCGGTGCGCGCACCGGACAATTTATTAGTCTGAGATTCTGACATCGTGTATTGACACGCTCAGAACATAGCGAATATCATCAAGATAACATCCCAAATCATTCTGGTTGCAAGTGTTTGCTGTGAATTTGCCTTATATCGGGTTGAAACTCAAGATTTTCTCCATGGTAAAGAACAGCAACTGATCACTACATCTTAAAGCGAACGAACTGATCACGCATGCGCGGACGGGATCTCACATTACGTCGAACGTATTACGAAATAAAATCTGTCCCAGTCCAGGCAAACACAATCAAAAGATGAGAAAACAATTTTCTAAAGACTGTACTGGCATGAAGAGGTAAAAAATTTTGACAATGAAGTGATGCTAAATAATATTACCAACCTTCCGTGTACCACCAATTCTACCAATTAAAGCAAGGAACAATCTCTACTACTGTGGGTCTTATTGTTACATGACATGGCTGTAATTGGACATATCTACCACACACAACTATTACCATTGGAATCAAGTATCACACACAACTCTTAGATGATTATCAAGCAATTTCCAAGGGCCATACCTGATGTTCTCAAGCACATCATATACTAACATTAATTTGAGTATTTATTTGTTTTTATAGAATACAGAAGATGATAAAACTCTATGATGCTTATCTTGTACAATGATCATTTTTTGAACAACCACATTCTCATTCCTTTCAGGTCTAATATCATCCCTATTTGGCATACTTAGGAACTGGTACAACCTGTTTGAGAGAGTGGGGTCAAACACTACTGTTTCATAGTGTTAAACATGGGTTTTACCTATTTGTCAATATGTCCAAAAGGGGATGATATGATCCAATCAATTCCCACACTTTTCAATTTTTCCAGATTGCATGTAAGACCCACATAATTTCCCTCATGTATATCTTGAAGTATCCCTAAATCAGTTAAATCAAGATTTCAGGAAATTATAACATTTTGCGAAATGCTTCATGTACTTCTCCAAGGTTTGCACAAAACAGAGCATGATTTTGACAAGAAATTAAAGTATTAAGTTATGAAATCTTTAAATCAAGGCAATATTTGACAGCTAAATGTTGGAGGAAGCAACTGACTGCTAGAACAAAATATTTTATATCCCTTGCTTATTTCTCCATGGACTGTCATAGCTCCTGGTGCACACCAGCACTTATAAGCAAGTAGTTAGAACTGCAAACTGTGGACCTCATCATCCTAATACCTACAGACTTTATGCTGTAAATAGTAGGAAAACTAGAAAAACTGCCTTACTGCTTTGCCTACAATTACGGTGTATTCACATCCCACAAATCTGAACCTCATTTGTGTGATGTACTTCTTGCCAATCGCAATTACAGGGATGCTGATTTAATATCACTTGAACAGTCTCCTGTTTCACACTATGGTCACTACCTATTTATACTCCTTTAAATTTTACTTTTTCTACAGAAAATGCACCAAAACACTTTACTACTCTTCATTCATGTGATTTCACACATGGCTTTTAAAAAGCATAATTTGCTATTCTTACAAAAATTCACAGGTCATTTTTCTTATTATTCTTGCAAACAGTTGCATTTTTAAGCAATTATTTTTGTTTCAGATATCAATACAGTAATGTTACAACATCTGATACATGAGTATGCTGTTAAACAAAAGGACACATGAAAAAACACATCCATTTTTCTCTGCACACCTTTGGGATTGGAATGCCAGATTATGTGCAAACAGACATATGACTGCTGAGAGAAACATCAAAATATGAAATATGAATCATGAGAATCTTCAACAATGCAGGTGAGCAAAAAGAAAAAACTTTTTTTACCTTTGAGTAGGTAACCTGCCTTCATGGAGGGAGCTGGTTGGGGTACCTTGAGCAAGCCCAGTCTTCTTTAATGCTGCTCTGTTGACAGATTCTCTCAGCTGGGTCATTACTTCTGGAGTGTCAACTGATGGTGGGGAAAAAAGAAACAAGAAACAGTATGAGGAAATAAGATTGAGAAAATGTAATCTTTTGAACACCAGATGAGCTGAAAAAATAAGCAACAGATAACAGCATCATACCAAAGGCTGTACAATGCATTGAGTAGCAATATGCCAAAAAGGATGCTTTCACTGTTGGACTAGTTTTTATTACCAACACTCATGTAAATTTATGGTAGGGTTGAAGCACATAACATAAACATGTTTGATCAATGCAGGTACTGTGTAACATGTACAAATATTGCTTTAAGGGTTTACATGTACAGGCTACTCTCTGTGACAACTTAGGTTGAGAATTGGATAATATCATTCCCTGGTTCTTTTCATTACTAACAGGACCGTTTGTAATGAGCAACCAAATAGAATTAATACACTACAGGATTCTAAATTACTCAGAATTATCTTTTATTATTTTTAAACGAAAGGTATCCCCAAGTTTTGAACATACTATCATTTCTTCTGCAAAAATAAATGTATTTCTTTTTAAACAGTTGCTTTCTTAACAGAAAATACTAGAAACATTTTCACTCTTGTCTTTATCTTGTAAACACTTCCATCTCTGAACGAAAATATCTGTATCCTCTTCTGGTCAAAATATTCTTCATGACATTATATACAAGCAGTTCTCAACGAAATGGCCATCTCACAGCCCGTCTTTACATGTGATAACAAACAACACCCTCCGAGAGACTGTTCTGAAATCATCACAGTTTCCACAAAAACAAAACCTGTCAAATATTGCCAAGGGTGGAATCATACCCAAATACCGCAGTCTAATGTCCAGGAGGAGCATTGATTCTCCCCTAAATTCTTGCGTCAAGTTGCTGCCAGCGGTACCTCCTGTTCTCCCATGTTATGAAAAAGCTTGTCCCCAGAAAATGGTAGAGTGAACAGAGGGCTACTGTCTGCCCACCATCTAGCGGCATCCCAATGTCGACCACCCCACTCTCAGCCACCACCAATTAGAGACATGAGCACTTAAACCATGGCCTTGGCCAGCCAACAAACATGCCAACTGTCTTCCAAACTAACCCACACCTCCCGGTATTACCAACAACGCGAACCCTTCATCGGTATAACCACGAAAGTATTTGGCCCAACGTGCTTATGGTGACACCCAGATCAGCAGTGCCCATCCTAATTTCCCAAATCTGATTCCTACAAACTGCAGGGAGCAAATCATTCTAGTCATCTCTTTATTATGCAAATGTCACTTCCCTGAGCATCATTCCTAATCAATGGGTCTTTTATTCCTACATTGTTCCACTTCGTTGTTTTCATTTTTCTGCCTACATCCGCTTCGGGTATGTGCGTACCGGTGGAACTCAATCGATGGTAGCCATGAATAAACATAAGGGTCACTTTTGCCTGACTTAACTGATCAGAATGTTTTCAGTTAACCAGTCATTTTGATTACACTGTATATGGACCTACACATCACTCTCAAAGTCTCAATATCTGTTATGCACTACTAATGCATAGTAATAATGATGTAAGTATGCATAGTAATAATGATGTAAGTATAAGAAGACATTCTATGAGAAAGACTATCACATTTGCTGATATAACAAGGCACAGCACATGTAACTCTGCTTGGAAATATGACCTGTATATAAACATGGAGCAAATTCAATTTTTTGGAGGTGAGATTACCCTTGTATTCCCCAACCCCCCTTTCAATGGCTGCAGTCACATCCATGATTATCTTTATATCCTAAAAGGGCCATGTGATTTAGTGCCCAACTTAATAACATATCCAACTACAGGCATGTGAGTGGCAACTCAGAAAAATAGAGGAAATTTTGAGGGCAAACTTGGCACACGTGAGGCACTACATTCTATGGGTCCAAGAGCAATGCCCCGTTACAGTGTCAATGAGTGCCAACCTTCCCCACCATGACTCTTCTTTTCTTTCCCCCACCCCGGCCTACTGAAAAGAGATCAAATACCCTAGACAATTTCTGGTAGTAATAAACCGAGGTAAGTCCTAGCCATTTGTTCTTGTACACACTTGACTTCTATCATGTAGGCTAGGTTATTGGTCCTTGGCCAACTCCCCTGAACTGTAACTATGATAGCCTAATAGTTATAGGCCTAGGCCTATGCTCATTAATTTCGACTTCATTGGCCCCTATATCACATTATGCAACCATCCCGACTAAGCATCCCTCCCCCAGCCAAACAAAATGTTTTTAGGCTGGTTGTAGCAAAAGTCTCTTAAACGTAGTAGGCCTATGCAAACTTTGCGAGGATGTGGTTGCATTCGAAGTTCCAGAACATTATACATCGGTATAGGCTAGATCACTCAGACCATTATACACGTTAGGATAGTACACACCAGCTGGCTTCAATAACTCACAAGAAAAAAGCATCGTACAACAAAATTATGCGAGTAAAGCTTACAAAGAAAATGCGGATGGCGCTTTTAAAGAATACTCCACATGTCACGTAAATATTACCAGAAATTTGCACTGACTAACATTACTCCTTTGACGATTGATGACAATAAGGCTGGGCCGACAAGCTTCTCTATATCAGTTGCACACAATAAGTGTGTAGAAATCATGCAGAAGTTGGCTAAAGCTAGCTGGCGTACACTACACAACATAGCACACCGTACCGCAACCCAACTCGATCGTCGGGTCGCCAACAGTCGTAAGGTCTGCAAGAGTTTAAGGCTGCGATTGGCAGTTTTAAGATCATTTTAAATCGCGCCGACTTCAGTCGGGAAGAACCAACATGTTCGTTCTTCCCGACTGAAGTCGGCGTGACTTAAAACTGGTCCTAAAACTTCCAGTCGCAGTCATAAACTCATGCACACTATACGACTGTTGGAGATCCGACGATCGAGTTGAGTTGCGGTGTGCAAAGTCGTGTAGTGTACGGCTAGCTTAACCGGTCGGACGATGTACGTACGTACGGGTAAAAACACGAAACTTCTGTAGGATACGGAAGCATTTGGTTATTGTAGTTATTACGTACAGTCGGCTCTACTGAAATGGAAACTTGCATCTGATTGGATAGAATACCAATGGCTGGGAGTCTGGGATAAATTCACGTTGTATGCAAGGAAGAATGTGGAAATGCCGGGACACTTTGTCCAGATACTAGGAGCGGGAAAAAACGGAAACTGAGAAAAGTAGCGGATTCCCGCAGTATAAAAAGCGGAATTCCGCTAAACAGCGGAAGTCTCACATGTCTGCAACTAGGCCAATTTAATTTGAAGTGATTGGATTTATCCTTTAATCATGAAACTGAATGTGTGGTAGGTATAACCATTGACAAAACTCACTGGAACACCCTTACTCCCTTGTTCAATGTTGAAGGTAATAGTCTGAATTCACACTGCAGCATTCATTTTCTTTGACACCCAACATTGTATAAGAAGGGAAGACAGAGGCAGGGAGGGGATTAAGTTAATCAGACAAAAGATCGTACCCACAATAATAATGTGAAGTGTTCCAACAGTTTTGTCCTTGATTGTAGGATCACTTAATATCTCATACAACTGGCAACACTTTTAAAGCAATAGTACATTAATTACCATTTTCTGGTGATTTCTGGAATAGTGATGAAGCTTTTTGAAATGGTGTTGCTTGAGTCTTTGGTGTAGCTGCAGGATCAAAAGATACTGGAGGGGTTGGAGGAAGTAACCCAACCCCATTACCTAAAAACTGAAAAATGAAAGGAATAAGACATTACCAGGCTGTTAAGAGAGTCTGCAAGAAAATGATGGATACAAGTAGGACAAAAGTAGTACTTTTCTGGGCTCTTAATGGTATATGTAATTTATATTTGTAAATACTGACAGCACTGTATCACTCTTGATGACATTTTCATGCCAAAATGTATGGAAGTACTACTTTTTTCTGAGTTGGCAAGTCAAAAAGTAGGATAATAAAAAGAGAATAAAGTAGGATAAAGGAGGATTTCACAAAAAAGAGATGAAGTAGGAGAACAGTTTAGTAACAGAAAGCAGGATAAGTAGGAGTCCTTTGAAGGAAATCGTAAATTATATCAAAGTTAATGTGATATTAAGAGCACACAGATTAATCTCCATATTAATACTATCAAACTATTTGTTCCTTTCTTTTCACTACACTGATCAGTACTGTGCAAACTGTTCTATTCTGAAAAAAATCTTCTGAACAGCCTACGTACAAAAATGTAAAGTGATCAAGTTCTTCCTATTAGCAAGGAAAGGAAATAAAGAGTACACGTAGGCTGCATTCGAAATAGCCGGTATCGCGTCGCAAAATGTGACACACTTTCTTGCACATGCGGTGCACTTTTCGAAATGCATAGCAAAAAAAAGGTAATGCACAGTGTTCATCAAATTATAAAAAAAAAAGCAGTAGAATGAAGTAACAATTACACACACGCCCATACAGTGAGGCTTTGTCAGGAATGGACACATTTTCAGCAGTTATTCTTTGAGAAAAAAAAACCAGACCACAAGCTACCCAATCCATATGTATTTCCATATCAATCACACAGAACAGGAGCTTCAAGAGCTCCATGCAGTGCCTTTGCAAGCACATGATCTGTATGTCCAATCTAGCCTATGTGTGTTATATATGTGTATGCAGTACAGTCAGTATGGCATCGACGTAATATGTTCTGTAAATCCTTTGCCCACACAAATGAAAGTCCTATATCTACATCGACCAGTAATTTAGCACCAACCCCTTTCCTGCCCGTACATGTTATGTGCCATATGACATCATAGCCTACTTGGCTATTTAATTCAAAGAACTGTACACTGATATTGTTTCCAAAGGAGGCTACTACTTCTAGAAAGGAGTTTCCACAAAAAAAAAAAAAAATCCTTCAAGCTAGTATGTATTTACTAATGCAAGTCTGATTTGATGTGACCACCCATCTCAAAGAAGTAGTAAGAAGTTCCCCAAGGGTTACTAAGGCAGTAAAATTTAAGGACAGTCCATATAAATGACTTTAATCGTTAGCATTTTGCAAGGAATATTTCATCTGTTCTTTGACATACATACCTCTTTTTATTTATTGTGATTACATGTATCAAGCTGCTTCAGTTCAAGGTACTTTTTCATCATTAAATACAAGCAAAAATGACATAATACAATGCTGTCAGTTGTTTTTATTCTCAGTGCATACTGTGTACATTAACAGTTGAAAACTAATGAATTTCATCATCAGGCAAAATTGCTACACCAAAATGAAAAATTGCTATACAGAATCATTTTTGTGTAGCACTTTTTTCTACGCTAAAATATTTCACTAATTTGAATGCTGCACGTAGGTTTATACTCCAAACTGTTTCAGAGTTGTCAACAATAATGAACCATAATATACTGCATGATTCATATACTATTAAAACCTAGCCATATATGACCTGTTTAAACTTACCAGAACTTGTAATATGTTTTCTTAAAATAAACTGGAATCATTGCTTATTGTATTAAAAACTGTACCTAATTTCATTCAAAATATACATGATTGCACATTCAAATACAAAAAGTGAAATACTACAAGTTTAAGTTAGAGTCAGTATACCACTTTAGAGAATAGCTCAGTATTCAAACTTTGTATAGCACTTATTGAAAAGCTTTAGCCCCAAACTGCCAAAATCCTTTAACTGAGCACAAAAACTTGCTATACATCTTTTTATATTTGTGTAACAATTTGAACAGTTTGCATGACAAGAGGAGATGCAACTCTAATTTGTTGTATCTTACATGATGTGGTGATGCCTTTGTATCTCTGGTTGGTACTTCCACGCCATCCTCCCTATACCTAAGGAGCTGCATAACAGATCTCTCTAAGTCTGGGAGCACTTCTTCCGTAAGAGAATTTCTGAAACAGAACAATGGACTTTCGAGATTTATGTGCATACCTTCATTTTATACTGCAGATGTGCATACCTTCATTTTATACTGCAGAATACACATTACCTTTCTGCTCCATTACAGTATACTGAGGAATGACTATATATTTTCAACACATCCACCAAAAATGACTGGTGTCTTGAACAGGCATGTTTACTGTAAGCAGGCCATCAAGGTCTTAACATTTATCTCAGAGGACGTGAGGGCGAACAACCCACAACTGATGACACCATAAATGATGTTACCTGTAAGCGCAATCTTCAAACAACTATGCTATGTCATATCTGAATGCAATCACATGATCACAAGCAGCCAATTGTTTATCAACTGTATTTGTATCTCTGTGTCACATGACTCACAAACTACAAGCGGTGGCTTCACAGAAGGAGAGGTCGAGAGGAAACAGAAGCAGAGGCAAGGGGGAAGTCAAAGGGGGCTGCAAACCTCTCTTTTTCTTCACTTAATTCCTTGTCTTTCTGAATTTCACTTTTTGCCAAACTTCTTTTCCATTCAAAGATCCTGGGTCCTTGTAACTCAATCCATGTTGTAAAACTTGTCACAAGCCCACTACCAAAGCATGTGCAACTGATTGGCTTGTCACTTGGTTAATGCCTTGTACACTTCTTTAATATCCAGTGATCTGTCACTGCTGGTCCATGCCTGCCTGTCCTGACCAGGATGCAGATATGGTGACCAGCATTATGATAAGAAAGTGCTACTTATCACCAGCACTGATTTCAGATAACAGAGTAAACTAGAGCACCAATGGTACAGAAGTGCATACCTGAACTTGGAGACCAGGAATTAAGTCAAGACTGACTAAACAGCTTCATAAATATACAAATATATATATAAATCAAAAGGAAAAGATGCAGAGGGAGATTCTTTCCCAATGTCTATCTAGTTAGTAAGTTGCTGGGAAATTTGCTACATTTACACAGAATGCAGTTTGACTCTTGCTCACCTTTCTTACAAATTGACTGAAGGTGACCTGAAAGAGGGAGTCAGACAACAAAGCTCTCTCCACCTATATCATATTGCTATTATCCTCCTCAGTGGATCACACCCCAATTGTTACAAATAATTTTTTTTCTGCAATAAACTAGAAGGGAAATTTTTAGTCCAAAAATCAGTTTTGAACTGTGGCTAAGTGTGTAACATTTAGAGCACCTTGTTTTTAATAATTGCTAAAAAAGGGTCCTTCTCAGACATGTGAGTGGCAACTCAAAAAAATAGAGGAAATTTTGAGGACAAACTCGGCATATGCAAAAAGCTGCATCCGGGAGCCTGGAGCGATACCGTTGCATATCAGGTGTTAACAAGGGCCAAACCCTCAGAAGCTCTTGGCAATTTCTCAAAGTAGGCTTAGCCTAAAAATCACACTGAACTTTATTTTCAAGTATTCTGCCTCCACCCCACGCCAGAAGTATTACACTGTGCCAAACGTGACGACGTTGTTTGAGCACACAGATCCTCCTCTCATTTTGGACTTTCTCAAAGAAAGTAACCTTTACAGGAAATTTTGACATGATTCCCACATCAGCTTTTGTCTAGACATTTCAGTAGAATTTTGCCCAATCTTTTTTTCCTTTTAGGTGATTTCACCCCACCATTACCCTTTTTTATCTAGCTGACACTATATAACACATTCGTGTTGGTGTGTCATTACACCCCCATCTAACTCCCCCCCCCTTCAAATACCCAAATGCAATTTCTGATAAAAATTAACGTAGGCAGCTGGTCTTAGCCACTTGTTTTGTTACTTTTTGTCATCTAGCCTAACTTTGGGCTAGTCCTAGGTCCTTAGCCAGCTGTACCTGTACATATAGCCAGCTAGGCTAGGCTCAATAATTTCAACTTCATATATCACATTAAGCACTCCCCTCCCCTATGTAAACAAAATACCTTAAAGCAGGCCTGCGGATTTCACGCGAACGATCGTTCGCGGTCGCGTGTTGGTTACGTGACCGCCAAACCACGTAACCGAAAAATCGGTTACGATGTCCCATTTGACACTCAAATTCAACTCTTCTGTTACCTAAAATTTGACCATTCATTAGGAGGCATTTTAAATTCGATTAAAAGATATTATCTGATAAAATACAGACTACCAATTGCGACATTTTTCTCACATTGCTCTTGCCTAATATCACAAAGCACAAAATAGATCGCATGCGGCTCGCACCTTGCAGCATGTGCTATCGCAAATTGCAATTGCCGAGTCCACACTAGCTGACTGGGTATCACGCACTACGGCGACAACCTGTGCAGCCACGATTCCCGGTGTACACCATGCGGATACACTGCACAGGCTGTGATTACGGCCCCACTGCATTGACTTTGCACACAGCCCGATATCATGAAAGTTGTATCAAAAATTATGCCGCAGTTAATACACAGTATGTCAGTGGGGACTCATTGAGTGCCCGGAGATTTCTTCGTAACGTTTCTGCAATGATGATGCCAACTTGAAGGAAATTTCTTGCTTATGCAGCTAACTGATACTGGAGATGATAAAATGGATGCGTCAGACTGATATTGGTTTTTATCTATACTCAGTTCGATCACTAATAAACGAGAAATCAGCGTGTCCTTCAACAGTAATTTACTACGATTCTAAGTGTACAGTAAAGCCCCGTTTTTCGGAACTAGCTATCAGATTTAACAACAATAATATTCATCACAATTACGGTAGAATCCACCAAGTTTTCAGGGCTTTACTGTACAAGTCAAAATTTGACATAAATTTATGCAGAAATGCACTAATTTCCTCGGGACTTCATAAGTCACGGCAAGATGTCAGGAGGGCTAAAACAGCCAACATGTGGGCATGAAAAACAATTTGTTATCTCTTTGTCAAATTTGGAAGAAAAATCGTACGTATTTGTTTTGAAATTCTTGCTATGGATCCATGAGTCGGTATAGGCTCAATTTCTCCTTATACTAAAATGTTAGGCTAGCGTAAGTCCTAGTTCCACTAAATCTGAAAAGTTAGTTGCGTAGTGAGCACCATACCTAAAAATAACGAGAGTAGACCTTACAAAAACATTGCTAATTGCTGTGTGGGAGTCTCCTACACATGTGCCTCTAATATTTTTGGAAATTTATGCCGAATTTATACGCTAGATACCTCTCCAGATCGTTATAGCTTCTCTTCAGCACATACACTCATTTAGTGTGTAGAAAGCATTGGTCATTCAGAAGGGCTTAGGCTCGAATTTTGGGAATAAAATCCGGGTGTTTTAGAAGTCTAAAAATTCATTTGTCATATCATCGGTCACAAAAAATGGTAACCAAACATTTTGGGGGATTTTGTCAGCCTTTTCCGAATTATTTGGGGAATGTGTTCACACTCTTTCCTATGGACCCTGTGTACCTTACTTGAGGCAAAAAGTTAAACCCTGTACATCCGAATTTTACCCATATCCGAAATACATTCGGTCCCGATGTGTTCGGATAAATGGGGTTTTACTGAACTCCAAACCATATGCTGTTACCCCACGACATGGCGTCAACACACACATTAACAACATCATGTCATTTTGAGATATTGTTTTTCGTAATAAGTTGAACACATGTTGTGCACTGTGGCATTGACAGTGCAAGTGATCGCTCGTACACCTACACACTATACGAAGCTCAGTGTAGTAAACTGTCACAGAGTCGTGTTTTCTTAATATTGGGAATACGGAAAAACCGGGTTTTTGAGACTCAACAAAATGGGTTACGTTAGGTTACGTGGATCAAACACCACGGAACCTAAAAAATGGTTACCATGAAATCTGAAATCCTCAGGCCTGTTAAAGCTTGTTGTAACTAACTTTCCTAAACATAGTATGCAAACACTGAGAGGATGTGGTTACTTATATAAAGTTTTATGAAGCAGTACACATCGGTATAGGCTGGATCACTTAGACCACACATAATACACATTAAGATAGCAAAACTGGTGGGTGCTGTGACTCACATGCCACATAAATATTACCGGAAATGTGCACTGACTGACTGTGTACGCATCCTCCAACGATCTATAATAAATAGACTGAGCCAACTGGCCCCTGTATATCACTTGGTGCACACAATAAGTGTGTACGTAGTAATCATGCAGAAGCTAGCCAACCGGCCGGACAAATTTGGCTGGGTTAAAGCACATGAAACTTGTACCAAAGCATGTGGTAATTGCAGTTAAGTACGTAGGCCCAACAACAATTCGAACTTCCATCTGATTGGACAAGTCCTAGGGCTGTTCATACTGGGAGTCTAGGATAAAACATGTACAGTATCCAAGGAAGACCGTGTACAGCATACTTTGCCAAGACACTCGGAGCGGAAGAAAACGGAAAAGTGACAAAAGTAGCGGATTCCCAAAGTTAAAAAAAAACGGAATTCCGCTAAATAACGGAAGTCTCACATGTCTGGTTTCTGGGCAAGTAATTTTGATAAAAACTACTAACTCCAGATAATGTTACATTATTTTCCAAATCTGGTGAGTTTTACCTAAAATGCATAGGTTTATAAAATATATCTTCTGTAAAGGAGGAGGGGACTGAGCCATTATTGCTCAAGAAACACCTGTATAAACTGAGAAAATTGCCTGAAGTTTTTCAGTCCATTTAACTGCCTAAGAAAAAAAAACTGCCCCAACCCATGATGCACTGTAAGTCATCCCCAGGCTTGTACACCTATATGTGGACTTGGTCACACTTTGATGGCTTATATTAACAGAGAATGATAAAAGATATTCAAATATTTGCAACAAGTGTTCCATTGCAACATCTTATCCTATTCTGCACATGTCCACTGTTAAATATATTATACTCTAAAATGTCAACAAATGTTTTAAGTTCTGTAAACTGATGTTGTTCCCAAACTGATGTTGTTGTTGAAATTATTGTTAACAGAAAGAAAAATGCAGGTATGTCCAAATAAAAATTCCTCTGCATCTTAATCCAACTAACATTCAAAGTTCATACTGGCAAGATCCAACACAGGTCCATTGCTGTGTGTAAACTATGACCCCAAATGACCTTTGACCTTAAATGTTCCAGGCACATCCACAGGCCCCTAATCAACAATCACTCTTACCAAGTTTTAAAAAAATTAAACCACTCTTTGTGGCAGAAACAGCTTTGCAGGTGTTTTGTGATATTTTCCCCACAAAAGATACTTTAATGAACTTTGACCTTAAAATCTTGCAGACCACATGTACATGCCACTGGTAAAGGATTAATGTCCTTCGATTTTAATAACATCCATTGTTCCAAGAGTGAGAAGATGCATTTTGGTATATTTGCAAAAAATGGCCCCAATGACCCTTGTATGACCTTTAAACTCAAATTTCTTGATACCCCTTCATAGCCCACAACCCATGGATCCTTGCAGGTGAATTTAGTAAACACCCAATGAACCATGTGCAAGAAATAGCACTTTCTGCACAAATGCTAACAGATGCTGAAAATGCCCTGGATGCTTAATGATCACGACAGCTCATACCAGCTTATAGCTGGGCATGAGCTAATACAAATATCAGGTTCTTTTTTCTCTCTCTCCAAGAAATGTAACTTTTTGCAGCCCCTAAATGTTTCCCATTTTGGAAAACTTTCACCAAGACACTAATGACCAACTTGTTTTGATAAAAGGCACAAAAGTGTTCATCAGAGTAACCAGAAATTTACAATCCTTGTGGATTTTGTCTTAATTTGGAAGAAAATATGTCATCTTTGAAATGGAATCTCCCCAATTACTTTAACATATAGGACAACCTGATCCAAAGCTTATTTTTGGACCCTTGCTACAGAACGAGGAAAAGAGCTGCTGGCACTCCAGTTACCCTGGCCAGAACCCTGAAAATCTTGGCAAAAATACAAAATAAATAAAAGTTAAATAAATTGCAGTGTTGACTAGTTAAGCACGGCTTTATCATCTTACCTGAGTGCCCTAGCATTAGCTAGATGAGCATTCTGAGTGTGAACCTGGGTCACAACAGAAGGAATCATCTCTTCAAAGTCAGGAAGTGGAGCTGTGTGTTGCCAGAAACAAAAGAAAAAAGACAGTAATGACTATGGGGCACATGCAAACTGTAAGCTTTTATGGGAAGTGCTACAATAAATCCTAGCTTTTTGCTAAATTTATAATGTAAAATTTCAGAGATACATGTTTTCACAAGCTTAATCCTTTCAGTGCTGCAGAGCATAAATCTGTTGAGTGTTGCCATCCCCTCAGTGTTGCCACTGAATATATCTACCCAAGAGGGACACTGTGTTCATTGTTCAAAGGGTCTGTTTGGTAAACCCTGTACCTTTTGTTCCTACAAAGTAGCCTTCAAAATAAGAAAGTTGATGCAATTCCACAAATACCAATGTTCATCGTTTTGCAAATGAAAATTGTTTGTCAACACAATTAGTACAACACTGAATCTCCTGGCTGTAAAAGTGGGAAAACCAAATGTACACCACAACTTCATATCATTTATGAACCAACTCAATTTGATTGGCTGCCCAAAATATTAACCCTGTCCCTCTGTGTTGACTCACTTCACTGTCCTATGACAGTGAAGCAGCCTGTGCCAGAAATCTTTCGATGGTGTAAAACTTAACTGCTACTGTAGCAAACGTATAAAAATACAACACACAATTCAATTGATCATACAGCCAACTATGTCAAACGTGCAAACATTACTGTACCACTCCCCCACACCCAGCATCAATGATATTCTAAACTGTTAATCAACAGAAAGAATTGTGTCTTCATACAGGGTGACACTATTTGGCTATAATGAGATTAAAAACTAATTTGTTACTTTTGCAAGACTATGATGGTCATTTTCAAGCATTAAGTGTAAAGAATTCTACTGGAAAAAAATTGCACTTGTTATTATTACAATTATTATTTGGCAAGAAAGTTCATATTAATTGCCTTCTCCAGCTACCTGTTTAAGTGGGCATTACTTAGCTGTTCCATGAACAATCCTCACCTGGACAACTTCCTATTGTACAATTCTCACCTGGACAACTTCCTATTGTACAATTCTCACCTGGACAACTTCCTATTGTACAATTCTCACCTGGGCAATTGCCAACCCGCATGATTCCCATCCAGACAATTTTTCCCCAGTCAAATCCCATCCAAGCCAAATTCCAATTTTTTTGTATGGGAAGTTGTTTCAGGGGTTTTTATTATGGGAAGAAATTGTTGCAAGGAGAGTTGTCCAGGCAAAATGGTCCCAGTGGGAATTGTTCTGAGGCAAGATGTTTAGCTACTCCTATTTATTTGATAAATGGTTTCTGCATCTGACAGATTCTTATTGGTGAGATTTTATGTGCAACCCTCTTGAGCAGACTAACATTCTGAAAAATCATGCTACAAACTGGGAAGGGGGTGGGGAGAAGATTATAATACAAGATATATAGTATAGATTCAAAGAAATACTTAAGTACCTTCATTCAGTTTTTCCATGTATAGGCGCAGAGCCAAGTTCCACAGCCTGATGAGTGATACCAGATCTAGTTTGCCTCCTTCATAGATGTTGTTGATTCTCCTCTAGAAAAATGAAACATGAATCAATAAATGTTAAGCATGTGGACAAGCATTTAATCTGTCCTAAAAATTCCTTCTACCACACATTAAACAGTTGGAAAGTCAAAAACATCTGAGTTACTCAATCACAGATTGGTATCCACACAAAATCTCTCACCCATATCTTTTTTTTAAGTGCTTCTTTTCTAATGAATTATTAAACTTGATTGAACCTCTTTCCTTACTAGATGAACCAAACTAATAATATGGGTAACCAAAAGATAATCCAAGAAGTTATCCTGTACCAGACTACTTTGCAGATGAATTACAGTTGAATGGGATTTCCATTCTCTTGTGTCCTGAACTCTTTTACAGTAATTCCATACAAACTTGTAAGAGGTGTTAAGAAGCAAAAGTTTTTCACTTATACTAGTAGGGTGGTTCCACGAATATGGAGGCCAGCTTAATATGTGTGATTGAATGTTTTGGTTGAGCTGTAGCCTGTTCATGCATACTTTTGTACATTTACTGTTAGAATATTTTGATAGAGAACATACAACAGAAATTATATATTGTGGTTGAGTAAATTTCCATTGGTAAAATATTTATACCTTTGACCAAAACTCACTTGGTTTCTTACATTTTTTAGGGTACCAAGTGTGACATAAAAACAGCCCTATTCATGATTCAGTACAATTTGTTTTGGAAGTAGGTATTGTTTCATTTTACTTTTAAAACATAGACAATTGAACAACCTACTAATGCATACATCTAATGCAGTGAACAGGCTTGTGTTTTTTGGTAGATGCGCATCCATATGAGGGATTTCATGTGTAACATTTGGTGTCTCTAATGTTGCATGTGAAATCATCCAAAAATAAGCATCAAATCTCAAAAATATTGAACTGTATGAAGGCAAACTGCACTTCATTTTAGAGATACTGCTAGCCTAGTACCCTATATCAGTAATAAATCTCATGAAACATTTGAATTTTGATGAAATTTTCACAAATGAATATCTCACTGAAAGTTTGGTATCTCACAAAAGTGTTACAATGTGTTTTTTGCTTGCTAAATAAACTTAGTTATCTGACAAACAGTGAAACAAAACTGGCTTATTTGGCATATCTGGTGGTAAGCAACATGACCTAACTAAAAACTTCTGCTGCTATTATCCCCCTAAGGAAAATATTCAGGGAAAAATGTTTTGGTTTCACTCCGTTACACATGAAATGAATAAACCCTATTTTGCCATATTTTGAACATAACTTTAAGTAAAAAAGTATGTGTTTCACTACTTGAATGGACAAGATGGAACTCTGAGACAGTCTAGGCAGGCAGATGAATGACACATGCAAGTTCTGTGTTAGGAACGCTGAACGAGTCATTTCACGCATAAGAGAGAAACCTAATTTGGTTTCTCTGTTATGCGTGAAATGCACTGATGTGAAAAAGTGCATGTATCTAGCTTTTATTCGGTGGGACTAAATGAACTACATACACAGTTGACTTTAAACTGTGGACAATGTCTGTATTTATTATTATTATGAATTATTTCACGTGTAACAAAGAAACCAAATTTGGTTTCTCTGTTGCACGTGAAATGACTAATTCAGTGCTATTTGGGGTGTAATTGTAATGCCAAGTTGTAGCAGAGTTGAAGTATGCATTCTTTTTGCCAGATAAAGTAGTGAGACAAAAGTGGTGGTATTAGAATGGTTTAGAGTTCACCTCATATGATAAATAACGCCCAACATGCCTGTCATACCATTTTCACAATTTACAATAAATTGTTTAGGCCCACTACAACTTTTACCAATATGGTGCAAAACAGGAAACCCCTAATATGTTGCTACCACATCTTACACGCAACAAATTATGGGATTATCCCAAATAATGATTGTCCTGTGCTTGGTGAAGCAATGTGTTTGGTTCCTCTGTTACACATGAAATATTGTTGATTCTCTTTTTGTTATCACCTGGCATGAATAGACAGAACAACTGAATGCAAAAAGATTTTGGACATTTACCATAGAGATTATACAGGTACTCAAATTATAACTTAGAAGACAATCAGGCAATCTTTAAATTTTGACTCTCATGTCACACACTGGCCCCCTTATTTATGGAAAGTCCACTAATCCTTTGAAATTTTTATTGGGAATAAAGTTTCATACTAACATAGGCAAAACTAGTTTCTTTAAGAAACACACTTTTAAATACAAACTCAGCTTCAACTATAAGGTAATTCCTTTCAAACCCTTTATATTGCAGAATTCACTGAGATAAGTCACTTCTATTCCCCAATAGCATCCACACATTTCTGGTGCAAGGAGAAATACATCCTTCAATACCACTAATGATCAGGACAATAAATCATAGACAAAACAAGCAAACCCATTCTCAAAGAATACATTTTGTGTTACTGCTTAAAACAAATGGCTCCTACAATTAACTTTGACTCCTGTCTTCTTACCCTCTGTATTTCCTGTTCACATTCTTTTAGAAGTATTTCAGGTACTTGGACAGGAAGTTCAGCTGCATCTAAGGTGTCTTTCCTTGCCCTCTGAGCTGTAATGGAGTCCACCACTGCTCTCTCAGCTGTTTGATCTTGACAACAGGTTTCAATGGACCGCCAAAGATCCCTGACCTAGTTAACCAAATTAGTAAAGTAAGAAAACATGATTCGTGGAAATTTTAAGTTGAACTTCTCACTTTTAACTAAATGTTTTGGTTTGTTTTTTTTTTGGTCATGACCAGACTGAAAATTTGGCATTCTCCAAAATTGGAATCACTATGTACTATGAGAACTAATGTTCATTAATTCATGTGAGGTTTTATGCATGTTTAGGTACATTTTCTCCGGCAACACTGAACCAAATATCATGACAGTAATTAAAACACAAATAAATATCACCCCAAATTTTCGCATTGTTAACTAACTGTGAAGCATAACTTTATCCTTGACCTCTGCTAACATGGGAGTAATGTTTACAGTGAATTAACCCAAATAAAGACAACCACAAAGCAGGGAGTTGTTCCCTGTACAAAGTCTGAGGCTGATCTTCATATTAATACACACTCCCTCACATTACAACTTGCCTAAATATGTGACAGTAAGCTGAATCTGGCCAATGGTGTTGAACATGTTGGACTTAGTCCAAACAAAGGCAACTATATCAATAATACACCTGCAGCCATCCAACCAATAAGCACTTACTCCCAAACACCTGTTAAGTAGTAGTGAGATAAATGTGCAATCTGTTTTACACCAAATTTCTTTCTCCAAGTCTTATTTTATAATTTGAGTTATATCATACCTTTTGGACCCTTTGGGCCCTCTTCACAGCTAACACATCCCACTCTCCATCCGTCATTCCTGATGATCTGACCCTTACACCAACATTTGGACTATTAGTTGACTCAACATATGCTATCATCCTATGCTCTTCCTCCCTTATGCTGTGCTCTAATTCTCTTATTTTCTTACTAAGAGACCTGTATTCCTTCACAAGAATGCTGTTGAAATCAAATAAAGATTGGTTGAACTTTTACCTTGTCCATTACTTTAGTACTTTAAAATTGGAAAACAAAAACAACAATCCACTCAAGATTCTTTCCCCAAAATTGTTACAATATGCAAAACAGACAACAAATTTCAGGTTGCAATTACCTTCTGGCCACTAAATTTACTCTTCTTCTTCTGATATCATACTCAGAATTTACTACTGGAAGACACTCAATGGGTTGTTGCCTTTAATGTGTCTAATACTTCTAGGTCATGTACCGAAGTGAAGATAGTGCTAAAAGATTAAATTCACTCATCTTTTCCTCACTGATACATACACAAATTGTATAACACAAGGTTAATATCAGCATAACTTGGGGAAAAGGAAATCAAGCACTTTCCTAGACTTCATGATCCAAATAGAATTTTTTAGCACTTTAACATTTTGAATCATGACCTTAAGGCTTTTAGTTGATAAAATGGCTGTTAGTGAAGAGAATATGTTCAGAGATAAAACTCTTGCATGCATGAAATTTAACCACTTTCCATGATCATTATGTAAAATAACACCAATCATTTTCACAGCCTTCAATGATCCATTCATATCCAAGCACAGTCATGTTGTCTTCAAACCTATTTATAGGTGAAAGTGATAAATATTCAGTTGCAAGATCATATTATGTAATGTTGCAACACAGATGCATACAAGCTATTCCTACATTTTCTCCATACTTAGTTCAATGGTACAAATACAGAACATCCTACCATTAAGCAAGTCCATCTTGAAGACCTTTTGCATGCATACAACGACACACTGTGTCAATCATTTGTTTTCAGTTGAAGCTTTCAAACATTGCTAAGCCAAAGCTACTGCTGTTTATTTGTGATGTGATCTATTCATACACCCACAGCATGTACAAGTGTACTATGTATAGGTAAAGTGTACAACTGCTGATGCAGGTTTCATGTTTGGACTTAACGAATGGGGAGTATTTTGTTCACTGGAACTATAGCTTCAGTAAGACAGGAACCTCTCTTTGAAAAATAGTTTTAACAGTTTTCCAGTATTCACAAACTGAAAGAATGACAAGCTAACCTTATAGTACATGTTGCACATGCTATCTCCACACAAAGATAATAGCAGAAACTCAAACATCAGCAGCCTGTAGGTCATTGTTAAGGGAATAAATCTAGCAGCTTTACTGTCTGAGACAAAGTACCACACTGACCTTGCATGTTGTTTCCATTCATTCTGAAGTTGTACTAATTCCCTAGTACAATGTAAGAAGTTCTTCCTTCGCATGACAGTAGATGCTTGGATGGTCTGAGCCATTACTGGAGCAAATTGTTTTGTGTGCGAGGTAAGGGTACATCTCCTCAATAGATCTCTTGTCTTTACACCTGTCAACAAGAATATTTATGTAACTTTATATCTTACACAGAAATTTTATCTGCAAAAATTTGTTTAAGATCCTGTGTATTCAAGAGTAAGAATTTTAGTCATGTGACATTAAAAAAGACAATATATCTCTTGACCTTGCTCAGTAAAAGTTTTAAACAAATGGTTTTGCATAATTACGAAAAAACTAAAGATTGACATGCATTTCAAAAACCATACCTCATCACAAGTTTAACCCATAGCTCAAAACATTACCCTTCACTCTCATTTTGCTTCAAGCAAGCTACGGTGCAGCTTACTAAATGAGAGTGGCATATTTTGTCTTCATAAGGACTCAATCTTACTTCCTGCACTTTCATACTTTATCTATAACCTCCCTAGTTTATCATTTTCAACAGTAAATATGCAGAATTTTAAGTTAGTTTATTTTAAATAGTAGTAAAGTTTTAGTATAGCAAACTTTTCAGTGCCTTCTGCCATGCTGCTAGACTCAGTTCATGTACCAGAGTTGAGACCCTACAAACAATAAAGTCACAATGTCCATCAAACTGAGAAATGTGTAACACAGCAATGTTATGGTACTTTGTAAAATGGTAGTTGGTTACAAGTCTAGAACTGAAATTTGTTATCTTGTGGCATGTCCTTGCAAAACCATGGGTATGCACTGCATCTGAAATATTATTGACCAGCAAATTAGCTAGAGGAGAATAAGAAGGACCTCTTGTTTGTTCATTTTTGGTTTTCTTACTTTAATTTCTAGTACAATCAGGAACTACTTTAAAGAGGTCATAAAGAAAACTGAAATAAAATTCCATGACTTTCTGAGACAATATTAGGTTCTCAAATTCCACTAGACCTTATTCATTGATGCCATCACCTATAAATTGATACTACCTTCTAGAGGACATGCTTCTGCATGTACAAAACTGTGCATATCCTCTAAGCATACACACTTTAGTTTTAATGACCCTGGACAACATGTGCATCAGATCTACCCTTACAAGAGTATCTACAATACATGGACCAGTCATCACAATGAAAACAATACTAGCCATACACATTATCATCAACAAGACTTTACCATTAATCCAATCCACTCACTTTCTAACAATGTCATCAAATACTTTAAAGCAATTATCAGGATTCATATTCACAAACTGATCCCTAAATACTGCTCACAATTATGTGTGTGGCTTTTGAAAGATTCCATGGCCTACCATGATGGTTTTAAATTCTAGGATTTTCCTCTACTGGAGGCCTTCTTGTAGCCTAATGAGTTTACAGTGATTTTAAGATATATTTCTAATGGCTAACACAGATCTTTGAAACTGGACAAACTTGTCATTATTCCAAACAGCAAATATAGTTTTAACTCAAAGTTTGGGGCAAAATTCAACAAGCATATGTATACTACTACTAACTTTCTTTCCATAACTCACCATATTCATTTTTGGTTATCTTTAGCATGACGAAATTTGTAAAATAAAATAAAAGGGTGTAAAATTTGTCGCCTCCAGGTGACATGAAGAGAGATGGAACAATGCGAGGAAGGTTTGCATCTTCATCCTCCTACAGAAGAAAACAGTATAAATATATACTTTGCTTTTCTTCAACATAATGAAAACAACAAAAAAAATTAATGTACCATTTAACTTGTCAAAGCACTGCAGACAGTTGGATAAAAGACTTATGACGCAACCATCTCTGGTTCCAAATTAATTGCCTTTATGGGTAAGATTGGCGACTTTGAGGTAACTTATCATCCAGGGGTATTCTATAACTGTAATTGCCTAGAAGGATTGTCTCTGGGCCTGTTTATTGTTGAATCGTGATGGAGACAGAATGTGCTGCACCTTTTATTACTTCTGTCTACATACTGGCACCTTATACATAATGTAAATATGATAAAAAAATTACTTCATAGGTAGCAGTGGTACTGTAGAGAATGTTTCCCAATTCCTATATGGTATAACATACTTTTGGATTGCCTAAAAACAATCATCTCTCACAGAATGTTTTACTGTGACTGAAAAGTCACAGAATCCAAGCAATGTTTCCCACAATTATGTGTGGCTATTGACTTTTTTTCACACAGAAGAATCAAAATGCATGTAACCTCACGATATAGTTACAAAGAAACCTGTGTTTCAGAACACTGAATCAGAAGATGTACCTTCAAATTCAGACCAAGACAATAATTTATGTGTAAGCATATAACTTGAACATCAAATACATTTTAATAGTCATGTACTGGATAAAATTAGCTGACCAGGGAATGAAGGCTGAGCTAAGATGGTTGTTGCCGAAAAATGGCAAACACCTATCATAATGGAACCCTGGCAGGCATACCAGACAATCCAGTAGTTAGAGAACGGAGTCAATTGATGGATGACCTACACTGAAACAGGTCATGACTCAGCCACAGCTAAAGCTTGGGAGATAAGGCAAGGCCAGAGTAGAATATTGTTTTGCCATTTTTGATGGGAGCTTGGTTCTGTTTTTCAAATATTTTCTAAAATGTTTTGATAATTTAACAATATAAACCAATCTTCCTATGGTTTTAGAAGGACAGTTTTCCAATAATTCATTCTATAGTGTCATGTGATAAGGAAGGAAGGAAAGGTATCACATTACATAAAAGTAAGTAAATTTACTGCATACAGTACCTTAGATATTTCTGTTAACCAGGCACTGATGGTTTTTCGAAAATTCTGCTCTTGTTTCTTGTCCAGAATAGGCCAGCAATGTCTGCCAAAAAGAGTGAAAACAGTATTAAAAGTTCATATTAATACAGCTTTAGAAGATATAATTCCATCACAGAAAAATAGTTTCAATTTTTCATTTGAAAAAAGTCTGCATAATTAACTAGACTTAATTGAAGTCAAACTAAGGAACTAGTTACTTTCCACAGTTCTGTACTCAGGCTGCTGAATTACTTCCTTAAATTTACACCTCTTGTTTTTTTTTTCTTCTTTTTTCTGCCGCTGACTGAAGTGGTCAATTTTTTTGAAACTACTGAAATGTATACCTGCAGGAAGTGGTGCATCTGAAGTTCTAAAAAGGCAAGAATTTGTTGTACCGTGCATAAATTTACGTTACAGTAAATCTCACACACCACACAGACACACACCATATTACAATGCTTTGATGCATTCTTTTAAATTGTACTCACCTAAACCTTTCTTGAGTCATAGCTGCATTTAACCTTTCAAAGAGGAAGTGCATGACAACTTCAAACCCTTTCTTGTTAGGTAAGCTAAACATGTCCCTGTGAAATGGATGTTAAGTATACATGTAAAGCAAAGCTGCACTGTAACCAGACATATACTGTAGCAACAAAAATGAATCCCAAAGCACAAAAGATAAAATGAAATCACCCTTAAGCACAGAGAAACAGCTACATTCACATGTACCAAATGACATCTGGCAGGTAGAGGAACCTAATTTCAACAAAGTTACACTGATACAAAAAGTACAATTAATAAGTCCTACAGTTCTCAGTATGTAAATATTATATATACCAGACACTGCATGGGAAAAAGGGTGCTACCTCCAAAAAGTAGCTTAGTTAGCTGTTTCAATATCAAACTCTTGTGTAAGAAACAAATCATGCATTTACTTGTTTGTGACCAAAAGTCTGGATTGTGATAACCATCACCCAATAACAAGTTTTTCTCAATTGAAGGCCAGGGTGGTAACCAATCCCGTATTCTTAAAGATCAGGTTTTATTCTCGCCTTCCCCTTACCCTCCCAAGGCCTTTTCTCTCCCTGTCCTAATGAACAGAATACTGCAGTATTAAAATCATGTCTTCAAAAGAGCCAAGCATGCTGGAGTGTAGGTGGGGGAACACCTTGGTATATTGGTAGCCCAATAGGCAACAAACCTGTGAGTGCAGGAAGGGGTTAAATGAGAAAATTAGGGCCCAGAGATACCTGACTGTCTGCATTTCAGGTTTCCTTATGCAATCCATTTGAATTATGTTTATAATGCCAATAGAGTTCACAGTAATTTACAACCTCAGTTCCATGTAAGAAGTACTGAAGTAATTTTTAGAAGCATCAGGTCTCCGACCTCTGATTTTATTTAACCATGCAAGTCTTTGGGTCTTAATTTGATGACTCATACATCAAAGTGGAAGTTTTCATACCAAACAAAGCACAGGTACATAGGATTCGTTGACTTACTTTGTAAAAGGAATGTTGTACTTGTCCTCCATCTCCCTTGTATCAAACCCAAGCAAGAGAAGGGAACTGAAGACAATCTCTCGCATGTCTAACGGATTACTTGATAGCTCTGGTTTTGATCTGTTCATCTTTGTCTTCCTGTCTCGTCTGTTCTACTCATAATAATGTACCTCTGTGCAAAGAAATACCACAAACATCAGTTAGAGCAGTTGTTATTGTAGGTTCACAGGACTTCATAATACTCATATAGCCAGTCAATGGTGTAATTCCCCAACATCCTTGCAATAAAAAGTTTTATCTGTGCAAATACATACACCTCTACACCAAAATATATAACACAAATGTGAAAGACCTGACAGATTTGAAAAGTGCATTCGCACAGAAAAGGGAAGAAAAATCAGTATACATATGCACTGTATGAACAAATTTCTTAAAAGCTGTATACTATTAAAGCTACAGGTATTTCATCTTCCCAAGGGCAGGAAAGAAACATACTGGCAACAGAAACAGCAATGTATTAAAGCAGACCACAGCAGATAACGTTCATACTTAAACACACGTCTTCATAATTAATTCAGCATGTACTCTTTTCCATACTTATTACACCAGTATATCTGTACCCTCTGCACAAACACAAAATTGCTGCACTTAATAAAGGACAAATGAAATTGCATGACCATCTCATGACCACTCCATGAGCAAATTATGAAAAATTCATGACAAGATCTGTCTTGATACAAAAAGCATCACTAAGTCAAATACCACTCTCCACTAGACAAGTTAGTTAGATGAGGATTTACGGCTCAGTTTCTAACCAATTGGTTAAGTCAGGCTGGCCACAACCTTTTTTCCAGTTGTGGCTCACTGGCTTGTTTTCCCTACTCCACTGCTTATGCTGAGTACCAAGCACAATGGCAGTAGGTTCCATTTTTAAAGTCTTTGGTATGACCTGACCAGAAGTCGAACCCCATACCTTCCAGCTGCATGTCGGATGCTCTAACCACTTGACCATGCAGTCGGTCCACTAGACAAGATGCAGGCTAACTACTACAAGTGTATGGACTAGCTGTCTGAAAAGAAACTTTATACTTGCTGTGGGTTCCATTCGTTTCATTTTTATGTGAAGAAGTACAGACATCTTCAAATGACTTATGTCATTATGCAGTACATTCATTGATGTTGGCTACGTATGTAAAAATGATGTACCTTTGTATTCAGAAAGCATTGTCAATGTACATAACTGGTATGCATAAGGACTGGGTGGTTGCCATTTTCATAACTGAACACGCTTTGAGCAACAACAGTACATGCCTGATTATCAACTTCAAATCACCCTTTTTTTTTTTAAATGTTTGCCTGGATAAGAGTACTATGAGTAGGTGAAACATGTGCAAGAGTGTTGATCAAGTTGAATTAGAAAGTGAAAGCTACATGCACAACTGACATGTTTCCTCCAAAAAGAGTGGAGAAACTGAAAATTAAGCATGCACACAAAAATTTTTAAATGCAAAGAGCCAATGTGATGTGCATCTGTGCATGTAAATATCCTCTACTTCGAACATTGGAGTTGATGGACCTACTGTACTCTGGTGAACAAATATTGTAATGTGAGATCTGTCCCAACATTATGGCCAGGAAGTATGGAAAATACGTACTCTGCAAAAGGACTGTATTGCAGGATTTAACCAAAACATACAGCACTGTTCAAGGGCTGTGTAGATCTGGACCAAACTTTTAAATTTTCACTTCTGGCAAGGTAATGACTCAATTATACATAAATCTACAGGGTTTAAGATCATTAGGCTAACTACTTTTATTATGCCTATGCACCCAAAGTTAAGATACGGGAACAGTATCAAGTATTTTAACTAAGGCTATGCTGACTTTATAAACGGTCAACCGGTTAACAGCCTGACTGGTCAGTAAAACATTCACCATATGTCATTTTGCTACTGTTTTCTTATCCTTATTAATCAGTCGCTGCAGTTAAGCTTTATGCCGAGAGTAAATCCATTTGTACAATTAACCTCAGAAGTTGCTAGCCCAAAATCACATAAAAATGGGTAAACACTGGATCAAAAATTACAAAAGGTTTAAAAACAGTTCTGAAAAGGCTTTTGTAATGTCAGTTAGACAGTCTTCGTTGCACAACTTTGTCTGGAATATTGATCTGTTCACACAATGACTGCGAGTCTCTTGCCAAAAATAACATTTAACAATAACTTTCACGAACCTTGGTACAATTAAACTAGACATCACACACTATACCAATCCAGCATATGTACCTTCTTAAGTGTGGAACTCCACTGAAAACTTGATGGATACTGCTAGACTAAAAGTTATTTCTAGTCAGCAAAAAAGTATGCTAAACATCTTGCATCATAACTTTTCAGGATGAGGCCTACTAACTTATTTTATAATATATAAAAATAAATGTGAATAGGAGGGTAAGCCTCAGTTAACAAAATTGGCTATATTCCCCCAGGCCCTCATATAGAAACAGTTAATGTTAAGATTAGGCTGAGGTACGTAAATAAAATGTCCCCAATCAGGGTTGTAGCTAAGGTAAAAAATTAGTGCCGGTTATTTCCATAAATGGCAGCAGACAGTTATCGCCGTTCTGGGGGAGGGGTCTAAGGGGAAGGGGTGACGTTGTATTCTCACAAGTGGATTTCACTGTTATGGCAACAACATTTTGCAATGTTTGACATATTGAAAATTGAAGGCGAAATAATTGTTTGGCGTAAAGTAGAACTACATTTTGAGCAAGTTTTGCTCTCTTTTTGAAAGGAAGAGGTAGGCAGAAGAAGAACGATTAGCTTTGAGTGCTGAGGGGCAATACAGAGTGCCAGTTACTGCCGCCAGATGCTGCCCACCATAGCTACAACCCTGGAAACAGAGGTAAAAATATCAAATAGAGACTGCTTAAACACAAGAATGTAGTATAATAGAGCTGAGTATTAACAAATACACCAGTATGGGAAATTAAAAATATTACATAACCAGAATGCAAAAATGCTCTGTGGTTTCAATGATTACCACAAACATGTGTTATCCCAAATAATGCCAAGATGTCCCATTTCTTTCAGTCACTGGTTGAATGTCATCTTAAAGTGATGCCGTGAGTTTGCAAAAAGTGAAAAACATAAGATTTTGCTTCTTGTTATGTCTTTCTTTATCCTTCAAAATGCCACGAGTGCTATACAGAGTTGAAGAATACAATTTGAAAGCTCAAAATGATAGCGATAGTCTCGGGAAGTAACCTTAACAGCATAAAATCAGAAAAATTTTGAAGGCCTTTTTCAAAAAACGGTCCTCATTATAAAGCGTTAGACCACTCCCAGGGTTGGGAAGTAACGAGTTACAAGTAACGCCGTTACTGTAACGAGTTACATTTTGTGTAACGGAACCCTGTAACGAGTTACATTTGCATTTCAGTAACGGAGCAAGTAACTAGTTACAATTCTGTGTAAAAGTAACTGTAACGGCGTTACATTTGGGTCCCGTTACTTTCCCGTTACAAATAGTCAAAATGACCACAAATTGCATTTTCTTTGAGCTAATAACAGAATAACAGAAAATTTTCAAATTGATGACACTTTGGTAGTAAAATGTAAAATTATTTTCGATATAGGCTATTTATCATTCATCGCTATTATCGACGTCGCCCTCACCGACATCAAATTTTATTCACGATTAGAATCAGAAGTTGATATTAGATGCACACGCTGCAGGCTTACAGGCCGGGCCACTTGATTGTCTATTGAACCAGGGAGTTGTCAAATAGCAACTCCCTGATTGAAATAAGTTTAAAATTGATCTGTATGTCAAAATACTTATTAGACAGATCAATGCTTATTATCCATGAGACCGATTTGTGCGATTATTTGAAAAATACTGAACGGTCCTCTAAGGCTCAGCTGACTTTATGTATTCTAAGTAAAGTCAGCTGGGCCTTGGTTTACTCATATTGTCCTTTAGAGGACACAGTGGAGACAGTGTACCGTGAGAAACGGGTTGGCCCATGGGCATTCAAATACCAGCTTACTTTGAAAGTTTAATCATTGCCTCTTGAGACGTTAGGGCTGGACCCGTGTTCACCCTATCCGAGTCGGAGCTAACTGCGATTCTAGATTCCCGAATCTTTCCGAGCATGGTACTACTCAGGATCCTCAAATTTCTGCCAGTTTTGATTCCAATGGCACCAATTCCGAGACCATTCTTTTTGCCAATGTATATCATATCACACATACAGATGTTTTAATTCTATCGTACATGTCCACCATTAATTAACAAAGTCATCGTTTGTACTCACTTCCATAGCCTGGCCTCCTGAGTAATTTAGTTGATTGTATGTGATAATACCTTAGATCTGTACATTGTGCACAAATGGAACTTTAAACACTTTTAATGTAACTTTCATATTTGAGAACTCGGCTGGAATGAACTCCGAGTCCGAGTCCAGTTACATCACATTCCGTAAAAATTTCGATTCCGGAACCTTCTATCCCGGGCAAATTCCTAATCTAGAAAAACGCTCTTGAGACCGGCATTAAGCTAACCGAATCCAGACTCTTGCGTTGGAGCCCAGTAAATCTATACGGTGCCAAGCGTTGGTAAACACCGTGCATCCATTTATGCATCTAATTTAACATGTATGGTATCTTTATTTGAATCAAACGTATGAATTTAGGCTATATCATATTCTTTTCAATGTCCGTAACTCCTTACACTGGAATAATAGTACGGTTAATATAAAAAAAACAGCAGAATATTGAAATGGTCAATGGCGTTAAAAGTATCCTAACAAAGCTAATTGGAAAGAGAAGTGTCCGACTTAAAGCTTTACCTATTGTAAAGGGAAAGTGAATTATGTGCACATGATCTGCATGTATAAACTGCATAGTATCACCATTTCTATGCACTGTTTTATATCGACACAATGTGAAACTTGAAATTTATGGGGAAATATCACTTAGCCCAACCTTAGCGGTGAGGTTTTAAAATTTTACTGCTAACAAATGTATTCATCCTCTTATTATACCATATTTATGCCCTTGAGGGGTGAAGACTTTAATTACTGCTGAAACAATGCTCTTCCCCTTTCCGGCATAGCCGCTAACCTCTCTAAATTAGCCGACTGTGTGATGGGAGTATAAAGATTTCAACCCTCAAAGAAGTACTTTGGTAACTGGAAAAGTTTTGGTTATAACCATATTCCTCTAACAAATAGTTTGCGTAAGCTCCGACACAGTATCATGATTCGCTGCTTCATGTTGAGCATTAGGAGCCTCTGCGACAATGCCCATTGAAGATCAGCTAGCTTCATTGACTTTCTTTGGGGAACACCTAAGGATAACCGGCACAAATGAGGTGTCGGTCGTCTCATGTGCCCCCGTCTTACTATCTAATTATGCCCCCCCCCCTCCATTTCAGGTACCGAGGTACCGTATATTCACCTTGAAGTAACGAGTTACTTTTGAAATGTAGCTAGTTACTTTTTAGTCAAAAGTAACTGTAACTAGTTACTTTTTCAACATTGTAACTAGTAACTGTAACGAGTTACAATTTTACGGAATTAACTGTAACTATAACGAGTTACTTTCAAAGCGTAACGGGAACAACCCTGACCACTCCTATGCAACGAACCTGATGTTGAATATGCAATATTATTGAGGTGTCACCACGTTAAAAAACGTACTATACCACTCAACCCAGGGTAGCTCCACGGTACAGCTGTTCGCTCACGGCCAGGGAATGACCTTCTTGCATAATCGCTTGATAATACAGCTAACGTTACTTGTACGCTCAATATAGCTTTCGGCTCTAATTTAGAATCAACAGTTACAGGCTACTGTCTTTCACTCATTGGTACGCGTTATAGTGCTGATTTGAATCTGAACGTTACAGGTTTACAGCGAAAGTTGCACCACTAATAGGCCTACTATCTCTTTTGTCGCCAAAACTGTTTCTGAATTGAACGTCAAACACGATGGTAAGTGCAAATAAAAGGCAGAGGATCGTCTCTCGCTACTAGTAGTACTAATGTTAGCGCAAGTTAGGCTTAAATTACTGAGGTACCACTCGCCAGTAGCCTAAAGTTAGGCTACTACAGTAAAACGGGATAGTTTAGCCTTGTGGTATTACCTTGTACGGTGTATATTGCAATATCAACGTTACTTCTTCAAGAGTCACACATTCAGTCAGTCTTGTTCACTTGTGTTGTTGTGCTAAGACTAGCAGCTAAGTCGATCAGCTGTTTACACCTAGTGAATATGCATCAGTACTTCGTTCTCATTGGTCTGCTCAACAGATGTTCGTTAGGAGACTGAATAGTGTTTGTGAGCAGCACATTTTTGATTTCCTTGAGTTTAGTCGTTATTTTTACGAAAATTTCAGGGCTGATGTCGGAATTCGCACAACAGGCCATATTTTTTCTCCCTTACTGTTCATATGGGCCACTCACACGAATGACTAAGATTTTAAACTCGATTTTTTAATGTTTTTCCCTTTTTGCAAACTCACGGCATCACTTTAATATGCTGGGAAGATAGTTTTATCTTCGAAATTTTTGCTTGTGGCCTCTGGTGGTTTCAGCTGACCGGTTTTCTGCTGGATTTCATGCAAAACAATGTGAAGTATGAAATCTATCCAAGCTTCCTAACATGAGATATCTTGCAAAAAAAGTTTTCAGAGTTTACTCCCATAACCGCAGATGACCTTTAACCTCCACCATAACCAACAGGGTTCCTCTCATTATATTAGGCACACTATATAAGAAATCTATCCAAGCTTCCTACCTTGAGATATCGTGTAAACAAGATTTTCAGAGTTTGACCCCAGTGACTGTTGACCACCTTCAAAAACAATAGGTTTCTTCTTCTAGCCATAAGACATCCACAAACTAAGTATAATCCAAGCTTCTTATCTCAAGATATCGTGTTAACAAGGTTTTCAGAGTTTGACCCCAGGTGACCACAGACGACCTTTGACCTCCACCAAAAACAATAGGGTTCTTCTAACCACAATGCATCCACGTACCAAGTATGAAATCTATCCAAGCTTCCTACATCAAGATATAGTATTTACAAGGTTTTCAGGGTGTAGGCCTAACCCTCAGTGACCACAGATTACCTTTAACCTCCACCAAAAACAATAGGGTTCTTCTTCTAAACATAAGGCATCCACATACAGTACTATGTTTGAAATCCATCCAAGCTCCCTACCTTGAGATATCATATTAACAAGGTTTTCAGAGTTTGACCCTGGTGACCCCAGATGACCTTTGACCTTCCAAAAACAACAGCATTCTTCCTCTCAATATGGAGTGTCTATGAACCAAGTTTGAGAACTGTCAGAGTTTCCCTTCTTAAGATATCATGTACATGAGCAGTGTCACAAACACACTTGCACACAGGCATACACACACCATCATAAGTGCATACAGTTTCTCTTTTCATCCAAACCAAAAGGGAAATTGGTTATGACAAAACATGACTCCTCAAACTGGGAGATTCATGTCATAATAAATGAAATTATAACATAACTGATATACATGACTGATATATCCTGTCGGGGCTTTAGCCAGGATGGTAGTCCAAAAAGGTAATACTAGTGAAATTCTTGCACTAAAATGTACTGATGCAATCTAGGATTCAGGGAACTCTCGTCCAAATGACTTCTGGACTGCTCTTTGGCTTAAGCCTTGTATCCTGTTGAGTAGAAGGCACAAAACTTGACTAACACCCAGAATTCAGCCACTCATTACTAACGCCTTTTCACACGTGGGCTACATGTGCCATAAGTGGAACAGTCACATCTAAATTACCCCCTTGATCTACTCTACTTCACTAACCCCTACAGGATCAAAATCAGCAAAATAAACAGTTACAAAGTCATCCCATCAATCCTAAAGTAAGTAGTATATGACATTACAGTGTATGCCTTATTAATAATTTCCTTAAAATGTCTCCTAAGCAAACATGCTTGCTGGAAAAAGATCTGAATAAGAAGATTTGGTGATGGAAATTGCCACAAAATCAAGAAAAAAGGATGAATGAAGCATGTTACCAGCAGACAAAATTTGCATTGAATGGCTACAAATACGCTAAGGTTTTTTATTGATTAATACTCCTTTTTTATGTATGTTGTTCTGTTTGAATTGTTTTATCATTTTGTAAATTTTTGAGGGTCTTGGGAAAGATTAGCCTCAGCTAACCGAGTCACCCTCTGGAAATAACGTTTAAATAAATTATAAAACAAAAATAAATAAGTATAGGTTGGTCAAGAACTAGGATCAAATTTCAGGGGCACATTCCAGTTCTTGACCTCTCACAATTTGCTCATTAAAGTTAATCAAAAGTTGAATTTATGCTGAAAAAAATGTTTTTTTTTTTTCAATAAAAATACTGTAAGTACATCAAAATGTTATGTTCAGGTCTTTTTTTACACACAAAGAAAAATAAACATCAGTTGAAGATGCATGCACATACTGAAGTTTTACTACGAAATGCAGAAAAACTTTTAGTACAGTATGTCATCTATTGCCCTGCAAGCAAAGGTCATCTTGCATCACCCCTTGTCTTGCGTGGTATGTTCCAAATGACCTCTTAACTATTCACTGATATTCCCTCCACTTTACTGTGTTTTTAGGGGGTTTTGTATTAATATTCCCTCCAACCTACCAACTAAGCACCGAAACTTGAAACGACTAAAAGCAATTCTGACTGCTGATATCTCGCAACCAAAGTCAATGGGTCCTAAGTGTTTGCTTTTCCTCGCAAGATCTTACCATTGACTTACTGTGTGGAATCATGATACTTGAATCAATCAAGGTTATGGTGAAGGATGCAACTAGAACGATTTCACGTATATTTGCTGTGAGAAAATAACAACAGTATGTGTACTCATATGTTGGAGAACCCACTCATTGCTTTGCTGTAGCAATAAACCGCAATGCAAAGGATGAATCAAGCAAAAATATTCCTTTACCGTGGAACTTTTTGCTCTCACTCAAATCCCACTCACCTTGCTTGCTGTGCCTTTTGCATCAATTTTGAGTCTTCATCCTACAGTAGGTTTTGAGACACTGCAATGCTAGGTCTCGGGACAATGCAAGATTATTGGCGATAAATTTATGCTTAAAAATAACCAAAAAAATCAGGATATCCCACTGGCTAATCCCCGCTGCAGGTGAAAATTCACCCTCCCCACGTTACGGTCAAGTCGTGCAGTCATACCACTCGAATACAGTAGACAGCACTTTGCACCTTTGCAGTTTGCACGTGTGCACGAACTGTACGTATCCCAAGGTACTGTGCTCTGGAACAGTAATATCTGATCCGGAACAGTAATTTTGGAAAAAGCGCTGTTCCGTGGAGCAGCAGCAAAAAAATTAAATTTCGACCCCGAATTATTGAACTGATTTCACATTACAGGAAGAGGTGATCTGTGTCTCTTCCTAAATTAGATGGAATCAGACTAGTGGCATACATGGAGGGATTATGCCATGCCCCCCTCATTGACGCATTTTTTAGTTCCTACAGTATAAAAATGTAAATTTTTAAACACAAATTTTCCTTCAAAAGGATTGCATGTAAGAACGACCAATTTTTCAAAAGTTTTCAAAGGGGATGGGTACTCTTAGACATGAGAAGTTGATCCCATAGAAGAGACAGTGGTACAAACCAATAAAATACCTCTGTCAGCCTAAAATGTAACTAGTCATAAAGCAGAGCTCATAAACGAGGTGTTCTCCAGCTGCACCTACTCCCTCACTTGAGCTTTATTGACCTAGCAAATCGTTTTTCAATATTCAATTTTATTTACCAAGTCATTTGCAATCACAGTATTCTGTGTTGCCAACTCTCCTGTCCGCAGGGAATAAGTTTAATAGCTGTTGAACAGGTGTTACATTATTGTGATTTATTGCTTACTTTTCTTTTATCATTTATAACGTTCTGGGGGCTTGAATTTGACAAAATTTGGATCAAAGAAATTTTCCATAAAATCTGATTTTTTCAACAATATTATTGACAAAGGTGTTCTTTTGAAGAAACCCTTGGGTCATAAAATGCCCAGTACCAGTCAACCTTGAGAAGTCCATAAAATTAAGTGGCAGCGAAGGGCATATCTCCCAATTCGTTGCTAGACTTTCCCAATTCATTGCTAACTCTTGTGACCGTCAGTTCTGTGGGATGATCTTGGCACGGACCCCTCCCCAGGCCGGCAATCACACAACATACTGCATGCCACCCCCAGGGTTCGACTTAAGGGTAAAAAATTCAATGGCCAGCAGGGCCAGTAGCTCGTAAACTGTACTGGCCCTATTATTTTTTCACTGGCCCAGTTTACATGCGAATGGTAGGCCTAATGTTAAGATTGCAAAAAAATTAAATCAAAGTCAAGACTATAACATGTAAACACTTTCCCTCACTGTTTCAGGTAGTCCCGATGTCTAGACTCTTTCTCATACTCTTGCCCCTCTTAAGTCTTTTCTGTATCTGTTTTTGTCTTTTTTGAAGGTGGTTGGTACTGCAGGGTGCGAAATTAGGGGTCGTCCAAGGCAACTATAACATTTATGTCGGACCACTGAAATGCACCAAAACACATTTTCATGGTCGTCCTGCGGGCGACCAAAATTATTAGGTCTAACACAGTAAGCCTAGTTTAGGCCTAGGCTAAAGGTTTGAGTTTTCCATGGTGCGGAAATTCTGCAAAATTCGCGGAATCGGGAGATGAACCCCCAAAACAGAAGACAGTTCATAAACAACTTGCACACAGTGCGTGAGGATCGGGAATGTTTGGAAACTTAAGGCCGAGAAGTAGCATGAAAGAAAGTGCTGGAAATTTTAGACAGAACATTTCGTTGCCGTACAATACATACACGTGATAGATATATGACAATTGGCTTGACTTTTACTAGATTTCATACTTATCACTTAAATTATGATGACATGCTTCCATTATCAACAAAAGTTAATTTTGGAAATAAAGTTACGTATACATAAGCTATGCACATATCTAACAAAACATCATTCTATTGTATCAAATCAATCGCTAAAACATGGTATTCTTAGTGGAGATACTTTTTTTGGAAACAAAATTCACTTCATCAACTGAAGCATCGTACACAGGAAAAAACCTTTTGCCCAGTTACTTCTATCCTATTACTCCCTTAAATATTAAAATAATAGTAATACCTATCTCCATGTTGTTCATAATTTTTTATTGCTATTCAAACTATTTTGCAATTGTTTTGCCTTCAAAGTTTCCAAACATATTGCAAAAAAGAGCAAAATATTATCATCATTTTTTTTGGTGTACCCCATTTGCTAAAGTAGAGCGTGCCAAAGTCACATGCACTACTCGGCATATCGAGGGGGAGCACCCAGGCTACAAACGAACGTTCTTATGTGATAATGACATGCACAGTGTGTGCCGTACATAGTCACCGGTACTGTACGGGTGAAATCTCCCCCCAGGAGATGCATCAGAAAGATTTTACTGTCATTATCACCTGAGAAAGTTGCCACAGAGTGGCAACTCTCTGCTATCACGAAGGAACAGTGTGTACAGTAGAAAGTGGATTTTTGATAAGAGCAGCAAGAAAGCAGTCAAGGAGAAATTTGAACACATGGTCGAGGTACTTTACAGTACAGAACTTGCAGGAACAAACTTACGTTATTTTTTGTTACGATGCACACCTTAATTACGGTACACTGGACACAAAGCCACAGTAGGTAATGGTAGGACTTGTTTAAAATGTATCTCATTGCACATCTCATTAATTGCACTAAAGTAGGCATATGGTCAAATTAAATATTTTTTTCTGATTTTCAAACTCACGATATTAAGAACCAATGGCACAAATGAAGTAACTTTAGTAAAGCATAGTAAAGCGTCTACATTTTTCCAAGACCCAGCAACTTTTCCGATCAAAATTAGCCTTTAGTTTCAAATGGGTGAGCATTGCACAAGCAAGACTATGAACCAGAAACACAGTGCAAAGTTACACTCGAAGAAGCAGCCAGACAGATGCCTCCATAGTGACAGTCCCCTTGTAAAAATCAGGGAGTTGCAACAGCCATTCAGCAAACATAACTGCTGACAGTATTTATAGTTTTAGGACATGCAACGCATGTGCTAAAGCGGGATTCCCAGTGTAATGTGTACGTACGTACATGTATACTGGGCGCTGGGCCAGCCGAACACTGCACCACACTGTATAGAAGCACTTACAGTACATATGTTATATGTACGTACAACGTTCACTCGAGTTTGTCAGTTAAGCAGACCCAGCAGCGACGTTCTTATTGCGGACCTGGGGTTTTTGATACAGGTATTTGAATACAAATCGTTGCAAAAGCGATCAGTATTTGTTGATTAAAAAATGCGCTCAACCTTTCGAGTTACAATTTACTGAATATGAATATTGTCAAGGACACAGCTTAAAAGTTTTATTTTGAACAAAGTGTCGGTTTAAGTACTGTGAAAAATTTCAAGTGGCCCGGAGGACTAGTGCGTCGGTAGTTTAACTATCCTGACGATGAAATCACTGGCCTCGGGCCAGCGCTTACGTCGAGCCCTGCACCCCCCCCCCCTTTGAGAAAAATGTTGGGTACGCCACTGTACCAGACATTTGTAATCTCGCAGCATTTCACCAAGCATACTCATCAGGCCATCACACTGACTGAACTACATTTGTGCTCTCAGTACTAGTTTCACAGCATGCCTGTCTTCTGCAGGTTTCGTTGTTCTTGCAAATAGAAAAAGTTAACTCAGAAAAAATATTGTTAAGTATCCAACTATGAATGGTAGGAAGAGGGGAGGGGGAAGGGGCATAGGGGGAGACAGTCTAAAAAAGTTTGAGAACCACTGGCCTACATCAAACAAGACCTCAAAGTGCTTTACAGTAGAGGGTAAAACAAATAGGGTACAACTATAGAATACCCTGCCTCATTAACTAACCCCACTAAGCATCCGGATGGTCAGTTGTAGTTGTGGTCACTAGGACTGAGCTCCAGCCTAAGATGGATGGATTGAAGTTTGAGTTTGGCTTCCATTCAGTGCAGGTTTGCGGGCGTACTTTCGCTTTTTGTTCGCTCACGTGGGCTCTTATTTCACTTTTAGCAGCCTTCTATCTTTTTTTTCCAGTTGGATATTTATAGCTTTTTCTTGGTCCTTTCTTTTAAATGGTATGGTATTGTACATAGTTATATTGTATGCTGTAACATGTGGGCGTCTTCGTTGTTTTTATTTGTGATTTGTGCACCACATCACGTCAAGTAAGTTTCTTTTATATTGTTGGGGCTTATGTTATCTGACGTTGTTTTGCAATGGCTCATTCTACCTCTCAGAGAAAAGCTAGCACTTCCCAGGCTGACAAGGGTAGAAAATCTCCGGACAAATGTGGGGACTGTGGGGGGCTGTAGTGAATAAAGATGATAAGGGAATTCAATATGAGCTATGTGAATTATGGTTTCATGCTTCCTGTCTAAATATTTTGGAAAGTCAGTAGATAGTTCTCATGTGACGTCATAGGAGCTTTTCACATGTATTATTTCAGCCATGTCTGAGGGCAACCCCGGCATGTGTGTACAGGCTTGCCCTCAGACATGGCAGTTGCTAACCTCTAGCTGTGACGTCACTGAGGACTATCTATATCAGGCTCTAGTTGAAGATAGTAAAAATGACTCCCCTGTCCTTCATTGGCCTCAGGTAGTATACTTAATGATATTGAGGCTGGTAAATTTTCTGATAATATGTCCTCCACTGTGGGGGAAACTGCCAGTAGAAAGGTCATGGAAAGTTCCCAGGCTGTACACGTAGGTATGTTTTGGATATGAAAAAAGGCGTATGAATGCTATTATCTTTGGTCTGACAGAATCTGGTAGTGGGGACCCTGAAATTCGAAAGAGTCACAATGTTGAAGCTATCACTGAGCTGCTAGGAAAACTTAGTATCAATACTATAAGGCCAACTCATCTGTTTATCATTGGGGCAGTGAAGGAAAGGATGCAGGGCTCTTTTAGGTAAACCCCAGCCTCTGAAGCTTGTTTTCTCAAGTGAATGGGAGAAACAGGAGGTAAATGGTAATGAGTAAATTTATTGATTGTAAGAAAGCAAAATCTAACCATGTTGCTGAGTTATCTATTGGTCATGATAAAATAAAATGGGAACAAGAGGAATGTAATAAGCTTAAGTCTGAGCTAACTGCAAGATCGGAAAGGGGCGAACAGGATTTGGTTATTAGGGATTTAAAGATAGTCAGTCGTTTTCATCGACAACAAAGTCAGTAGGACGCTAAGTCAAGCAAAGCATAGATCTGAGTTTAATCCTATTAAATGTTTGTATACAAATTGTGATTCTCTTCCTAACAAGTGGGGGGAACTTAAAGTTTATGTGGCTGGGTATAGGCCAAATGTTATTGCTTTACAGTAACTGAGTGTATCCCCAAAAGTATTCAGTGGGATGTTTCTAAAAAGAGGGAATTGGTTAAAGTATACAGTTAGATAATTTTGTTTTATATCATAATTGGGACAAAGATGGTCATGGTGTAGCCTTGTATATACAAGTGAGCCTTAAAGTGTACTGTACTTAAAGTCTAAAATTTCAAAAATGTATGTTACAAAGCTTGAAAAATGCATCCAAATGGTCCAACTTCCATCTTCACAGGACATTCCTGAGCTGAGGTATAAAATGTTGAAGCTTATTCACTCAATTTAAAATGGTGAATTGCACAATAATTTGTAATGTCATTCTTGTACTATTCAAATTAACGTCTTTGTTTTTCTTTATTTTTTTAAAAGCCACTACACCTCGTGCCAAAATGTCATTGTTATAGGGTGACTAACCTATGTAAGTCCTCTCCATACAACATGCCATGTAAGGCAAAAGTAATTGTCTCAAGGTTATATAAACATCTTAATTTTAAGAGGAAACAAAAGCAGGTAATGTGAGTTGTACAAGAAGGACTTCACAAATTATTGTGTAATAGACTTTTTCTACTTAAGTGAATAAAATTCAATATTTATACCTCAGCAACTGAATAAGCTATGAAAATGGGAGTTGGATGAATGAAATTCATTTTCTAACCTCTAAAATATATATTCTTGTAATTCTAGACTTCAGGTCCACTTTAAATCCTCAGTTATTCAGACTACTTCAAATTTTTCTGAAGCTATTTTGGTGAAGATTACTTAAGGGCAGAGGCAGTCAGTGTGTTTAGGTTGTATTTACAGAAACCCCTAAAGTAATGTTGATAATGCTGGTCTCGCTGGTGTGCTGTGTGAAGCTTGTAACTCTAGTTATGTGGATTGTTTATTGATGGGGGATTTCAATTTTAAAAGTATTAACTGGCATTCCCTCACTGCATCTCATCACAAGGCAGAGGTTTTCCTAAATTCTGTTAAGGAAAATTTCTTGACTCAACATCAGTTGAGTCCTACACTAGGCTTTCAAGATATCTCCAGAAAAGACAATCGATATACTGTAATCGAAATTCCATTATAATCAGTTTTTTTCTCCACATACTTTACTTGTTAAAAGTAACACATTGTGCTGAATGCAGCATCTCCAAACAGTGTGTACTGTATATGACTTCTACATGAGCGCCAAATTGGGGCCCAGTCTAGCCTTGCAAACTGTCACAAAATCTTTAGTCTTTTTGGTCTAAGAGGTGATTAATATACCCTCTCTCCATGATTTTTTTTTCAATTATTTAACTATTACTTTGATTTTTACGATTATTTCCATTTTCTTCTCAAGAAATAATCATACCGAATCTAAACCGGATAAAAGCGGTTTCGTTATAGGATGGGTCAGGAGTCATCTCTGCTTGACTTAGTGTTAACTCAAGATCAGGAGGCCTTGACTGATATTAAACAGTCTCCTAGTTTAGGAAATAGGATAAGGCGGACATGACAGCTAACTAATTATTAGGGACGAAATGGCCTCCGGCCAACAACGTCTTTTCAATGATGATGATGATGATGGATGCTCAGTAGAACTGACTAGACATAGGCCTAGGCTATTAATAATTCACTCACTGCGACGATGACTGAACATCCAGCCTCAGATGCTTAGTGGAGCTACAAAGCTTGATTTCATCATCGCTTATAACTCTCTTACTGCGACTACGACTGAGCATCTAGCCTCAGATGGATGCTTAATTACTAGACTGACTAGTACTATCTGTGTCTCATTCTTAAATTAAGCTGAGGCTGCAGTCACAAAAATCACTGGCCAGAATATCCCACCTCATCCACTTTGACTCCACATCCACTATTTTAAAAAGAGGTTGCTACCTGAGGCGGGGTATTCTATAGTTACTCCACAAAAGGCAGTAGGCCTAGGCCTAGATTGAAACACCTAGGCTTAGGCCTACACATTAAAAGTCTAACGTTAAACCTAGGCTATAGAAAATGCATAAAAATATAAAAGATGAAAGTGAGATAAAAATCAAAACCAAAACAAAAAAAAGGCAATTCAACTTATAAAAACATAGCCTAGCACCTTACCAAAAGTGGTCATTAGATTTGAAAGCATAGGCCTAGGCCTTATGGTCTCAATTTGTATCAGTCCACAGTGCCACAGTGCATTTCATAACATAACATAACAGGTTAAAGGGCAAAGGAGGGCTAAGGCCCCATAAGATGCCCTGAAGTCCAAACAACCATAACTTAAAACAAAGAACCAACCAACACCAAACGAGCCCAGCACAATTAGATTCTACCACACTTATGGAAGAACTTGTCAATGTTAACCTTAAAGCAGTGCACAGATGTGGAGTTAACTACCCACTCAGGCAGACTATTCCACTCGTTAACAACTCTATGAGAAAAGCTGAACTTCCTAATGTCGAGCCTTGCAAAATTCTTAACTAGCTTCTTACAATGGCCTCGAACCCGAGAATTACATTGAACCTTTAAATAATTGCAAGAGGACAAAGGATTCCTTTCAAAGAGAAATTTGTACACCTGAAGCATGTCCCCCCTAATCCTTCTCAACTCCAGGGTGGTAAGCCCAAGATGCTTAAGTCTAACATGATAAGGTAGGTGTCTCACCTCGGGTATAAGGCGAGTGGCTCTCCTCTGAACTTGCTCTAAAAGAAGCTTGTCCTTTTCATAGAAGGGACTCCAAGCCTGGGCTGCATAGTCGAGGTGGGGTCTTACCAACTGCTTATACAGATTTAGTACAATTTCTTTACTAAAACTACTGAAATTCCTCTTGATCAATCCAAGCACCCTATTAGCCCTAGCAGCAGCAGCGGCACACTGTCTAGATGGCTTTAAATCACCTGTAATAACTACACCCAGATCCTTCTCAAAAGTCACATCACTCAGAATACTACCATTCAAGTTATAATCATAGCTGAAATTTTTAGGACCAAAGTGAAGGACTTTGCACTTATCTGCATTAAAAGACATTTGCCAAGTCTGAGACATGTCAGGCCCATGCCAAAGATACACCAAGAAGAACTATAGAAAACATAAGGAAAATGCCAAATCCACGCCAAAAATCTTCAGAATCAAATTGGAGTGTATGGAATGCACCCTTGGTATCAATGACAAGTCCATTCCAAAATCTGCCCTTTTTACCTTACCGGCCTAGGTTTCGCACCTTTCCACCATGGCGGAATGAAACTAAAGCCCCTGTGTACTGGCTCAGGCCTAAGCGGCTGCCTTATGTGAGGAATAGGACTTAGCCTAGGAGGAGGCTACAAATACTAGCATAGGCCTAGTCCATTACTAACTTAGCTATTTCTATTAGAGTTTCTGTACAGTAGCCTAGCCTACTGTTACACGAATCTAGTGTCTTTCCGCCATCGGTACATTCCGCCATAACATTCCGCCATGGGTTTTGCACCATTCCGCCATGGCTGAAAGGTGCAAAAACATGGCGGAAAGGTGCAAAATCTATGGCGGAAAGGCACTTTCTTAAAATCTGAGAAACAAAAGGTCTTGTTTTCCTTGCAAAAATATTTTCAAAGGGTTATTTTGAGAACGACACATCATTCACTATTAAAATAATCATAATTAACACTTTTCTGCCATGGCGGAAAGACATGTTTTCTATGGCGGAATGAACAAATTTTCTATGGCGGAAAGTACCTATGGCGGAATGGCACGGCCCCCCTGTTACACTTAGGCTAGGCCTAACAGTAGTTAGTCGTCGAATACTGTAAGTTCAAAAGACAAAATAGAATCTTGCGAAAGAAACGTTTTTTAGCAAAATCAAACGGTAGGACAAAAGCAAGAAATACAGAGGCCTAACGTTATATACAACCTTAGAAAAAATTCTTTTCAAGCTCCCAGTAGCACAGTTACACCACTTAAGACTTTAAGTGACTGTAGTTGGGTTGAATCCATGAACTTCAACCGCCATTTCTTCGGTAGACTCGAGTAGTGAATTGAATTTAGCTAAACAACTGAAAACCAAGTTGACAACAGTGTTTCCACACTCTGAATTCATTTTTCCTGAAATGGAATCTAAAATTTCCGGAAATCAGCTTGGTATTTCCTGATATTTTCAATAACCCTTCTTTATACTACTTAAAAGGCTGATTTAGGATTTTACCCTGTCAAGCCATACATTATTTCCATAGGCCATACGCCATTTCCAGATTTCCCGAAATTTCCTGAAATAATCCCTCTTCCCGAAACTTTCCCGAAGAGCACCCGAATTTCGGGTAATTTCGGGAAGAGTGGAAACATTGGTTGACAATCTAGCAATACGAGCTCTTCCATATTTTGAAATCTAATTTCCTAATATTAAGTAAAAATTTCCTTAAACTGCCTCAATTTCTTCTCAGATTCAGATTTTTATCAATTTTAAAATGTTTTTACGTAAAATAGTACTTAACTTTGCAAAAAAGGCCCAAAGTTGAAAAAATGCTTACGTATTTTTAAACAGGCATGAAACTGTTCATACAAAGTTTCAGTATATCAGTCTACAGGAAATTTCGTTGCAAAGAAATAGAAACTTTTTATTGTGGTAGCTATATGAACAGTGGTTCAATCAGAACGCATTAGATGAGGGTTATTTTTCTTCTACAAATCACAAATAGAGAAGTTAATTCAATTTAAATGTACTTTAAATTGTATGAAATACCTACAAATGCTTAGGCTAATTGAATAAAATAAGGAAATAAATTCATCTTTTTGATTCAGATATAAATCTCTTTACCTAATCGACTCGGCCACTGCTTTCATAACAAAATGGCAGCTCCCATATGTCGGTGGATCACAAAATTCCGTTTAGGCAGAATCCCTCGGAAAAGCAAGTGGGATGGTAAGTGAATACCACAAAGTTTTCCTGAAAAACAGACAATTTTCTGAATTTTCAGGAAGTGGATGTACACCTTTTAGAGTATTTTTCTCAAGGCCAACGTCATTCGCGAACCACAGGCGTTCGAAGCATTATAGGCCTAGCCTGGCGCCCTGGCTGAAGGCCTAACAGGCCTATCAGCCTATAGCCTAGTAATGTTAGGCTATATAACATAACATAACAGGTTAAAGGGCAAAGGAGGGCTAAGGCCCCATAAGATGCCCTGAAGTCCATACAACCTTGACTGAAAACAAAGAACCAACCAACACCAAACGAGCCCAGCACAATTAGATTCTACCACACTTATGGAAGAACTTGTCAATGTTAACCTTAAAGCAGTGCACAGATGTGGAGTTAACTACCCACTCAGGCAGACTATTCCACTCATTAACAACTCTATGAGAAAAGCTGAACTTCCTATTGTCGAGCCTTGCAAAATTCTTAACTAGCTTCTTACAATGGCCTCGAACCCGAGAATTACATTGAACCTTTAAATAATTGCAAGAGGACAAAGGATTCCTTTCAGAGAGAAATTTGTACACCTGAAGCATGTCCCCCCTAATCCTTCTCAACTCCAGGGTGGTAAGCCCAAGATGCTTAAGTCTAACATGATAAGGTAGGTGTCTCACCTTGGGTATAAGGCGAGTGGCTCTCCTCTGAACTTGCTCTAAAAGAAGCTTGTCCTTTTCATAGAAGGGACTCCAAGCCTGGGCTGCATAGTCGAGGTGGGGTCTTACCAACTGCTTATACAGATTTAGTACAATTTCTTTACTAAAACTACTGAAATTCCTCTTGATCAATCCAAGCACCCTATTAGCCCTAGCAGCAGCAGCTGCACACTGTCTAGATGGCTTTAAATCACCTGTAATAACTACACCCAGATCCTTCTCAAAAGTCACATCACTCAGAATACTACCATTCATGTTATAATCATAGCTGAAATTTTTAGGACCAGAGTGAAGGACTTTGCACTTATCTGCATTAAAAGACATTTGCCAAGTCTGAGACCAAGAAAATAACCTATCCAAGTCTTTTTGCAGTAATGAGGCATCATCCTTATCACTAACCTTCCTATAGAGCTTAGTATCATCAGCGAACTTACTAATACTAGATGTGAGAGAGCTATCAATGTCATTGATGAAAATTAAGAAAAGAAGCGGGCCAAGAACAGAACCCTGTGGAACTCCACTTGTAACTTCTTTCCAAGAAGAGAAATTACCATTAACAACAACTCTCTGAGATCTACCATTGAGCCATGAATTTATCCAGTCAGCACAACTGCCCTTGATGCCTAACCTATGCAGTTTAACCATAAGTCTATCTAATGGAACTTTATCAAAGGCTTTTGAAAAATCAAGGTAAATGACATCAACACTGTGCCCACAGTCAAGAGATAAGGAAACATCCTCAAGAAAGCTTAGTAAATTAGTAACACTAGATCTACTCGGTAAAAAACCATGCTGTGACAGATTGAGTAACCCATTATCTAAAAGATATTTAAGCAAACAATCCTTGATTACAGATTCCATAACTTTGCACACAACACTGGTTAAACTGACCGGCCTATAATTGCAAGGCAAGCTCTGATCCCCCTTTTTGAAAATTGGAGTAACATTAGCAATCCGCCAGTCAGCAGGTACAAAGTTTGAATCCAGAAACTTCTGAAAAATAATGCAAAGAGGAACTGACAAAATCTCGGAGCATTCATGGAGAATGGCAGGATGGATCCCATCAGGCCCAGGGGCCTTACTAGCTTTTAAACTCTTCAACTTATTACAAACCAACTCTTCAGAGAAGACAACATCACTGACTAAAGAAGAATTATCAGAATCCCTACAAGTCCCCAAAACAGATGATTCCTTGGTAAAAACAGATACGAAATAATCATTTAACAAATTAGCCATATCCTGATGATCAGTAACTAGTGTGCCTTCATTACCTTGGAGAGGCCCAACACCCTCCTTAACCTTCTGCTTAGACCTGACATAGGCATGAAAAGATTTTGGATTTACCTTAACCTTCTTGGCCAATTGCTTTTCAAACTTAGCTTTAGTGTCAATAACCAAATTTTTAACTAAGAGTTCCTGCTTCTTGTAGACTGCAAAGTCATCAGAATTCTTACTAACCCTATATCGACGCCAGCACTTACGTTTCTTCCTGGCTGCTCTAAGTACCTCTCTAGACATCCAGATTGGCCTATTTTTAACCACAGCTTTCTTGAGTGGGATACACAACTTTGTAGTGTCAGTAACTATATTACGAAAAACACTCCATGCTTCAGCAGGGCCCAAGTGAGACAAACGTGCAACCCAATCCATGGTAAGGAGCTCTTTAGCATGAGTAAAGTTAGCCTTGCTGAAATCTAAAACAGTTTTGTCACTACCTTGAAGATTGCTGAAACAAAGTAACTCAAAGCTAATGAGGTCATGGTCACTAGATCCTATCTTACCACCACTAGCTACATTTCTAACCATGTTTTCATCAGTACTAAGCACCAAATCCAGACAATTATCCTCACGAGTGGGAAACAGAACATGCTGGGTAAAGAAACCATCAGACACTGCCTCGAGAAAATCCCTCCCATGTGACCCACTAGTACATGAATGCCAATCAATATCAGGAAAGTTGAAATCCCCAAACACAACTGCCCTTATTATAGGCTAGTCCAGGACACAGGCGTTCCGAGCATTATATGTACATTTATAATACATTATACATATATATACTAACAAGGTAGGTCAATTCTCTGGACGAAGCCAACAACTTGGCCTATTTTTACACTGTAACACTCACTGTGAACCTCGCTGATTTGTTTCAATCACGTACGATGAGAAAGAACACCCAACATCTCTTCGAGCACAACTAAGGGCATAGAATCACCACTAATCAGAATTATTTGTAAAAAATGGACTCTCGAGGCATTTGCGGTTACACAGGCAGATGACATACAATTATACCCCAGTCTGCATTTCGTGCACTCAGAACTAAAGATCTTCGGCGTGGAGTTGGAATTTTCCTCTTGTTTTCTATTGTTTTTTGGGAAAAAACTTCGAGTCTGACATGGAATGCACCTTGGATTATACCCGGCGCAGCTATCTACAGTAGGCCTATGCCATCTTGTAATGTAAGCGAAAACACGCAGCGCAAGGTAAAGCAAAGTGACAGAACGTGTGTTAACTACCATGAGTCATGATATTTCTTCTCCAGATTTTACAGGAGTACTGTATTGCTGGGTTTTGTGGTCACTGAGATCTTCTGGAAAGGGGCAAAAATTTAAAATGAAATCAGCAACCTTTTTGTGCCATGAAATTTACTGTTTGAGTAAGGAACTTTGTTTACATTAGTATGCTAGAGTTGGTATGCAGTCCTTGTCATGAGCGGATGTCTCTTTCTGCTCTCTGCCATATTCCACCCGGTTTCATTACAGTCTCATTTTTCAGTTTTCTGGCCATCATCTTCTTCACTACTCCATACCAGTAAACGTCTTTTTTGCCCGCTTTTGTATTGGTTCCTCCATTCCTAGGATTTTTGTGAGGGTTTGGTGAATACGTTCCATACTGTGTGTTTGCTTTAGGTAGGTTGAACCACATGTTTAGCCTACCACAGTCTTTCTTGGGCAGTGTGGGTGCCATCATGACAAAAGGTAGGCTTTCCCGTCTTGCTGGCCTCTTCCCCTGCCTGGTGTTTTATGTAGTTAATTTATTTACAGGTACCAACAACAGTTATATTGATGTTTCCGTGACTGGCCTCTTGTGTCATTAAATTATTCTTGTCCTATTCCTAAATGTAGGCGTAACTTAAATTTGGGCCCAGATCTAAAGTTGTCAGCATTGGTCCTAAACCCCCCCAAACTGGTATAAGCCCTTACTTTTCAATATGTTGAATAAATGTTCTAGCACTCTGCCCTTATGATAAATTTACTACTAATGCAATCTGGAGATACTGAACATAATCCTGGACCAGATACCCAGACTTGGCCTTGTGGTTGGTGTGGTGAAAATTGTACTTGGGACCAAAAGAGTGTTGACTGTGATAATTGTAATCTGTACTACCATTTAAAGTGTTCGGACATGAGTGAGACTTCTTATGATAATTACACCCAGCATAACGAAAGTTTTTTCTGGGTTTGCCATGTCTGTAAGTCCCCAACCACACTCCGTCCTTCCTAAACCACCCTATCACATTCCTTTATTACACTTGACGTTAGCAACCTTGACTCTGACAATTTCGACGTTAGTAACCTAAATCTGTCTACCTCTGACCTTTTTCCTCCCCCCTCCTCTCCCAGGACTAACACTAACATGACTTACTGTACCCCAGTCATCCCTGCCATGATCAAAGGCCATTTAGACCTCAATCTAGACCTAGGCCTAAACCTAAACATAAAGATAAAATTGTTGCCATCGTAGTAAATTTTAATAGTCTCATTTCAGGCTTGCTGCCCTGCTTGACAGTACATCCCCTGATATAAATTGGGTTGTGTGACTAAACTTGACAACACAATACCCAATGGTGAAATTCTCCCCCCAGATTATTGTCTCATTAGAAAAGACCGCACTTGCGGAGGGGGTGGAGTTCTCATAGCCTACAGTACTGATTCAGTAATAGCAATGGAGATCAAAGATGACACAAACTGTGAAATCAAATGGGTCCGTATTACTGCCATCATAACAGGTCTATTATACAGTATTTGGTGTTTTCTACAGACCTCCAAATTCCCCGACCTCTACTATCAAAATACTCTTCGACAGAGCATAACTGACTCTTGTGACAAACACCCACAAACTACCTCCATCTACATATTTATGTGGCGACTTTAACCTTAAGGACATTGACTGGACTACTCTATCAAATAAACCAAGAGCTGCCCACCCAGAATCCTTTAGAAAATTAATTGACATTGTGTCAGATTTTTCCCTAGACCAATTGGTCTCTATTCCCACCTGTGGCTCCGCCATCCTCGACTTAGTGCTCTAGAATAAACCCGATACTGTTATTACTCTTAGAACTATTCCTTGTCTGAGCACTACAAATGACCATGATATCATTGTGACTGACATTCTGTGCACTATCCCTGTAATAGGAAACTCCCTAGGAAAATTTACCAATGGAAAAAAGGTGACATCGCTAGTTTAAAGCCAGCTGCTTCAAACTTTGCTACTGAGTACTTGCGTGATTCCAATAATAGAACTGTTAATGAAAATTTCCATGTTATTCAATCCCTTCTTCTTGACAGTCAAAACAAATTCATTCCCACAAAGATCATTTCAGGAAAGTACAGTTATCCTTGGATTACCCCTTTTCTCAAAAAGAAAATGTCTTTAAATAAGAGGTTAGAAGTGATCAAAAATAACTGCAATATTAAGTGTAAAGTAAGATTTGTAAAGCAAACATTACGTTACTAAATTAAGAATTATTGTAAGGTCCTAGCTTTGCTATAATTAATTTCGACCAGCACTGTGCTGGTGGAAGACCCCAGATTTTCAATTGGTCATTGTGAGGACCGTTTATAGGGAGCTATTGGCAACTGGCTATCCACGTGTCTTTACTGAGGACTAACCCCTTTCCCACTTATGTGGTTCAGAGCATGGTTTGAAAACTGCAGAGAACCTTAAAGACACCGCAAGGTAATTCGCATTTTTCTGCCAGCTTCCTCAAGTTCTGTGAGTATCCGCGGGGCACTGCCAAAAGATTAAAACCTATTTAATTTTTCTGCCAAAATGAAGTGGAAAACTCAAAAATTTAAGGAAACCATGCAAACCATGAAGGAACCATACTGACCACAAGCAAAACGTGAAACTTCTGTTGCCTACCACGAGACTACTGCAGCCTGGCGTCACCCTGAACATCTGCAGGTGAAATTGTGACTATCTGCAAAGCCACCCCTTTGTAGCCACAAGGACAGAGTGCATATCTGTTTAGACAACATGATTTCTCGGTGATCACTGTCTGTCATTCCTAGTGATCCATTGACACATCGCACATCTTCTACAACCCTACACCTACACAGTACCGCAGTTACCGCTACACCACCGTGATCAACCTGTAATCACACCACCTAGGTAATAAAAAACTGACTGAAAACCATACTCCAGGATCGCATGCAACAGTAGCACTACAGCATAAGTGGGAAAGGGGTATCAGCATTTTGGCATAGGTTTAACTTTAGGCATAACCTTACACTAACATAAGGTTAATAGCAGATATTACGGTACCCGCATGTTTCACCCCACTACAAGTAGTTCAACCCAGTCGTTTTGCCCTACTACCAGTTCAGCCCAAAGGGCAAGTTGTTTCGCCCTCTAATATAACTACCAGTTTGCCCCCTTAATTGCACGTACCGACTGCAGTGGTCAAGTGGTTAGAGCATCCGACTTGCAGCCGGAAGGTCTAGGGTTCAAATCCTGGCCGGGTCATACCAAAGACTTTAAAAATGGAATGCTCAGCATAAACAATGGAGTAGGGAAAACAAGCCAGTGAGCCACAACTGGAAAAAAGGCCGTGGTCGTCTCGACTTGAACCAATTGGTTGGAAACTGGGACGTTAAACCTCATCTAACCTAACCTAACCTTAATTGAAATAGTTGATTTATGAAAATTAGCATTTGCAGGTGGGTACCTGAAAATATAACTTCCGTTAGGCTACGAGTTCATTGTAAAGTCATAATAAGAAATTTTGCTTTGCATGTTGATATAATATAACATCAACATATCTTACTGTACGTACGGGCATGACAAGTGTTCTTAGGGGCGTGCATGATAAATTTTGCAAGAAAAAGTAACGTTAGTTGTTCTGTCATGCGTGCAATCTATGTTACTGTAGTAAAACTTTCGATCCGGGTAGCAATTTCAGAACTGGGTCTTGACATCATTGATTGGGTACTCGGGTACCCGGTGCAAACACTAATGAAAATATCCAAATTCAGGTGTGAATGTTCATGTTTGGTATGAACTCAAAAGAAAAATCCCAAAATAGGCCTAGCCAAGGGACTGCAGGAACAAAGACATCAGCATTTTGGAAAAAAGATTGGCCTACAGTAGGCCTATGCAGAAATTAGCCAAAAAGAAAAAAAAAAGAAATCATAATTGAATGGCTTCTAAAATAGATACTTGTACTGCGAAAAAAGGATTAAATTTCATGTAGTGTGTGCAAAATGTATGGCACATACACTACAGGTAATACCTTATTAGAGACCGACTCATGGTATTGCCATGCTGTTATCAAATTTGGTGGGTAATTAGAAAAATGATTTGCAACAAGTTTTTGTATGAACAAATTTCATATTATTCCATGAAAAAGTTAGATACTGTATTACAGTGGCTGAATAGTACAGTGCAAAGTATAGACAAACACACCCAGAAAGTATTAACAGCAGGCAGTATAAAGTTATTGCAAAGGATGAGATGAGCTACTGAGGTCTTCAGCATAATATGAAATTTTGCCAACATTTAATGTCATCCTGAATCAATTTTAGCCTCTGGGCCTACAGTAAATTAGTCTTCCAATGCATTTCTCAAGTTAGGGGACAGGTAATCAACAAGTGAACAACCTAGTACAGTGTACTCTAGCATGTCAGGGGTGAACTGGTCAGCACATGGGCATGGTTTTCATTAACCTGAGCTCCCGGGTCTCAGATGCACGACAAGCCACCTAGACACTTGGAAGAAAATTCTGTGCGTCCTGTGAACGCATGACGTTCAGCCTTATAGGCACAAAAATTGACATAGCTCTAAATGTTGCAGAATATCTTGGCAAAAAATACCCCAAATGTGCTACAATATACTGTACTGCACACTTGCAGTCAAAGTTCCTTTGAAGCTTCAAGCCTGCATATTTTGCAGCGAATTTTTCAGTTTATGCCAACATACTACTAGAAGCAATATAATGTTGTAGGCCCTCATGCATGCCAGTCATGAGATGTGCTCCATTTCCACAGAAACTCAATACATATGCCTGTCTGAAGAGTATAGCTCCATATCTTGTGCACACACGTACATATCTGTATATGTCTGGAAATAGAAAGCTGAGAGTTTCGGGACTCTTGAGATTGTAAGCCTAATGATAAGTGTTGGGCGATATATCGAAAATTATCGTTATCATGATAATTTCTTTTTATCGTGATACGATAACAAGAATTCAAAAATGACAATAAATTCTTGAAAAAAAAATGAAAAATTTGCCTTGTAATGCTTTATTTCTTCTCATTGCAGTCTCCAAAATGTTTTTTTTTTATTTATTGAAGACATTCTTTTTATACATTGAACTGATGAACAATCGATGAAAGTTCATCATTGAATATTCTAACATGCATGACCATGGAAGAGAACTTCAAGGAAAATTTGTCTTTATGAAAATTATCGTGGATATAGAATAATCGCGATAAATTTTGTTCTGTTATCGCGAGGGTAAAAAAGTCAGTATCGCCCAACACTACTAATGATAACTCTGATTGGGGCATACTGGCTTATTGGGGGTGAACTGGTTATAGGCGAAACAACCGTGAACCAATACTACAAGCATACATACAGCATATATGACTCTGTAGGCCTGTACTCTCAAGGTCATGCAGGACACTTCTCCTGCTTTGACGAAACATGAAACGTGACCTATTTTAAAAAGTGTAGCAAGGCCATGTAACTTAACACTCTCCTAGTGTCATTCTGCCATTGTTATATTCTGCCACGACACTAGCCATATGTTTTGCACCTTTCTGTCATGGTGGAATGGTTCTTAACTCAGGCTATAGTAGAAGGCACATTTTGGAAACGGGACTTGTCATCGGTACAAATTGAGAGCATATTAGATGTAAGGTAGGCCTAACTTTCAGTCAGGAGACTTTTGGAAGAGCATGGTAGGAAAAACCGAGGAAAGCTGCATAGCATGCTTTTTATATAGCCCATTGAAGAGAAGTGTATTGTATAAATGGTGGTGAGGTGGTTGAATATAGTGGTTGACTAGATGGCACAATTACAGAATGCAGGTCCACTGTGTATCTTTTCATAGTGTTCGGATTCACAGATTCCATTTCCCCATGTCAATCTCAAATTTAGCTCAAGGCAAGAAAGAAGATGGCATCTGTGTATCAGCAGATTCCTTCCCTGGACTTAGGCCCATACTAGTAGGTACATTGTGGATGTGCACATTTTCTGTCACCTGTTTCAAATTGAAGTCCTTCCAACAATATTTGAATGTTTAGTAGAGACAGGAAAACATTTCTGAGGATGTGCAAAATTCCCACATTCGCTCACCTCAGCCCTTCAGTGCTGTGGTTGGACTGAGGTTGGCTGTGCATGGCTGCTACTGTACTCTAGTTGGTCACAGCAAGTTAAACAGATCAAGAAGGTACACTAAAACTGTACACAATTATGCAATACAAAGGCTTAGGTGCAGGAGTAGCTGTTGCAGGTTACAAGTGTGAGCTGTAAGTATAGGATAAATGAGAATAAGCATCATACAATGCTATCAACATTGATATGTACTGTATTGGTGAAACTTCAGTGCTCCTGGAAAACTACAAAAGCCCTGTTTTAAGCCCTGTTATTGTCATACTTATTAATTTTCAAAATCTTACTTTTCTCCTATGCTGTTGAGATTTTTGATCCTACTTTTTCACTTTGGTACAAGCATTTGATGACCTTATTCATCTACCTGTAGCCTGAAAGGCATTTACTCCAGTCCCAAAAAGCAAAAAGCATTTATTATGCAGCAGTTAGTCTTTTTCTCACTAGCTCATGGGACTTTTCATTGTAAACTACCACTAGACCACATTTGAGCTAGCCCTGTTCTAGCAGGCTTACATTTGTTGAGCCCTGGTTCTTTTACAGAAAACAGTTGAAAAGCCCATAAAATGTTGTTAAGTTCTATGATTGCCTCTTTGCCAATTCTTTGTTTGAATTTTGGCAATTGCTTTTTCTTGTGGAAAACTCTAAATTTTATTTTGGTCCTAGCTGTAACCAATTCTGACATGAATGTACAAGTGATCGTCTCCTGTTCAGGGTTGTCTTAATATTTTTTTTTTTTCAAAATGCTGCTCAATATTGTGTGCTGTGGGAGTTATGTTCCCTAAGTTGAATACAAATGTCACTTAATTTGAACATTTGTTATTGTTTCTGGAAATTTCATTGCGTCAGACTGACAAGGTGTAAGGGGGTGAACTAAGTTGAAAATGCTAAACCAGGTGGGATGAATTTATGTAGATCTCAATGCATTTTGCCACTTTGGTTGATAAAGACATTAAGCAGAAGGCTCAAATCAGCCATTGTAGATTGTGATAGGAATAGGCATAGGAATAGGAATAGGCATTGTTGCAAAAGATGTGCTCTCTAAAACCAGTTTTAAGAATTTTGACGTTTTTGAGCTTTATCCCTTGTAATGTAATGTAAACACAGTGCTGCTCTTCTTTCAGTTGAATAATCTTGAAGGTCACCAAAAGCCTTATTTATTAAGAAGCCTGACCATTTCAAAGCATGATACTGTACAACACTGAACTCTTTGTAGAAAATTACTGTTGTGAAAAACTTATTAGCTCTTACTGTACTTATGAGTGGGACCAAGGAGCTTTCACAGACAATTACAGTACTCCCCCAGATCCTTTAAAGTACAAAGTAACAATCCCTTATTCTCACTACCACGTTTATATTTGCAGGGGAATTGGTGATAAGAAGTCCAGTGATTCTTCATCAAGCTAGACTTGCTACCCAGAGTGGTGACACCAGCAAAACAAAGACACCATTGAAGAAGCCTTACACTCCAGTTGGGAAACATGATGACCCCCAAAGACACAGAGATGCTGAGAAGGAGCCTCTTGCACCATTTCCAAATGACGTTAATCCAGAAACAGGAGAAAAAGGAGGACCCCGTGGTCCAGAGCCAACCAGATATGGTGACTGGGAAAGGAAAGGAAGGTGCATTGACTTTTGATGACATTGTTGGTATAATGTGAACAACCGGTGTTGGTTTCTTGGCTGAAGAGTTGTAAGGTGTCATCAGATGACCACAGCATGTTTTAGACTTCAGTGGTCAGCGCAATGAAAAACATGACTCCAAGTCTCCAAATGGAACCATGGAAAATGGAAATGATTTATTTGTACCATAGAGAGCACTAACATCCTTTTTTTTAGATTTATACTGTGAAGGAGCAGGCTTGTAGCCACGGGGGGCATGTGCCCCCCTCCCCCAATTTTTCAATAAAAGGTCTTGCACTGAAGGAGGAAAAATTTATTAAGAGACCAGCCTTTTTGGAATACAAATATAAGAAGAAAAAATGGAAAATCTTGCACCATCTTGCATCTAGAGTCCTTTAAATAGGCAAAAATTTTCAAAGGGGAGGGGGACACCTGTTCCCCTTAGACCCCTCCCCAGGTCGGTGACACTCCAACATCGATGTCCCCCCCCCCAAATTGATTAGTATGGCTGTGGGCCTGTGAAGGAGTGCCTCTTTCTGTCAACAAAGTGGATGACTTTAATGCCCTTGAATATGATGGCTAGTAGTTCGAAACTTTCCTCGCAAAATTTTGCCAAAAATGTGTAATTCTTGTCTTTCTTTAGAAAATGGAAAAGTATGAAGGCTACAGTGAAAGCCAGTTCAAAAGAACAGAGTGAATTTTCCCCACATTTGAAATCACCAGAAATATTGTATTCATAAAAAATAAGGCTAGAAAAATTATTGGTTATTTTATTTTTGCTTCTCTTGTTGGATTGTTAAAGTACTGTCGGTGGATGTGGAATAAAGACAGTAACTACAGATGAAGTGTTTTAAAAAAGTGTTGGTATGACTGACCTTATGTGCTCAAATTAGTAAAATATTTCATGTATTTCATATCATGAATTGTCAGCTAAATTATCTTTGAAAGAGTTGGACAAGGGAGAAGAGGTTATGCATTTTGCATGTAGTAATATTGTTTGGTACCAAAGATACAAATATGTGATTAATTAAAGCAAAACTACATTTTATAAACAGTATTTGGTGTTTGAAATTTTACAGCATGAGAAGGAATTCTGTTTAATAAAACCAAATGCAGAAGTCATGGCCCTTGACTCATGTTATTGCCTTAAATGCCTCTTTGCATAAAAAACAGTATTGAGATCATCTTGAACATATAGCCAAAGACCACAGAAAGAGGACAATATGGAACAAATATTCTAGATTTATTTATGTGACAGATGCTTATTGGAGTCTTACCTTCTGAAAAGTCTCCCTTTTATTCACATATCATTCTATGTCAAATGTTATTTTATTCAAAATTCCATCAATTTCCAAAGAAGCATTCAAGTAGTGAGAGATATTTGTCCTTATCAATCTCAGAACCTCATTCTGCCGCCCCACGCAGCTAAAGCATACATACAGCACAACTTCCTCAATTCTTTTAGTTCCTTCTTATTTCTGTGGAAGAAGCTGGAAGAGACCTGTATCTTGAGTGAAGACAAAGCATGGTTTCCGAGGGTTTTTTCACGCAAATCTTCATAATCAGATCTACTTTGAAAAGCTACCCTCGCTATTTGCAACAGGCCAGACACTTAGCCACTAGGGGGCACATCCCCCCCCCCCCCCCAATTTTTTCAATACTGAAAAGGACTTACACTGAAGGAGGAAAAATTTTTATGAGACCAGCATTTTTGGAACACAAATATAACAACAAAAAATGAAAAATATCGCACCATTTTGCATCTAGAGTCCTTGACATAGAAAAAAATTTTGAGAGGGGAGGGTCCCCCTCCCCTTAGACCCCTCCCCCAGGCCGGCAAAACTCTGACATCAATGTGCCCTCCCAAATTGGTTATTCTGGCTACGGGCTGCAACAGACACTGGAAACAAAAAAATCTGGAGAATATGCATTTTGTTTTAGACATTTCTGCAATCTTCTTTGTCGTCGCTGATAGATTCCGTATGAGGACACTGTCTACTTTGGTTGGCACGGTCGTGCAACTGACACTGCCATTAAGTGATCTCCTAGCATTTGATGTATACTTGCTTATCTTACCTCCCTGAAAAAAAAATCATCCAAAGTGAGGGCTATGGTAGCGATTTTCCGTTTTACCAAAGTAAAGTTTCTACCTCTTAACTCATAACAGTGGAGAGATTCAATTTAACATTCACCATTGGCAATTGCTCCAAGAATAAGAGCGATTTAATAGAGCCATTTCTTTGTGTAAAATGAACAACTTTTCCCAGATGGTATCTGTAATCTGTTTACAAAGATTCCAACCGTCCCGGTTTGGAGTACATTTTCCGAGTATCCTGGTTTGCCTGCTAATTGTCCCGGTTTCCCGAAAATGTTTTGTGCACTAAAAGTGGGACAGCGTACGCCCCGACTAGGGTCGGACGGCCTGACGGTCCATTATTTTCATCCTTAATATGAGTGGAAATTCTCCTGTAGGGACTAAAAATTTCGGCGCGCTAGGCGCGCCACATGAAGCTATTTGTTCCCTTCTTTACATCATATGCTTGAGTGTAAAGTTAACCTAATCCTTAGACGAATGTATTGTAGTTCACATCATTTATCCGCAGAACGTAGCCCAGGGCCACGGGTGAGCCTACCTTAGGCATACATTTTCCGTAATGTTATCGGGAATTCCCTACTCAATCTCAATCCTCTTTTCGTTCGACAGGCACATATAAAGGGAACCTAGGCTCTTCGTCCATTATAGGGAAAAAAAAACTTGTGAAGAAATAAAAAAAAAATAGGAGAGGAAAACAGTAGAAAAAATGGAAACGTCACTGAAAATAGAAGTGTTGATGTAGGGGGTAACAGCTAAATTTTGGAATTGTCCCGGTTTGAAGAGTCCAAGGGTTGGAATGTCTGTGTTTAAATGTTCTCCCGACCTCACCAACTGTAGTTCTAAAGGTACCACCCCCTATGTGCTCGAGTCTACTTTTGTGTTGTTTAAAGGAAACAACGAGGTGTCACAATATAACAGAACTTACCGTATGGCTTTCATCATTTTTGGTTTCGATGATAAGAGAAACCTATGCATTCATGATGGCGTGTGTGTGTATGTATGTGTGTATGTTCGTGTGTGTGTATGTGTGAATGTGTGTGTGTGTATGTGTGTTTGTGACACTTTGCTCGTTAACACGATATCTCAAGAAGGGAAACTCTGACAGTTCTCAAACTTGGTACATAGATGCCCCATATTGAGAAGAAGAACCCTATTGTTTTTGGTGGGGGTCAAAGGTCACCTGGGGTCACCGGGGGTCAAACTCTGAAAACCTTGTTAACACAATATCTTGAGGTAGGAAGCTTGGATGAATTTCATATTTTGTATGTAGATGCGTTATGGTATGAGGAAGAACCCTATCATTTTTGGTGGAGGTGACAGGTCATCTGGGGTAACCGGGGGTCAAACCCTGAAAACTTCGTTAACACGATATCTCAAGAAGGGAAACTGTGACAGTTCTCAAACTTGGTACATAGATGTCCCATATTAAGAGGAAGAACCCTATTGTTTTTGGTGGGGGTCAAAGGTCACCTGGGGTCACCAGGGGTCAAACTTTGAAAACCTTGTTAACACAATATCTCGAGGTAGGAAGCCTGGATGAATTTCATACTTTGTATGTAGATGCGTTATGGTATGAGGAAGAACCCTATTATTTTTGGTGGAGGTGAAAGGTCATCTGGGGTCACCGGGGGTCAAACCCTGAAAACTTCTTTAACACGATATCTCAAGAAGGGAAACTGTGACAGTTCTCAAACTTGGTACATAGATGTCCCATATTAAGAGCAAGAACCCTATTGTTTTTGGTGGGGGTTAAAGGTCACCTGGGGTCACCGGGGGTCAAACTCTGAAAACCTTGTTAACACAATATCTTGAGGTAGGAAGCTTGGATGAATTTGATACTTTGTATGTAGATGCATTATGGTATGAGGAAGAATCCTATTATTTTTGGTGGAGGTGAAAGGTCATCTGGGGTCACTGGGGGTCAAACCCTGAAAACTTCGTTAATACGATATCTCAAGAAGGGAAACTGTGACAGTTCTCAAACTTGGTACATAGATGCCCCATACTAAGAGGAAGAACCCTATTGTTTTTGGTGGGGATTGAAGGTCACCTGGGGTCACCGGGGGTCAAACTTTGAAAACCTTGTTAACACAATATCTCGAGGTAGGAAGCCTGGATGAATTTCATACTTTGTATATAGATGCGTTTTGGTAAGAGGAAGAACCGTATCATTTTTGATGGAGGTGAAAGGTCATCTGGGGTCACCGGGGGTCAAACCCTGAAAATCTTGTAAACACAATAACTTGAGTTACAAAGCTTGGATGAATTTCATACTTTGTATGTAGATGCATTTTGGTAAGAGGAAGAAGCCTATCATTTTTGGTGGAGGTCAAAGGTCATTTGAGGTCACCAGGGGTCAAACCCTGAAAACCTTGTTAACCTGATATCTCCAGGTAGGAAGCTTGGATAAATTTCATACTTTGTATGTAGATGCGTTATAGTAAGAGGAAGAATCCTATCATTTTTGGTGGAGGTCAAAGTTCATTTGGGGTCACTGGGGATTAAACTCTGAAAATCTTGTTAACACAATATCTCCAGGTAGGAAGCTTGGATAGATTCCATACTTAGTATGTAGATGCGTTATAGTGAGAAGATGAATCCTATTGTTTTTGGTGGAGGTCAGAGGTCATCTGGGGTCACCAGAGATCAATGTCTGAAAACCTTTTCAAGATGATATCTCCAGGTAGGAAGCTTGAATAGATTTCATACGTGGTAAATTGATGTGTTATAGTGAGAAGATGTACCCCATTGTTTTTGGTGGAGTTTAAAGGTCATCTAGGGTCACCAGAGGTAAAAAAAGCAAAATTTCCCAAGAATATCACATGGGTTCACCAGAGGTCAAAGAGCAAAATATCCCAAGAATTCCCAAGATCGTCATCTGGGGTCATCAGAGGTCAAAACGCAAATTTCCCCAGAATTCCCAAGACTAAATAGTAATACAAAACTGTATTTTTCCAACATGTTAAGATAGTATTTGACCATTGACTGAAAGGTATGGGACATCATGGCTTTATTTGGAATAGAACATACAGTATATCATCGAAACCTCAATGCATTTTTGCATTCTGGTTCATAAATTCGACGAGCTTCTACTATCTCACGTTTTCGTAAAGATGATACATACAAAGGACAGTTCTTTCATAAAAGTGACTACAAACTTTTCATTTGTTTTGAACGCATTGTTATTATTTATTTATTCATTTTTTTTTTTTTCGTTATAAAGAATTTCCTTGGGGTATTTGCAATGGTAGTCGTTCAACAGCTTATGAAGCCTCTCATCGGTAAACGGGGTTGTCTTCTCATGTCACAAAATGGGTGATGATTAACGGTGAACGGTTTCACCACCTCCCAAATTTCTCGGCTTGCTCTTCGTAAAAGGTCCGGATTTACCTCTTCGTCCGCCAGAGCGTACACTGAGTACTTGTTTAGCATTGCAATAGCTACAGTAATGCGATCCTCCAATGTTCCTGGTGCGGAGAGAACGAAGAAAAGATAATATATGATGAATTTTCAAACCATTGAAGGATTGTATTGATGCCTTCATGTTCTCTAGCACTTGCCGTGCACGCATCGTCGGGAAGTGAAATTATTCCAACCCCATCATGGGTTGCGCCTGCAGAAGGCTAAGGGTCATATGTCCCACCATCTAGTCCTGGCCTTCCATCCGGATAGTTTTTCCCATATTGTCATAGGTGGAGTGAAAAAGACAGTGTGGGAATTTCGAACGGCGGTAAGTCATTTCAACGGTTTGCTTGATTTAAGGTTTGCCCTTGAAGACGACAGCTTTCTGAATCCCCAAACGCGGAAGGAACAGTTGTCGGCAGGGCCACACATCCCCGTGCCAGACTGCCTACGGGCTTGGCGTCTGTCATCATAAGACGCCTGTATGGCGAAAATGCGGTAACTTATCCCCTAGATTGCAGAAAATTGCACTTTGTTCTGTAAATCTGTTAATGTGGAAATTAGGCATGCCGTTCCCCCACTCCTTCTTATATTATTAGTATTCATGTCCACGCATACACTCGTCATTGAGCTGTTTTCGCGCATTGTAGCCCTTCGTCTCGTCGTTAACCTCTTCAATGGATTTTAAAAGAGATGATTTTAACTGGGTGCGCCACCCAACCACTAAATAAAGTTATAGTTTAAATACATTATAAGAAAATTTTGTTACATTTTTCTTCTTCTCTTTCTTTCTTCTTTCTTTCTTTTCTCTTTCTTTTCTTTCCTTTCCCTTTTTTTTCAGGGCGACGCTAACACTGAACATTGAAACGATTCTTTACAAAATGATGATAGGATAGCACGAAGCTAATTGTTTTAAATTTGCTGGTGAGAGAGCAAGCAAGTTAGTATGGATCTGGCGGATATGATGTGATGGAGGGAGGTTATAAAAGGGACGTGCAGTCACGGCCTCTGTTCGTGACAGTTGACTGACTGGTGTCCAAAACGTGGAAATCTGTCACCCCGTCATATTTAAAGCTTCCTAATTACCAACCAAGCGATTGCGTTCTCTGCATGGTCTTCGAATAGATCACCCACTGGTTTCCAAGTATTGAAAGAACCAATGGGTGTATGAGTTATGCACCACATTTTACAAAATTAAGTTTTAACGAATTACACTGTGAGAACTTCGTAGATCTTTCTTCATAGACATACCTAGTCCTACAACACCTTCAATCGCTGGTAAGCAACATGAAATTTTCTTCAATGTTTGATACCACAAATGTGAGATTAGAGGATCGAGCTCTCCCTGTAAAGATGGCGCATAGCCAGATGTTTTTGTCTACATTTTGGTGTGGGAAAGGGTGAGGTGCTAGGGTAGAGTTGAACGGGAGAGGTTTTGATCGCATGGATCTGTCATGAGGATCCGAAGGTAGCAGAGATTTGTTAACATGTATATGTGTAGGCAGCCGGCAATACGAGGTCTCACAGTGGCGTATCCAGGATTTTTTAATGGAGGGGGGCGCAATTACGGCAGTGCATGGCTAAAAATGTGCAAGTGTAGCGTCTACTGAGAGCGCAAATTGCAAAACTCTAACGGGCGGGCTCCAACGGGCGGGCTCCAGGTTCCCCTCGTATGGCCATTAGCGGCTCGCCATAGGGGCACGGGGGCACTTGCCCCCCCCCAAAGTTTCCAAAGCATGGTCTTCAATTTTCCACAAAAAATAATAAATAAATATAACAAAACATGTTACCGAGATGGGGTAAGGCCCTCCCTTTTCCTAGATTCGGTTTAAAATTAAAGAAGTGATTAACATTCCAATGCAATGCGAAGGTTAAGTGCTTTCAAAACGACATTTTTCGGCGCGCTTCGCGCGCGTTTTCTTAGTTTCATGTTTGCTACTATATGTACTTCAGACATCACAAATGGACCTACCATTAGTGCGAGCTAAGGTAATCAAAACAAATGAACACGCTGTGGTATTTGTAATCTGATCGGCTTAGGCATCATAATGTCTTTTACAGAGGGTAACGGTCATGCTTGAGTTAAATGCCCATAATTTTGCAGAGACTTTAGAGCTTTCAGGGTCATTAGATACACAACCCATTAGCCGTGTTGATTATCATCCACGACTAAAAGCAGTTTTGCCCGGATGTCACCTGGCCAGATTAGCATAGGTATCTGCCTACAAAAAATTGTAACGGGCATGTAGTCTAAACGTATTTTGTTTCCCGAAGGAGAGGTTTCCCTTCCCTTCCCTTGTCCAAACTAGACAGCGCCGTTGGCCCACGAGCGGTCTTATGACTGTCAAATGGCATGTTATAAGTAAAAGGTTCTCCACCTCTGTGCTAAAGTATACTGTTTCAGTTGATTTAAAATAAACACACCAAACAGTCAATCTAAGCTCAGTGTAGTGAGACTTTTTAACCTAGCTATTTGTATTTAGGATGAGACTTCGTTCTGAGCTAGGGGAATTCCCCTCCCCCTTTAAAAAATTTCGTTTCGGAACGGTATTGAGATCCAAAATAGTGTTATCATTTCATCGTTTTCAAGTGTCTTCTGTGCTCGAAATTTTCGTTTTAAGGAAACAATCCAGAAAACCAACATTTTATGGCTTCATATGGCAAAGCTGAAACATATTGTGACACAATGGAAGAAACAACAAAATATTTAAAGGTGGGGCTCATTTTATACAAATGAATCAAACCGCTTTGCCCATTTCACCTGCCTCTTACTCCCCCCTATATGGAGTAGCGATCGGCTGATATGGTTTTATTATTTTTAAAGTAGTCAGCTCATGACTGACTGCCTGAAATGGTTTTTGAAGAGCTCTTGAAAACTACATGGGGCATCGCTGTAATACATAATAATAACCATACTGCTTACTGTACTATCCGGAGCTGACCATTAATATTGCCGGGGGTGGGGATGTCTTCCGAACCTCCCTGAATACGGACGTGAGTTTGCCCCCCCCCCCCAAACAAAATTTCTTAGAGCCGCCCATGTGTATGGCAACTGGTGGTTGTTAGGAGCGCAAAACCCGGGTGGGGCCGGGGAAGCTCGAGGCATTTTAGCGTTTCAGATACACCTGAAAGATTGTTTCAAGGGATATGTTTAACGGTGCAATTCCCTAATCTTTAAGTTTTGAAATATCTGACACTTTGTAATCACAGAAAAGCTGTAGCAATATGCACATATACATTTAGCCATAGCAAGATAGCCTCAGGAAGTTGGTATGCACATGTGCGCCAGCATGCCATACTTTCTCATGTCTAAAGGCAAGTTTCTCTTGGCGTACAGAGGCAAGTGAGTAGACTGGTAGACGAACTGACTAATAATGTTTCTTCAGCTCCGCAAGAGCAATTAAACTTGAAGCTTGGAGTGTTCTGCAAACGACAAGGGATTCATGGGCCAGCACAAGGCTCTGGCGTGGTCCAGGATAGGAGTAACATGATGGTGGGATCCAGGAGAGAGAATTTCCAGGAAGCTGAGCTGTTAACAAAATGAGGACACCTGCACGCAACTGACCTGAAAATGACACGCACCAGCTCTTCATAGTTGTCGAATAGTGCAAACTATGAACTAAATCCTGCGCGGACAACTTGACAAAGTAGGAAAGGTAACGAAGTAGGTAGGCTATAACCAAACGGTGGGCGGACGGGGGGGGGGGGTGGGGGGGGGTGATAGGACTAATTATAAGCACTGATATAAAAAGGTTTATTCTTTGCAAATGTGTCATGTAAATGCAGAAGTACCATTGACCAAAATATGTATAAATAATATTGTATACATTATTATGTATAAATAAGCTTGCATACCTAGTAGAGCTTCAAATCAGGGAGTTGTTATTTAGCAACTCCCTGTTCAAATCATGGTAATCGTCCTTCGATTGTTACTCAAAGTATTAAAATGAAACATGGAAACCTCTTGATGCCCGTCCTCTTAACTTGATTGGAGTTTGGGGGCCAGAGTACTTTATGTATTGTATGGTGCTAATAATTTTGTTTGCACTAGAAATCATTGACCACGGTAAAAATTGTATGCAGGACTGACATATTTCCAATTTTCTAACTAACTATGCTTGCTACCATGTCCATTTGACAATCTTCTAAAAAGGAAGAGAAAAGCGAATAAATCTTCCCATCTGTTCAATCTGTGTCCCTCCATTATTACATCTGCACTGGAAACTTGTGAGGCATTGGCTGTTAAGTAAAGCAATATGTTTAATGTGCTGTTGAAGAAATGTGGCAGAGCAGGTGAAAGGGGACACCTTTCGTAGTTAAAGAAAGATTTGTGACAGAAAACACCTTAAAATACGTCAATCGTTCCTTCGTAAAATAACCGGACCCCTCTCCCTACAGACCTTTTGTAACTTTTTCGGGATGACTAATTTTAGATACTGTTCGACAATAGCATGTGGCATTGGCCCCACACCCCATGCCGGCGCCACTCTTCATAGGTAGGAAAATTTTATTGTGCAATCAATTTTCCAGATGAGATGCCCTCTTTCCCCCGCCTGGCTACGGGCCTGTATGTCACTGTGTTTACAGACGAGTGGTTCGAGAGTTTCACCGCTCTACATAGTATGTAAGTGATGCAGAGTATGCTCTACTATAATCAAAGATATGCTGGGTGCAGGCTATGCTAGCCTTTCCTGCAGCCTGGTACTGGTGGTGTTACACGTATTGCGTCTATGTTCTTTACTGACTTTTATGCTTTCACGATCGATAGACATAATTTTGTGGGATCAGATGCCAAATATTGTATCATTTCCATCCCGTAGGAATGTTCATGCACCAAAAATATACTTTTGTTGCTTCTGTTTTATTTTATTTTTGTTTAAAGTGCCAATGAGGGAACGCCCCTTGAGCCCTTTAGTGTCAGGCCCGTAGTCAAGGGGGCGAAGCCACCCTTGGAAAATTTTTCGCCCCCAGAAGATCAAAAAGTAGCATTGCCATAATGCATTTTAGTATGTTTCTCCCCCTCTGGAAAATTTTTCGCCCCCCCCCCGAAGCTTTTTCGCCCCACTTCAGCACCTTGTCTGGCTACGGGCCTGTTTAGTGTCCGACACTGTCTCATGATATTGTGAAATTTTCATATCATGAAAAGGTGACTTAATTAGTGAGAACTATTAAGAGTGGCATCGCCGAAGCGAGCGGGGGTGGGGGTGTCACACCCCCTCCCCCCCAATATTTGGTCGCCGTCGGCAAATTTTCGGTGTCGGCAAAAAGAGGAGAGGGAAAGAAAAAGAAGAGGAAAAGAGGAGAGGAGGAAAAGGAGAGAGAAGAAGGGAAAAGAAAGGGAAAGGAAGGGAGTGAAAGGGAAGACGGAGAATGAAAAGAAAGGAAGATAAAGAGAGAATTCGGGCCAGTCTGTTATCGGCTATTTCGATTTTCGGCTATTCGTCTCATTGACCCATTCAAGTAGAAGGCCCGTCGGCAAATTGATTATGCATGTGACGGCCGTATCAACGGCCGTCGGTGTAATTGGACGAGTAACGAGTGACCGTCGGCAACTCGGGAAAAGAAAGGGAATTAACAGCCACCGTATATGTGCACTATTTCGGGTCATATGACATTCTTGAAAAACCACTTTCTGCACATTATTCCTCACTTTTATCATCACCATGGGGAGCAGCATCCGATTACCCATGGAGAGGGTATCCTTAGCCCGTCTTCTAAACCCTAACCGTGACTTCAAACACATTTTGCAAACTTCTGAGGATCCCTAACCCACAAACATCCTGTGGAAAAAATAATGCGTGCCGCGCGTGTCTTCCCTTCACTGCAATCTCAGACTTTTAACTTTTGAACACCGAAATGAAACAGATACAGAACCCATCTTCAGATCCTGGCGTTCAAAGCATATTTTAAACGCCTGTGCTAAGATTCTGAACCCTTTTTCTCCCCCTTTTGAACGCCGGACGCCTATCCACTTATCGTATTTGTACGCCTGACGCGTCTAGTGTTCAAATGCCGAACACATAGTATTCCAGTTCTGAACGACAGTTCATCTCCTGAAGTATAGTGGCATGACGGGAGGAATAGCCTAAAACATTAGAATTTACCGGAATCTTTACATTGGATAACGCATTATGAACCAAAATATACCAATCCTGCATGAGACTTATTTTTTATCGAGAGATTATGCTAAAACCTCAGAGCTTCCAGGGGAAGCCCCCCTCCGGACCCCCACCAGGGGCCCTAACGCCGGCCCAGTGTTTTAGCCAGCCCCTATTTGTGTGACAATGTCGCATTAACGGCGACAAATGTCGCACAAAAAAATCTGACAAGCAAATTCTACCCGGGTATATTTTTTGAGGTTCCTCATTTGCGCAGAAATCCACTCAAATATTACACCATTTGCGATCTAGTCACCTTTCAAATTCCAAAAATTTCCAAAGGGGAGGGGGACCCCTCCCCTTACACCCTCCCCTAAGCCACAGATCAGTAAATGTTGCATTGAGAAAACGTCCTTGCTAAAACACTGGCGGACCTCTGGATTCCAACCGCTTAAAACTATAGCGGACCGACGAGAGGAATAGACTAATACATTAAAATCTGTAGGGATCTAGTTTACATTTGATAATGCATTATGAATCAAATATATATCCATCCTGAGACTTTCACCCAGAGATATACTTAAACCTCAGAGCTTCCGGGGGCTGCGCCCCCTGGACCCCACCAGGGGTCCTAAGGCGGGGCCCTGGACTCCACCCGCTAAAGCTCGTTTTCGCGCTACGCATTACCAGATCCGTCGGCAAAACATAATCTCCACACCCACCCCCCCCCCCCAAAGATAACACCTTCGCTACGCCCCTGAAGAGTGGGTCGTATAAAAGCTGTAGAGAAAGCTCCTTAAGTAATAACTAGTCGGGAGGCTATATTCCCCGACCGGGAAATTTTCCAGTTTCGTTAGGGGGCCTTCGTGGAAGGTACCATTAAGTGTGCAATCCTTGGAGAGGATCACTCGCCCAGACAGTTTATCCGTTTTACTTTCGATGAAGGCAGATTCTTCATTAAAACCAAGTCTCCGTCGCACTTTGGCGCTTTGGGGGCGAAATTTTCCGCACATAGTTTCACATCGAGACGATTGTGCGGTGAACTGTTGTTGAAGCTCATTCAAAATCCAATTTCAAGATGTTTTCTCAACCAAACAGATATGCCGACTTGTGGGGAAAACCATGGTCTTAATATATGGATGCTAAATAGTGCGTGAATCATTTTAAGGTCTATAATCTTATTTGGGGAGCACATGGCAACGGCAGCATTTTTGCGGGATCACGTTCAACACTGAGAAGCGCAGCGATAGGGGACGATTGATAGTCATTCTGAGGGGAGTGGTGCCATGATTTACCTAAAGAAGGACCAGAGACCCGAATTCTCGACAAGGAAAACGTCATGCAATTTGGTGGTATGGAGGGCAAGGGTGCCGTAGGGGATAGGGATCTATATGTGGGGAATGAAAAGAAAACTTTTCTATGCAACCATTTCATCACCCCATGATATTTTGCACAATATCAACATGAAGCACCGACTTCATTACTGATTGTTTCTCCAAGAATCTGACTGTTAAGGCCGGTTCACACTTCCAAACTTTCACGCTCTTTCAAGTATAAGAACCATATGTGGTATGTGGTCATCCCTTGCTCTTCCTGACTAACCACGTACATGACTTAGATGTGAACAGTGTTTAACTTTGCTAGCTTTACAGAATACAGCCCTACGCCGAAGTATGATTCCCTTTAAGTTGGACCTTTCATGTAAGCGGGAGGAGCGCTTAATTAAACTTTTAGGAGCGCATCGAAGAATCTGTGTCTAAAAAGGACATCAAACGACAGGGTGGCTGACAAAGTTTTACGTTGTAGCTTTTACGTATTCACTCCATCTGCTAAACGAAATGGTAAAACCTCTCGAGTTGTTTACCATATCTTACGACAACAGCACATACACGAGCGCACACACACACACACACACATAGGCTACACACTCACGTGCAAACACAACTGCAATTTGAGAATGAAAATTCGACTTTTACTAAACTGTATAGGCTACATATGTGTAGGTTACTTGGTAAGGGGTAGGGGCTTTTACAACCTAGCATCATATCAACTATGAAAGAAAAGCAACGATACACTTTCAGGGCTGGGGCAAGTAGAAAATTTTGCTCGTATTGAAGAATCCGTTCTCCTTTGGTAGAAAAACAGGTGAACCGTTGATCGACGTGACTGACTGCCTTCTGAGATTACATATTAATATCCTACTCTATAAAGGACATGTAACCAAACAGTTGATTTACTCAACAATGATAGATAAAGTATTTTAATATCTTTTACCGTTCTCAATATATATCTCTTCAAAGTTTGACCATTTCTAAGATTTCTCATTTACTACATGCAAACATTGTGACAATGAGTGTTGCACAGGATTTGTATTTCTTTTGGTAAACTTTTATCTGTTAATTATCTACCAACTAGTTTCTAGTTTGGTATTTAATATGGACATTTTCAAAGTAGTCACACTTCCTACATAAACCCCTCAGTGTATGCCAATAATACAACTGTCCTTGAAATGAAGAGTAAACAAAGGATGACATAAGGCGCGCATATCTTATCACTACCTCTTTCCATATCACACATTTGCATATGTAGCTCATGTTTCAATATGTGATGCATTTGACGGGAACTGCGACTATTTTTAACATTCTCAATGGTTTTACATCAGATAGGTACATATGACATTTACATGTACACACACCTTAAAGTAGTAACCGACGGGGACAGCCTTCCGTAGGAGGGGCTATGACCTCTCCTACCAGGGGCTGAAAATTTCGGAGTTTAAACGGGACCCTGACCGCAAATCAAAAGGTTGGAGGAAAAACATTTCACCCCTCAAAATTGATGAAAATAATAAAAAGAAAAATAGGAACTGAACAAACGGTATTTTAACATAGGGGCCTAATGGATAAATCATGTAAAACGGAGTACAACGACAGTAAAATGTCTTAAGGATGTTGTTTCGATGCGCAAGTTCACACGCACTGCCCGTCGTATGCACTCATGTATCCTCATGAAAGCCGTGTCATCTTTCATTCCTCAAACACTCAAACCAGGTGCGTCATGGAATGGACCATATGCTAGTTCGTTAAGTTTACCTCCATACGTTAATTAGGTTTTTTGCTGTTCACAAAGTATTCATACATTGTAGTTTGTAGAAAGTGCATTATTTTAATGGTTAAAGTCTAGTAAAAACCCAACTACTCCGTCGGATTAGCCCCTGTACCCCACCGGGACATTGCCCATGAGCCCCAACGCTCGCGGACAGTAAGGACCTGGACCCCATGATGCAAGGGAAACGCTTGGTTGGTTCTCCAATTTCCGCACTTCCTCCCCAATCTCATACTAATTTGCTCCCCTGCGCCTGCCTCCTTCACTTACGCTACCCCTGCGGTTCAGATAAGGCAAGAGGGAGAAAAATGTGCATTTCCCTCCTCATTAAATAGCGCCAAACTCTGGCATACAAGATTCTCATCAGGTCAAGAAATTAAAGATAATATCAAAGGAGTCCGAAACATACTTTGCACTAGGTGCTGTGCAGGCGCGTAGCCAGAAATTTGTCAAAGGGGGGGGGGGGGACGAAGTTGTAGATATTGCGAGGGAGCGAAGCAACCGAGCGCGCTTGCGCGCGAGGGGGTGTGGGTGTGGAACCCTGTGGAAGGGGGTCCACCTCACAAGGTGAGAAACTTTTGTGTTTTTAATATGAAAATATGTGATCTGGTGCATACTTTATACGGTATTTTGTTTGCATCATAAGGAGACATGTTGTTATGTATTTTATGAAATATTTTGTAGGAATAGTCATATAGAAATCAAATACACACATATTACTGGCAAATAATTTATCATTCTACAAGTATGCAGAATCACATAACAGCTTCAAACAAGTGAGAGGTGTTGCTTTTGTACATAGGCCTACCACTAGATACCATGTGTTACTGATATGGTAGGCCTACAATTTGTCCCCTTACGGTATCGGCAGAGTTGGCAAGTATGCTGCCAGAGCTCCGCGCCAACCCATGGGTTGGAGCGGAGCGCGAGAAAATTTTGGTCCAGAATACCTCCCAGATCGCTGGAAATGGCACTTCCCAGGCCTATTTACCGCATATAAATAGGGGAAACACTAGCAATATTTAAAAAAAACATAAAAAATACCAACTTAATTTTGCTCAAGGGGGGCGGCTGCACCTTTGCCCCACCCACCCACCCACCCCCGGCTACGCGCCTGGTGCTGTCTGCCCACGTCACAGCACCGAATCTATTCCGCCGACGAATCTTACAATGGAGGTTATACTTCAAGTTGACTATCACTGAGATTTCGAATCCACTGACAAATTGTAGCAGGGCCTCTCATGGTTACACTGTGTATTGAATCCTTTAACGTTGACTACGGTATATCGTCCCAGCTCTTATGCCATTTGTCGTAGATTTTATATTTAATCGTGTGGGTTAAGCTGGATGGTAAGAAAAATTAGGTCCCAGAGAAAGAAGAGATAATGAACTGATGTCACCTCTCCAGATTTGTGGTGGTGGTGGGGGGGGGGGGGGAGGGGGTGTACATGTAAAGATTTATGGATGGTAATTGCATTTTTGGTAGTATCATATAATACTTTAAATTTGTCTTTTGATCCTAGCTAGCTTTCTTTAAATAATTTGGTAGAGGTGAAGCGTAATGGGATTTATCATCTTTAACCTTAGCAAACTTGTGATCTCTGCCAAAACTTTGTCTGTAGCTACCAATTACCAGAATGTGCATTGAATACAACCTATACTTTCCTTCTACATCAAATTTATATCAACGCCCTTCCTTTAAATCGCCGTGAGTCAAATCAAAATAAATCAGTGCTTTAAGTCATAACCAGAACTCACCTTGAATGATGAGATATTTGTAATGTGCCTCAAGCTGTCCTCGGAACATTATGTACACTTTATTGTTGATATGTGCTCCAAATTGCAAGTAACTACCATCCTCCTGTGGAAACACAAGATCCTCATTGTATGAACATATAAACGATGATTAGGGTTACTCCAGGTGACGTAAGGGATGGGAAGAGAATGGGGGATTGGGAGGAATAATTTCAAATGCTTATGATGGACTCATGGATCCATGGAAGAGTTCATACACATTTGTCCGCTCAGACTCTGAGAAGCTGGCTAGGGCCAGCCATATATTTTTAGATGTTTACTCTCTCAGATTTATTTTCTGTTGTAGATTGCCGTTTTGATTACGACATATTTACTTTTATGTACCGTTAATGATAATATAAAGGGATCTGGGAAGATGAGCCCCAATGAGCTAGCAGAGTATACGCCACAAACATCCCATAAAATATAGACAGAGGATCACATGACCACAGTGTTAACTTACCATTGTTCGAACAAATTTATGTCAACTAAAATCGCCCCAGGACTACTGTCGTTTGCGTAATTTGATGATGAATCTGCAACATTTCACGAGCAGACAAATACCAACAAGAATAGAAACATATATCATACTGCTTCATACTGATATTTGATTTTTACTGTGACTTGCATCTTTTTCTAAAATTTCCGTTAGTGTAGGACAATCTGTCAACCTTATAAGATGTCCATGAGTTACAGTCTCGAAATGAAGTTGAAATAAATTGAAATAAACTATATAAGGGGACTTGCGGATGACGTCACAGATAAGTTTGACTACTCGTTGGGCTACATATTTCACACGAAAACTATACCGCACGTAATCTTATTTGATAGTAATTTCCACTCAGTGCTGATGTTGTCATTTTAATGTCATCCAATGTGCTTTTGTGAACATAATGGATGACGTAAGCATGTAAGACAAGTACTCACTTCAAATCTCTGGGCTACTGGGTTTTGTAGCATAATAACTGTTACTTCCTTGCTAGAGACCTCCGGTATATCGGTTTGGGTGGCAACATCGCGTTGAAACTCACTGTGGTTCAAGTCATTCTATAACACAACAGCAAACGTTTTAAGCCTCAGCCCAAGTGTATATATATATATATATATATATATATATATATATATATATATATATATATATATATATATATATATATATGTATATATACTTTATGAACAGAAACCATACCATGTAAGGTATATATATCACCTTTTGAAAGTTTCTGTAAAATCTTTCCGAGTTGTCCAAACGTCTTTCTCATATGACAACCAAACGATGTAACCTTGTCGATTACGTGAGTTACAGCTACGGACAGAAATCTCTCTTGTTCCTTATTGGAATGACGGCTTTAAAGTAGAAGTATTGACATGGAAATATGTGCTACTATACAGTTCAGTTACAAAAACATTTCTGTGGTACATACTTTTATTGGAAAGGTTTTCTTTTAGTCAAACCTGTCCTCTTTTCTTCCGGAAGTTTAAGACGTACTTGGAGGTGGTCGAATTTATCACATTACGAACCTCCTTTGGTGTTTGCCAAAACATTCGACAGATTTAATTTACTTGTTATCGAGAAATTTGAAATAGTTTTGTAATGGAAAGAACAATTTTTATCTGTAACATATTTTGATAAATGAGCATTATGAGCATGCAATAAAAAGTAAACAGTTGAGTCCCAGATCTGAGTTAGGTCCACTGGTCCAATGACTTAATTTACTGACATGAATGCCGTAGTCTTTAAAGACATTGAAATGGGCAATAAAAGGAAACAATCCTGGTTTAATTCTCGGACTTGCTCTTGTTGGCCTCCTGTAGTGAATACAGTAATTTCAAATACTGCAGTAATCTAAATGAAGCATTGATGACTAGTATACCTAATATCTGGTTGTGTGAATTGTTAAAAAATACCCTGTCTCCACCATTCGGCTAGCCTTCTCCTGAAGCCTTTGTTCGTCATCCTACTGCTCACTAAAATACAATCTTTTGACAATTCCATTATACGTACACTATTTAGGCAGACCACACGATCGTACTCATCATCCACAGATGCAATGGTAACACTTTCATTAATCTCTTGATTATATGTTTGAAACTGATTTGAGTCAAAAAGTTGACCATGAGATCTGAAAATATTAATGAAAAAATAAAGAATTCGGGTGATTTCTATGAAGATGGATGGCAAAACTCTGAATATTCGTGGAACTACGTACATACATACATACAGCCGTTCAAGTGTTTTCTATTATGTTACAAAACAGAAGATCGGATTGACTTAATGTACAAAATAACCCATGCTCTTATAGACATAGCCAAGGACCGGTACCTGACTCCTGTGACTCCGGCAAGGCCTCCGGAGAAAGAGCACTCAACATCTTCATCAACACCCATGCCGTATTAATACATATATATATATATATATATATATAGCCATTAGTGAAAAACAAGTATAAAACTTGTATTTTCGGTTTCAGGAATCTATTCGAATTTTCGGCAACACAGTGCCTTCCTCAAGAATACAACACAAATTGGCAAGTAAAAGCTACGTCCCAACTCTCTACACAAATAGGCATACGAAGCAAGGTGTAAAAAGAAGAATAGAAAACTATTAGATCGAAACTAAATCCGCTACCAATGGTATACAAAAGAGTTGCAGTGGTATTAAATGAATACCTAGATAAAGAGAAAGCTGAAACCAAAAGCGTAGAAAGGGAAAATAGGAAACATGTATTATACAGCCCGTGAGGCCCTTCTCCTTGGTTTCTGTTTTGGATGTCAAAACCTCACTCGTATTAAGGCCATCCGGTCAAATTGTACCAAGTTTGTTCCACATCCACAATCTTTCAAATGAAGCAAGTTTCCTACGAGTATTATCCAAAAGGAATTTCCTCGTAATATCGGTCATTTCAGGAGGGAGAACAGAAGGTGCAATTGTTTGCAAAATTACTGACTTAAAATCACTAGGTGAATGTTCCGATAGGTGTGAGTACAACCTAAAAACATCACTTCATGAAATCATTAACCTCTCCCCCATCCCCTCTTCTAATCCTATTCCTAAGGGCACTGCGATGGTTCGCCATACGTTCTTTAAGATTCGTAGTCATCCCTACATACTACATCCCACACTTAGGACAGAAAATGAAGTACACCACCCAAGTAGCCTTACAATTGACATTAGCAGCCTTCACTTTAAAAACTCTACCATTGGATTTAGGGGTCACCTTATTTGTGTTAACAAGACTCTTGCATAACATACAGGTCTTGTTACAGTTCTCGCTGGGGCCAAAATTTGGACCCCTAGAGTTAACTTTTGCCCTCACCAGTAAACGACCCAAACTAGGACGCTGACTAAAGGATAATAATGGTCTATGGGGCACAGCCTCCTTCATAATAGAAGAAAGATACAATAGTTTTCCACTAATGGTTTTATACTTATTGTTTCGGGTGATGTTCCTTTTTGAACTTTTGCTATATATATATATATATATATATATATATATATATATAATATAATATATATATATATATATATATATATATATATATATATATATATATATATATATATATATATATATATATATACACTTTTAAGGCACACCTTCATTGTGATTCCCCCTTTCCCTCACACCACTGGCTTATATGCTCATGGCTTGAGCCCTACCAGTCTCCAACCAGAATTAGAAGCAAAAATGCTGTGAGGTTGATAACTTTCAAATCTGTGTTAATTCTGGGAGGTAACTCCCTGGGGTGACGCCAGAGCCGGGGGCAGATATTAAAACTGGAAAGACGACGCAATCTTTCATATAACATAACATAACAGGTTAAAGGGCAAAGGAGGGCTAAGGCCCCATAAGATGCCCTGAAGTCCATACAACCTTAACTGAAAACAAAGAACCAACCAACACCAAACGAGCCCAGCACAATTAGATTCTACCACACTTATGGAAGAACTTGTCAATGTTAACCTTAAAGCAGTGCACAGATGTGGAGTTAACTACCCACTCAGGCAGACTATTCCACTCGTTAACAACTCTATGAGAAAAGCTGAACTTCCTTATGTCGAGCCTTGCAAAACACTTAACAAGCTTCTTACAATGGCCTCGAACCCGAGATCGAGTTACTTTGAACCCTTAAATAATTGCAAGATGACAAAGGATTCCTTTCAGAGAGAAATTTGTACACCTGAAGCATGCCCCCCCCCCCAATCCTTCTCAACTCCAGGATGGTAAGCCCAAGATGCTTAAGTCTAACATGATAAGGTAGGTGTTTCACCTCGGGTATAAGGCGAGTGGCTCCCCTCTGAACCTGCTCTAAAAGAAACTTGTCCTCATCATAGAAGGGACTCCAAGCCTAGGCTGCATAGTCGAGGTGGGGTCTTACCAACTGCTTATACAGATTTAGTGCAATTTCTTTACTAAAACTACTGAAATTCCTCTTGATCAATCCAAGCACCCTATTAGCCCTAGCAGCAGCAGCTGCACACTGTCTAGATGGCTTTAAATCGCCTGTAATAACTACACCCAGATCCTTCTCAAAAGTCACATCACTCAGAATACTACCATTCATGTTATAATCATAGCTGGAATTTTTAGGACCAAAGTGAAGGACTTTGCACTTATCTGCATTAAAAGACATTTGCCAAGTCTGAGACCAAGAATATAACCTATCCAAGTCTTTTTGCAGTAAGGAGGCATCATCCTTGTCACTAACCTTCCTATAGAGCTTAGTATCATCAGCGAACTTACTAACACTAGATGTGAGAGAGCTATCAATATCATTGATGAAAATCAAGAAAAGAAGCAGGCCAAGAACAGAACCCTGTGGAACTCCACTTGTAACTTCTTTCCAAAAAGAGAAATTACCATTAACAACAACTCTCTGAGATCTACCATTGAGCCATGAATTTATCCAGTCAGCACAACTGCCCTTGATGCCTAACCTATGCAGTTTAACCATAAGTCTACCTTATGGAACTTTATCAAAAGCTTTTTGAAAATCAAGGTAAATGACATCAACACTGTGACCAGAATCAAGAGATAAAGACACATCCTCAAGAAAGCGTAGTAAATTAGTAACACAAGATCTACTAGGTAAGAAACCATGCTGTGACAGATTGACTAACCCATTATCTAAAAGATATTTAAGCAAGCAATCCTTGATTACAGATTCCATAACTTTGCACACAACACTGGTTAAACTGACCGGCCTATAATTGCAAGGCAAGCTCCGATCCCCCTTTTTGAAAATTGGAGTAACATTAGCAATCCGCCAGTCAGCAGGTACAAAGTTTGAATCCAGAAACTTCTGAAAAATAATGCAAAGAGGAACTGACAAAATCTCAGAGCATTTATATTCAAATTTTCTTTCTTTCTTGGCATTAATAGAATTTAAAAAGGAATCAATTAATCCTAACTTCAGTTATTACCATACCGTAATAAAAATATTGTTAAAGTGAAACAGACAAAACATTTACTTACGAGAATGTCATTGCAAGGAAAGATTCTCTTCCAGAGGACTACTTATAAACCACAGTTTCGTTCACGTTTTCCCATCTTAGATCTATCAAAGTAAGCCAGCTTTCTCGAGAAAACGTACATTTGGTCCTACAACCGCTCAGGTGTGTTCTGTTATGCTGCAATAATAGACCTCATGCGTATGACGTCACAGAACAGAAAGTGTGTGGGGGCCCCCGATGGAGTTAAGCGCATATCATTGCAACTTACACCAACAAATGCAGACAGCTGTTTTGAGTACCGATCGAATACGGGCGTAAGTCCAATACACGCGAGTGCGACGTCTACGTGGTGCGTCCAGTGTGTTTCATTGTTTACCTTCTAAAATGATGTCGCGTGACATCACTGCAGAAGGTCTATCAAAAGAGCAGAAAGATTCAGAACGCACAAAATTATTATTACCAGGGAACGCAACGCTCCAACAGCGTAAAAAGTCGACGCGCACAGCACCTGCAGGAGTTTAGACTGGTGTTTTACGTGGCGTCAGCGCGTTCCTGATCTCCATGTCATCGTCAAACATGAGCGCAGAAGGTGCTAACGTAGTCCACAGTCTGCTGACCTAGTATTTGGCGGGGTTGATTTGTGGTTTCAGATATACTAGAACAGCACTGGTTCCGATTTTTTTCAAAATCTCATAGAGGCCTCAGTCATTGTTCCGTCCGAATCCTTTATATTTTCAAGAAATCTTTATTCTAAGAACTCTCACATTTCGTGTCCTAAAACACGTCCAGAACCAACGAACCATTGTATACTAAACAGAATACAATGTTGCTCAATTGTTACATAGTCAAATAGCTATGGTTAGGTTCATCCACCCGAAAAACATGTTTGAAGCAACCATCACTGCAGCAAAGCGTGCTGAAGCGTGATTCACTTGACCTTTGACCCATCCTTGATGCATTGCGTGAAAAACGTTTTCCCAACTCGTCTTTTATGCGCTGATAGAAGGGTCACGTGCTGCGGGAATGTACTTGTATGGGCGCTGTAAAATTTTTTATAGACCTAATGCATGGACACCACACTGACGTCATTTTGGGTGAAAACAACGAAGCACACGTGCACGAACGGCGCACGTGTAGTAGACTTACGCGCGTATACGATTGGTTGACAAATCAGCTGCCTGCATTTATTGGTGTAACTTGCAATGATACGCGCTTTTCCTCCATTTTCCTCCAAACGAGGGAGCACTTTCTCCTTTGTGACATCATACGCATAAGGTCTATGCACCCAGATTGTGCGTACGCGTACGAAGGGTGGTTTTTCTCTAGCGTATGGGAACATTGTGGATGTTGTTGTAAAATGAATGTTGGCCAAGCCTGACGGCAAAATTAACTGAAACGATGTGTCCAGACCACGGCCGTACTGGCGGGGGGAGGCTGGGGGGTCAGAAAACTGGCTAAATCGGGCAGATCTTTTGTCTCAGTCGGGCGGAAAATTGGACAGTTAAATAAGGTCTGGAGTCGGGCAAAAATCACCGCCCTCCCTGAGGAAAACAGTCCCGTAAGGCCATGGCCCAGACGGAGTCAAGTAGTTTGTGATTTTACAAAAGCGTTCTCTCTGCTAACTGCAAATGTTACGTATATATAATGCTTTGGCCTCGAAACTTGGTTCTGACCTGTGTAGGTACAGGAGCCGCTGAGCCAATTTTGAAGTGGGGGCTAATCATCGAAGCGGCCCAATATATGTTCAAGAAAATAAAGCCTATCATCCCAGTTTAAGGCAGCCCAAAATGCCCACGGCAGAAAGTGTGCGGGGACTAAAGCCCCCTAGTCCCCCGTTTCCCAATTCCCGGAGGTAATAACCAGTAATGGAGGAGCCAATAGCAGGTATTTTGGGACTTCTTTGAAGAGTCGGTTTGGCTTCCCACTTTAGTGGCTCAGGCTGGCTATTAAATGTCCACGGCGGATGTAACTGATTGGAAGGCTTTGGCTGTGCAAAGATCAGGGGTGGGGGATGACCCACTAAAAGGAGAAGTGACAAATACAATATCTCCGGGTCAAAAACTATCCATGTTGTCTAAACAGTTCGTTACATACACTCCCTAGGGACTAGATTTCTATAATTTCTGTACTACTTTTGTGCTAGCGTGGCTCGTTATGCTGATTTTTGGGTTATTATAAGAGAATATTTAAAAGGTGCTGCTACCTTTACTTTAAACCCCATTGTTAGGGCCCAAGACTATAAATGAACTGAGTACACTGTTAAAAACCTGTAAAAAAAAGAAAGTTCTGGAAACTGGAAACTCTGTAATTTCAAATTACAGATCATCTCCGTAAAAAAAAACAGACAAAAAATGTAATTTATGTAAAAAACAGAAAACTACTGGCAGCAGAGTTTCCAGGAAAACTATGTAATTTGACATTACAGATAATCTATGTAAAAACACAGAACATGCGACCTTTCATCATAATGATCGTGGTGACCATAGGCCTGGACTACGGCAAACGACGATATTACTTGTTCCAATGTGCCTTCGTATAGCTGGCAAAGAACCAGAACGCCGAAGGAAGACTTCAACACTAATTTGAAAACATTGGCTATGATTAATGTACGTTGCGCTTTGTTATATGTACTGTAACGAGAATTTTCTGGGGGTGGGGGTGGGGTCGGGATCCTTGGCCTCAGATCTTGTATTTTGACGGGCCAACGGCCAGTCCAGGAGGAAGGGGTGGGGGGTCTTGACGCGGCTTGTGGATAAGCTGCAGGCTGTGAAAGTCCGGACCTTAAACAGGAACACAATAAAAAAGAACACGCTTTGTACGGCTACTTGTCCGTGTTAAAATTAAATCCTTCTCAGAAATAGAACATAAGAAAATTCGATCAGAAGAAATATAAATCCCAGATCGACCCTAACAAACTTAAAACCCAACTAAGTCAAAGCTAAACTAAACCCCCCAAAACTAGACTGAGGCTACTTCCTCTGACTCTGACTGTCTGAACGTAACTGACTAGACTCTCTTGAACTCAGTCTTGCCCTCCCTGTGACTGCATGTATTCCTGCCTGCGGTCACTCCCCCTAAGTGTCAACTCCCAAATTCCCATTGGCCAACTTAAAATCTTGTTATTCCCAGGCTCCCACCCAACCAGAGCCCAAATGAATAAACATACCCCAGACAGATGCTACGGACCTGCTTCCCAAGCTAGTAATAGACAACAAAATTCCCATCCCAAGCTCAACAATAGACTATAAAATTCCTTCCCCACGCTAACCAATGGTCAGAAATTCGAACCTTTCCCCTAATTTTTAGCTCAGCTGAAAGAGCTATTGCTGTCGTGCACGGCAAACGTCTGTCACCATAACATTTGCGTTTAAGTGCCTGACATTTCGCTGTTTTTCGTTAGATTTGGCTGAAATTTAGCAGAGATGTTAGCGAAAGTAATATCTGTATGCTGCGACTCTTTTCGATTAATTTGACCGCTATTTGACCTCGGGAGGGGGCTTTGTTTGAAAACGTAAAATTCCCTACTTTTCTTTCAGTTTTGCGCCAATCTTGATAATACGTTTCATATAGATAGTTCAATATGTGCTGAACAAAAGTTAATTTTTTTTCGTTTCTACAATCATTAAAGGCATGAAAACAGCACTTTTTGAAACAAATTCTGGCGAAGTCCTCATGTTCGGGAATACATCGAGAATCCCAGTTGTTATCATTTGAGAGACTGTGTACAACGAAACGAGGTACAAAAGTATACTGAACATATAAACATATACAGGACGTCTCGTGCTTAATCGTGTGGAAGTGTTTACGCAAAGTGCAGTGTATCGATTTCTGAATACTATACCGTACGTGGGCTACCCCACTATGTCAGACTATGTTTGCTCAGCTCTTTAGTTTCCAAACCAGGGATATGACATGAATAAGGAATATACCGTACAGCCTACTATGGAGGCGTTACGTGAACATGTGGCGCTGATCTCATTCAGGCGTTTTAATAATAGACTAGCTAAATTGGTTGGATGGTTAGGCCAACTCGAAAAGAAATATCGGACGTTTGAAAGTTGTGCAAGTTCTTGCGAATATGTGGCCTTGTGCGAAACAGTGGTATAAGCTAGGCCTACACATTTTTGTGTTGAGGCAGAAACAAGTATTCAACTTAGCCTGATATCTGAATGGTTTTAGGAGTTTGGCTTAAAGTTTAAAGAGAATATATCCAGTCGCCTCAAGTTTCAAGTTATTTGTAAACATTACCTTAATCTTTCAAATCTTCTTGTATCTCCTTTACAAACATTTTTCTTAACATTTCTGGACAAAAAATATTTAGTATGAAAGGTAAACAAATGGCTTATCCTTCCTTAATAGCAAATTAGTTTATATTGTCACATGAAGGAAAGAAGCTACTCGTGAATTGGGATGCCGGCGCGGGGTACACTACTTCAAGTTAAGGTGAATGTCTAGGAAATGTCGTAAGAGGAAAGAGGAATCCACCCCTTTCTTTCAAACAAAGAAAATTGAAAATACAATGCTTCATATGGTTAAGCTTGACGGTTGTGCTAACGTCCCAAAAACAATTTTCGGTTTGAAAAGGAAAACGTGCTTTTTGAAGGCGTGTGCCATATGTCAGTCTCGGAGCCTGCAGGAATTGTGCAGCTCAGGCTTCTAGTCAAGCGGGCCAAAGGGGCGAATAGCTCTTTGAAATTTGTTCGCCCCCTTGCAAGTTTTCAAGTTGCCATTGGCTTAATGGCATTTGCATACATTTGGCCACTTAAAAATTTGTTAGCCCCTGGAAGCCATTTCGCCCTCATTCAGTACCTTGTCAGGCTACGAGCCTGGTGCAGTCACATGGGCGTTGACACTGCCGGCAGGAACCGCCCCAGTCTTGTTCTCCGTTGCCGAAAGCCCCACCAAGTTGTTAAGGGAAAGCCATGGGGGATGATATTTCAATAGCCTTAGACTTAGTACAAGTGTGCATATTTTCCCAACGCTCTCTACGAACTGTAGTTACCCTCCGGCTTGTTGCGACACATTCACCGGTCCTAAAAGCGATCGGCGATTTATACCTGGTAGATCCCAATCATAAAAATGTTATGCAGTAAAATAATTTTGTAGGAGAAAACAGGACTAACGAGTACTCAGAATTAGGCGCGTAAAGAATTTAATTTAGAAATTATCCCTTTATATTGAGCAATTGAACAGTTTTGGTTTTTCCAAATCATAGTGGCAACACGCATTTGAACTTTTGTCCCTGGACAAGTTCAAGGAATATCTTTGGGGCAAAATATCGCTTTTTAAGACCTTTAACCATTTGTAAAATTTCTTTATCGGAAGTTACTATCTGGGTCTAATTATGGGAAAAAAATGAGGTCTACAAAGCAGCACACTCATAAACATTCATTATTTGTATACTAACATCTGTGCAGTATATAAAGTTAACTTGGTGTACCAGATTAAGTCTTTCAGAGACTTCAGAAGTTCAATGCATATTTCATTTCATTTATATTTATCTCTTTGTTTTCTAACGTACGTATGAACAACGTGAGATACAGACCCAACCAAAATATTGACTGCAGACTTTTCAGTCAACAGGAAAAGCTGAGCTTCGGCAACATTGTTGCGCTTGTCTAGTAAACATGCGAGGAAAGCAGAGCTGTTCTCCCAGACCACTGTTCTCATTAGAAGATATTTACTGACTACTAAATATTGCGCTTGAAATGGTTACGAAGCAACTCTAAAAATATCATTATACAGGCACTGTGCGACAATAACTTCGCCCTTTCGCCGCTCAGTTATTACGTAGCCTCTAAGGCTACGTGTACGGAATCGTATTTCCATCATTTGGGGAAGGCGAACTACACCCAAGTTAACATTTTTTACATTGCGCAAAAGAAAGTAAACCTTATCCTAAGGAAACTCTATGAAGAGGATGAATTCAGAGCAGAAGAACATTGTATTTGTCTCGTCGCCATTGATGATTTTTCACCAAGATAAGGCAGCTTCTAAATGTTCAGGTGCAAACAGAATAAAACTCGCAAATATTTTGGAAATTTACAGCAACAGAGCAAATAAATCTGAAAATTTCTGCAAAGTTTTTCCACTGATCATATATTTCACAAAAATTATCACAATTAGATGTTGAACATGGCTTGTTGGGAGAAGAGACTCGTGATATGGGCCCGCATATACTGGCCAACTGAATTATAAAAATGTCGTGGTAAGATGTAGGGGCTTACTTGTATTTTTATAGGTCTATCTTTATAGCCTGTACTGTGTAACGCACCATTGACATGTATAATTAACTAGACACATCAGACAAACGCACGTTTGTTCATGACTTGCTTAGACCAATCAAAGGTCTTGACGCAGGGTATTGACTTGTGTAGACCATGAGTTAGGCCTATCTGTGGTGGCTATGGCTTAGTTTAGATGGTTATGAGAGCGGTGTCCGTATTTTGGACATGGTTAGTCGCTACTGCGGCTTTATACGCAAGACTAATGGTGTTCAGTACCCCAAACATGCGGCGTACAACGTACGGATCTACTTTCGAGATCACATGGTGTTCGTTTTGAATTTTGGTTGACCATAATCCTTCATTTTCAAATCTCAAAGTTTTTCGTATTCTCATTGTCGCCCCTTGACTTAAACTGAAGGATTTTAATGCTCAAATGACTTTTTGAAAGGTACGAACAGTGGGAATCTATAAGAACAAATTACGATATCAAAATAATGCATAGACGAGACTCTGAAATATTGAAAAAAAATATTCCATTTGCAGTTCCGCGCATGCGGGATAGTCTGAATATTTTTAAATTGACCCAATCTCAAGTGGGAATTTTAAATAACGACCAATCGTTAAGAAGTGATTCTTTGTCACGTCCGAATACTGACGAAATTTTTTTTCAGCACTTTGAGAAAGGTATTACCAGCTATCAGTGTCACTGGACAGCGTCGTCGGGACCGTCAGTGGTGAAACCAGATGGGGGTAGGTACCATGTATGTCCCTCGTCGAGGACAGATCCCTGCAAGGTCGTTTAAATTTCCCAGTGTAGTCGGGAAACGTTAAGATATGAAGTTGTCCACAAAAGCCAGTCGCCCCTTGTGGTTTACTTGATATTTTGATTTAAATGAGGGTAAGTCCTACATGTAGTAAATCCCCCAAATTTTCAAATTTCACGCCTAAAAACCCAGATTGCGCGCCGAAAATTTTGAATTTTACTCTCCACGACCTTACGGCACTCCGTCTCCCTTGTCGGGGCTTCAGGCTGAAGTCAGGCTACGTAGGGAAGTATGGACCCCTGTCGCGCAAATTCTGGTGCTATTCTCGGCCAGCGTCGGGATTACACATTTTATCGTACCTACTAGGACTATCCCAACTACATGTTTACAAAAGAAATTGGAAAATTTTGCGACCGGCAAAGACCACGACTTCCTGAGCTTTACCCCGCCCCTTCCTCAACCCCTATTGATGTCATTTATAGGGCAGGCTCCTAAGAAAGATTAATTACAGGCCATGCTATAAACATGAATGGAGTAACATTCAAGCATGCTGAAACAAATTAAGTTGGGGCGTGTTTCAGGCAATTTAATGTACGGTACCAATATTTAAGGATGCAAGTGAAAAGGGGTGCTCTCTCCGAGCTCCCAACCCCCCTTACATCCGGCACTTCCACTTGTTTATCACACAACTTAACACTATAGACTACTAATATTAATTATAGTGCGCTAGATTATCAGCACTGTTGTGGCTTAGTTGGTATGGCGCTCGACTCCGACTGTTAAGTACGTGAGTTCAAGTCCTACTGGAGACTGGGCAGTGTTTTTTTTTCTCGTTTTGCGGTTTTAGTGTTGAGGAACTGTCGACTTTTTACAGCTGCTTTTTCTTTTATATCTTCCTTTTTTAGCTTTTATCGACTTCTCTTCCTTCCCACTTTTTCTTTTCTTAATTAGGCTTCGTTTTGTTAATCATATCTTACTGTAAATTTCCAAATCAGGTCACTACACGCTATTACATGTAGCCTACATTATCAAGTCGTAGGCTACACCCCCCCCCCCTCCCGCTTCCACGTTGCATTTTATTTCGCTTGAAATTGCTAATAGTTTTATGATTTTTTTCCCATTCTTCAATGAAATCGATTCCATATTTCATGTAGATTGCATTTGATACGAAAGGTATCAATAAAGACAGGGCTCCCGGCTACGTAAGTAGCCGGGAGACCTGTCTTTATTGATACCGAATTTGCCTAGGTTCCTAAAGCAACTCTTGTTTCTAAACGAAAGCCACTCTGGACTGAATATTCATAAATGACCGACTGTAAAATGCTCTTCTTGTATTGTAACTATGGATTAAGTTTCTTAGGGGTAGGGCTAAGCATCTGCCAACAATAGGTGACCATTCTTCACGTTTCATGGTGCGATGATTTGTAAAAGAAGACAGCGGTTCCTTTAAACTTGACCAAGTCTCCCTCCGCGTTTTCCTGCCGTCTTAAGGGGGCGCTCCACCATTCCATAAAATTGCACTTTGGCTGGGGGGTGAACCCTCTACATGTAGTCCCTAAAAATTTGTTGGCGTTGATTTTTGACCCTGTTATGAGAGGGCAGTGAATCCTTTGTTAGATGTATTTTGGTAGTGATTGGTTTGGGAGATTATGCTGTCAAAAAATGGTTGAAATTGATACCACATGAACCGATTGTGAGGTTTTGGAAAGACAGCGGATCTATCTCATATATTGGTGAGTAACAAGGGGCGGGGGTGGCGGATCACAAGTTTTTATTCATGCGCCTGTAGCTCAAAAAGTTAATAGTCATGCTGCGAAAATTCTTATGTGCCAGTAACAACCAACTCGTGAGCTTTGCATTGATGGGTCACATGCTGGCGTTGGAAACAGACCAAGGAATGAGAGGCAGCGTAACAATTAAGGCCCGTTTTAAGTTATTGTGTAAGTCGGACCAAATTTTAAGTGCTGCAATGCATGAAGCTAATAATAAAGGAATGGTTACGGGTTCGCTGACAGCCTTGTACATCTGCTTATGCAGGATCATTTAATTGAAGGGGGTGACTTCAAGTTTTACAAATGCCGAGTATGACGGCCTATGGAAGAGTGTATAGTAAAGTGTCTTCAACCCGGGGCGCCCCCATCACTCTCCACCTCCCTCCCTTGATACGCACTTGAATCAGCAAAATGCTCCTTCAGGTTAAGATACCAACCACAGAACAGCCAACAAGCTGGCCGTCAGTAGATATTAAAATGACCATATCATTACGGTAAGGATTTTTCAAAGAAGTCTTAGCATTTATTTAAACTTCAGAAAGCGCGTACGTGTACCAGCAATCATTCTTCCATTGATTCGCCGGGGTATACTTCATTTTGGTCCGTATGAAGGCCTTTGAAAAGTTGTAGCAAAGTCACAAGTAAGTAAAGCTCGAACTCTACAGCGCCCGAAGGGCGCTGAAAATGTTGTGTTCGAGTTGGAGGATTTGTGCTCTTGAGACCAAGCTAGGAAGTCAGAAAGTCAGGAGACTGATCGTCGTCGGGACCGTCAGTGGTGAAACCAGATGGGGGTATGTGCCATGTATGTCCCTCGTCGAGGACGGATCCCCGCAAGGTCGTTTAAATTTCCCAGTATAGTCGGGAAACGTTAAGATATGAAGTGGTCCACAATAGCCAGTCGCCCTCAGGCTTGTGGTTTACTTGATATTGGAGTTGCAGAAGGCGAGTCGAGTAGCGCTTATTCCAGCAGGAGTAGGCGGGGGATCCGGCCGGGAAGCTGGCAGAGGAAAGCCTGTTTGATTTAGCAACGAGGTATTTAGACGCGGGCGATTTTCGTCAGGAAACTTGAAGCTTACTAGGCTATATGCTTAATTTTGAGATAATAAATCGGCACGTCGACGTTTATTAAATTGCCAAAAGTTACGACTTTGAGTTTTGGAGGGAAAATTGGGGACCTTTCTACCGCCGCCAATATAAAATGAATGAATTCACGTCCATCGTTAAAACAACACAGCGGTATGTGTAAGTCCTACTGTGCACTAGCACTTAGATCATTAGGGTATGGTGTACGGTGGCTCTACAGCAAGGGTGAGGAACCTCCGGCACGTGGGTTCGTTTAGCCTTCGACCCGCGAGACCGCTAATTCATCTGGTCCGAGAAGCAACTGATAAAAGTAAATTCAATTCACTTGAATAGTAATATCTATCATGTTGTCATGAGCTTGCTTGTAAAAATTAAAATGTCTCTGGCGGTTAATCAATATGCCATATGTTCCATCTCCTTTCTCCCGATTGAAAAACAACTCCCACACCTCTCTCGGAGAGGCTACGTCGGATTTGCCATGCAAATTCAAATTTCTAGTTGATTTTGTGGTCGTCGTCTGGTCGTCTGGCTTGCTGAGCATGATTTAGTTTTCTTACACCCTCACTGAAAAACATGCTTGTTACCACTACGACCGTGGCACAGAGTGTTAGGACCAATCAGGGTTAGACTTAGGGTTAGGGTTAGTGTTTTAGCCAATCAGAGATATATAACATGCATATGCATGTCCCAGAGCGTTCAAATGCTCCCATATGAAAGCGTACAAATTTTCCTAACCTATTGTGCCACCGTCACCCTCTTACACACGAAGGACATACATACTCGGTTACGCAAGCAGCTATATGTGGGTGTATAACACTACTGATTTAACCATTCTAATAAATTCTCGCCGCACGTGACCTAATACGTACATCCCCGTCTCTGCGTCTCCTATTCTGTTACTGTGGGACGCTCCTTCCAGCTAAAGCTTAGGATTTCTCTAGACCTTATACATATCATTATGTCACACAGCAGAAAGTGCTCCCTCGTTTGGAGGAAAAGCGTGAATCATTTGCAAGTTACACCAACAAATGCAGATAGCTGATTTGTCAACCAATCGTACACGCGCATGTCTACTTTGAGTACACGTGGGTGCGAAATCTACGCCGTTAGTGCACGTGTGCTTCATTGTTTTCCTCCAAAACATGGGCGTAGGAGCCTAGGTTCATGGGGGAGGCTGTAACGAAAAATTTCTGCGCGCTGCACGCGCGTTCAGCATGTTGATGCACATATCGTATAGGCATGCATCGGTTATCACACCACATGCTAATTACATATGATCATTTGCCGTGTTAGCCTACTACCCTTCCATATTGGTAATAATTTTGGGGGAAAATCCCTACAATAATAATGATAATAATCAGTGGCGTAGCCAGAATTTCTCTCATGGGGGCATGCATTATGTTGTTTGATCGCCAGCATGGGAAGGAGTCTAAAAAAGTTTGAAAAATTATAGGTCCTTACATGCAATCTGGTGCTACGTATGCTACCTCCTCGAAGTAAAATTTGTGTTAAAAAATTTACGTATTTTAGGTACTGAAAAAAATCGGCATCAGTTTGGGGGAGGGGGGGGGGAAGGGGCATGGCCCAATGGCCCCCTAAATACACCACTGATAATCATGACATAAGTTTAACCATTAAAAAAACACACTTGTGAATTAATACCGAATATATAGGCGCTGTTGGATTTCAAATCAGATCTTTATTTTAATTACCAAGGATTTTTTTTAAACTATTGATTACCTACAGCTTCATCATTGCATTATTTTTCTTTCAGTAGGTGCTCAAAAAATTCTCAGCATATTGCCCGAATTTTCACAAAAGTATTTGGTTGAGGGGCTACAGCCCCCAGCCCACTATCCAGCCTCCTACGACTGCAGTGGTCAAGTGGTTAGAGCATCCGACTTGCAGCCGGAAGGTCTAGGGTTCAAATCCTGGCCGGGTCATACCAAAGACTTTAAAAATGGAACCTACTGCCTTTGTGCTTGGTGCTCAACATAAACAATGGAGTAGGGAACACAAGCCAGTGAGCCACAACTGGAAAAAAGGCCGTGGTCGTCTCGACTTGAACCAATTGGTTGGAAACTGGGACGTTAAACCTCATCTAACCTAACATTTAACCTAACCTACGAGAATGCTCCAAAATGACGTCAGTGTGATGTCAATGCATAAGGTCTATAGACCTTATGCATTGAAGTCACGCTGACGTCATTTCGGAACAAAACAATAAAGCGCACGTGCTTTAGAACTGGTACCAACGCGTAGATTTCTCACGCGCGTGTAGTGGACTTACGCGCGTATGCAATTGGTTGACAAATCAGCTGTTTGCATTTGTTGAGCTCGCAGTGATACGCCCTTTTCCTTTTGTTACGTAACAACTCTCTGCTCAAAGGTAACAACTCTTGCTGATAAAGTTGGAGTTAAAATGTCACCCACAGATGTCAATCGTTGTCATAGAGTTGGTAAACCAGGCCCTTCCTCCTCTTCAACACCCTGGGGTATAAATTGTGAAGTTCACAAATTATGGAATCAAAAATGATCTAATAAAAATAGGAGCGAACTTAAAGGCACCAAGACCTCATAATGAAAACCCAGCAACTCCTACGGGCCAGAAATAACTATGAAAAGGTAAAGACATGTTGGAGTAAAGATGGCAGACTTTTAGTCATACTCCACGAGGGCAACGGAAATGCTCTTCTAATAAAAAAAACATGGAAGATCTCAGGAGTCAATTTAATTAACCAAATGCTTTGTTTTTGTGAAGATTGTTTCTTGTATTCATCTGTTGCAGACATTTATACTGCTTTAACTTTAAATTCGATGTTCTACCAGGGAGTTGTTGCCCCTGGTTCTACTGTGTAATCCTTTTGTGATGATTAAGAGAATGAACTAAGTTTTCAACTGATTTACTGCTTTCACCAAGAATTTAAGAGCCAACTTACACAATTTCTTCCTAGCAACAGTTCAGTTCTTATCCTTGTGGGATACTTTGTCATCTTTTTGAATTGACACATTCTATTTGCTTTTTACATTCTATTTTAATCTTGTCTGGAACTCAGACTCTTTAAGCAAGGAGCTGGTACAATTGGTATTATCCTCCCTTCTTTAAGTTTGTGAAGCTGCCGTTGGAGACATTGCATGTGTTGCGCATGTCATGAATTCTACACCTGTTTCTATAGCTATTACCCTCTTTTTATGTTCTCCTTTTATTTTTGTATCTCACTGTGGTCTCCTATGTTGGGCATGGCTTTATGGTTTTTGTCGTCCTGTGACACTTAAAACTTAGTCAATGTATTTCCCTTACAGGGTGTCTCTGATATTACTGATTTTTCTTGAACTAACGGGTTTTAGGGAAGGAGAGGAGATGTGCTTAAATTTTGATAGATGAAATGGGTATATTGGTGATTTATGTATTAGTAAGTGTAATTACTTTGACGTTGATGGCATTAAGGAACTGACGAATGATGAAATAAATCTTTTTCACCTTAACAGTAGAAGCTTGAATAAGAACTTTAAGGATATAAAAACTACTTATCCGTACTTAATCACATTTTGCTTTTATTAGGATTTACTGAAACTTGGTTTAATGATCATACCTCACCATTCATACACATCGATGACTTTACTATTGTTGAAAACCATCGCAAAAACAAAAGGGGCGGGGGAGTGTGTCTTTTCGTAAAGAATAATTTTAGTTTTTGTGTCTTCATTGTGTGTCCAGTTTCAATTATTTAATAGAGTCCTCCTTCACTGAAAAAGTCTTCCCCTATCAAACGAGAAAGTGTGTTTTTGATGTTGTTTACAGACTACGAGCATGTAATTTACCTCTGTTTAAAGATCTTCTTTTCAACATCGTATATGTCAAATTAATGATGAATGTAAGTTTTGCTACATGTGGGGGACTTTAATGTTGATATACTTAATCAGGAAAAAACTTTATTGATTATATCATGTCTTGTGGGTTTTATCCTATCATTTCGGAAGCGTCCAGAGTAAGTGAGAAGTTGTGCTCGCTCATTGATAATATTTATACTAATGTTACGGTACGTTTCCAGGGACAACATCTAGTGACAGTGCTTATGGAGTTCTCTTGAATGCTCCCACTGATCACTTCCCGATCATTTCTAAATACACATTCTGGTAGTGTAAACTGGACGTCCATGCGCAAGATGACGTCTAAATTCGTAATTATTCTACGTATTATATTGAAAATTTCATTCCTGATACCTCTAGCACTAATTGGGATAATGTCTATTGCGAGTTAATGTAAAATCTGCATATAATGTTTTCCTTGGCCTCTTTAAAAATGTCTATGACAGAAGTAATCCACTATCAGTCTGAAACGAAGCTTTTTGAAAGTGGGGGTGAAAGTGAATGTTAGTGGTCAGTGTCCTGGGGGTTGTAAGGGAAGGATTTCCCCCTTCCCATTTGGAGATTGATTTTTTGACTATTTAAAGTGCCCTAGATACAAAATGGTGCATTGTTTGACAAACTTTGAAGTAATTTCATCCTACTAATGCCATATTTTTGTAGCATGTCATTCAAAGTGGGGGGGGGGGGCGAAACGAGGTTTCCGCCCCACCAATCAAAGTGCAGGGCGGGCGCCCCCGCTGCCCCCTTTTCCTACGCCTATTTTGGATCTGGTTCTGGTATAGTTACGTCTATTAAAAGGAAAAACAAGCTTTATAAAACTATGCTCAACAGCCCTTCTCAGCAAAGCAAATCTGAGTACAAAACTTTTAGAAATAAAGTAATCCACATCAATCGTATTTCAAAAAAAAAATACTTAACAAATATGCGTAACAATTGTAAGTATGATGCCAAGGAATCTTAGTCCATAATTAGTACTTTGCTAAACAAAAACACGCAAAAACCCATCTAACCTGATTATCACTTCAAGGATGGTGAGAAACTAACTGACCCTGCTGCTATTGGTAATAGTCTTAATAATATTTTTGTTAATGTTGGTCCATCTCAAGCTGAAATGATTTCTTCAAATCATACTCGATCTGATTTAATATCTTTCGGATAGTAATTCTTCCTCAACTTTTCTTTTTCCAGTATGTGAAGATATTTTAACAAGTGTATTAAAATCCTGCCTAAAATTAGGCAAGTCCGATGGATTTGATGATATCAGGTCTTCTGTTGTTATCTACCTTATTTGTAAACCCCTTTACTTATGTTTTTAGCTTGTCCTCATCGACTGGGGTTGTTTCTGAAAGTCTGAAGATTGCCAAAGTAGTCCCGATTTTTTAGAAACGTGGTCCATTGTTTTGTTAACTATAGATCTATTTCCGGTTTGACTTGTTTCTCTTAAATTCTTGAACGTATTGTTTACAGTTGACTCAATTTTTTAAGGAGTCAATGTGGTGGTCAATATGGCTTTAGAACTGGTCTCTCTACCGATATGGCCCTTGTTAATGCCATTGACGACTTTACACAGGCAATAAACAACAACCATACTGCAGTAGGTGTATTTCTTGATTTATCTAAGGTCTTCGACACTATTTATCATACCATCCTTTATCAAAAATTATTTCATTTCAATATCAGAGGCACATTCCTTTCTTAGCTAGTTATCTTTCTAATTTATCTTTCCAACAGAAAGCAATTTATCTCTCTTCAAGGTGTAAACTCTGATGTGAGTAATATATTGTGTGGTGTCCCTCAATGTTGGAATGATGTCAGTAAACTTTTTTCTAACGTGCCGTTGTTTATTTGCTGATGATACAAATATTTTCTTATCTGATAGTAATTATGCATGTCTGCAACTAACTTAATCTTGACGGTTCTCATAGTTGGCATGTGGATGCCCCCATATTGCGTTTAATAATTCAATTGTGTTCGGTGAAAGTGAAAGGTCATTTGGGTCAAAAGAGGTCAAACTGTGAATTTTTGTTTGTAACGGTGACAGATCTAAAACGCTGCAGGTGGACAACCCATGTTTTTCCAAGAGACATTGTTATTGGTGGAGGTCAATGGATATGAGAGATCAAATTGTGAAAACATCGCAAAACGTGATGGACAACTTTGAGGGACAAAAGTAAGTGCGACAAAGCATTTCCTTTTGGTAAGGAATCACGAAACCTTTGCCCTTTCTAGTTATTTTTAACCTTCATTTCAAGGACTGTTTTAGTGTTGTATATCCTGAGGCCGTTTTATTTTGGAAGAAAGTGCATGTTGACTCTTACATGCCAAACTAGAAACTAACCGGTATTTAACAAAAGGTAATTTATAAAAGATTAACCAGTGGCGTAGCTAGAGGGGGCCCCCACAAAGCCTCCGAAGGCCTCTGTCGGAAATTTCTAACCTCTGTCGGAAATAAATAAAAACAATTCATTTGAAACACTTACAACACTTCTTATGTTTTTAAGCAGAATTACACATCGATATGTCAGCGTGAAAATAATAAAATGAAAGGTGTCGGTCTCGAAATTGCCCGGAAAGCAAAAAAAAAAGGTCCCCAGAATTTCGAATCGTACAAGTATCAAGATCATAATCTGTCGGATTTTTTTTTTTTTGCTTTTGCCCCCCCCCCCCCAAAAAAAATTTCTAGCTACGCCACTGTGATTAACAAAGCAAATACAGACACTGTGCAACACGCTACATCACAATTTTCATAGCTAATGAGGAATCTCAGAGATGGTAAAACTGTCCAGCCGTATATTTTGCGAGCGGTGAAAAATATTCCACTGGTTTCAATTGATTTTCATCAGGGGATCTAAATATATCACTGTTGAGTAAAACAAGTGTTTTTGACTACATGTCCAAATACGTTTAATGATTACCTGTAAAATATCTAAGTAGGCCTACGGCGAATCTTTTGTCAGAGGACTCAAATGACATAGGCCTATCTCCGCAAAGCTGTCCTGAAAACAATGTCAAAACTATTTGCAAAAATATACTTGAGACAACGAAATAAACATCTGAAAAACGGTATTATCTTTTTGGCGTTCCATAACTGGCACACCCACTTTGCCCAGGCTGTCGTGTTAATCATTCGGATTTACAGTATTTTGAGAGGTTTTGAAATGCCAAAACTCCGTCCTCATATTAGCTGTTTAGTCCACGTACGAGGTGAAGCAGATGTTATTCAGAATTTTATACGCTTTGCCCTATCCCTACAGTCGTTTCGCATTTACCACGGACTTCTCATATCTATGGAAAGAGCATACTGCACCAAACGTCCTATAAGACGTCCGTGGCACTAGTCACCCATGAAGTACAAACAATATCGGAACTATTAAATTTATCTGCAGAACAGACTGATGCAACCCTTTTGTTGTATATAGCGCCATTGATCCTTCCCGTCTCGCTTTACTACTCAAGAAGAACAATTTGCAAAAGGTGATTGAGTGAACACAAACGTGAAACGGCGAAATTTTCTTTTCACCATGTCTAGTAAGTTCACCCTTCATTGTCTGGAAACTTTTGGGTTAGATTTCTTCAGGAATACTCAACATTTTGGATCCAAAATACACTTTAACAGTTACCAGTCTGCCAATATCTACTAGTAGAAGGGTCTTGTTTCTAAGAGGGGTGCCACAAGTTGCCCAAAACCAGTTGAACCTTAGCGTAGCAAGAAAAGGGTCGCCAACTATGTCTCCAAGATTGCGGAAAAAGGAACTTCCCATACCTTTATTGTTGAAATAAACGTTTTGTTATTTTGGGATTTTATGCTTAGAGATTAAAATCAAAATGTTATATTAGAAATAATGCCATTTAGCAAAGTTGAAGTGGCTACTCGGTTAGGAATCAGTCCACGGCTGACCAGTCATCTCTATAGACGAGTTAGGCTACCCCTACTAGATATCCTTAGAAGTATACGTCTGGCCACATCTGCTTTCATTTCATTTATTTTTTCGCACTTTTCAAGGAAACTTCTATATCGCTATTGGACCTTTTGATGATTTAAGAAAAAATGTGATATTTATAGAACGAGTTTATTCAGTTTTCATGGACATTCTAAAAACTCAAGGAAGTTTCAAATTTTTGTCAGGAAGAATTCAAGTCAAGGACGCATTGTAATTCTCATAATAGCAATATGTACCATCCATCACACGCCTGACTTGGCGTTTGTTGCCCGCCTGAAGAATGTATTTTACTCTCTTACCTACTCAGGGACGACGCTAGAGGGGGGTGTGGGGGTGTGACACCCCCCCCCCCCACCATCCACGCAGTCGGCAAAATCCTGCACTAGTCGGCAAAATGAAGGAAAGGGGGAAGTGCAAACGAAGGAAAGTTAGAGGGAAGAAGAAAGAGGAAAAAAGAGAAAAAAAGAGGAGAGAGAAGATGGAGAGAGAAAGACCGAGCGAACAGAGAAAAGAACAGGGGAGGGAGGGACAAAGCAGGGCAAGAGAAAGGGGCTGGTGCAGACGGAAGACAGGAGATTGGAATGAATTGTAGACAACGTTTATTACAATATTTTCAAAGCCTGTAAGCAACACTTTTTGAAACTTAAAACATATTCTGTCGGCAAAAAAGCTACATAGGGCTTTTCAGTATAATTGTATACTAAAGGAGTTCATCGCTCATATGGTTTCTGGCACTACGTCGGTAAATTCTGCACCAGTCGGCAAAATGAAGGAAACATGAGGAAAAGAAAGAGGAAAAGAAGTGAAAGAAAGAGGACAATTTCTGTAATCAGAACCCAAAATTTTCGATGCACTACGCGCGCTGTAGGCCTAATGTCACTCCAGTTTCTTCAGTAGTTCCATTCCACATAGCTAAATAGCATAAGTCCTGTCAACCTTACCAAGTATCTTGTAGGCAGGGTACACAGGTTATGTAGAGGTCTAAATTTCATCCCATATAGCAAAGCCTAGTTGCCGTTCTCTAGTGTGTGTCATGCGGTACGGTCAGGTGGTGAGCAACTCACGGAGCAAAGTTTATTTGGCTATTTCATCGGGTAGTCCAGGTGGTTTCGACACAATGTATGTTGTCCCCGATATAGTCTACAACCCTTACAGTTTTTATGTTTTTCTTTCTGTTCTTAATAATAACATGTTTTTTTTTGTGTCAGCCTACCAAAAATTTTCGCGCCCTTTGCAATTTCACGATTCAGACTCAAAAGAACATAATGAGCCTAGTGCGTAACTCGGCTTTTGACATATAAGTGATATAATGCTAAATATACGGTGCTCCGCAATAGCATGGGGTAGTTAGGCTCCTTCATATCCCTTTTTCACCCCCTCGACATGCTGTCGGAATTTGGGGTCGGTGGCATGGCCCGGCCCCATGTCGGGAAAATTCTGTCGCTACCCATGGTCGGTTTACTTATTTTAGCTTTCAGAAGGGTATTTCTGCGAAAAAACCCCTAAATTTTCGGGTTACTTTGCCCACTCTTCCTCAGTTTCGTTACTAATAAATAAATATAGAACAAACCCTTTCCATCTTTTCAAGTATCTTAAGTAGAATTTATCGTTTTATGTAAATGCGGAGAATCTCACCTCATTTCGCTAAACTAAGTTAATGTTCTCTTGAGTCTGTCTTTTGGTACGGCTAGTGACTCGAAGAGGAAAGTACAATATACGCTGTGCCCGATAGGGCCCAACTGCCTGGACAGTTGACCTCAGTGGCTTACACAGTGGGGGAGGCCACTGGGCCATGTCCCCCTCACGGATGCCAAATTTTTTCAGGTCCTAAAACAACTTAAATGTTTAAACACAAATTTTACTTCCAAAGGTGGCATATGTGGCTCCAGATTGCATTTAAGGACACCTAATTTTTCAAAAATTTTCAAAAAGGAGGGGGAAGCCCCTTCCCCTTACACCCCTACCCCAGGCCGGCGATCACACAACATACTGCATGCCCCCCTTGACAGAAATCCTGAGCACGTCACTGGTTGATCTATATAAGCTTTAAATAAGTACAGATTCTTTTTAGTGTAAGCTTACCAAAAAATTTCGGGCGCTTCGCGCCCTTTGCAATGTCACAGTTTAGATTTCGGGAAAAACCTTAAGTCGGGCGGAACTGTTTTCCTCTAGTATATACAAATTTTCATGCATTATATGCCCCGCAATGGCATGGTATATTTCACAGGTTTTCTTTAAATCTCCCCTCACCAACGGCATCGGGGCTGTCGAGGTTTCGGGTCGTTGCCCCCCCCCCTTTGGGCAAATCCTGGCGCCACCCCTGCTGGACCACTACCGGTTGGACAACGGTTCTCACAGCTCTAACTGCATCTCTTATCAACACTTTCAGTTGGCATTTGTTTCTTCTCAGTCGGCAAATACGGCACCACCATGGTAAATGCTCTGGCGATGCCCCTGTATACCTACTACATTGGCGGCACTTTAGAATATGTAGGCATTGTTAGGCAAATATTCGGTACCTGCCCAGGAATTTATTGTATGTGTTGCAGGAGCCTACACGTCATTTGAAGCACATCAGAAGTGCAATTTGAGCACTTAAATTATTGAAAGTTCAAATCTATAATGCTCTCACAAGATTCAAGAAGTCACTAGAGTCATCTATATGGAAACTGAATTTTTATCATTTAAGCAAGGAACGACGTCCCACCTTTCATAAGTTCATTAGATCAAATGAAATTTATGAGTATGCATTATCTCTTCCCCAAAAGCGGTACTAAATGTCCTGTCTGCTTGATACTGCTTGGAAACTTCAGGCGAGCAAAAGATGGACCTTGTCTTCAGAACGTTTCCTTGAGAATTTAAGTCCAGAACAAAATTAAAAAAAAGTTCATTTGGATCAAGTTGCTTAACCTCTGCGAAAATGTTTTGTGTAAATTGTTCAAAAATTTTACAACTGGCATATTAATTTAAAGTGTTTGTAATTTTAAGCGAGTCAACAGGTGTGACAAGAGCGAAAAAATTGAAACTTGGATTTTAAGGCAAAAGTGACGATGACGGGGGTAACGGTACTTTATTTTCAGGATAAAATTCATGTTATGATTGCTTGTCAATCGGGGGTAAGCTTGCAGCGAAGCATCTACCACCCTTCCTGTGAAAGTTTTTTTCAGTAACACGATTTAAAATATTGAGTGTCTCATCATGATCACTCGTTTTACTAATTTAAGTGTCCTGTATGGGAATGTCAGTTACTCTTCTATTTAGATAATCTTTCCTACATACAGTAACACGCCAGGCCACGTATCATTCACACTCTCACCTGGTTCGATGATCAAGAATTTTCAGCCCCGTCTGAACGATCTTACATTTCTTCAAAAGCATCATCATACATTTTTGTGACGATGCTTATGGACATAAGTATGGTCGTATGGACTGCTTATCCCCCCCCCCCCCCCAAAAAAAAAATCAGAACAACGTCCATCGTGCATGAAGTTGTTTAAACTTTTAGCTGCATGTTTCATCTTCCCAACAAGTGTTCAAACATTGTATGACAATATTCATGGACAAATGTATGATCCTACAGACGGGCCTTTGCAGAGTGTTTGTACGTAAATCCCCGTTGATGTTTAATTAGAACGTCGACATATTTATGCTGCTTTTAAGCTGGGTAATTGTTACAGGCCCGTAGCCAGAAAGGTTGCTGAATGGGGGAGGGGGCGAAATAGCTTCCAGGGGAGAATTTTTTTCTGGGGGGGGGGAAGATATACTAAAATACATTAGGGCAATGGTAAATAATCTCCTGGGAAGCGAAACGTTTTGCAGGGGGCTTCACTCGCTGTAGGCTACCCGCTCTCCTTGGCTAAGGGGAATTGTTATTACCAAAAACAGATGCTCGTGCTTGGATACCTGAGTCATTGGTAAGGGTAAAAGGGGTAATATATATATATATATATATATATATATATATATATATATATATATATATATATATATATATATTTATATTTATATTTATATATAAAAGTAAAAGTAACAGGCATCACAACAGGGCACAAATATATACCAGAGAAGTCCAGTGCAGTAAACGTTTATTCACAAATTTTCGGACGGCAGAGCGTCCTTCTTCAGGCCACGTACTAGTATACAACAAAACCAAGAACACTGCACAAGCATTTAAAAACGGAGAAAATAAACACAGAGAATAACGGAAGCTTTAGTACACGAGAAGTTAAAAGCTTATCCTAAAAGACACAAAACCAGACAAAGCTTTCGGTAATCTGGCCTTCATCAGGTTCTGGAGAAGGCCAGAGGGCCGAAAGCTTCAATAAACAGTTTACACGTAAAGCGACGTCCTTCTCGTTTTTACCGTATTTCTTACGCATATATAATGGCGCAGAATGGGATTATTTCTTGCACTTATATATATATATATATATATATATATATATATATATATATATATATATATATATATATATATATATATATATATATATATATATATATATATATATATATATAGGTCAATGAAAGTAGTAAAAAGTGCTTAAAGTTTAGGAGAAAAACAGGTTTTTCTCCTACACTTTAAGCACTTTTTACTACTTTCATTGACCTATACATTTCACAAGTGCTTCGCAGTAATCGACCTTATATATATATATATATATATATATATATATATATATATATATATATTTATATATATATATATATATATCTATTTATCGAAGGTGTAAATAGTATTTCTTTCGATCTAACTTACTCTACACCAATGCTAAGACAGAGCAGGGAATTGTTATTAGCCTAAACATTATTAAATTACAACTCCCTGCATAGAGCATAGTCCTTATCAAAGAAGAAAAGGTTGAAAGGAAATACCAGAGAGAATACCGTGATTTTCATACGAGACAACACTGGGTACAAATACCTGAGTTGTCTCGTCTGAAAATCAAGAGCCGTGATAGCTAATTCGTGGTTAAGGACGCTGCCCGGAAAGCAGCTGATGCCGGGTTCAAACCCTCACTGCAGTTCAACTTTCTCTCTGGTATTTTCTTGCAACCTTTCCTTCTTTGATAAGGACTATGCTCTATCTTAGGATTGGTATAGCAGTAATGTAGACCGAAACTAATAATTTACACCCGACCTACATATTGTAAATTCGATCTACCATACTCGACCTATATATATATATATATATATATATATATATATATATATATATATATATATATATATATATATATATATATATATATATAATTATATATATATATATATATATATATATTATATATATATATATATATATAGATATAAGGTCAAAGTACTGCGTAGCACCTATGAAGTAGGTAGGTAAAAATAAAGTAGTAAATAGTGCTAAAAGTTTGTGAAAAATTCCACGACGTTTCGGGTTTAAACCCTTCATCAGGTGGCAAAAGTCACCGAGCACCTGAGGTCAATCAAACAGAACCTCCCAGGGTTCCCGGTAGCCGCCCACTTCAATCCCCCGTCAACATGCTCGATCCGTGACTTGATGGTTTCGGCGGCCATCTCGTGTCGAGGTTCCGATCATGACCGCCTAGCTGCCGAAAACCGCCTAATCATGAAACTTGGAACCCTGTCCCCACATGGTCTGAACGTTAGACTTGAACTGTTATAACGCAGCAATTCCTGCATTTTTTTGACTTTTGGTAACCACTTAACACTGTCTGTTTTCCTAGCCGAGGTTTACCGTGCCCAATTTTATTGTGTATTTTTTAAATTGTACGTTTGGCCGTGTCAACGATCAGTTGCATTTTTGCCACCTGATGAAGGGTTTAAACCCGAAACGTCGTGGAATTTTTCACAAACTTTTAGCACTATTTACTACTTTATTTTTACCTATATATATATATAAGAAAACGCGCGCGCGAAGCGCACTGAAAATTGTCGTTTTGAAAGCACATTATTAATGTTTAACCTTCGCATTGTATTGGAAATTTATTCAGTTCTTTAATTTTAAACCGAGTCAAGGAAAAGGCAGGGCCTAAACCATCTCGAATTACATGTTTCATTTATTTATTATTATATTTTTTTTGGAAAATTGAAGACCATGCTTTGCAAACTCTTGGCGGGGGGGGGGGGGGCAAGTGCCCCCCGTGCCCTAATGGCGAGCCGCTAATTGGTCAGGGTAAATAAAAATTTGGTCTTTTTGCAGGCTAGCGAGTGATGTGAGAATAGGCTACATGTGTAAAATGTCGCTGAATAAATTACCCATTCATATTGTATATTGTTCTCAATGTTGTGCCTTGCCTTTTATTTTTTTAAGCGACGGCAAAGTTGTTCCAGTCTCTATACCAACTCTACACTAGCTCTACACCAACGATAGGCCTCAAAGCGCTTTGCAAATGTTACCCCCGCTCAATGATAGCCTGTCCCAGAGACAATCCCTCCAGTTTACATCAGGTATACACCGCGCGTCATGACCAGCTACCTCACAGATACCCATTTAACCCCTTGGTGGAGAGAGGCAATTGGGATACATCATCTTGCCTATGACACAATGTAATGTAACAGGCAGGACTTAAACCCGTAACCCTTAGGTCACTAGTCCGACACCTTAATCATTGATCCACCAAGCTCCACTATTTAAACCTGAAAAGAAACCAGATCTATAACTTCTTTTCCAGTGGTAAGTTCTGTGCTGGTATACCACCCGATCCTCCACCTGGGTATACTTACATTTCACTTTACCCAAAATTCCTATACTGACTGCCAAAAATCGACAGCTGCGACTATAAATACCGGACAGAAAACACCACATTTCACTAATGACACCCTGCAGAGTAAACGTTTTTTTCTTATTGAAAAATAGCTTCAAAAAGATATTCTTCGATGATGTAGGTACAGATTGTTCATTCAGCTTTGGGGGCGCTAGTTGTCTCATATTATTTCTTTTCCGGTTTTGTTTTCTATTTTTTAACAGTTTTATCAAATATTTCCCTGACTTGACTAACATCCCGCCCAAAGTTTTCACTTCTCTGTATCATAAAATGAAATCCAGTCTAAGTAATGTTATCGCATTGTCTTATTTCTTACAGGTTTGTTGTTCTCTGGAAACGTGTAAATGATGTACTTCATTTCTATACTGACATTTTTAACAGTAGCAAGCCTTAGAGACAACTGGTCAGCTACAGACTGCATCTTTGAAATACTCTTTAGATGGTAGAGAAAGATATATCTTGTAACAGGAAGGTGTAATGTCCATGTACTTACTGCTAAAAAGTTATTTCTTCAGTTTTGTATTCAAATCTGGTGCATTCTTCCAGTCACTGTTTAATTGCCGTTGAGAATGCAAGGAAGGCTATATTTCAGTTTTCAAAAATCTGTTGTGTGTAACCAGGGAGCTGTGAGGGAAGGAGAAACAACGCTCGCTCTTCCTTTGAACTAGGTGTTTTGCCGACACTTAAGCTTCACATTGTCTTGTTCCCGAAATTCCTCTAAAACTAAGCATGATGAAGACAAAACTCCTTGTCTTCTGCTACTCCTGAGAGAGCTCGAAGGGTGATTTCACCTATTGATATAACATTGCCAGTCGTCAAGGAAAGTAAAATTTATTTCATCTTATGCCACCAGGTCCCACGTTTTAAAATATTACAGTGTAGTTTCATGTTACTTTTTGAACATAGATATATGTTTCGCTAAATCAGGAGCAATCCGGAATCGTTTGAAATGTCATCATCAAAGTTTAGACTCCAAATAGTTCATCAAAAGGATATACTCCTTACTTGATGAATAAAATAGAATAATTGAATTGTGCAACTTAAGTGTGTATGTACAGTCGTTTGATATAAAGCGGTGAAAACGTTTCACATATGTCGGCTGCACAGATATCTTCAAAGCATTATCTTGACAATGGTCTTTGTTTCAGGATTACTGGGTTTAGAAAGGATGGAATCTTCATTAAGCAGGAAAGTAAACAGTGTTTCAGCAATAGGAAAAAGAGACCTGTCAATCAAATTCTCGTGCCTGAAAAGGATCAAGTCATTCTTAATTACATTGTCTGACAGATTTAGTCGATGTTTCTCAGTAGCGTGTTCAAAGGGGGGGGGCGGGGGGCACAGGCCCCCCCCCCACTTCCGAAGTCAGTCGGGGGAAAATCCCTCAGTCGGGGGATTTAAGGGTTGAGGGGAAGAGAAAAATATTAAAGAGACACACTGAACACTCAACAGGGATTGCCCGCATCGGGGAGTCTTAATCAATACGATAGAGTATGCAGTCCCTGTTGGCGCCTGAGAGAGGACAATTTCTCTAATAAGAACCCAAAATTTTCGGCGCGCTACGCGCGCTGTACAGTCACTCTTGGATCTTCAGCAGTTCCATTTCACATTGCTAGATAGCACAGGTCCTGCCAACCTTACCACGAAACATGTAGGCAGAGCACACTGTTTATGTGGAGGTCGAAAGTTCCATTCCATGGCGCTAAGCCTATTTCCTATGCTCTTGTGTGTGTCATGCGGTACGGTCAGTTTGCGAGCGACTCACGGACCTATTTCATAGGGTGTACTTCAGGTGTTTCGATAAAATGTATGTTATCCTCGATATGGTGTAGAACCTACAGTTTTTCTTTCTTTTCTTTAAGTTCATAATGATCACATATCTTTTTTGTGTAAGCCTGCCAAAAATTTTCGCCCCCTTTGCAAATTCAAGTTTCAGATTCCAAAGACCACTGTATATAAAGTGCGCAACTCCGTCGACTCATGAAGAATTAAGTGATAGTATGCAAAATATGCGCTGAAATGGCATGGGATAGTAAGCCATATCCCCTTGTCACCACCTCTTCAACAGAGGGGCTGTCGAAGCTTGGGGTCGCTGGCATGACCCAGCCTTCTGTCGGGAAATTCTGTCGCTATGCATTTACGATCGGTTTTTCTTATTTTGGCTTTCAAAGGGTCGTTTCTGCAATGAAACCCAAGATTTTCGGTACGCTTTGCCCACTCTTTCTCAGTTCTGTTACTTACAGCTAAATATAGTTCAAATCATTTCCACCTTTCCAAGTAACTCAAGAAGTTGAATACATGAATTTAGGTAAATGTTGGAAATTTCACCTCATATCACCTCATTTAGCCAATGTTCTCTTGGGTCTGTAGTGCGGTACGGCTATAGGACACGAGCAGAAAAGTACAATGTAAGTTATGCCCGATAGGGACCAACTGCCAGGACAATTGACCTTAATTGTCTTTTAATAAGTACCGATTTTTTTTAGTGTAGGATAACCCCAAAAATTTTCGTTCGCTTCTCGCGCTTTGCAATTTCACACTTAAAATTCTGGGCCGAAAATATTAAATCAGCCCCGAAACTACGTTCCTCTAGTATATGCACATATATGCCCCACAATGGCATGGTTGAGTACACAGATTTTCTTCAGATCCCTCCTCACCATCCCCTTGACGGCATCGGGGCTGTCAGGGCTTCGGGTCGCTGCCTCCGCCCGTCTAGCCACCTTCGAAACTTAGAAGTAGCCTACAGAATGTAATTAGGAGAGAATTTTTTCATTATATGGTTGTTTACCAAAGGATAGAGCTCTTCCAATCGCCCTTCAGTAAATAATCAGACAGGATGCTTCGCGCTAGTCACTTTAACCATCTGAAATGGTAAAACTGTACAGGTTTAAGGATGAAACTGCTGTTAACTTTTGCGATCATCTCAAGCAGCCTTCTTGACTGGCCTCGTGATCTTGCAGTCCTCGTGATCTTACCCTGTCAACGTAAGCTATGTGACACATACTGTAGCATACTGCAGCTTACAACGATATAGGATAACTTGAACTCTCCGTCATTGACATCGAATTTCACAAAATCTGAAACAAACAAACCTGATCAATAAGGCCTCTAGAACCAATTGCCGGCGGTCTTATTACCTTATATTGCAGGAGCTTCCGGGGGCTTCGCCCCCTGGAACCCACCGGGTCTCTGCCCCTGGACCCCGCCAGGGGCCCTAGCGCGGGCCCCTGGACCCCACGCGTGCAAACTCGCGCTTCGCGCTCGTGGTGCACCTTCGGTGCACTTGTGACACCCCTGCATGTCAGTCGGGGGAATCACAGGTTGTGCCCCCCACCTCCGAAATCCTGCACACGCCACTGATATTTCTCCTTCCCTTACAGCTCCATGGTGTAACTTACATTCTTTTCTCACACTGTGGTTTGTCTGTCCCCATCCGCACTGTTCTAAAATACTTTTGGACGAGTTGAATAAACTTAATGCCAGCTTCACCATAAATAGCAGGTATAGCCTAGTAAGCTTATTTTAATTAACTCCCACATCCAATCCAAGTCTCACAGGGACACGGAGTACCTCAGATGCGTTGTTTCGCAGCTGATGGGTATGTTTTCACACGGAGAACCTAACTTGCAAGGGCGTATTCATGGAATGAAATTTCTCTTCTCCGATAAAATAAGAAAGGTAATGACATGTAGTATGGAAGGTATTTTAGTACAGATCAAGAGGGACGCCATTTTGTTGTTTACGAGTTCTACTTCCATCCTTTTGTCCTAGATCCCCAGGTCCCTTCCTTCCGGACGTTCAGGAAACTCTCACGCCACATCTCAGACGACGGGTGTGGTGTCCCAAACCCTTTACCCATCTCCGATTGGTCAATCCTCCCAGCCTGTTCATTTATATTCATTCCGTGCAGCGGATGTTTACTATGGACCAATCAGGAACTCACAAATTGTATCCTATAATAGTAGTAGTCACTGTTAGGATCAGAACCTCCATGTGTCTGTCGGCAATCCTGCAGTCACTTGAGATCACAAGCTGAGAGAGACAAGACCGAAATAAGTAAAGAGGCCTATACGCCTCACGGCTTAGGCCGTTGGGCAATGAAATTAAAGAAGATACGTAGTTGTAAATTGTAATCATCTGTAAGGCCGGCCAGTATAATCAGAGAAACATCCAACACCAATCATATGTATATATTTCATTTGAGAAAAAATGGTTGAACAAATCGAGGGACAATCACATGAAACCTGTTCACAGTTCTTCCTGCTTTGGGTTATCTTCGTGGAGCTCACTCCAAGCCTTCGCAGAATCGATTGGCCATACCGTTATTAAAGAGTAAAACGAAGAAAGGTAATAGTAAAAAAAAAACAGGAGGAGAAAATGAAAACGGTAAATAGTGAACTAACATTTACATGGTCGACATGTAATCCATTATGATGATCCTATAATGTTATTACATTTCATTAACGTAAAGAACTAGCTTCGACATGGACATAGGCTTTCAGTTAGCAGTTAGTTCCAATTGAGAGGTTCAAAGCAGTTTGAATATTCCATTTTCAACAAGAGATAGTGCACCAGCTGCCTTTGTCATTGCTATCAAACCAGAACTGCACATGTAGGGGACACAGGGGACAATAGCCCGGTCACCCTGCCGAAGAAGATCCTTGACACGTATTGATAGTAATTAAAAGCCTGTTTGGTCTAAATTTGGCCCTGCTGGCCTCCGTAACATAATTATGATGATTTATTCAAAGTTAGACATTTTTACAAGATGGAAATTTACTCAAACTACTGTTTGTTGTACTGAGGTTAAAAAGTTACCACCTTTTTAAGGGTCAATTTATCAGTAGTGACTGTAAGTGGTAACTGAGTTTCTCATCATCATGGTTATTGTCAGAAGTGGGATTACAAAGGGGGCAAAGAAAATCTCCACTGACTCTTTCCTACACCTTGAGTTGACATTTTTATTCGATTTTAATGGATAAAATCTAAAACATTCAAATCCCGTCGGCTCCTATCCTAGGCTTTAAACGGCTTTAACCCAAATTTTCTCCAAACCGGCCCAAGTAACTTTAAATTAAATTCGGCAGTGAACACAGACGAAGGAAGGGGGGGGGAGTTCGTGGGCTAAAGCCCACAGCCGAAAATGTGGTGGGACTGAAGCATGCTTCCGTTCTCCTCAAGTCGAGGTCGAAAACCCTTATTTGTTCCCTCTATAAAAATGTCAAAAGTTTGCAGTAAATTTCCTTAAAATTTGTCCAAAATATTGCACCAAATTGCATCTAAGGACACTCAAGTATTCATATGTTCCGAAAGGTAGGGAGACGCCCCACCCCTTAGACCCCTCTCTTCAGGACGGCGGTCCGAACAGCATTCACCCCCCTTCCCCTAGTTGAGAACAGCTTTCTACACCTATGGCAATCAGTTCAGTTCAGTTCTACTTTATTTCGGCCTTCCATGAAATATAAAAAACATTACAAGATCACAGTAAGTTGTACAGTAATACAAAGAACAAAGAAGTAGGAAAAAAAAGCCGGGGAGATTTCACAGAAAGCTACTTAAAGCTTGTAGAAGTGAATCCCCTTTTAGACAATATATATAAAAGTATCTGTATATATATAAAGAGATCAAGAATAATCACATAAAGGCATCCAAAAACAATGCAAGCAAAACATGAGAAAAAAAAAACAGGCAACAACAACGAGAATAAGTTACCAAGGGAACAATGGAAAACAGGCTAGACACAGTTGGTATGTGAATATACTTAACTATAATGGGTAAGTAGGTACAGTTTGTGACGTCGCTTAAATGTAGGAAGGATGGGAGAATTTTTTATTTCGCCAGGGAGTGTGTTCCAGGTGAGAGGCCCTAAATACCTAATGTGACGTTGGCTGATTGAGAGTCTACACAATGGGATTACAAAATCTAAAGAATTCCTAGTGTCGTAAGGGTGACCGTGGTGGTTGAAAAGGTTGATAAAAGAATTTGGTAATAAGTTATGGAAAGACTGGAACATAAATACAGAAATGTGATGTTTTATGATATCAGGCAATGACAAACAATTATATTTCTTAAAGATTGGCTTAGTATGTTCGAGAGGTGACTTCTTATCAATTGCACGAAATATACGCTTTTGGATAACAAATAGTTTGTTTACATGAACATCGGCAGTATTTCCCCAGATGATGGCACAATAGGATAGCAACGGTAAAATAAGAGAATTGTAAATTGTAAGAAGAATTTTGATAGGTAGTAGATTATGCAACTTAAAAATAATACTGGAGCCTTTAGAGAGTTTCTTGCAAAGGTTTTCAATATGGGGTATCGAGTTTAGGTGAGGATCAATGGTTACTCCTAGGAAGTTGGCAGAATCAGAGAAGGGTACAAAGTTGTTTTGAATTAAGATACCAGGAGTGTTACCAACAAAATTGATTCTTTTCTGGTATGGCCTAAAGAGAATAGCTATTGATTTCTTTGCATTTAAGAGGAGCTTGTTTGCAGCAAACCAGTTTGTTACTTTAATCATTTCGCTGTTAAGATAATGTAAAAGTAAATCAATGTCAGTATGTTCATAGGAAATATTGGTATCATCCGCATACAGGGTAAACTTTAAACGAGAACTTAGGGATGGTAAGTCATTTATATAAATTAAGAACAATAGAGGACCAAGTATAGAACCTTGCGGAACGCCTGTTGTAATACTACACATGTGAGAATTAACGGTTGATATATTAACATACTGAGACCTGTTACTAAGATAGTCATTAAACCAGTGATAAGCAATACCGCGAATACCATAGTGATGTAACTTATACATAAGAATATTATGATCCAGGGTGTCGAAGGCCTTTGAAAGATCAAGAAAAATACCACAGGATAACTTATTATTTTCAAAGGCGTCGATTATTTTGTTGGCAAAATTGATCAAAGCATGAGATGTTGACTTTTTAGGGAGAAATCCATACTGGTGTTCGTAAATTATACCGTGCTTTTCAAGGAAATTTAGAAGACGAGTATAAACAATTCTTTCAAGAAATTTGGAAAACACCGGAAGAACAGAAATTGGCCTATAATTACTTTTCAAAAATTTGTCACCGGATTTATAGATTGAAATGACTCTTGCTAGTTTTAAATCTGTTGGAATAGTACCATTTCGTAGGGAGAGATTAATAATATGACATAGGGGTACAGAAATGAAACAACTCACAGATTTAATAACTTTACAATGAAGATTGTCATGGCCGGGGCTAACATTTTTCAGATTCTGGATACAGTTGTAAATTTCATTTTCATCAGTCGGGCGTAAGTACATTACATAATCATTCTCAGGTGGCAAATAGTCCGTATAAGAGAAATGAGAATCATTTACAATGCTACTAGATAAGGTATGACCAACACTGACAAAATAATTGTTAAAAGTATTGCAAACCTCCTTAGGCTCGGAAACTTTCTTTCCATTTTCAACAAGCTCGTTTACGGAATTACCTTGGGCCTTACAGCCGCGTAAGATAGTATTGATAGCATTCCAAGTGCCTTTTATACTCTTTGTATCAAATTCATTCTGGTAAAAGTTGAACTTGGCTACCCGAATAACAGTCGTTAATTTATTCCTGAATCTGCTGTAGGCTGCCTTGTTTTCCAGAGTAGGGTGATTAATACATTTGCGATATAGCTGACCAATGAAGGTACGTTGAAGATTAACTGATCAGAAAATCAGGTTATGTTGGGTTAACCTATGTATGTTGTCACAATGCGGGAGTTGCACGTGATTTAGTGTGTCCACGGGCTTATCGAGTTGTCAGTGCATTACCAAATGTTTCGTCGGTACATTAGCTAATTGTCTCTCATCTTGGACTCCCATTCTTGCCATCCTAGCTATTGTTGCCAACCTCTGGGAATCTTGCGTCCTTTATGGAATGTTGCTGCCGACAATGTGTTCTAATCACATATTCCGAATGATGACCCTAGTTCTGAGTTTCTCTAACTCTAGCGTAATCACAAGTGTTAACTCAGTATAAACATCTGCTATGATTCCAATCGTTGCTCACAACGGATTAGAAAATATTGCACTCCCTGACGATGTGGCCAGTCAAGGAGTTGAAGGGGACCAAATAGCTTCCGGGGGAGGGTGAGAGAAGTGTTGAGGTGTTTTAAGGTCAATAAAAGTAGTTGCTGTTATTAAACTTTTCAGGGTAACATAATTGTTTCAGGGGCTCATTTTTGATGGGACGCCTTCACCTCTCCCTTCGTTACCGGCACGTCTTTAGTATTTTGCTTGTACACGTAATTATATTTACACGATACATGAAGAAACCCTAGAGACAGGCCAAACAGAGAAAAGATAAATGTAATGTTAATCATCCTGGTAGTGTGAAGTGTTTTATGGTACTGCCTTGTATTTGGACAGCTGGCAAGTCTTTCTGTCCTTTTACTGTAATTGCTTACATGAAAACATGTTGACATATCAGTATTTTTCGTGGTTCATATAAATACCACAAATGATGCGTGATATCTGTGATATTTCTAAATATTAAGTAACTTCTAGTTTGCTTGCGTATTCCTTTTTGTATATATTAATCCATATTCTCTAAAGAAAAAACCCTTATATACTTATTATTCATATTATGCTCTAAAACACGTAACGTTGATTGATTCCAGGCTGTCGGTAGGTACCATAAACAAACCTGTCTAGTAAAATTGCTTACGTTTCATGATCTGGTTTCTATCTGAACGTTTTCCCCGCATGTCAAGCAGACAGTCGTTCGACCATAAAACCAATACCATATACTGCCGATCATCAGTTTCAACCTTTGACCGAGGTAGTACTACCATGCTTTAAAGTGGACCTAAAGTCTAGAATTACAAGAATATCTATTTTGGAGGTTGGAAAATGAATTTCGTTCATCCAACTCCCATTTTCATAGGTTACTCCGTTGCTGAGATATAAAATGTTGAAATTTATTCACTTAATTTGAAAAAGTCAATTGTGCAGTAATTTGTGATGCTCTTATTGTACAACTCACATTACCTGCTTTTGTTTCCTTTTGAAATTAAAATGTTTATATAACCTTGACAACTTTACTGATTTCTTACATAGCATATTGTACAGAGAGGGCTTTTAACGGTATATACTTCATGTAAGCCAACCTCAAACTGAAGTGAATAGACACCTACTAATCCTATTCACTTCAGGCTATTCAGCCTATTCATTTCCCTTCAGTTGTCTATTCACCTCAGTTTGAGGTAGTCTTACATGAAGTATCTCCCCTTTTAGGTAACAGCCAAGTCACCTAGTAACAGTAAGACAGTGATCACAGTTTTGCACAAGGTGTAGTGGCTTTCGAAAAAAAAAAAAAAACAAAAAACAAAAAAACAAAGAAAAACAAAGACTGTAATTTGAGTAGCACAAGAATGATATCACAAATTATTGCGCAATCTACCATTTAAAATTGAGTGAACAAGCTTCAACATTTGATATCTCGGCGGGCTTAGCTAGGAATGTCCTGTGGAGATGGAAGTTAAACCATCTGGATGCATTTTTCAAACTTTGTAACATATACTTTTGAACTTTTAGACTTTAGATACACTTTAATCTAGGCTACTGTTCTGCGTGAGCAAATTGTGAGCATAAGAATGACGTCACAACGACCTTTGATTACGCAATAAACGGTTAAAAAATTTAAACCGTAACCTCCCTACTCTAACCAGGGAGCTGCTAGAGTAGCATGCTCCCTGCTCTAAAAAGACGATTGCAGTACGGTATCTCGGACTATCCAGGGTATACTCCTTCCTACGACTCTATGGTGTTCATTGAAGTGGATGATTGCACTTATCTTTGGGGACGATTTGTTTACGTTAGTTTCATAAAATATATATCATAATACATACCATAATATACATATACTGTGCCATTTGGTGGGCAGAAATTTCAGTCAATTAGTTCACACAACGGTGTTTAGTTCCTGGCATTGTACGTGCTGCATGTCATGATGGTATTCAGTACACAAAGAAGACCTAAAACCCTATTAATTCTCAGGCTGTCACTTCTATATATGTTCGTACTGTACTTCAGTGGCGACAAGGAGTACGTGCAGTTATCAAATGGGTTAGTCCCTGGCTGCCTTTCAAGGTCCCTTACGGCAACCATCCGCTGGGTATGAAATTGTACAGGCCCGTAACCAGATTGCCCTATGAGGAGGTCATTTTAATTACGGTATTCAATGTAACATTTGAATAAACTTATGATTGTGAACGCTGTCTTGGAGTAAGGTCATGTCAAAAGGGGTGAGATTTTTTCCATACTCAAGGATGCCCTGTTGCTAACTATCTATGGTTTGCATTGGAAGTATATCTTTGTCCTTGAGTCGACCTGAGCGAAATTCTCTATGGGCTGGGAGAGGGTGGGGGTTCTTACTACCCCGTCGACTCCATTTGGTTACTGGCCTCTTCTATCACTTCGTACTATTAAGATACTCAGTGTGAGAAGCGCTGTTGATGGGTTTGCCAGATCACTGCTTGGACCACCGGACGTGTGCCTTGCCTCATAGGCAATTATAGTTTTTCAATGAAAGGGAAACAATCATACCGAAAACTTATATTATTCGCGTTAATACAAAAGCAATAAAGATGATGATGATGACGACGACGACGATGATATTGATTTACAAATTACAACTTCACGTAGGGTGGCTAACCAACTCAACAATTTAGATCAAACATGGTTTCTTTTTGAAAGGCCAGTTCAGATGTTTAACCGTAGATTGTTCTCGGATGAAAAACCATCCACTTTACTTTGACCCGACCTGTAATCAGGGCCGTAGCGAGCGGGGAGTGTGTGTGTGGGGTATCATACCCCCCAATATTTGGTCGCCGGTCGGCAAATTTTCGGTCTGTCGGCAAAAAGAGGAGAGGGAAAGGAAAAGAAGAGGAAAAGAGGAGAGGAGGAAAAGAAGAGAGAAGAAGAGAAAAGAAAGGAAAAGGAAGGGAAGGAAAGGGAAGACGGAGAATGAAAAGAAAAAAAAAGAAAGAGAGAACGGGCCTGTCTGTTATCGGCTATTTCGATTTTCGGCTCTTCATCTAATTGGTCCATTCAAATTGAATTCCCGTCGGTAAATTGATTACCCATGTGACAGCCATATACGGCCGTATCAACGGCCGTCGGTGTAATTGGACGAGTGACTGAGTCCGTCGGGAACTCGGGAAAAGAATGGAAATTAATGGGTGCACTATTTCGGGTCATATGGCATTCTTGAAAAACCACTTTCTGCACATTATTCCTCACTTTTATCATCACCATGGGGAGCAGCACCCGATTACCTATGGAGAGGGTATCCCTAGGCTGTCTTCTAAACGCTAACCGTGACTTCAAACACATTTTGCAAACTTCTGAGGATCCGGTTTACCCACAAACATCCTGTGGAAAAAATAATGCGTGCCGCGCGTGTCTTCCCTTCACTGCAATCTCAGGCTTTTAACTTTTGAACACCGAAATGAAACAGATACAGAACCCATCTTCAGATCCTGGCGTTCAAAGCATGTTTTGAACGCTTGTGTTAAGATTCTGAACACTTTTTCTCCCCTTTTGAACGCCGGACGCCTATCCACTTATCGTATTTGAACGCCTGACGCGTTTAGTGTTCAAATGCTGAACACATAGTGTTCCAATTCTGAACGACAGGTTCAGCACCTGAAGTATAGTGGCATCATGGGAGGAATAGCCTAACACATAAGAATTCTATCTCACACAATGCAATGCATTCCAGAACTACGTGAGAGCGCGCCACTGACTACAGCCTCATTGTGCCTTCTGACATCGTTGATGCAACATCAACTTAGCAGCCTCCTCACGTAAAATTGTGTGAGTGTGTTTGAAAGTATCAATACAGCACTTGTAAGACATAATTGTCTTCTCGCTTGTCGCTTTATAGGGTTTATAGGAGTAGACACTATTGTCGATACTCCTTCACTAAAGGCACAAGCACTAAAGGCACAAGTGCCTGAATATATTTGGGCTAACATGGAAGAAGAACTTGACTTCGGGGAAGTCCTCGACTGTTCACCGGCTAGTGAGGCTGGTCCTTCGACTGCACCTCAAAGTGGTGCTGGAAATGATAATCATGACAATTTGCCGGCAGGAGTGACGCCAGAAATGGCAAATTTTATTATGAAGGCCGTTAAAGAGGCCACAGAGGTAGGCAATGTGCCTAGCCCTGCACCCAAACGGGCGAGACTAGAAGACATCGACGATGATATTTCAAGTATCTTTAATGCCTTTCATACTGCCAATGAAATCGAAGCGTCGCCCAATATTCTGGACAACGTGCTAAATGAACTAGATGGCGAGGACACTTGGTCCGCCAATAGAGCAAAAAGTGGCAGATATGGTTACAAAAGTACAGACTAATATAATGTCTGAGGAAAAATTTAAAGAAAAGTGTAAAAAGTACAGTAGACCTTCAAATTGTGACAAGCTTCATCAGACGAAAGTCAACCAGCTGATTTGGGAAAAATTGAGACCCGCAACTAGAAGCAGGGACATAAAGTTCCAAAAGTGCCAAAGAGCTATTACTAAAGGCATAATTGCCCTCACAGAAACGGTAAAGTTGCTTCTCTCATGCCCTAATGTGGAAAAGAGTATAATCCATGGAATTTTTGATGCCATAACCTTGTACCTCAAGGTAATTTGGAGCTAAATCTTGCTCGGAGAGAGTTACTCAAACCTGACCTGAGTCAAGACTTTCAACAGCTTTGCTCACAGAATGTGCCAGTGACAACTCAGCTTTTTGGAGATGATATTGAAAAGCGAGTGAAAGACATTGCCGCATCTACTAAGATAGGGGCAAAAGTGTCGTATCGTGGCAGTTATCATTCAAGAGGTTATAGAGGAAGAGGTAGACCTTTTTTTAGCCAGAGGCAAGTCCTGGGCGTTCAGACCACCCGTTGCGGGAAGAGGTTCCAAGAAGAACTAAGTGAAGTTTCTGGAACAAAAGGTGAGGTGTGTTCATCACCCTTTTATCATACAGTATGTTGTGATAATGTTACAATTGCTGGTCGGCTTTCGAAATATTATTTAGCGTGGTTAAATGTAACCACTGATAACGAAGTGTTACAAACAGTGAAAGGGCTTAAAATAGAATTTGATTCTAAAATTCCTTCAAATTTTAACCTCTTGTCACGAGGTTCTGCATCAAATTTTGAAACGTATGAAGGGGAAATAAAAAATCTTTTGGATAAAGGAGTTATAATCCCATCTAAGAGAAGCCCTGGCGACTTTTTGTCTCCTATTTTCTATATACCAAAAAAGGATGGATCACACAGAATGATCCTCAATCTAAAACACTTCAACAAATTTGTTAAATACCGCCATTTTAAGATGGATGGGCTGCCTTCTGTTGTACAACTTATGCGGCTTAATTGTTTCATGGCGTCAATTGACTTAAAGGACGCCTACTATTCGGTCCCGATTGATTGTGATCATAGGAAATATCTACGTTTTGAGTGGAATCATAATGTCTATCAGTACACATGCCTGCCAAATGGGCTGGCGTCAGCTCCACGGGTTTTTACAAAGTTATTGAAACCCGTATTTTCTAACCTCCGAAAGAGAGGCTTCAATGTGGTTGGTTACATTGATGATATTTTTATAAAAGGAGACACATTTAATGACTGTGAACAAGCAGTTAAAGCCACAGTGAACTTGTTAACAGAGTTAGGGTTTCTTGTACATGATGTCAAGTCCGAACCAGAGCCAAAAAAGGAAATCAGATTTTGGGGTTTTATGCTTAATTCTGAGAAAATGACTATTTCTCCTTCATTTGAAAAGAAAGAGAAGACTAAAGAAAAGTCAAAAATGCTTTTGCGAGCCTCTTCTGTAAAGATACGAAATTTAGCAGAAATTATAGGGGTCCTTGTGGCCAATTTCCCAGGCGTAGAATTCGGCCCACTGTATTATCGTTCTCTTGAAAGAGATAAAATAAGAGCTCTTAAAAGAGCAAAGGGTGACTTTGATATGGTCTGTATTTCGTCTGAAAGTCGAGCTGATCTATTATGGTGGATCAAAACTATAGACACAGCAAGTAAGTTAATTGAACATGGCAAACCTTCACAAACTTTAAATTGTGATGCTTCTAATATTGGCTGGGGTGCCGTATTAGGATATGGCAGCAGAAGAGGTGTTTGGAACTCGGAACAGAGACGCTTGCACATTAATGAACGGGAACTGTTGGCTATATATTTCGGGTTAAAGACCCTTTGCAGCAAATTGTGTTCATTTACGGATACTTTCAGATAGCAGTGTAGCTGTATCTATATTAATAGAATGGGTGGGACAAAGTCCCCCAAGTGCAATGTAATTGCAAAGTCAATATGGCTGTGGTGCATACAACAAAACATTTGGATTTCTGCAGCCCATATTTCGGGTGCCAGAAATGAATATGCTGATTATTTATCTAGATTGAAGCAGGCAACAACTGTGTGGTCACTAAGTAAACAGGTGTTTCATCATATTGTAGCGATGTATGGGTCTCCTGACGTAGATCTTTTTGCGAGTAGATTTAATGCTATATTACCAACTTTTGTGTCGTGGAAACCTGACCCGATTGCCTTAGCTATTGATGCGTTCAGTCTAGATTGGAAAAATTACAAATTTTATGCCTTTCCTCCCTTCAGTTTGGTTGGAAAGTGTCTACAAAAAATCTCAGCCGACAACGCAACAGGGATTTTGGTAGCCCCTCTGTGGACCACTCAACCGTAGTTTGTGACTCTGCTAGAAATACTAGTAGCTCAGCCGTCTATCATTCGACTGAAGGAAGATACGCTGACACTGCCAGGGAGTTGTCAGATTCATCCACTCGTCAAAAAACTGAATCTTGCTCTATGTCTCGTTTCAGGACAGCCTTACAAAAGCAAGATGTTTCGCCAAAAGCAGCAGACATTATCTTGGCAGGATGGCGACCCAGTACACAGAAGCAATACTTCAGTTCTCTTACAAAGTGGATTTCATTTTGTAGTCGAAGACAGACTAATCCATTTCATACCACTATAAGACATGTTTTGGACTTTTTACTTGAACTTTTTGAGGCCGGATTAGGCTATAGCTCCATTAATACGGCAAAAAGTATGTTGTCAACCTTTGTTTCAGAGCCAAAAGAAGTTGGAAAAAAATTTTTGGTGAAAAAATTCATGAAAGATGTGTTTGAATTAAGAACACCAAGGCCCAAGTATGACAACATTTGGGATGTTGCAATTGTCCTTAACTATATAAAAGAACTGGGGTCGAATGAAAGTCTTTCGTTAAAGCTATTGAGTCATAAAGTGGTTATGCTTACAGTTTTAGTATTTGCGCAAAGGTGTCAAACTGTATTGTCTTTAGACTTTGATAACCTTGATAAACAATCTGATGATTTCGTTTTCTATGTACAGGACATGCTTAAGCAATCTCGTCCAGGAAAAGTTGGACTTAAAATTACTTTTAGTAAGTTCAAGGAAGATGAAAGAGTTTGTGTTTATTCTTTGATTGAGCATTACATAGAGCGAACAAAAGCTTTAAGGAACCAGAGCAAACTTGTCATAAGCTATAGAAAACCGCATGCTCCTGTAGGTGACGAAACAATAAGTAGGTGGATAAGAGAAGTATTAGAAGCAGCTGGGGTGAATACAAAAATGTTTACAGCTCATAGCACTCGAGCAGCAGCTTCTTCAGCCATGCATGACAAGGGCGTGGCTATTCAGGATATTATGAAAACGGCAGGATCGAGCAATGCTGAAACGTTCGCTAGGTTTTACAAGAAGCCTATTATTTTTAAGAAAGAGAGTTCTTGTACAAATGCATTACTGAGATAATGCTGTGAAATACATCAAGCAAACTACTGGACTTGTTACATTGTAGCCATTTATTTGTGGTGTTTCCATCTGTTGCTTTGAAGTCTCACGTAGTTCTGGAATGTATTGCATTGTGTGAGATAGAATCAAACAATTAAACGAACTATAAGTGAAGTTTGATAATGATTCTATCGAATCACTATGCAAGCATGAAGGAATTATGTGCCCACCCAAAGTTCGCTTATCCGTCACCCTTGGTGTACAGACGGAAACACTTCCTGTGAAAAATGAGGCTGTAGTCAGTGGCGCGCTCTCACGTAATTCCTTCATGCTTGCATAGTGATTCGATAGAATCATTATCAAACTTCACTTATAGTTCGTTTAATTGTTTGATTAACCGGAATCTTTGCATTGGATAATGCATTATGAACTAAAATATACTAATCCTGCATGAGACTTAATTTTTTACCGAGAGATTATGCTAAAATCTCAGTGCTTCCGGGGGCGAAGCCGGCCCAGTGTTTTAGCCAGCCCCTATTTGTGGGACACTGTCGCAAAAACGGCGACAAATGTCGCACAAAAAAAAAAAAAAAAAAAATCTGACGCGCAATTTCCACCCGCCGGGTGTAAATTTGAGGTTCCTCATTAGACCCCTCCCCCAGGCCACAGGTCAGTAAATGTTGCTTTGAGAAAACGTCCTAGTTAAAGCACGGGCGGGCCTCTTGATCCCAACCGCCTACAACACTGGCGGCCTGACGAGAGGGATATAGCCTAATACATTAAAATTAGTGGGGATCTTTGCATTTGATGAAGCATTATGAACCAAAACATATCTATCCTGAGACTTAACTTTTCACCCAGAGATATACCTAAACCTCAGAGGTTCCGGGGGGCTTCGCCCCTGGGCCCAACCAGGGGTCCTTAGGCGGGGCCCACTACCCCACCGGCTAAAGCTCGTTTTCGCACTATGCATTATCAGTTCCGTCGGCAAAACATAATCTCCACATCTCCCTCCCCCCTTAAAGATAACACCTTCGCTACGCCCCTGCCTGTAATCATATTGAAAACCTCCCGGTTTGCTAAGCTTCGTCGCTTCCAATCAGGGGCGGAGAAACAGGGGGTTCATAACCCCTCCACTTTTTGACAAGGGGAGGTTGTCCAACACAATCCCCCCCCCTCCCCAGTTTTCAGGTACACTTCGGAAAAAATAATTCATGAAAAACTGAAAAAGCAAATGAGATAATAATAAAAATAAGCTACCTTTAGTTTTAAGTATTCCCAGGTTCCTAGACTAGACACAACTAAACTGTCACTAACGTTAGTGATCATTCAGTTATCAAAATTGTGCCAAGGACGGGTCCTATACACCTGGAGCCGTGATGTAGTGAATTCTACCTTTTTACTGCCCTCGATTGAGAATACATACATATCAGTCAGTTTTGATCTATGCATATAAATACGAACCTGTATATTGATGGACCATCCCAGCTTGCTGAGGCAACCGGTTTGCCTTAGCAAGATGGGAAAAGTAGTTCATAAAATACATAATTGTATGTCTTCTTATGCATACAAAATACCGTATAAATTATGCACCAGATCGTATAAATTCACATTAAAAAAAAGCTTCATATCGTGGGAGGGGGAAATCCCCTCCCACACTCTCCCCCCTCGCGTGCAAGCGCGCTCGGTGGCTTCGCTCCCTCGCTTTGCCAAGTATGCAACCCCCCACCCCTGACAAGAAATCTCCGAGCCTGCTTCCTATGCCACCGCCTTTACCCACTTGGCACAGCACCATGAGGTATGAATACCTCATGCCAAGAACCTGCTGCTTATAGGCTTTGTGCAAGTTTATCCAAGGGTTTGTGTTCAAGATTAGCTAATAAAAGCCTTTACCTCGTCCGCTATGAAATCTCGAAGAACACATGAGAGAATCTTTTATCCATTTCCTTAACATTACTAGGCGCGACTAGCCTGAATTCCTCACTACGAATACGAACAGTGACCGCCCTGTACAGGTGGGGTAACACAGAAGAATTTGAAGTAACAGGTAGAGTACTAGGGTGTATCCATAAATTAGGGGTCCATGGTGTCCCCGTCACATCCGCCACTTGTGGCATATAGAGAATGGTTAAAACTGAGAGATGATTCCTGTTATTGAAAGTGTTTAATATTCTATGTGTTATCACTAACTGTGGTATCTCAATGTCCAATTACGGTCTGTTGATCTATCGTTTACAATTTTATTATCCAGCATGTATTTGGTGTCCCACCAGATTATCTGTAAAAGTTGTGACATGGGTAATTTACTTCAGTTATTACAATATAAAAAATTTATTCTATCCTTTGGATAGCCTAAAGTTATGTCAGATGAGATATTAGAACCAGACAAACAAACAATGTGAGTTTCCAGATTAAGGGACAATGTTTAACGAAATGCGCCTATTTCAAAGTTGGCATGGCGGATGTGACGCTTTGTCCCACCTGTCACATCATACTAGTATGGACATTAATACAAGGCCTCATCTCCCTGTGTTACTCTTGGAAACTTGAATCACTATGTCCAATTACTGGTAACCTCTACTGATAAAGTAAAATGCTAAACCTGAGCAGTACAAGGACAACTGTAATAATGGCACCCATTGGAAATCACATTTTGTGTTTGGTGTCCCGCTGATCATGTCACATCGCGCACAAAATCATCAAAATTACCACCCTCTCATATCACCTCAACTATGCCAATCCCATTCGTACATGCCTGAGTTGTAACATGTGTGCACATGGTTATCGATACTACCCTTTTTTCCCCATTTTGTAATGTATTGTCCACTATCTGGTTGAAAGGGGAAAATGGTGTCCCATGGTGTCTCACTGTAACCTCCGCCATTGAAGAACAACAAAGAGCTATTTAAACTGTTTTAAACTGAAAAAAATTAAAATAAATGATTTAAGATGGATAATATGAACATCATAAAGATGTGGAAAGTAATAAGAAAGTGACAAACTTGAAAAATGTATGGAGAGTGTGAATATCTATTTTATTTTTTTGGTGTCCCGGTCACACTTTGGTGTCCCTGTCACACCTGACAATCATTATTACTGTAAATATGAAGCTGTTTTGTTATTTGATAAATCCTTCCTATCTTTTTCTTACTTTAGTTCAAGTCAGTATAGTTTTTAACTTTGTGCAGTTTTGTAATGATTTAAGAAGTCACAACATACAGTAATGTTGACATGGTCGGGTGTGACTGGGACACCACATGTTAATTCAATAGGACCCTGTCACCCCTATATGTAACATAAGAAAATTTGCAACTGACAGTAAAAATATCCGATGTTCCAAGAAAAAATAGGTTTGTCTGAACTGTTAGTGTTGCCCACTTGAATACAGTACTCTGTAAATGCTACGTGAAACCTTTTATGCATTGTTTGTGTCAGTATTACTGGGATTTTGGTGTCCCGTCACACCCGACACATAACGTCTCTAACCCAGTTACTCAAAAATGTAAGATATTTGGATGAATTGGGGACAACTCTGAAAAATGTTTATGTTTTATGTGTTCATTTATTTTCAAGCAGCTACTTGCTCTATCTTTTGGAAACTGTACAGATAATAAATATGTTTCAGTGTAAATATTACATGATTTCCCTTACCATGGTGTGAGCTTTTATTCTAAATTGAGCATACAACCAATTTCAGTGGGTGTAACTTGTTTCTGTCATAAATCCTTGCCACTTATGCCTTACCAAAAGTGAGGAAAAGACATGGATATATTACACAGTTATAAACTTTCTAGACATATATTGCCAATTTTGGTGTCCCAGTCACCTCCGCCATTTTTGAAAGGAGCTTTGAGATAGAGTTGATCAATAACCTGGATGTCTTAAACAAAAGCCAGGACTGATATAAATTTTAGAAATAGATACATATACCTTCTTGAAAATATACTTTACACCAGTAGTAAATGGTTTTTAAATTTTGACCCCTTTGTCACACTTTGGACCCCTAATTTATGGATACACCCAGTAAGTATTTAGGGTGACCAGGGGGTGCTAGAGTTGCATTTATTTTATCTTCCACAGATTACACAGAAAATTCTGGTACATTTTACTTGGTATTGCCCTTCTGCATCAACAGTAGACTCCTGTAGATTATACATAACTAGAAGGTGACGTCACGGACAGGTTTGAAGTCACGTGCATGGGTGGATAAAGGTCATCTATGGGCTTGCTACATTCTCAAACAAAACATGTTAGGCTAAATGCTGCCGTTAACTTTCCTTATTTGAATGAATGAGAGGGGATTTGCAACCTTTAAATTCCCAGTGGGAAATTTATACTCCTATTTCAATATCAAAACAACAAATTTAAAAACATGGCAAACTAAGCATTGCACATTAATGTGAGGATATGACATCACTCCCGCTTGCTCTAAGTTCACTACAAGTTGCAAATGTAGTAACTTTATCTGCAAATAACTCGAGGACACCGCAAATGAAATTTCACCAGAATGTGTTGATTTAGTTTCCATGCAACATATTAAAAACAAACATTTGCTTCAACACTTTCTTCAGTGCTCGTTCTCGCGGTAAAGTTGTCTTGTTCATTCTATCAAATCGACAAGCTGGAACTTATGTTTTGCTTTTAGGGGACAACTGTCCTCTCCAAGTTTGCTTCTAGCCTCTCCTAACCCACCCAGTTACATTAGCCTGTACTGAGTTTAAATTGTTCAAGGTCATATTCTATATAACATTGTTTTGACCTGCCTGATATACAATCTACACTACATCACAATATTATCTTGGCCTGCCTAATATACAATGGGCTACACTACATCACACCACACTGATCTGCACAAGTCAGCATTGACCACCAGTCAGACTGAAACTATTGTTTCACTTTATGTGTACCAGGAGAACGCGCGGAAACTGTTGTAATAAAGATATTAGGAGGTTGGTAAGGATACAACAAGAGTGGCAGAGGGTTAATAAGCATATTTGTAATGCATATTCTCTACAAATGCACTTAATGACTTTTAAATAAGGTTGTGCGATGACAAATGCATACTTCAAGTCATGTAGGCCTACGTCACGCTACAAATAATGCACAAAATATTAATTGACACATAATCGCCTGTTGACGGTTGGAAGCCTGAGGATGAGTTTATCCCTTTTTTTATTCGGAAAATATTTCTCGCTAGAAAAGTCCCATGCATTATCGTCCTTATAATGGTCATCAGGTATGGAGTGTAAACCGTGGTGAAGTTAGTCGAAATTTCGCATAGGCCTAAGTATATTGTATGAAACCCGTTTCCGTACCTTTGATAAACAAAAAAAAATCGTTTGGAATTCCCAAACGAGTTTTTGTGAGATGGTATTTAACACAAAATAGGACTGAGAGTTACAAAGCCAGGAGCGCGAGAAAATTGTAATAATTTGCAAAGGATTTACGTACTGAATTTTGATAGTGTGTGATAGGAAATGACTGACGGAACAACCTAGAAGTAGTTCACTGCTAAGAAAGGAGGCCCTTAGGAAAATTTACCATGCTACTCATGGTATTACCTTGGTAAAACCATGGTATAACCATAATAATACCATGACATTCGTGGTACTTATACCATGGTATTACCATGGTAATAGTAATTGGTACTCATGGTACTACCATAAGAATACCGTGGTATTCGGGGTACTTGAGGAAATATACTGTAATTTTACCATGGTAATACCATGGTACTTTTTCCTAAGGGGGTCCGTATACGTACCCCTTGGCCCACCCTGTAGGGGAGCCTAATTAAGCCCGTAGTCAAAAATGTGGTGGGGACGGAAGTATGCTTCCTATTTCTCGGGTGCTGTTAATTAAAAAGGTCGTTGTAGGCGGGAGTCAATTTCATAGTCCGTCCTACCCTGTAATTTAGTTCACTGTGTGTGAAAATCCATGTATCAAACTGAATACCTGTACAATGTAGCCTTAAGCATTAAAAGCTATATAACTTCAATTTTTGGAATCGGCTCCGAGTCAAAGTTCATCCGCAGCCCTTTCCGGTCCAATTCCAATGCCAGGGACCTTCTCTTCTGGGCCAGTTCCGAGTCCATTCAAACATGGATTCGAGTCTGGAATCAAATTCAAGTCCGGACTCGGTGGGCTGGAGTCGGAAAAGCCTCCCCCTTCGTTGATCCGCGCCTAATCACGGAGCTACTGCACGGGGCTAATAACTAATCGTTGTGGCTATTTGCCCGACAGTCGGGCAAATTGGAAGTTTAAAGTTTTCTTATTTTCCCGACAGCAATCGACCAATCATATCACTCTAACGAGCTTGTGACGTAAGAAATGTTAGTTGGCGCGGTGCGGTGTGCGTGTGTAGGCCTACCACAGAACAATATATAATTCTGTGGTGTGTACGTACGTACAGTATGTGTGGTTACTACTTATAGATCAGCACACTCAGTGGACTTCCATAGCTTCGATGACTTATCAGAGTACAGTACTCAGGAGAAAATTCCAGACAATTCCCATTGAGTCCCATCGGATTATTTTAAAACTATCAGAAGAAACGTTTTCTGTGTTTTAGCGTGGTTGTTTGTAGAACAGCAGAAACAGCAAACAAAGGCAAATACTGAAAGGAAGCAAACAAGAAATGCAATCTGAAGGAGTTTTGCGCTCAATAGTTGTCGGCATGTTGCAAATTTAACAAAATGCTGAAGTCGACTCGGAATAGGCTTCAAACTGTTATTTGGTGGCACCATTTTTCTTCTGGCGAACTTCTCATTTTCAAAAAAAAAAAAAAAAATTTGCGCACGCCACTGCTCCCTAGGCTCGCCGGTAGGATAAATAAGGACCATTAGTTTCCCGACATACAATTCAAATATTTTCTGAGGCTACAGACTTAGAATAGCCCCGTCACTTTCGTCCACAGTCGGGAAAATAAGGATGTCCAATAATTTTCCCGACTGTCGGGAAAATAAGGTTAACCTTATTTTCCCGACTTACTATTCAATTATTTTTAGAGGCTACAAATTTAGGATAGCGCCATCACTTTGGCCAATCGTCGGGAAAATAAGGAAGAAAAGTCGTGTTATCTTCCCGACTGTCGGGTAAATAGTTTCCACCATAACTAATACGGAACAGGGAGTTGCTATTTGACGTGGCAACTCGTACGGAATAGTGTATCTATGGGTACACGGAGTTGGGCCTTTTGGCAGTCCATGACTGACACCATGAAAATTCCAGGGGCTACATTAAATTATCCAGGGTAGCAGCAAACCAAAATAATGCATTCCTGGTAGGCGATGCATGAAAGCGTGAGTTTGCACTGGAAAAACAAAACGAGATTCCAGAGGTCAAATTGCTACCTGTGCAAGTATACACGCAACGTCATTAGTACGAAGGTCTTTAGAAGCTCCGTGTCATCCGAGTGCAGCAGTGACATCCGTCTGGAACGCAATTTACCAACCTGGCGAAGAGTTCTTAATCCTGTAATCTTAGCCTGTTCATCATGTCCAGTAAGTAGGCTATGACTAGGCTAGGCCTAAGTTAGCTAAGTAGGTCTAGGCCAAACAACTAGAGTCACGCTCAGCAGCACAGCGAAATTCATTCGATATGGACACTCGCACCTACGGACAGAGTACCAAGTGGGGCTCACAGTCCTTATCAAAGCAAAGTCGGCTAGTGCACTGGTCAACCCAAAAGCATGCATCCACCCACTGGCAGTTGGAACGTTATTCAGTGCATACAATATACCTATAGAGGGATTTCAGTCATGTGACTTTAACCAATTAGACCCAGTTTTGAAGGGCAAGATTGCGCGTCTTTTATGTTTAGAAGGGCAAGCGTCCATTGTGTCACAGTAGTATCTATGGTTATGCTGTGCACATAAGTTGTAAATTCGCTTACTGGGTGTGTGTTTTGCCCTTCAGTGCCTGGGAATCCATTGCGCGTGACGTCACATAAAATCCCTATAGGCCTAGGGCACAACCGAAATTCGAACCATAGGGGCAATCAGTGTTACAGGTATAGGGCAAAAACCAGAAAATTCATGATATGTACTACAAATTGGAATCATATCGGAAATCCTTCCAATATGTTCTTCCTTTTCACAAAACTAGTTAGATTATGCCAAAAAGTCACAAAATAACACTACCTAGCTTGAAAATAAGATGAATTTCTGCCGCATCTGAGCGTTCGGAATTGCTCATTAGAAAAAAATGATTGTGCAATAAAATCATCATGTTAGCCTTGCGCCAGTCATTTCTTTCTCGTGAATATATTGTGTACATACATAGTACATTCAAGACATAAGAAACGACTGGCACAAGGCCAACAAGGTGATTTTATTGTGCATGTCATGTTTTTCTAACGCACACTTCCGAGCACCCAGACGTTGCAGAAAATCATCTTATTTTCGAGCTAGGTAGTGTTATTTTGTGATGTTTTTGTATAATCTTGCTAGTTTTGTGAAAAGGTAGAATACATTGTAAGGATTTCTGATTTGATTCCGATTTGAAGTAAATATGGTTTTCATCCTATACCTGTAACACTATTAAATTGCCCCTATAGTTCGAATTTTTGTTGTGCCTATATGGCCTATCATAATAAGGCAATAAAGCGCACCCTAGACACAATCAGTAGCCAGATTTGGCCTATTTGGCCATACATGCATGGATACATGGTCAAGCTAGTATGTATGCACTATAAAATAATGTTAGAACTACCTGCGCATGGATCCATTTTCTTTGGCAGCCTATATCCAGACCAGCTGTATAAGCTAAATGGAAATCAGTTTAATTAGTTACATCCTTATACCGGGCCTCTGAAGTGGTGGGACTGTACTTCTTCCTGGAAGTTTTCAGTTTTAGGCCCAACACCAATTTTTAGACAAACGCATAAATAAACAGGAGAAAATGTTGTGTGACAGCCCACCCCACTTCCATTGGAAGTAGTCCTCTACACTATCCCATAAACATTTGTGTGGAATTTTCTCCTTGAGTTGTAAAGGTTCAGTGCTTTATACTGTTCACTTTATAATCTACTTGAAATTTGACAGGTGGGGCCAGGGAGTTGCTATTTGACTGGAGATTAGTCTTCAAAAATTTTATGAACCTTGTCCTTAAATCTGCCTCAGGACACACAACCCTGCCTTTGCAAACTCTTTGAATTTTCACCAAGGACAGGCTCCCCAGGGGACCTGTAAAATTTCCTTTGAAGACAAGGATGTTTCTGGACAGCTTCAGATGCCCTCTATCAGTTGAGATGATTTTGAAACCATTGCTCTGTACAGAAATTGATGATCTAATGGGACTCTCCCTATCTTTATACCATGCACAGTAGAAAATAAGTGAGGTGTTACAATTGTAATATATGTGCAGTTCAAGCTTGAACATAAATCTTTCTATGGGTAAGTTTCTTTTCTTTCAGAGTTTTTTCTAAGTTAAGTTTTCCTCCCTTTTTGTTGAACCCTAAAAATTGTATTATGACAAAACTTGATGGTCAAACTGCAATTTAGGCTCTCAAACCTGAGTATTTTCCTGCTTTTCCACAAGGAATGGCATTTTCTGAATGTACTGTGTGGGTAGCTATTTTTGTATATGTACATTTTACAAAGAGAAACTAGAAAGCCCAAAGGCTTAGTAATTCCTTGCCGAATGGGGATGCTCCGTTGCACTGAGCTGTATCCCTCAAATCTATCTTTCTTGACTGAATCATTTTATGATGTTTTAACAATTTGACCTCAGCTGACCTCACATGACTTCTGAACCCCACCAAATATAACAAAAAAGGAAAAACGGAAGTTTCTTGAAAGGGTTTCAACTCTAATGGATCTTGGATCTTGAAGATTCTTGGCGAATTTTGCTTTTTGACCTCAGGTTACCCCAGATGATGATCTTGGGAATACTTGGGAAATTTTGCTTTTTGACCTCTGGTGACCCCAGATGACAATCTTGGGAATTCTTTGGAAATTTTGCTTTTTGACCTTTGGGAACCCCAGATGACTTTTGACCTCCACCAAAAACAATAGGGTTCTTCCTTACATTATGAAAAATCTGTACACTAAATATCAAGTGTCCTTCATTTCTATCTTGAGATATTGTGGTTACAAGCTTTTTGGTTTTTAGCTCCTGTGACCCCAAATGACCTTTGACCTTCACCAACAACAATAGGGTTCTTCCTCTCAACATGACAAAGCTATATACCAAATATGCAGTGTCTGTCATTGCTATCTTGAGATATAGTGCTTACAAGCCATTTACAAGATTTTTGCAGTTTAACCTCTGGTGACCTCAGATGACCTTTGACCTCTACCAAAAACAATAGCATTCTTCCTCTCAACATGAGAAAGCTATATCAGTCATTCCTATCATGACATATCCCAGTTTTGAGGTTTTTGGTCCTTGACCTCTGGTGACCTCAAATGACCTTTGACCTCCACCAAATACAATAGGATTCTTTCTCTCAACATGACAAATCTAGATACCAGATGTGAAAAGTGTCTGTCATCCCTATCTTGAGATATCTTGATTATGAGCGTTTCAACTTTTTACCTCTGGTCCTTGACCTCTGGTGACCTCAAATGACCTTTGACCTTTACCAAAAGCAATAGGCTTCTTCCTATCAACATGATGAATCTATATACCAAATGTGAAAAGTGTCGGTCATTGCTATCTTGAGATATCGTGTTTACAAGCCATTTAGGAGGTTTTCGCAGTTTAACCTTCGGTGACCTCGTATGACCTTTGACCTCTACCAAAAACAATAGGGTTCTTCCTCTTAACATGAAAAATCTGTATACCAAATATGAAAAGTGTCGGTCATTGCTAACTTGAGGTACTCTGTTTACAAAGTTTCGGTTTTTGACCTCTGGTGACCTCAAATGACCTTTGACCTCCTCCAAAAACAATAGGTTTCTTCCTCTCAACATGACAAATATATATACCAAAATTGAAAAGCGTCAGTTGTTGCTATCTTGAGATATGGTGTTTACAAGCTAGGCGTCACATACACACATACACACACTCACACCCACACACACGAAATCACCATCGCAAAGGTTCCATGCCTGCCTTCGTCAAGGAATCAAAAACGTGGCACCAAGCGCCATTTTACTAAAAAGAGCATTTTTCGGGGCCTAGATTTTGCAAAGTTTCCATTTGTTTCCATGGTTACTGAAGTTGACGAATTTTGCCGTGTTTTTGCTGAGCGGAACTAACAGAAATTTTAATGTTACTAGTTTAGTCCATAATGTCATGTACCAATTCTGTGAAATCTTTATGGGAATAGAAAAACAGCCTTTATTAGTCCAGCTTTGTTATTATTTTAGGTACAAATGTGAATTGGCAATAAATTAAGTGATTTATGTCAATTTTGTGGTCTTTGCTGCTTCTATTTTTAGTTCTCATTGTCTTTTCGGCAATTGTTTGTTCTATATGCATTAGTGTTTGTAGTCAAAGCATGCAGCTAATTGTATCAGGGAATTGCTATTTTACTGGAGGTTTGTCTTCACAATCTTTTTGAAGTCACCAAGTTACCGACATGTAACATAACACTCTTATGAAAACAGCTAGGTGCAATAATACTCCATGTGCGATAGCTAATTTGCATATGCCGCACACACTGTACTACAGGGCTAACTTCAACTCTGCATGTAAACATCAACAAGCCTAGTAAGGGTAATCTTGATGTAAGAATGTGTATACTTAATGGTCTACTCACTTAATACAGTCGAATGTTAACTACAGCCAGGGTCACCCTGATTAGATTTTGCCCTAGCTGCGTAATATAAGCAGGGAGTTGCTATTTGACAAATAGCAACTCCCTGGTGGGGCAAAGGGGAGTGCTTGGAGTGGCTCCTGGCAGGCCATATGTAGCAAGACAAGGTATGGGGATACCAAAGGGGAGGGTGGGGGGAGAAATATTTGGGGGTGTGAGATTAAAATGCATAAAACCAATGATAATTTTTGATTTTCAAGTGGGAACAAAAATTCTCTAGGGGTTGCCACCCAGGCGGGGTCCCCCCTTGGCCATGGGCTTAGTGTCTGGACAGTCCCCCCAGTGTCCATAGTGGAGGGTATATTCACATACAGATGCATGTAACATAATATGCTCTGTGCATGAAAAAGTTTGCTTGCATATATGCATTTTTAATTTTCTCTTTTTCACCTAGCTTTTTGGGAGGACAAATGTCAGTTGTGCATGTACTTTTATGTTCTAATTTGACCCTCCCCCCCCCCGCATAAAAATTGCCCGTTTTCCCATAGTAACCCCTCCCTGGAACAATTCCCACTTATGCAATTCCACAGTTTTCCTTCAGATGGTTCCCACCCAGGATAAATCCAGTCAAGGGAAATTTCTGAGGGTTAATTGTCATGGGTGGGAACTGTCCAGGTGTGAATTGTGCGTAGGGGGAAGTTTTCCCAGGGAGAAATCATTCAGGTGGGAGTTGTCTGATGGTGGGATGAAGTTGGAGTCAACATCAGAATGCCCTTTTGACACCACTTTGGTTTTGTAATGCCACATGGAATTATTTTCTCTGATGAGGATGTGACAAGTGGCGGGGGCAAATGGTCAAGCAGGCACTGTACTGTAGTGCCAGTAGCCTAGAAATGACCAATCTGATGTAAAAAATGTAATGAAATTTGTAACAGGAATTATGAGAATAGTGAAACAAAAAAATAGGAAAAACCTCTGAGGATGAGTGGGACTCTGTCTCTAGCTATGATATGAGCTAGAAATCGAAAAAATTTCCCCATGCTCCCCCACCCCCAATTCCGACTGCAGTGGCCAAGTGGTTAGAGCATCCGACTTGCAGCCGGAAGGTCTGGGATTCAAATCCTGGCCGGGTCATACCAAAGACTTTAAAAATGGAACCTACTGCCTTTGTGCTTGGTGCTCAGCATAAGCAATGGAGTAGGAAAACAAGCCAGTGGTCGTCTCAACTTGAACCAATTGGTTGGAAACTGGGACCTTAAACCTCATCTAACTAACTAACCCCCCAATCCCCTTGTACCATATGATTTAATTGCAGTCGGAGTTGCCTAGTTGTGGTGATAGTACTATATAATAGGTGTGCTGTATTAATCAGTTAAGTATATTGCATTAAACAATGGTTGTTAAGATCATCATCGGAGAAAAATTTGGTACTACTGTACATATCAGGTTACTGCAGGTAAAGAAGTAATCCACCTTACATTTATTATAAATACAGGCTTAAAAGAGGAGATTGAAGCTGCTGATCGCAAGTTCATGGATCGTTTTGGTGCCGGTGACTTCACTGGTTTGAGCAACCTCTACACTGAAGATTGCAAAGTAATGCCGACAGGGTCTCCAACATTGAATGGACGTGCTGGTGAGAAATAACTTGAAAAATAGCTGACAGCAATTTGTCTTCACAGTTCCTTGTATGCTATTTGAAAGAGTTTAGAAGTCAAGTGAGACACCATACTCAGGGGTTTGGCTATCATATATTAAGGGGAGGGAGTTATCATAACTGGTCCAAATCGGGAAGGGGGGGGGTGGAGAATTGCCCTTTTAGTTAGCTTACATACAGTACCTTTATAAGGTCACAGAATGAGGTGTATGCTCTCACATTTTAGAAGCTGCTTACATTTTTCCATGTTTTAATTTCCATCTGAAACTTCATCAGTGTGTGTGTGTTTTTTTGGCCAAAAAGATAATTTTGTATTGGAAAGTTTTTATGAATGCTATGAGTTTTCATGATATGATGGTGGTTTAATACTGAGTGAGGTCTTGATTGTCACTTTGACACACATCACACAACCCTCCTCTATGCATAAACATACCAACCTGGTCACTGCTTGTTGACATAGTGGGTCAGCTTTTTCTCAACCTGCTAAGGGAGATAAACAATTATCATGATCCATTTAACAGCCACTTTATTTTCCAAATAGCGCATTCCTGAATAAAACTCCAGTCTCTGTCTGTTGGGAAAAAGTAAACTATACAACAAGCAAGTCAGAGAACCTTCCTGGTCTATATTTATTTCTATGAAGGCCAGGTGTCGCACCACTAGACCAGACATCTGTTGGCAGCACTTACTATTGAAAAGAGTTATGTAATCTCTGTGACTTTGAAATTTATGTTGTCTGTGCAAATGTGTTGTAAGCATAGTTTTGTGAGAAGTGCAGTAAAATAGCTGCTGCTAAAATGAGATCTAGCATGTGGGCCTATTAAAGAAACCTACAATGATGGTCACTTCTGGAATCTGTGACTGAATTTGCAAGTTATTGATTCAGATTAACTACAGGTCTGGGTCACTCTATCTGTGGAGATCATGATTTCACATATACTGTAAACCGCAAAAAGAGGGGTTTTTGTTATCCAGCTGGTGATTTTTATGGTATTGTCTTGAATACTGGTTCCTTGCATTAGCAAAAGGAACCAGTGTAGTCAGGTTGGCATGTGACGTGTGTGTGTGTGTGTCTGTGACGCTTGCTTGGGTACACTGTAACTCACTAAGGGAAAGTTGGACTAAACTGAAACTTGGTCTATAGATCTGCCATAGTGAGAAGGTGTGCCCTGTTGTTTTGGTGGAAGTCAGAGGTCATCTGGGTCACCAGGGGTCAAACACCAAAGACCTTGTTAACACGATATCTCAAAGTAGGAAGCTAATTGGATAGATTTCATACTTGGTATGTGGCTGCGTTATGGTGAGAAGATGAATGCTATTACTTTTGGTGGAGGTCGAAGGTCATGTGGGGTCACCAGCAGTCAAACACTGAAAACTTGTTATTAACACAATATCTCAAGTTAGAAAGGTTGAATAGATTTCACTACTTAGTATGTAGATGGGTTATGGTGAGAAGATGAATGTTTTTGTTTTTGGTGGAGGTCAAAGGTCATCTGGAGTCACAGTCACAGAGGGTCACAAACTGAAAATCTTGTTAACACTATCTCAAGGTAGGAAGCATGGATAGATCTCTTACTTGGTATGTGGATGTGTTATGGTGAGAAGATTGATCCTGTTGTTTTTGGTGGAGGTCAAAGGTCATCTGGAGTCACTGGGGGCAGTTTGAAGGTTATCAGATGTCATTTTGAGGTGAGTTGTGGACTTACAGGAAACTTGGAAGAAGTCAGCATACACTGCCAACAACTTTAAAGGTCATGTAGCAGTCACCAGGGTCACAGGCAAACTTCACATTAGCTAATATTTTGTTTGTATGCTCATGGCTCAGTGTCATTACATTCAACAAGGAATGATAGTGCCCACTGGGCTCTTGTTTTGACAGTGCCTTATATTTTAGTGATACTAATTCTAGGCCTGACTGGTTTTACTGAGGGCTGCTTCATACATCACAGTTTATTTCTGCAATATATAAAATAACTTTGGTCTCTACATGGCTGTGTTCATACCCAGTAAAGTTTGTTTATATATTAAAACTGGGTAAAGTGTGATGAAGTATGACTGAACTGACCTTCAGGCTTGTAGTTCCTCACAGCTAAATTGAATGTTAATGAGTGGTCAATGAAGGTATTTAATGATCACAACTTCAACATTACATGACAAATTTGTGTGAGCTACTAACTTCTCATCTAGTTATGAGTTTGAAAAAAGACTTCATCTCCCAACATCATGTTTACAACTGATTAAATGGAAACTTTGACAATTTTGTTACAGGCCTTCTGTAATCAGCACCCCAATGAATAATCCTTTACATCACAGAAAGTGGAAGATGCATCATCCCTCCCTGACCACACTGCCCCTCCATATATACTGAAACACATAGGAGAATTAACTGGATTATTTTAAACGCATAAATGGTATGGGGTACAACATCTAAAAGTTACAATGGTGGATGGTTTGTGCACATAGAGTCAAGTTGTATGCTGGAAGGAATATATAGTACGGTATGAACCATATAGAGAACATTATTAACCCGATATAGTACATATGTACAATAAAAGCATCACAGCATTGAGGGAACTGGCACAGAGTATATTGAGACTTGTCATCAGTATAATGCTTTGCTTCTACAATACACGTACATAAGATGCCAAATTTAGAAAAACTATACCGTACTTTTATTTTGTTAATAATGCTATGATTTTGTCTTCATGTGATGTTTTACTTCTTTTCAACAGCAACTGCAAAGTTGTTTCAGTCTGTTTATGATGCAGGCTCTAAGAAAGTAAAGCTTGTTGAAGAGGAGGTAGGCTCAGCAGGCGGGGATGTCATATACTCCAGGGGATTGTACACATTCTATCTGGAAGATGGGAAAGAGGCAGATACTGGAAAGTAAGTACAAGTGCCTGGATGGGCTTGCAAGCATGTGTTGTCTGTGGGGAAAGGGGGGGGGGCAGGAAGGGTATTTTGGGGCAAGCCATCTCAGATTTTGTTATACCTCCTCCCTAATTTTTTCAGTGTTACACAAATGATACTAATGATGGATCGCATAGTGTAAATGCCCCTTCAAATAAAAATTTTTCCCTCACAAATGTGAGAAACTGGTGCTCGGAGTGTCCTGTTCAAGAATATTTCTTGAACTCGTATTAACAACATAAAAGTGTAGAAGTCCACCCTCCCCTCCCCTCCCCCCAAAGATTCACTCTTTATTGCCTGTTGGTTGGCTGCAGCCAAAATGCTCCACAGAGTTCACAAATCATTGTAAAATATTGGAAATGATATAGATGCTTTTTCTTTCATTTTTGAAAAGTTTTATTAAGTCAAAAAGTAATGTTTGAAGACTGTCAAACTGATAGGATTAAAAAGAGGTTTGAAGTGTTTTAAGTAACTGTTTTGATGCATGGGTAAGGCTGATTTTAATGTAGTGTTCAAATTTTGGTTACCAGTCTTGAACCTGTTTTATTGATGACCATATCATAAAAGTTGTTGTTACTTATACACAGACACTTAACAATTTTGCATTTGTTTAGCAGTTGAAAAAGTGTATCACCTAATGAGATGACACACCAGATAACATATAACCCTAATTGGTTTAAATAAAGACTAGTTATTGTGAAAGAGTAGATCAAAAGTGAAGAGAACTGGGGCAAAGTGTATAAACTTACATCAGCATAATGCAATGAAAATATGAACTGTTATGCTGTTTATGTTTTTTGTATAGTTGCATGTACTTATTTACTATATATTGTGTTGCATTGCCTCTTGCAGGTTGCCTCTTGGAGTTGTTGCTCCACTGTCATCCTTTCTATTTAACTTGTCATTTTATCTCACACAGGTTTGTTGTTCTCTGGAAACGTGTAAATGGAGAACCGCATCTCTACATTGACATTTTTAATAGTAACAAGGCTTAGCAACCTGATGACCAACGTTGAATGCATTGTATGCTGCACAAAACTTTTAGCTAATTTCTTCTGAAACTTGGAGATTGATTTTATGTCCAGGGAAGGGTTAGTTGTAAAACTATCACTTAAAAGTTAAAATGTATTTAGTTTTAACAATCATGTATCTAATGTATTTTTTGTTTTAATTTCTGTCTAATTGATGTTGGTACTAGCTTGAAAAGGGTTATATTTTAATTCTGTTTGACTTAAATTATGTTTTGATATTATGATTCTTATTTTTCAGTCTACTATTTGATCCTATGCCTTAGAATTGATTTGACAGTACACCTGTAGTCAACATTGGTTACAGCATGTTACGTTTTTAGCAGTAAACATGTCATTGTGCACGCTTATCTCATTTCTTTGGTATTCTAAGCTGGAGAACTTTAAGGGAAAAAAAAAGTTTGCTTACAAGCATGTACCCAGCTACCTAACACTCTTACTGTTATAGTTAGGGGGAAAACCGTGTTTTTAGTTGCTGTGTATCTCCTTTTTCCGTTTGAAGTTTTTCTAGTCGTCATGATATCTTTTTCACAAGCCATTTTAAAAGAGGCAATACTAGTACTTGATTAGCCTACCAAGGCTGGCACAACAGTTTGTACCAGCGAGCGGAAGTATGCATTCAATGTAAACTGCCATAACAGTATAAGTTCATGTCATAAGCTAAAACACACATTTAAATCAATTTGTGTATTAATTCATTCTTAAGTATGACTACCCTTCGGTGAAGGGAAGGTTGCTATCTCCTTCTTAGAATCCCTGGAATTTTAGGTGCAGTAGGCCTGTACTGCATATCATAACGGGTATCAGTTCTTACATTTTGGAAGGTGAAAATTTCCAAATTTCAGAAATTAGGAACTGCTTTAATGAATTTTTTGCCTTTACAATTAAAACACTAACTTGCTTGTTGTATCCCAAGAAAAGGGAATCATGGAAAAATCAGTTTAGTAGTTTAGGTATCATTTCTTTTACGCAGTTTGTTTTTTGGCCCCTCATGGAAAGGATTTAATTTAGATACTCTTGAGCTCAGAAAGACAGAAGTGAAAAGGACTGTATCTAATTACATAGTCATCCTGGCATTGTTAAATGCATTTTTGGAATAGGAGTCAAAGCCCGATATTGTACTGATTTGATCCAAAGACTTACAGCTTATCATTGTATTGTCTGCATGAAAAAAATCTTGTTAGAAAGGATACACATTCCACAGACTATTCGTACTTCTTACATTTCAAGAAAACGTGTTTCATGTCGAATTTTACATCCATATTTTTTGTAAATATCATGCAATAATTATCATATATATGCATGTGACTATGCTTAATTTACATATCAAATATCAATAGCAATACCTCTTAACAGTTATCCATAAGAAAGTTGACTTTTTTATCTCTACCGTTGTCTAAAGTCTTCACTATCATTTGTACTTCATGTTTCCATCTCTCTTCTCTTCTGATTGCTTGATCACTCTGTCTTGTCCTTGTATTGTTTTGAATTTTGTGTACTTCATAATATTTACAAGGTCAAGAACTTATATGAAGTCTTCATCTGTTTTCTTTGAACTGGGTTTGCTATTTTGTATCTTATTTGTATTATCATGTATGAAAAATAAATGCACAGGGAGAGAACAGTAAAACATTGTAATGATTGTAAAATTGTCACTGATTTGTAAAACTTTTGAATTCTCTTTCCCAGCGGACTTGCCGGACTGTGTCATTCAAGGGGATCCTTCATTTTGACACCCTAGTTTAGGGAAAAGTATACGTTTTGCCATTGCTGTGGACCAAAAGTCCAGCCCTTGCCGGACGGACTTCCATCCCTAGCAACGCCTCTTTCTCTACATGAGTAGGGTATTGTTTTTCATTACACTTGCGTCTGAAGGGACATAGGCGGACAGGAAATTTTTGCTGGCGTGAAGTGGGGGGCCGAGAGGGTATGAGCTGTTTTCACCAGAGAAAGCCATTTCTTACCCGAGGAAAGGGCCCAATTTCTTTTCCAAACATCTGATTTAGAAATGGATTGTGCCCAAACATGGGGTGGGGGGGGGGGCTGCAGCATTAACGTAGCTCAAAAATTTTTTCGCTGGCCCAAAGACCGAAATTTTCCAGTAAGATACTAGCTTGAAATAACAATTTTTCAACAGGGCTACATACTACAGTTGCAACAGTGGGCTTCGGCTTCGCGAGGGTTTGGGGAGTTTTAGTTTAACCAGTTGTTGCATTGTGAAAGGATGTAAGCAGAACCCCCCTTTAAAATTTTCAAAAGAAATGGCGTTTAGATGCAAACTGAGCTGTGTGTTTTTCTTTTAGTGTACTTGAAGCCTGTTTTTTTTTTTTTTTTTGTTTGAGGGTCGGTATACTAATATCAATGAAATGGGTAGTTCTTAGACATGACCATAGGCGTCCATAGGAAGAAAAGCTGTCATTAGCAAACGACTTTCAACCAAGGCTGCATTTGTGTAAGGTGTTGCCGACGCAGTCTTTTAACGAATGCGCTGGAGGCACGAAAGCCGAAGGGTGTATAGCGATCTTTCCCGAAAAGTTTTGTTACGTTGAATGGTGTCTGTAGGTGCACTAGACCATTTGTGTTCGGGAGTTTCACCCTCCGTGTGTAATTTGAATCATAAAATCTTTTGGCGGACAATGACAGATTGTGTGCTTACCGAAACCTTTGCAACTGGCACAAGTGCTTTTCTGGAGCACTACGCGCTTCCCTTGCTAGCCTGCTGCGCAGGGCCGACATTAATGCAGGGTGATATCAAAGGGAACTGGCCTGGTGAGGTCCAGTCTAGCAACGCCCCCAGCATCGTTGGGCTATTCTAATCAAGTTGCCTTATAGAGATCGGTAAGAATAAAACAATTCCTCTCTAGTGTTCTTACAGAAATCCAAAATGATGAGGCACTGTTTGCACTAGTTGCACGCGAACGGACTGAAAATGTATTTAGCATTTGTTTTGCATGTACGGTAAGGTTGATAACTTGTTTCGGAAGGCCCACTGTGCATCCCATGACGATAATGCCGTGTAAGAAATATTAAGTAGCAAAGATTTCCCATAAGATACGCCCACTGAGCTGAAGCCCCTATTCCCAGTGGCGTAATTCCTATGCGTTCTCGGGGGCGAACCCCCGGCTACCCGGGCACCCGGCGGGTCTGGCACCCATGATGATACTTTGTTTGCAATGGACTTTTGGAAGTGGAAACCTTTCCCCACCTGGGCCTGCACGATTTCAAGGTCAGCGATTTGTTGCAAACACATTTAATTTCCTGAAAACGCAGCAGTTGCTCAACCACAAGCTCAGCAGTGGCGTAGCCAGGTTTTTTGTCAGGGGGGCAAGAACACCAAGATTCCCCCCAATTAGTGATCTGCTTCCTAATAATCAGTGTTCTCCGCAGGTCCGAATTTTGTCCGGGTGCTTTCCTCTGACCTGGCTGATGTGAGTGATCGCCGTCCTGGGGGAGGGGTCTAAGGGGAGGGAAATTTTTGCTCATATAAGGTGGGCTAGATGCAAAATGGTGCCACATCTGGTGCTAAAAGTAAACTGAATACATCACCAAGAATTCCTATTTTTTAGGAAGCTTTTTTTATCTTACTTGTCTTCAGGTCTTGGTGAATTTTTCTTGAGTCCTACTGGTAGATCAGAATCACAATGAGTGAAGTACAGTAATTAAGTGAACCCTGGTACACCTTTCCCTTCATCAGTTCACCACATTCACCACAATCAGTCCAAATTTTACGAGGACCTGCCCTTGTAGCAGAGTATAGCACTTGACCACTGACCCATTCTAACAAACTGCATATACCACAATGCTGCTGCTTTAATTATCAAGAAACATTGGAAGTATACAGTAAACGGACAGTCGAGTCCCTTGTCAGAGATCCAGAGATCCCATGCTGTATAAAACAGATAGTAAAACATAACTAGTACAACTATAAGCATGGTGTCATCATTCCATCTCCGAAAACCTTAATGAGGACTGGTTGTGCCAGTGTGGCATATACTTTTAAATAAGTAAAGTGTACTGCAGTGGTTGAGAAATTTAAGTTTACCATATCATGCGCAAATTTCACCATATATTCACTTTCAAAATTTCCCCCAAGATTTTTCCAGAGGGGGCAACTCGCCCCATGTCCCCCCTGGCTACGCCACTGAAGCTCAGTGGCGTAGCTTGGGGGGCAGGGGGCGTTCGCCCCCCCCCCCAAAGCCTCCGAAGGCCTCTGTCGCAAATTTGTAGTCTCTGTCGGAAATAAATAAAAACAATTCATTTGAAACACTTACAACACTTCTTATCTTTTTAAGCAGAATTATACATCGAAATGGTTACTGACCAGGCCTGGAAGAGTCATGTAAGGCAATCTCGGAGATATTTTTAATCTAATTTTTTCCGCGCGCTACCCGCCAGATGATGGTGGCGCTACGCTTAGATAGTACATCATTACTTCAAGATAATAATCTGTCGGAAATTTTTGCTTTTGCCCCCCCCCCTTCCCCTCAAAATATCTAGCTACGCCAATGCACAAGCTATCAAGAAGTGAAATAAAAAAAACTGCACATTAGTTCATATCTGTATACAAATCGGACTTTTGTGACTACACAGACCATACAAGCAGTGGCGTAATTAAGGGTGGGCAGGGAGGGGCAGCTACACGGACCAGGGGCACAAAATGAAGGCAGGCCAAAAAAGAAAAACAATTGAGAAAAAGATAGGAAAACAAAGAATAAGAAAAAAAATGGAAAGAAAAAAATGAAAGCGTGTACTTTTCGCGCCTCTCCGCCTCCGGTGAATTGTTCATTCGTGACGGTAAGAGCAATTAAATCAAATTGAGCGGTATGATGCGGTCGTGTTCTTTTGTTGCAAGAAAGATGCCGCCAGCTGGACCTTAAATAAGAGTTTGTTGTGTTCCCACAGGGGATGATCAAGCATACATGTAGTTCGGGCCCCGGGCTCTGGGGGTGCACGTCGAGTCACTTGACCACAGTTAAGCAATATAAATCGGACTATTGTGACTACACAGACCATACAAGCAGTGACATAATTAAGGGTGGGCAGGGAGGGGCAGCTCTTTTCGCCCTTGCAAACAACCCTTGTGACGTCACTGCAAATACAAGTTCAAGTCTTGACGACTGTGCGGAGGATTAAGCACAAGAAATCATATCCTTACAGCAATGCTTTAAAGACGAGTTACTCAACAATGGAATTAGCAGCACAGCAGATATGCTTAAGCGCATCCACGAATATGCACTTGCAAGTTCTTATTCTAATTGATATCTGCCATTGTTATTTTTCTAACATTGCCTGTCACCGAGTTTAGAGTTGGAGTTTTCTTTATTAGTCTAACCGTCCATTTTAACATTCTTAAAGGTGACGGATCGTCTCAAATCGGAATTGATGAGCAAATACCCGTGCCCCCATAATCGGTTGCCGTCACATTTCGCTTTCTCAAAGACGACTGTCATCACCCCAAGGTATATTTTAGCGTGGGGAAGGGGCGTAGCTAGGATGAAATTTTAGGGGGCCTAGGTACCAAATGGGGGGGGGCACGACATTGATCGCGGTCCTTAATTCTTACAAATTTTATCAGGACACACAATTTCTGGGGGCCTAGCAAACATCTGGGGTACCCAGGACCCCCGTAGATACGTGCCTGGTGTGGGGGTATCAAAATCCTCAGTTGGTGACTGCTCTTTGACATCAAAGTTTGAAAATTAAAAAGATGCAGAGTAGCTTATATTCCACACAATGCAGAGAGTGTTTGGATTACACTTTACAGCCTCGAATGCTCACCAGAACATGGCCTGAAGCTATAAAATAGGTGTGTGCCATGCATAAGGGTGAGCTTTATACAGTTAGTGGGAGGAGCTACAAGTTGCATCGTTGGGAGAATTGGAACTGTCTGGGATGACGAGAATTGCCCTTTAAAGGGATTTTCTAGAGACAAAATTCAATGAGTTCAAAAAATGCAGCAACATTTTCTCTGCTAGGAGGTGAAAATCGCATCTCGATAGCTTGTAGCGTTTGGAAGATATTAATTTTCAAAGAAATGCATTTTGTTCTCAAGATGAAGTGCAGTATGGGAAATATGTGATGTCATCGCGGCACATTAATTTGACGTTTAATTGAATTTCTTTATGATATTGACGCCACTGTAGGGAATTTTTAGCAACTTTGTTTGTTATGCCCTACATATGGTGTAGATTTGTGCTAAATCTGCATGGAAACATTCAAACATTCTAACAGCATCAAATTTCAAGGACAAACAGGACATTCAATTATAAAGAAAACCAAAAGGAATCTGAGGCAATGTGCCCCCTTTACATAACGTTCTTTGACCTTGATGAGAACTGGAGGTATTTTTTGACAAAAATAAGTACTCTTTCATATGAGATACCTCGAGTTAGGAAAAGAATTGCTAGGGGTTTAAAGGACATAAACTGGATTTTTTTTCTCTTTCACATGAGATCCTTGTGAAAAGCCACTGGAAAATGCCTTTAAGCAATTCAACAATTGTGGTACAGACTCATCCCTACTGTAGTTACAGTATATTTTAGCAACAAGTCACCCAAGTTTCGATCTATAGGCCTATACGAACATGAACATCATTCTCCCAGTGAATATGATGACCGGTCATCTTTAACATGGTTAGTTATTTAAAACATAAATAAAAATTGATTGGAAGGTAAGTATCATGTGTAAGTGCACGTGGCTTTCAGAACTTAATTCCCTCTGCTGCATCATGCGCATATGTCATTTGGTCAGGGGGAACCCAACCCATTCTTGCCCCCCGGGCAACCTGAACCAAAGTTACGCAACTGCCCAAGCCCCATTCCTCCTAGCGTGTATACACCTACCGTAAACAAATTTCGACATCCCAGACATTTCCAATATTTGGGCCAAATACGTTTTTCTAGCCCCTCCTAAAATGGTCTTGAGCTCCCCTTTGTGTCGACACACACGTAGTTTATATACTTGAGGCCATGTCGCGATAAGCGTGCAAGGCCCTTAATGTGTAATCAGAACGCTCTCTGCATTGTGTAAAAAAATGTGAGCTACTCCACATCTTTGATAGCCCATGTACTTGGGGTGATGACTTTCTTTAATTTAAGTTACTTTTTCAGGGAGGTCGAAGGTGCATTTTTATGCTACTCTTTGTCACCGTTTTGGGGTGGCATGCACGTGCTCGCAACTCCTTACTGTGCTATACGATAAACCAACAAAATAATATATGAAACTCCAGTATAATTAATATTGATTAATAATTGTATTTAAACTTCAAAAGAAAAAAATAATAAGTTCTTGCTCTCTCCTTTCTTGTGCGGAGTCGCTATAACAATTCAATGTCTTTGGAATACATAAAATAAGGTAAGTTCTTGCTCTCTCCTTCTTGTGCGGAGTCACGCTATAAACACCTTTAACATAGGCTATAATATACTTCAACAAAACAAAGTTCAAAAGTTCAACAGAGTTCACTTCAAGCCAAGGGTACGGTATATCCGTCGTTCCCTGCAGTTGAGTTAATATTACCGTATTATGAGTTCGTCAAAAACAGTTCATAAGAAATATGGTATACAAAGCAACACTTCGTTTAAGGGTGTGGCGTTGGCAAACATCAGGGTTTCTCTGCCCTCGTCCACCAGTTAGGTACTGTTAATACGGTTACTGCTAGCCCTCAGTGTCGGTTACGCCCACAGTTCGTTGGCGGTTACCGCTAGCCTTCAGTCAGTTACCGACAGCCTATAAATAGAGTAAATATACCCTCTTAAAATAGTACCTATATCACTTTAGTTTCCCTGTGGAAGTATCATAAACATTAAGTTCTATCTCTGAATTCGCTAAACGATTAATCATGATGAGTTATTCACCATACACCAGCACTCGTTTGTAACGGCATGATTTGAACCGCTTTCTTTTACCGTAGTATGATCCTTTTAATACTTGCATAATTTTAGTTAAAAATTTTGCTTAGCTATTTACACAATGTAGGATTCAACAAAGTAGCATTCAAATACAGAATTTACAAATTCAATTTCCACAGTCTTCAGACTAATTCATCTTTCTGTCTTGGAAACAACATAATTGCTATCTTTTGAGAAACTTAAATTACGTGTCACACCTCACATTACTTTGGAATTGTTCAAAAATGTTATAACATAACTCACCATATACAATGGCTAAATGCAGCTTAGTTCGGGAGGCGGCGATGGAGTCTTTCCGTCGGCGGTGTATGGACATTACCCTCGTCTACAGGTCGTGGAAATAAACGCCCCTTCTCTGAGTTTTAGTAAATACAATCACAATTTACGACGCCACAATGCTCGCATGATGTGTAAATAGAACTCAAGGCGACGGCCACGCCTGAAAACCACATGTAAGAACGAGTTGTCCCTATACTGCCACCTCCCTCGACAACGATGTTATTGTGTCGTGATGAATCACGTTGTCATTTGCTTTTAAATCATTCCATGGCCTTTTGTTATTTTGCACAAGGAATAATCTCCAAATACTTTACTAGAGCCAGTGCCATTCATCGCAATGTCACGGAATTTAGCTGCCCCGCAGTCTCAATGGATGCAGTATTGTTAATGCCTAGAAGAATTTGGCTTTCAACTTTAACCCTGTGACACTCTTTGAGTCAGATGGTCATTTATCATGTATCACGTATTTAGCAGTGTAGTAGTACTCGAGACCGGTCTCGAGTCACTATTTCAAGGACTTGGACTCGTGACTCGGACTCGGAAGGCAAGGTCTCGGACTCGGTCTCGTACAGTCAGGACTCGACTCTAAATTCCCTGAGACGGGGCTCGAGACCGGCAGAATTATGGAATAATTTTAGTGCAATTAATCTGTCGTCACAATATAGCTTTACCTTGTCATCTGCAGTTTCTATACAACTCCACACGGTATCTAAGTCTTTGCAATGATGCGCTGTATAGTGTAGATGATATTCTTAAAAATCCTACAAAAAACGTACATGGGGGTCCTTAATTATTTTGGTTGGTGGCCCATATGTTTAATCGAGAAGATCTCACGGGCCACAGCCAGACGCGTATCCATGTTTTGCTTTTAGGCCTCATTTTGAAATAGCTGGCACTTCACCTGAATGTGTGGTATCTAGGGGTCCGTCGAAAAGGCCTCGGGTTCAGAGCAGCACCGAATGGAATAAAAAGGGCGTTGCCCCGGAAGCTCTGAGGGTACTTACAAAGTAGTGGACATAAACCTGAACTGCTATCTACGCTACCTGTGAATGACATTGAATGCGCACTCAATTGATGATCACAAGGATCACAATTTGACCCTTAGGCCCAATCCAGGCCTGACAGAGTAAGTAACAAATAAAATCATGTCACTTCAGTAGCGCAAATCTTTTTTGAAACGTGTATGACTAGGGAGAAGGTAGTTTGGCGTGACTTTATCTGACTGAAGGGAGGGGTACATATAAGGCCTAGTTTAGGTGCCAAATTGTGCTATCGTTGGCAAAGCTGTGAAGTGAGTGGTTATATCTTTATAAATTGTCATTATTTAGTGATATTCTTCCTATTCTTTGGCTGGGAGTAATTCTACTTAAGAAGTGCAGTCATGTAATTGCCATGGGCGGCTCTAAGAAATTTTGTTTGGGGGGCAAACGTAAGTCCGTATTCAGGGAGATTCGGAAGACCCCCGGCAATATTAATGGTCCGCTCCGCATAGTACAATAGGAGTATGGTTATTATTATGTATTTCAGCGATGCCCCGTGCAGTTTTCAAGAGCTCTTCAAAAACCATTTCAGGCAGTCATTCATGACCTGACTACTTTAAAAATAAAAATACAATCATATCAGCCGATCACTACTTCATGGAAGGGGGGGGGGGGTAAGAGGCGGATGAAATGGGAAAGCGGCTTGATCCATATCAAATGAGCCCTACCTTTAAAGGGAGAATGCAGTCACCCCAATAAAGAATTGTATAGTAGACTATCCTATTTCCTGAATGGCTCTTGAGAATCATGTGACAGTATTTTTCTCACTCAATTGTAAAATTTACAAGAAGCAACTGCTTGGTTTACCTTGAATATGCAATATTTATGTCCTAAAATATTATGAAAGATACTTGGAAGAGAAATAAGAAGAAAGTTGTGACATTTAGCTATAGTTTCAAAATAAGTTTGGGGCGACTGCTTTTGACCTTTAATATTTTGTTGTTTCTTTCATTGTGTCACAATATGTTTCAGCTTTGCCAAGAAGCCATAAAATGTTGGATTTCTGGATTGTTTTCTTAAACTAACAAAAATTTCGAGCACTGAAGACATTTAAATGATGAAATGATAGCACTATGTTGGATCTCAGTACCGTTCCGAAACGAAGTTTTTAAAGAGAGAGTGGAATTCCCCTAACTCAGAATGACGTCTCGCCCTAGATGCAAATATAGCTAGGCCAAAAAGCCTCTCTACACTGAGCTTAGATTGACTGTTTGGTGTGTTTATTTTAAATCAACTGAAACGGTATAATTTAGCACAGAGGTGGAGAACCTTTTGCTTATAACATGCCGTTTGACAGTTATAAGACCGCTCGTGGGCCAACGGCGCTGTCAGTTTGGACAAGGGAAGGGAAACCTTTCCTTCTATGGGAAACACAATACGTTTAGGCTACATACCCCGTTACAACAATTTGTAGACAGATACCTATGTTAATCTAGCCAGGTGACACCCGGGCAAAACTGCTTTTAGTCGTGGATGATATTCAACACGGCCAACTTGGGTTGTGTAGCTAATGACCTCGAAATCTCTGAAGTGTCTGGCAGGCATTTAACTCCAGCATTACCGTTACCCTCTGTAAATGACGCTATGATGCCTGAGCTAATCAGATTACAAATAACACAACGTGATCATTTGTTTTGATTACCTTAGCTCGCACTAATGGTAGGCCCATTTGTGATGTCTGAAGTACATATAGTAGCAAACAAGCAACTAAGAAAACCCGCGCGAAGCGCGCCGAAAAATGTCGTTGTGAAAGCACTTTATTAATGTTTAACCTTCGCATTGCATTGGAAAGTTATTCACTTCTTTAATTTTAAATCGAGTCAAGGAAAAGGGAGGGCCTAACTCATCTCGAATTACATGTTTTATTTATTTATTTATTATCATCATCATCATCATCATCATCATCATCATCATCATCATCATCATCATCATCATCATCATCATCATCATCATCATCATCATCATCATCATCATCATCATCATCATCATCATCATCATCATCATCATCATCATCATCATCATCATCATCATCATCATCATCATCATCATCATCATCATCATCATCATCATCATCATCATCATCATCATCATCATCATCATCATCATCATCATCATCATCATCATCATCATCATCATCATCATCATCATCATCATCATCATCATCATCATCATCATCATCATCATCATCATCATCATCATTATTATTATTATTATTATTATTATTATTATTATTATTATTATTATTATTATTATTATTATTATTATTATTATTATTATTATTATTATTATTATTATTTTTTTTTTTTGAAAATTGAAGACCGTGCTTTGCAAACTTTTTTTTTTTTGGGGGGGGAGGCAAGTGCCCCCGTGTCCCTATGGCGAGCCGCTAATGGACTAATTTCCAATACATGATAGTGCGTGGGCACCACCCTTCCACACATTCGGTAAACTACCGGGTGCACGTTCCTACCTTTTGCCGATTAAACTATGTCAAAGGTTAAAGAGACTGATAAGTTTACAGAAGTTTATTACGACATTGGGCCTTCTGTGCAATCCAGTGACAGAAACATAGGAGGGACGCATTATTTTTTTTCCCAGGACGAACGTGGGCAAATCGAATTTTCAAAAAATTTTAAATTTGTTTCAAAATGGAGGTTAGGGTTAGATTTATGGTTAGGGTTACGTGACTTGAGGTTATTTGACCCGTTTTTTCATAATCCGGCGTCAGAATTACAAAAAAGGGTCGAAAAGCTGTCATTTTGGAATTAGAGGTGTGGCCTATTTCCAAGAAGCTGATTGGTCCATTGGCCAGATTTTCCCTGACTCGTCCTGGGAAAAAAAAACTACGCAGGCGGGACTACGTGGGGGCAAGCGGGGGAACTTGCCCCCCCCCCCCACTTTTTTCAGAGCTTAAAAATAAAGTAATAAAAAAATGAGCGAAAGTAAGTGGGACCAGAAAATTATAAGGGAATTTTCAATAGCCTATTATGATTACATTTTGCAATGTTTAATGAAGGAAAATATTAATATCAAAGACATAAAATTGTTAGAAAAAATTTTCTCGGCGCGCTTCGCGCTCACCTCCAGAGTAAACTGACTAATACAATTGAAAGCAATTTGACTGATGGTTACTATCTTAAAACTGCGATCATCAAATGAAATTTATTTCATTAGCATTTCAAATTACACCTGTTGGAAGCAGGATTTTCTCAAGAAATGGTCGAGAATGACCCCCAAAACCGTCAAGTTTAAGTAAGATGTCTTGGGGAGGACCCTCAGTCCCCAGCCTCCGTCTTCGCGCCTTCGGCGATGGCGGTTAAAGACTTCCCAAGAAGCAGCCTCCAATAAAATTTACTTCCCTGTCACTTTAACTGCCGATGCCCTTGCCAATGTCCATGTAAAAACTACCCACAAAAGATTTCATTGACTTCTTTAAGTACCATATAGTCTATAACCTTCAAAATTGACACTGCAGTAACTTATTTTTCACACTTATACATAGTTGATAGGCACTTTTCCCAGACCATCGACAAAGTGAAACATGAAAGAAAGCCTCCATGGAGCAGGATATAGGTTCCCATATCCTGTTCTATGGAAAGAGCAGGCACCTGGAGAAAGCAGGAAATTTTTTATGCGATAAAAATACCGCATCTAAAACTAAAGAAAAACAATAGGTTACAATTAACAGATTAAACACGTCTCAAACGCTGTCTCAACGCTATTTTCTTCTGCGCGCTTCGCGCGCACCCGTTTTAAATATTCGTGGTTTTGGGGTCACGTCCTGTAGAACATTCTGCTTGTCATAGCTTCGTACAAACTCTTCCGTTATCATTGAAACCACCAATTCCTCCATGGCCTTACGCAGTCTAGGGGAAGTTCCCCCTTCCCCCAGAAATTTACAAAGCAAGATTTTTATCACCATCGATCTGTGTAAAATTACCGACTTTTTGAAGATTGTTTAGATGCAAGTTTTCAGGGACAGAAAGTGACAATTCAGGTACCGTAATAAGGGACAGACGCTAGGCGAAGGGGGGCGAGCAAGAGCCCCCTCCGTGAGGATACTTTTCTTTCTTAGCATTTCTATTACTCATCTCACTGAAAAGTATGAAAAATGCGATTTTTTCAGCGCGCTTTGTGAGCACCCATTCTGAATACTAGATCTCCCATTCTTAAAATTATTGCTCCAAAGTCCCGGGAAACCCTCAAAATAATCCAGTCTCCCCTACTTCCTCAAGACCACAACATTATCGATCCCATCTTACTGTTAGTCTCATGAAGTAAAACTATAATTGAAAAAAGTCAAATTGTGATTTTTGTGGTATGTTTTTGCCCACCTTTTGTCATTTGAAGATGAAGCTAAAATGCATCATTTTATGCCTACAATTTCGTTAATACCCCAGAGCTTCCGAAGCCCCTGGACCCCCACCTGGGCTCTGCCCCTGGAGCCCACGAGGCCCTGAGGCGGGCCACTGGACCCCACGCCGCTGGGGGGGGGGAGCGCTTCGGCGCCGTTTCACAGTCCACCTGGCTTTACCCCCCCCCCCCACACACACACACTTTCATACATCAAATCCCGCCCCTGGGCAGAAATATGATAAAATAACTTCGCTTAAACACGGAAACAAAAACAGTAAACCATGATCACTCCCAACAAATTACTGAGACGGGTGACTGGTGCCGTGGTTAGTAACGTTATGACCTAAGACACAGGGCTGTGTCTTACTATCTGACCCCAGATCTGACAGTTGGGAACAGACACGAAATAAATTAATTGACAGTGACGTATACCTGTATACAAATAATGAATGTTTATGAGTGCGATGGTATGAATTATTCCATGAGTTGAAAGATTGAACGTTCTAGGCGAAGCCGAGTTGAACAGAACGTTAAATCTTTCAACGAATGAAATTATTCATACTATCGCACGAATGAAAAACATTCATTATTTATTTTATATAAAACCTTATAACTATCTAACGTTACCTTTATCTAGTCTGGATCTGGATCTGGATAAATACTGCACAACACTCCTGGTGGAGTCAAACGAGTTTAACGAGTGGAATAGTGGGTAGTTAACTCCACATCTGTGCACTGCTTTAAGGTTAACATTGACAAGTTCTTCCATAAGTGTGGTAGAATCCAATTGTGCTGGGCTCGTTTGGTGTTGGTTGGTTCTTTGTTTTCAGTTAAGGTTGTATGGACTTCAGGGCATCTTATATGGGGCCTTAGCCCTCCTTTGCCCTTTAACCTGTTATGTTATGTTATGTTATGTTATGTTATGTTATGTTATGTTATGTTATGTTATGTTATGTTATGTTATGTTATGTTAAACGTGCAGGGTTGGGTGTGCGCATGAAGTTAGTCGTCCCGTCTGAGAATCCTCAAGGCTGCGCTTGAACTGGCTTGAACTGCGTGGGGTCCTCGAGATCTGTTATGTTCTGGGGGAGAAGGTTCCAGAGAACTGGAGGGACTGGAGAAGGTTCCAGTCTCTGACTAGGTTCTAGTCGTTGGTTAAAGTTGTGTTTTGGCGTTTGTCCATGCGGTAGCTCCATGGTTTATCGTTTGCTAGCTACGCGTCTACTACGTACGGTATGCAATGTGCGATCCTCAAAGCTGCGTTGATTTATTGAGTTGCGGCATAGTTTGTACGTACGCGTAGTGATTGTGACGTCACAGCCGTGTGTTATACTAGACTATTGCACGATGGACAACACACGACCGTGATGATAGTGCCGAATCACCCATGGCATGTGACCACCAATCCTCCAATCAAATGGAGAGAAATAAGGTGTTATATAATACCATATATTAAGGGCGAGCGTCCTTAACTTAAAGGTTGGGTTAGCCCCCGTCTGTAACATTTAGAAAGCAATGTACTTAATCCTGGGATATGGGGATGCCAGATTTTGTCCCGGTAGTTGGTGATGACAGCCTTGTTGGCTATACAGGTCCTGAATACAGGCTGAAGAATGTCACTAGCATACCTGTAGGTGTCAACTCGTTCTAGAGGCTTATAATGCAGTTTCCTACAAGTTCAATCTGGGGAGTTTGCGATGCCCAGTATGCTCTCATATTGGCGACCTATGCATGGTACTAGACCCATTCCATTCAGTTGTGTTGTAGAGTGTATCTCCTGCAACCTGGGGCATTCGGAATGCCAAATTATCTGACCTCAGTCTTAACCTCGAACTGGGTTTACCACACCAAGGGTGGCTATCGATGATGAACGCTGGTGACAGCGAGTGCTGATCTAGCATAGTAGCCTACAGTACCTATACGATTTCTAGGAGCTGGCCAAGCCATATGATTCATATGGAGATTGTAAATTGACGAACCTAGTCTGAGGCTACAGTCAGTCAAGGTTTTAACTGTGTAAGCAACGTCAGCTCATCCAAACGCAGTAACACTTGCGAGGCTATAACTTTCTTTCAAAATGTCGAGTAAGTATTTGGTTACAAACGTTTTGTCTTTGTGTAGATCGTTAATGGTTAAACTTACCTAGCCTAGGTCCAGGCCAGCCTGGTAAACTGTTGGCATATCAGGCTATGAGTGAGCTTTTCACTCGGCATGGTCGGTATTACTTCTTTGGTCGTAAATACACGTGCTCCAACAATCTGACAATGAAAATTGAGAAAAGTATTAAATGAAAGTGAGAAATCATCAGTATGAGTTTACCGCATATACTTATTTAACAGTGGTCGTGGAGTCCAACAGGTGAAACAGGTGAAAAGGGGTCGGATAAGTTTGTTCTTACGTTTATATAGGCCTACTGGTGTTATAATACAATGTTTTTGTACATAAAGTAGTGACAACCCCTTCCTCGATGAAATGAGATGTTAATATAAAACCATTTATTAAACATCATTCACACTGTTATTCTCCTCTATACTAGATTCATAATTCCGATATCAAGGCTTTCAGTTGGGGCAATGATCTCAGGCTCAGTGGTTGTAAAATACATGCATTGTATCATAACATGCATGCTTATCTATTATACAAGGATTACAAGGATCATAAGATGAAGAATTTTACATGTAACTAACACAAGCGATATTTTAAAAATCTAGTTGCTTCCAAGATTTCGTTTGTGTACACTGTATGCAGTGTATAAACGTAGGAAGGTTTTTCTTCTTTATAGTGAGCAGGTGCGACGGTCAGCAGGCAGGCATAGTTGCACGTCGGTGTCGGGGTTGAAAGTTAACATGAGTATTGGATTCCTATCTCTTTGTGCTGTTTGTTGTTAGACGTATACCTGTTGCCTTGGAATTACTTTTGCCCTGTTGGATGATTTGTTACAAAACAGTTCTTCTGATTTGCTTGGCCACTTTGGGGTCGCTCTACACTGCGACCCCTTTTAAAGGTTGGCGCCGTTATTAAATGATAGACGTGGGTAACATTTGAGAACTGGTCAAAATAAATATCTGCGGGTATGAAAGAAAGCTATACTATATATATATATATATATATATATATATATATATATATATATATTTATATATATATATATATATATATATATATATATATTGGATTTAATTGCTGACCTGTGCTGTGCTGTGCTGTGCTGTGCTGTGCTGTGCTGTGCTGTGCTGTGCTGTGCTGTGCTGTGCTGTGCTGTGCTGTGCTGTGCTATATATATATATATATATATATATATATATATATATATATATATATATATATATATATATATATATATATATATATATATATATATATATATATATATATATATATATATTTATATGATAATAATGGATTGAGTTTACAGGTAAGGCAGACAGACTGTTTCGTACACGACTGCACTCATCAGTGCCTAAAGTAAGACTGTGTATACCGACTTCGGTGTTCTAAGTCACTGCACTTAAAAGCATGGTCTGGTGACCAAATTTGGTGCTTTCAAAAAAAGCAGAAAAATTTTCTGTGTTAGGCAGTGAAAACCCCATCTCAATAGCATCTTGCATTCGGAAGATACAAATTTTTGAAGAAATACTACATTTTCAGTTTCCCTAGTGCATGATGGGAAATCTGTGATGTCATCTGGGCAAATGGATTTGATGTAGCTTTTGTATTTCTTTAAAGTGTTGATATCACTATATTGAATATTCCATAACTTTATTTGCTGTACCATAAGTATGGAACAGTTTTTTACTATATCTACACGGAAAAACATCTAAACATTCCAACGGTATCAAATTTCAAGGACAAACAAGGTAGCCAATTATACAGAATAACAAAAGGAATCTGAGGCAATTTGCCCACTTTGGATCACGTTTTGTGACCTTGAGGAAACTTGGAGGTATTTCTTATTAAAAGTAACCAATCTTTAGGAAAAGATATCTTGAGTTAGGAATGGAGTTTTGATATGGGGTTGGGATGACATGTAATGAAAAATTTTTATCTTTCATATAAGACCCCTAGAAAATGCCACCAGACAATGCCTTTAATAGATAATTGTTTTGGTGTCTACATTTTGTCATTATTTCGTTTCTTTTGTTCAGGGTGCACAGAGCCGGCTTCAATAGGATGAAGTATTTCTCGGCTATGCACAGGTTGCATCTTTTTGTTGCGGGGTTGTATGGGCGAGCTTTCGTGATAATTCTCCACTTGATGCTAAAGCCTTTTTTGGGCCTTCTTCAGATTTAGTGTTTGTTTAGTTCTGTTGCTGCTTTTTCGTCGTTAAATGAGCTTTTAAGTTTTATGATTGCTATATCTTTTTTTGAATTCGGTTGCAGTGAGCCCGATGCATGTTTCTTTGTTATTTTCACTTGTTACCTCAGTTTGGTAGATAACACCTGATTGTAGGCATTCTTTGTTGAAGGGGCAATTTCGTTTGATTGTGCAGTTGTATTTCCTTTCTTCTTTATTGTCGGTGTCCTTTTCTTCTCTCTCTTTGTTAATTTTCCTTTTGTTATCTCCCTGGATGATGGTGTTGATGTTCGGCATATAGCTGTATGAAATTTTGATAGTATTTTTGTTGCATATTTTATGAAGGGGTGGTCCTTGGGGAAGCATTTGTTGACGATCTGTAGGAATTTTTGGCCTATATTTGTTTTCATGTTTTTGTTGAAGGGCGGGTTGTAACATGTGATATTTCGTTGTCTGTTTCTTTTTGGCCCTTGCGTTTTTTTTTTTGTTCGTATTTAAGGTTGTAGTCATAGCTGCTGCAGGGGCGGATCCAAGGGGGGGGGTTACTGGGTTTAACCCCCCCCCCCCCTTTGATTTTCGAGGATTTTTTTCATGTTGTATAATATATTGTTTATTTTCCCCGGTATGTTTTGAAGGTTATTTTCAGTTACAACAATGCAATGAACATGCCATAATTATGTTTGCTGACAGCGTATTTTTCCTTCTATCGTCCCGATTCTCTTTCATTCAAAATCCTTATAGAGTCAGTGAATCCTTCAAGAGGAGGTCCAGCTCTAATCTTGGTTCCCATATGCAATGAAATCGCATCCAGTAGTGCCTAAAAAATGGGAACGCGACTCCAGCTTTTCGCTTGTACTCTCGCTGAAAAATTCAAATATTGTGTTGACTGGTAGAGGTTGTCGTTGAATTGGAATCATTTAATATAATCAGAAATCGAGAAGGCCAATCATACTTTGGACATCCGTTGGATGTAAAGACGTTCAGGGAAAATTAGACTGTTCAGTTGGAACATACATCTAAAGAAGTTACCATTATTCTGGAAGGTATTATAATCCAAAATTCGCTTACATACTGGATCCCTTTCATTTGTTACATAAGATATATTCTGTTTTTATCCAAGAGTACGTTATGACCAAGATCACGTTTAAACATTATTCCATGCAAAAGAGTGGGTGTTTGCCTGGAGTTTCTTGCACATGGGAAGTGCCAGTGACCTGTAGGCGGTATTTTAGCATATTTTCCTTCGTGCTTCTAGACGACATGGTTGTATGTACAGCAAGGGAGGGTATCAAAGAAACGTAATGTTTCCATGGAAATGACAAACATACAAAACATGAAACATGAAGATGGCCTAAGTATAGATTGTAAGGTCTGAGAAAGGTCAATTTGTCTTGGTTCACGACGCGCAGTGATGGCGCCAGGTAGGGGGAGGGGGGCCATGACCCCCGGTCGGGGAATTTTTACAGTTTCGTCGGGGAGTCTTAGTCGATACGGTAAAGTGTATAGTCCCCAACGGCGACAACTCGCCCCGACGGTTTACCTGTTTTTTTGCTCTCAAGAGGACAATTTCCCTTAAAAGAACCCAAAATTTTCGGCGCGCTAGGCGCGCGGTAGAGTCACTCCAGTTTCGTCAGTACTTCCATTCTACATTGCTAGATAGCACAAGACCTGTCAAACTTAACAAGTAAGATGTAGGTAGAGTACAAAGTTTATGTAGAGGTCGCAAATTCCATCCCATATCGCAAAGTCTACTTGCTGTTGTCTTGTGTGTGTGTGTCATGCGGTACGGTCAGTTGGTGAGCGACTCAAGGAGCAAAGTTTGGGTATTTCATAGGGTAGTCCAGGTGGTTTCGATAAAATGTATGTTATCCCTGATATGGTCTACAACCCTACAGTTTTTCTTTTTTCTTTTTGTTCTTAATGATTACATATATTTTTTGTGTAAAACAAAAAAAAAAAAAAAAAAATTCGCGCGCTTCGCGCGCTTTGCAATTTTACGTTTCAGATTCAAAAATACACTATCAGTGCGCAACTTGGCTCATGAAGTATTCAGTGATATTATGCAAATATGCCCTGTAATGACTTGGGATATTTAGGCTCCTTCATACCCCCTCCTTACCACCCCCTCGACATAGGGGCTGTCGGAAGTTCAGGTCACTGCATGATCCGGCCCCCTGTCGGGAAAATGCTGTCGCTACCGACCTGGTCGGTTTACTTATTTTGGTTTTCAAAAGGGTCATTTCTGCGATAAAACCCGAAATTTTCGGTCCACTTTGCCCACTCTTCCTCATTTCTGTTACTAATAGCTAAATATAGTACAAACCCTTTCCACCTTTTCAAGTAACTTAATATAAGTAGAATACATGGATTTATGTAAATGTCAGTCATTTCATCCATTAGCGGCTCGCCATAGGGGCACGGGGGGCACTTGCCCCCCCCCCCCAAAAAAAAAAAAATTTGCAAAGCATGGTCTTCAATTTTCAAAAATAAAAATAATAAATAAAAAAAAACATGTAATTCGAGATGGGTTAGGCCCTTCCTTTTTCTTAAGTGGGCTTAAAATTAAAGAAGTGAATAACTTTCCAATGCAATGCGAAGGTTAAACATTAATAAAGTGCTTTCAAAACGACATTTTTCGGCGCGCTTCGCGTGCGTTTTCTCAGTTGCTTGTTTGCTACTACATATACTTCAGACATCACACAAATGGACCTGCCGTTAGCGCGAGCTAAGGTAATCAATCAAAACAGATGATCACGCTGTGATATTTGTAATCTGATTAGCTTAAGCATCATAATGTCATTTACAGAGTGTAACGGTAATGCTGGAGTTAAATGCCCATAGTTTTGCGGGCACTTCAGAGCTTTCGGGGTCATTAGATACACAACCCATTAGCCGTGTTGATTATCATCCACGACTAAAAGCAGTTTTGCCCGGGTCTCACCTGGCCAGATTAGCATAGATATCTGTCTACAAAAAGTTGTAACGGGCATCTAGTCTAAAAGTATTGTGTTTCCCATAGAAGGAGAGGTTTCCCTTCCCTTGTCCAAATTGACAGCGCCGTTGGCCCACGAGCGGTCTTATGACAGTCAAATGGCCTGATATAAGCAAAAGGTTCTCCACCTCTGTGCTAAAGTATACGTTTCAATTGATTTAAAATAAACACACCAAACAGTCAATCTAAGCTCAGTGTGATGAGACTTTTGACTAGTGGCCTAGCTATTTGTATATACGATGAGACGTCGTTCTGAGTTAAGGGAATCCCCCCCCCCTTTAAAAAAATTCGTTTCGGAACGGTACTGAGATCCAAAATACCAGTGCTATCATTTCATCGTTTTCAAGTGTCTTCATGCTCGAAATTTTCGTTAGTTTAAGAGAACAATCCAGAAAACCAACATTTATGGCTTCTTGGCAAAGCTGAAACATATTGTGACACACTGAAAGAAACAATAAAATATTTAAAGGCGGGGTTCATTTTATACAAATGGATCAAGCCGCCTTGCCCATTTTACCTGCCTCTTACTGCACCCCTATGGTAGTACGGTAGCGATCGATTGATATGGTTGTATTTATTTTTAAAGTAGTCAGCTTATGACTAACTGCCTGAAATGGTTTTTGAAGAGCTTTTGAAAACTACATGGGGCATCGCTCTAATACATAATAATAACCATCCTCCCATAGGCGTAGGAGGCGGGGGGCAGGCTGCAGCTCCCCCATCAACATATTTTTGTGAAAATTCGGGCAATTTTCTGAGAATTTTTCGGGCACCCACTGAAAGAAAAATAATGCAATAATGTAGCTTAAAGGAAATCGATACTTTAAAAAACTTCCTTGGTAATTAAAATGTAGTTCTGATTTGGATTGCACCATCACCTATATATTCGGTATTAATTTGTTGTTTGCTACAGGCATCCCAGAGGTAATATCTCTCACTTTAATGAAGCACTAGAATCTGCCTTACTTTCAGTAAATCCTAGAGAGTTGTGCATATTTGGGGGGGGGGGGACCTGAACATTGACCTCTTTAAAGTAGATACTACTGCTCCTGTTCACAGCTATTTTAACCTTATGAAGTGTAACCTTTTTTCACCTGTAATTACTCTCCCTACCAGGCTTACTGCTACTTCCAGCAGTCTCATTGATCACCTTTTTATTCGTTTGCCTGCTGGGGTCTTATCAGACATCACTTCTGGTAACTTATTTTGCGATATTAGAGATCATTTGCCGAATTTTTGTCTTATCAGTAATTTTCATACCAATGGGTCTACAAACAGACCCATGATTAGAATCTACAATGGCCACAACTTTGCAGATTTTATTCAATCTATTGAATCTTCTGATTTTTCACATGTTTACGCTTCAGAGGATGTTAATGATGCGTACAATTCTTTTATTTCTATTGTCACTTTCAATCATGATACCTGCTTTCCACATGTAAAAATGTCTCGAAAGAAGTCCAAAAATAAGCCTTGGATTACTGCCGGTATTAAAAAGTCAATACGCCATAAAAATATCATGTTTCGTAGATATATCAGTAAACCTACCCTTGACAGGAAAACAAAGCTGTCTAAGTACAGATGCATCCTTAATAAAGTCATCAGTCACTCTAAGTCATCCTACTATAAACGTATCTTGCAGACTAGACAGCACTCTGCCCAACACACTTGGGCTGTCCTGAATGAACTTTTAAACAAGAAAGGCAATTCTGTCACGAAGGTTCCTAAAATTATGTACAGAAATAAAACTATTACCAATGACATTGGAATTGCTAATGCTTGTAATGACTATTTTTCTACCATTGGCAATAAACTCAGTAATGATATTTCTTGTGATACAGATCCAACGGAGTTTATGCAGCCTGGTATTACAAATACCATTTTTCTTTCCCCTATTACTTATGACGAAGTCTTGAAAGAAATCAATTCTCTTAATGATGGGAAATCGCCTGGCATCGATGGTATTCCTCCAAAAGTTTGGAAGTCTGTCTCCCATGTTATCGCCCCTGTATTGTGTCACCTTTTTAATCTCGTACTTACTACTGGTATCTATCCCGACGCTTTGAAAGTGGCTAAAGTCATTCCGATCTTTAAAAAAGGGGATTCAACGTTGCCTGAAAATTACCGCCCAATAAGCTTGCTCCCTTGTATCAACAAACTGTTAGAGAGGTCTATTGAAAAACGTCTTAGATCCTTCTTAAATAGCAATAATATACTCTTTGACTTTCAGTTCGGTTTTAGGAAACATCACGACACAAGTCATGCTCTTTTGGAGACCGTTAATTGTATTCGTAATTACCTCGATAACGGTGAGAATGCTTTGGGCCTTTACCTTGATCTTAAGAAGGCTTTCGACACGGTCAACCACACAATACTCCTTGATAAGTTAAAAAATTATGGCATTCGAGGCAAAGCCTTTGAGATCATGCATAGTTATCTGAGTCATAGAAAACAATTCTTGTATGTTAATGGTATTTATTCTACCTGCTATTATGTTAATGTCGGCGCACCTCAGGGTTCTGTGCTAGGACCACTGCTATTTTTAATCTACGTTAATGATATCAAAAATGTTGTACCTAACGAGTCTCTAAGACTCTTTGCCGATGACACAAATGTATTTGTTCATGACAGTAACTGTACTATCCTTGTTCACAAAGCTCATTCCGTTCTGCAGCAACTTAAGACTTGGTTTGATGCTAATAGACTTACCTTACATCTTGGAAAAACCAATTTTTCTATTTTCCATGCCAATTGCCATATTCCCCATGCTTGTCCAGACCACTTTGTTATGAATGATGTTAGTATCCTTAAAACTAACTGCGTCAAATACCTAGGCCTATTGATCGATGATCAGTTATGCTTTAAGCAACATATCGACGATCTCTGTAACTACCTTGTAAAGTCTAATGGAATTTTTTATCGCCTTAGGGCCTCGCTTACTCCTGCTGTAGCAACCCAGTTATATTACTCACTTGTTTTCTCCAAATTATCGTATGGTGTGGAAATATATGGTATGACTAAACCCTTATTGCTCAAGCCCCTGCAAGTTCTTCAGAACAGAATTTTAAAAACTTTTACTTTCAAAGACCGGCGTTATCCTACGAATACCCTGCATAGAGACCTAAGCATCCTTAAGATCAGCGATATTCATGTATTCAAAATGTGCTGTTTTATTTATAAGTATGCCAATAATTGTCTTCCATATGTATTTGGTAATATTGTTAACCCTAACTTTTCTACCAATGCTCGTCCAAGTACTAGAAGTAATGCCCTCTTTACGGTTAGCAGGCACCATACTAGACACGGTAAATTATTGTTAAACAACCACTGTTATAAAACTTGGAATTCTCTCCCCAACGAAATTAAAAAGATTAGAACATATGCTACTTTTAAGCGTAAGGTAAAAAATTACCTGATCGCTCAGTACACTGACTAAGTTTCCCTTTCTTTGTAGTTTTCTTAGTTGCGTCGTTGTTTGTTTGTTCTCTTTTTCTTCTCCTTTTCTTTTCTTGTTATACTCTTTTTTGTATAGTCTCTTTCTGGGCACTAGCTCGTTAAACATTGTTTTTCTAGTGTCCTGTCCGTTTTTGTATTTCTGAATATATTTGTACGGACGAAATAAATCAATGAAATGAAAAGAATGAAATGAATTTACCAGTGTGTTTTTTAATGGTTAAACTCATATATTATGATTATCAGTGGTGTATTTGAGGAGCCATTAGGCCATGCCCCCGTCACTAACGTCGATATCTTTTATCACCTAAAATAAAACACAAAATTTTACTTCAAAGGTAGCATATGTGGCACCAGATTGCATGTAAGGACACCTAATTTTTCAAAAATTTTCAAAGGGTAGGGGGTGATGCCTATTTTTCTTTTAGTACCTAAAATACGTACCGTAAATTTTTTAACACAAATTTTACTTCAAAGGTAGCATATGTGGCACCAGATTGCATTTATGGACACTTAATTTTTCAAAAAAATTTTCAAAGGGGAGGGGGACACCCCCTCCCCTTAGACTCCTCCCCCAGACCGGCGATTACACAACATAGTGCCTGCCCCACTCCCATGAGAGAAATCTTGGCTACACCACTGATTATTATCACCATTATTGTAACGACTTCCCCCAGAATTATAACCAATATGGAATAGGTAGTAACGTGGCAAATTATTGTAATTAGCATGCGGTGTGATAACGGATGCATGCTTATATGATATGTACATTAACATTTTGAACGCGCGCGGAGCGTGCCGAAATTTTTGTTTCTATTTTTCGGGCAGATCGTTACAACCCCCCCCCCCCAATCAACTTGGGACCCCTATGCCTATGCTTACTCCTATTGAGGCTATTGTACTGTCCGGAGCTGACCATTAATATTGCTGGGGGGGGGGGTCTTACGAACCTCCCTGAATACGGACTTGAGTTTGCCCCCCCCCCCAAACAAAATTTCTTAGAGCCGCCCATGATTTCATCTTATTTTGCTAAACCTAGTTACTGTTCTCTTGTGTCTGTCGTGCGGTACTGCTAGTGACTCAAGGAGGGAAGTTCAGCGTAGGTTGTGCCCGATGTGGCCCAACTGCCTTGACAATTGACCTATATATCATGATATGCTTCAAATAAGTACAGATTCTTTTTAGTGTAGGCCTATCAAAAAAAATTTCGCGCGCTTTGAAATTTCACAGTTTAGATTCTAGGAAAAACGATAAATCAGGGCGAAAATATATTTCTCTAGTATATACAAATATTATGAAATATATGCCCCGCAATGTCATAATCTAGTACACAAGTTTTCTTCAAATACCTCCTCACCAATTCCTCGACGACATCATGTCTGCCCCCCCCCCGTCGGGCAAATCCTGGCGCCACCCCTGACGCCGCGCCAACCGATAGTCGCGCTCCGCTTAGATAACGAGAAAACCAAAAACCCATGCATGCGATTAAGCCTACCAGTTGAAATTTAAGGCCCCCAATACCAAAATACTTTCAGAAGATTTCAAAAAGAGAAACCAAATTTTCTTTATTGAGCGCAAGCGAGCAACTTTGAGTGAGACATCGTGAGTGTCTAGAGGGAGCACAACAAATGACTGAATGTTCCGAACTCCTGACGCCCAAGATCGTTATCGGGCTGTATAGCATGCATCTCTCACGAGAAGGAAGACAACTTTCTGACAGGACATTTATCATAAAATTTCTGACACAGGGAATTTCAATGAAAGCTTGTTTTTATACGGATCAAAAAGCCTAGGAAACGCGTGGGAAATGTCATTTCCTGCAATCTGGGGTCTTCTGGACCAAAAATTTTCTCTGTACGCTTCGCACCAGCTCATGGTGGCGCTCCGCTTAGATAGTAACTATATAGCAACCCCCCCCCCTTTAGTCAAAACCTGCATCCGCCCCTGCGCTGTCGTTTAGTGCCTTCTGGTAAACGAAATAATGACAACATGTAGACACCAAAACAATTATCTATTAAGTGCAGTGACTTAGAACACCGAAGTCGATATACACAGTCTTACTTTAGGCACTGATGAGTGCAGTCGTGTACGAAAGTCTGTCTGCCTTACCTGTAAACTCCATCCATTATTATCATTTATATAACACCTTATTAATTTCTCTACATTCGATTGGAGGACTGGTGGTCACATGCCATTGGTGATTCGGCACTATCATCAAGATTGTGGTGTTCGGCCGTTGGTTAGTATATACTAACCCACGGTCGTTGGTTAGTAAATACTAACCAACGGCAATGACGTCACCGATCATTGCGGTACGTACAAGCTATCCCGCGACTCAATAAAATCACCGCAGCATTGGGGACCGTACATTGCATATTGTACGTAACAGGCACGTTAACGCGTAGCGAGCAAACGACAAACCATGGAGCTGCGCTACACGGACAAACACGAACCATCGTGACCTCCAAAACACAACTTTAACCAACGACTAGATCAAGGTAGATAGTTATAAGGTGTTATATATAACAAATAATGAATTTTTTTCATTCGTGCGATAGTAGGAATTATATTTCATTCGTTGAAAGATTGAACGTTCTATTCAACTCGGCTTCGCCTCGTTGAATAGAACGTTTAATCTTTCAACTCATGAAATATAATTCATACTATCGCACTCAATCATTATTTGTATAATATAAAAGCTCTTCTTAAGAAGCGAGCACTTTCGGAGGTGCCAACCGAACTCTTACGTTATTAAATAAATAAATATATATATATATATATATATATTATATATATATATATATATATATATATATATATATATATATATACATATATATATATACATATACGGCCATATATATATGTATATATATGTATATATATATATATATATATATACATATATAAGGTCGAAATACTGCGGAGCACTAGAGTAGTATGTAGGTCGATAAAGGTTGTAAAAAGTGCTTAAAGTTTGCGGAAAATTCCACGACGTTTCGAGTATAGACTCTTCATCAGGTGGCAAAGAAATGCAACTGAATAACAAAGAAGTAGAAATAGAGAAGAAACACATTGAAGAAAGGCACGAACAAACCGGTCGCACAGAACGAACACGGTGTAAAAAAGCGAAAGAAGGCTGAAAAAAAAACTGGTAAAAAGTAATGAAAAGGGGAACAGGTTAAAAAAGGTCCATTCTAATGTTAAGACCGTGTGGGGAGAGGGTCCTGAGTTTCATGATAAGCCGGTTTTCGGCGGTCTGACGATCACGGTCAGAACCTCTGCACATTAAGGCTGCAGTAACGGCCAAGTCTTTAATTGAGCACGGTGATGGGGGGTTGAAATGAGTGGCGACCGGATAACCTTGAAGGTTTTGTTTGATGGACCTGAGGTGTTCAGTGATTCGGTCAGCCAGGCGGCGTTTGGTTTCTCCCACATACAGGCAATTGCAACGTCCACAAACTAAAATGTAAACCAAGTTTGTGGAAGTGCAGGTGAAGTGTTGGTTCACACTAAATCTGTTGCCGTTAGAACCCAAAATATTGATAAGTGTGTTCTTGCCAACCACTGGGCATGTGTTGCACCTACTACGACCACAGGGAAATGTACCTGGGGTGTTGTCAGTTGGAGTAGGAGGAGTAGCCATGGGAACCAAAATGGGTCCTTCTGTTGCTTGCCTAACCATGGGTCACTTTGAAGAACAACTTTTTTCGCAGTACACCGGTTCTCACCCTTTCCTTTACAAAAGGTATATTGACGATATTGTGGGAGTGGCAACAGGGACCCGTCAAGATCTGGAATCTTTCATTCAATTTGTAGGATCTTTCTGTCCATTTTTGAAATTCACACATTGTATTTCTGACACTTCAGTGGTTTTCTTCGACCTTCAATTGTCAATTTGCGACCGTAAAATCAAGTCAAACCTACATTTTAAACCCACCGATTCCCATAACTACCTTTTGTACCCATCCAACCATCCCAAATCCTGTACCAAATCCATCCCGTACTCACAACTTTTAAGGGCCAGAAGGATTTGCTCAGAAGATTCTGATTTTTCAGCCGCTTCAAAAAGTATACTATCATTCTTTGAGAAGCGTCAGTATCCCACCAAAGTCCTTACCGGTGCTCTACATAGAATCCAAGGAATCGACAGAGCGGAGGCTTTGAGTAAGAAGTCTAACACGTCTACTAATCTACGAATTCCTTTGGTAATTTCCCATCACCCATCGGTACGCCCCATCATTCGTGCCATTTACAGGAATATAGAGACTCTTCGAAAAGACCCTTCAACCCGTGACCTTTTCCCTGAACCCCCATTACGGCCTTCAGAGTTGAAAAGAACATTTCCAAGCACTTAGTTCGGGCTTCCCACCCACAACCACCAACTGACAACACCCCAGGTACATTTCCCTGTGGTCGTAGTAGGTGCAACACATGCCCAGTGGTTGGCAAGAACACACTTATCAATATTTTGGGTTCTAACGGCAACAGATTTAGTGTGAACCAACACTTCACCTGCACTTCCACAAACTTGGTTTACATTTTAGTTTGTGGACGTTGCAATTGCCTGTATGTGGGAGAAACCAAACGCCGCCTGGCTGACCGAATCACTGAACACCTCAGGTCCATCAAACAAAACCTTCAAGGTTATCCGGTCGCCACTCATTTCAACCCCCCATCACCGTGCTCAATTAAAGACTTGGCCGTTACTGCAGCCTTAATGTGCAGAGGTTCTGACCGTGATCGTCAGACCGCCGAAAACCGGCTTATCATGAAACTCAGGACCCTCTCCCCACACGGTCTTAACATTAGAATGGACCTTTTTTAACCTGTTCCCCTTTTCATTACTTTTTACCAGTTTTTTTTCAGCCTTCTTTCGCTTTTTTACACCGTGTTCGTTCTGTGCGACCGGTTTGTTCGTGCCTTTCTTCAATGTGTTTCTTCTCTATTTCTACTTCTTTGTTATTCAGTTGCATTTCTTTGCCACCTGATGAAGAGTCTATACTCGAAACGTCGTGGAATTTTCCGCAAACTTTAAGCACTTTTTACAACCTTTATCGACCTATATACATATATATATATATATATACATATACGGCCATAGACTATGCTTACAAGTACGTTAAAAAGGTACTAAGTTCGTTGATTGTCGCTGATTAGCTTGAGTGGGAGGCCATGTTTACAAAAACTGATTTTCTGTTGGGGAGGCATTTTTTAATTTACTTTGAGTAGTTATTGTCGGTAAACAATAAATAGGTAATCCTCAATCAGGGGCGTCGCCAGGGCATCCTTTATGGGGGCGCTATGAAGGGAAGAAAATTCCTACAGAAAAAATGACGCGCGTAGCACGAGGCAAGTGTATGCGTGTTCCAGGGATCTCGCCTCATTATTGCAATTCATGTTAGTCGAACTCTTCAGTGCTATAGATTGCCCTGAGTTTTCGGATCCGATTACCCCTCCACACTCTAACGTATGCTTACGAAATTCATGTGATCTGTCCTGATTTGTATAAGCTAGGTTTAACACTAAGCCGTGTTTGCGAGCCACCTTTATGAGGTCATGAAAGTTAAGGATCAAATGGTTCCCCACCCCCTCGCCTAAAGATTATATCTTTCATTACTTGAAGGGGGTGACTTATGGTCCCAATCTACAATTGTTTCATTGCACCCCGGTTGACTGTATTACTGTAGGTTATTCCAATACAGACTGTATTGTTTGGCTGTTTGACGGTCGTTTGGTTTTCGGAGACACCACAGCCCTGTTTCATAAAGAGTCACGATTGATCTCGTTTTTTTTTTTTTTTTTTTTTTTGCAATGGTCCTATTGAAATCAAACTTAAGATCGAACGTAACTTTTATGAAACAGTGCCCAAGTCCAGAGAATCGTTAAACATGTAAAAATGACCTTCACAAACTTGACGACAAATTTTACTTGGACCCGTTCTAAGCGCTAGTCAAATTTTACGCAGTTTCGGTTGCTGTGGCTCTTCAAATGCTATTTTTGACGTTTAGCAGGAAGGCCGATTTTAGTCCAATTGTGAGAGTTATTGTAATTAAATTTTTCAACCCTATTACAAACGTGAAAAATACAATTATTCCACCAGCAGTCGGATAATTACCATTAGCGTTTCTATCTGGGTACTGCAATCCAGAAGAAGGTGTTTTTTGCCGACTAAATATTTAAAGTTTATAAATACTTTGGTCGTCGGGCATATGTCGTCTCTAGTAATCAACAATTTACGGTACTTGTCCACAGATGTTGAGCACTTGTCTTGTTACATTGCACCCTAGTTGTGAATGGAGCTAAACCATAGAAATAAAAGTATGGGAGAACGCTGACACAATGCATCCCTGCATGTTTAACCATGGAGCTACCACACGGAAGCTCCATGGTTTAACCGGTGAAGCCACGAAAATTGTAAGAGCGCTTTCGCTTTACGGCAAAAGACCGGTTGATTGGTGCGTCTCCGTACGTACAGTCTGCATTCTGCTGCAGAAGTTATAGCTTATTTTATCCGTTTTTCGAAAGATTATGAGCAATTTTCACAACAGGAATAAGTCATGGTGCCTTAAGTATTTTGTTTTATACTCCTATCTTGAAAAACTTGTAGTTTCTTTGCCAATGCTTGGGGCAAAAGGAATGACGTGATATTTGTATTACGCGCCGGTGCTCTGTTGCCGTACAGCCTAGCCAAACCAATGGCTTCAGTCCAGATCGGCAGACGTCATTCTCCCATAATTTAATTTCTATGAGCTAAACTTAATAACGAGTGAGATTGTAAGCCTTCTGGAAAAATTATCTTCACTTTTCAGGCTTAAGAGAGGAGATAGAAGAGTTTAATCGCAAGTTCATGGCTTGTTATGCTGCTGGAGATTTCATTGGAGTCAGTAACTTCTATACTGAAGATTGCAGATTCATGGCACCAGGTTCTCCTCTGGTGCCAGGACGCACTGGTGAGTTCCATATTATTACAGTCCCTATGTTCACCTACTCTCCCCCTTTCAGCTGGAATTGTTTACGTTATATTCTGTTGTAAATGACACTTTGTGAGTAAAGCCCCAGTCACACTATAGTAAATCGTGTGCTGTGTCTCCTTGCAACTGAGTCATAATACAAATGTTTGTTACATCTTCGCATAGACTCCAGCGAGTTGCATTGGGTTTGCGTCTAGTTGCGTCAGTTTCGGCTGAGTCGCTAGTTGCTACGTGTGCTCCGGTGCGCACCGGAGCACATGAAGCAACTGCTAGCAACTCGAAATATCTTGCAAACAGATGCAGTCAGTTCGCCGATGTACGGCAACAATGCTGCTATCTACTGCGCTCAGCGCCGGAACATATCCAGCACGATTTGCATCTCAACTAGCAACTCCACACAACAGACACATACCGCGTCATGCAGCGTCGTACTGCGCTGTACTGCGAACATTCGCAAACAAGCGCAGTACGCAAAACACCCTTTTTCCTCATAAAACTAGCCTAATCGCCGCATGCATGCGAACGTACTGCGAACATGCGCGGCACGACACAGCAGATACTGAGAACGAGTCTGCGCCTGGGTCCCTCCGACGCAGTCTCTACTGCGCTTGATTGCAACCAGCTGCGCACAAGTCTCAACACGTTTTTATACATCTCTGGATCCCTATTTTTGCAACTGTCGCCGTCTGACTGCAAACATGCGCCTATACGGTAGCAGTACATCACAAAACGTTCACAGTAGATCGCAAAACGGTCTGCATACGTTAAGCTAGCCGTACACTACACGACTTAGCACACCGCAACCCAACTCGATCATCGGGTCGCCAACAGTCGTGAGGTGTGCAAGAGTTTAAGACTGCGATTGGCAGTTTTAAGATCAGTTTTAAGTCGCACCGACTTCAGTCGGGAAGAACCAACATGTTTGTTCTTCCCGACTGAAGTCAGCGCGACTTAAAACTGGTCCTAAAACTTTCAGTCGCAGTCATAAACTCATGCACACTATACAACTGTTGGAGATCCGATGATCGAGTTGAGTTGCAGTGTGCAAAGTCGTGTAGTGTACGGCTGGCTTTACATACCCAGTCGCAGCTCAGGCTCGGACCGTGCTGCACACATTCGTCGATCGACGCCGCATAACACAGTACGGTTTGCGAATAGTACATTTTTTTGTGCAGACCATTCACAGTGCATCGCAGTACAACGCAGACCGACGCAGCTAGGTAGCAGTACTGTCTGTGTCACACTCCCGCCCCCATTTTAGATGGCACTAGTTGCAAGCAGTTTGCATAGCATTTGCAATACCACGAGTTGCAGTAGTTGCAAGCACGGTTTTTTGGTGTGACTGGGGCATTAGATTCACAACAATTAGCAACAGCAGTGCGGAAACATGAGGGAGACTGCCCCCTGCCCGTGCGCTTAATATTATTTCAACGTTCTCGCTGTGCCGTATGACCCTTCGTGAAATTGTGGTGCCATTTGTCAGTTTGTTATGTACTCGCACCCTCAACTTTAGAATTTGGCTACTCCAATGATTAGTAGCATTTTGGGGTAGGCAGTCATAGTGAAGTGTGGCTGGTACATAAGCATGACGATTTCAGTTCCAACGTAATGGTCTGAGTTTGTGAAAAGGATTAAAGTGCTCATTTTGCTTTGAATGAAGAAAAGCAAAGTCGGCTAGTTACGCGTGGTCTTCCCGAGGGAGCTAAATCCGGGGCTCAGCCGACTTGCACCGCTAAACAACCGATTTTGATGGCAAGCCGTGCCATGTGGGAGGAAAACGGAGTTCCCGGAGAAAAACTCACGTATGAGCTGGATTCGAACACACGCACTTGTGAAGCACAATTGTGCAGAGCAGCTGAAATAGGCTACTGTACTTTACTCGAATGTTACTTAAAAGCATTATAGCTGGTAAAAGGCAGGTTTGAAAAGGGAACTATAAATTGAAACAATTTTTCAGGCTTGTTTAATCGTTCTAATTCTCAAAGTCCGTAGGTCAGAGCATATAGGCCCATAGTAGAGGACTTATAGACAGACAGTCATCACCCCAAAGTAAATTTTTAGTGTGGGGGTATCAAAATTCTCAGTTGGTGACTGCTCTTTGATTGACATCAAAGTTTGACAATTTGAAAGATGCAGAGTAGCTCACATTCCACATAAGGCAGAGAGAGTGCTTTTATTACATTTTATAGCCATGTATGCTCACCAGGACGTGGCCTTAAGCAATAAAACAGGTTTATTCCTGCACAAGGGGGAGCTTCATGCAGTTATGGGAGGAGCAAGAAGTTGCATAGTTGGGAGAATTGGAACTGTCTGGGATGATGAAAATTCCCCTTTAAGGTATATACAGATGAGCATGCATTTATTACATTAGCTTTAGTACAGTAATAGGAGTCATGCTATATATATATATATATATATAATATATATATATATATATATATATATATATATATATATATATATATATATATATATATATATATATATATACACACACATATATATAGCACAAAGGAAAAATAGTGTATATATATATATATATATATATATTTATATAAGGTAGGGAAAATTGATCTATTCCTGTTAAGGAGATTACATGGGTAAAAGTTTCCAGGAATATGAGCCATTCCAAAGAAGAAGCCCGTCTGATACCGGTATCAATTTTAATTATTTTGCATTATTCTTTGCATTGTACAACCTTCTCTCGTGTATGGTCACTTAATGAAAGGGCAAATACAGCCCTCCCAATTTGAACTGTACTCTCTGTATTCCTGTATTCTATTGCAGGTGGCTCTTTTTAATCACTAGGAAATATATTTGTTACTGAATGTTTAAATTAATGAAAGGTGAATCCTTGGTTTACCTGTTAATATGTCACATTAAGGCCTATGTTCGGAAATATCATGAAGCATGCTCATATGGAAAATAAGAGGAGGGTTATAGATTAGCAAATGATTTAGAGTAAGGTCGGGGCAATTGATCTATTTCTGTTAAGAGTCTGTTCCTGTAAAAATGTACCACGGGGGAGGGGTGTGTAATACGTCAGTACATGGGTCCTCAGATCAACTTTGAAAAAAATGCAATGAAACCATATCACGCCAATATAACAAAGCAGAAATTTTATGTTCATTGCACTTTCGGTCTAGTCGATAATAAATCGAAAAAAATTAATGTGAACTATATCATTTGAACGATTGGTGAATTCCCCATTAATGTAAATGTGTGCGCCAAGCACATTCCAAATGAAAGGAAACATATTTTGGAATCATCTGGTGGGTACACAGCAAAAGTGAAAGATTTTTGGGATCTCGTTGTCGCGTCATGCTACACGGACCTGAACCTTTGCCGAACAGCGCCCTCACTCAGTTTTCAAGACTCCTATTAGGTAATAAATGAGCATAATTCCTAAAAATCACTTTGCTAGAAGAATAATTTAAATTCAAGTGACTCACCGTCAACTTACAACCTTGATCTCCTCATGGAAACACAACTTCTCCGAAAATTACCCTCGGCAGATATGATAGTCTTAGGCGAGTCTTCTCTGTAACTGCTTCTGAGCTGAAGTGCCTCCGTCACCACAAAAAGCATGGTCTAAAGGTAAACCCAAACCACCTATTTAGTGCAGCTTGAATATAAACTTTTATTGCCCACTTGGTTTCAGTATACATAGTGCTACTTACAAAAACCATTAACAGTGGCTGCAATTAAAAGTACAAATAAAGCGGTTTTTTAGTGAGAAATTACACAACTACGGGAACTTTATCTCGTCTGCCCTAGAATACCTTTGCCTCTAGTAGTAATGCAAATTCGCGCCAATGAGGGTGAGTCATCCTCTTAGTATTAGAGATGAAGTTAGAGCCCTTCCAAGTGCATTGTTCAGTGTGGTATTGTACTCTGTGTGCCATTTAGACCTACAGCACAAGTACTTCACTATAGTTCAGGTTGTGCCTATATAATATGACTGCTATACTATTTATGCCCGCAAAACTATAAGGGGGGGGGGGCATTCTCACTACTCTACACGAGTACGAAAAAATGCGTCAAATTAAATAGATGTACCCGCAACGACAAACGTCACAAAAAATTGCTGGAGTTACCTCTGATCTTGTAAATAATGTTTGAGGTTGACATGTTTTTGCTTTTACATTCAGCTGTTGCAAAGGGGTTTCAGTCTTGGTTTGAGGCAGGCCTGAAAACAATAAAGCTGGTCGAAGAAGAGATAGGAGAGGCCGGTGGGGACGTCATCTACTCACGGGGAGAGTACAGATTCTATACTGCAGATGGAAAAGAAGGAGAGGCCGGAAAGTAAGTGTTATGCTCTGATCAGGGAGGTGTTAGGAAGGAGATCCAACGCTCTATAGATTCTTTGAAGCATGTTCGTTTCCGACACTTATCTTGCCTTTCTTCTCAAAATTCTTGATTCAATACCTAGATCAACTAGGATCAGTGATGCATTGTGAAAATGACAATAAGAAGACACACCTCCTTCGATGAACTCGTTAACTTTTCGTTGCGAGCCGCCATGCAAAAATGTGAAATTTTAACCTTTCGTTGTTATTCGTCACACTAAACATAATTTCATTTCAAGTCAGCTAAGAATTTCTTTGCAACTTACCTTTCGAATATATTTCCTAATGATGGGAAAATTTGCTAAAAACTAAGAGAAATGTATAGGATTGAACTATGTTTCCAGTTAGTGACGTATAAAAATCGTGGGGGCACAATTGAAGTACATTATTTAAAAGTTTGTTGCCAGTCGTTTTACTGAAAATCCTGATAAAATTTTGTTCATTAGCGGAAACAAACCTTACTTCAAATTATGTATAGATAATAGCCTTTGTCTCGGGATACTCTTGGAAAAGTAAGGGAGAGATCATCATCAAAAGGGTTTAGTAAACAGAGACTTAACAATAGGAACAAAAAGACATGTCAATCAAATATGTAGCAGTGCCTGAAAAGAATTAAACCATTTTCAAGCACATATTGCCTCACAGATTTGGCTGTTGTATCTCCTTCCTAACAACTCCCTGCTCTGATAAATTCTGCCCTGATCAAAAAAAAAAGAAAGAAAGAAACAAGAGGGCAATCAAGGAGTTGCTGATCTCATCCCAATACATCCTTTTGCTTCTTCCGAGTCTGGTGTAGCAGTCTGGAATTTTATTCTAATGGGAACACTAAGGGGAAACTGGGAAAATCGGATCGGATTCCGATCCGATTTTTGTGAGTTTTCATTAAAATCCTCTCCATTTCGGGTCAGAAAGAACCCCAAATTTGCCAACCTGTGTAATTATATGAGTTTTATCGGAGGACTACGAAAATTAAATTTATACGAATTATTTCGTGACGTCACATCGACAGACAGCTTTTATCGAACTACGCGTGCCCGATAAAAGCTGTTTGTCGGTGTGACGTCACGAAAAAATCAGTTAACATTTTATTTTCATAGACCTCTGATGCAAATCATATATTTACACTGGTTGGCAAATTTTGGTCTCTCTCTGACCAGAGATGGAGAAGATTTTAATAAAAACTCGCAAAAATCGGATCGGAATCCGATCCGAATTCGTTGTAGTGTGACTGCGGCTTTACGGTACCCACCAGCTTCCGGTTCTGATTGCAGTGTACTTACAGCACACACGCACAGCAAAACTATAGGCCTAGATACTACTGTGACACAAGGGACGTGTGCCCTTCAAAACCTCTAGAGATGCGCGATCTTGCCCTTCAAAAACCATAGAGACGCGCGATCTCGTGACGCCGTGAATCCCCTCTATAGACCTTATGCATTGACATCACACTGACGTCATTTTGGGTGAAAACACTGAACTATATGCTAGGAAGGATCATTCCACAATAAGGTTTTTTTAAGCCACCATGAAGGGTCACGTGATGTAGGTTAGTTTGCTTAAGTCGATTCCACCGCGTATCTACTGATCTAGCGCTGATGCAAAGATGTACATGTATATGCTACCGCACCGTAGCGGGCCGCTAGTTTTTTTTCATAGGACACCGACGGGAAAATCGATTTTTCAAAAAATTTTAAATTTGTTTCAAAATCATGGTTAGGGTTAGAATTAAGGTTAGGGTTACATGGATGGGGGTTATTTGGCCTGTTCTTTCATAATCCGGTGTCAGAATTACAAAACAAGGGTCGGAAAGCTGCTATTTTGGAATTAGGGGTGTGACCTCTTTCCAAGAAGCTGATTGGTCCGTATGAATAGAATTCCCCTCGCTATCCTACGAAAAAAAAACTCGCTAGCGGGCCTTAGCGTCTCTTCTGCCTCTTGTACACTAACTTGCGCGCTATCACGCGTCAGCGTACACACCATTGCGCCGCCTCAGCAACTTCATGAAAAGGCTTACATCACAATAGTCGTATAACATACAGAGCACCAAATGCGTACCGTGTAGGAGGATTCGAGGCACATCATTGGCCAAAATGCAAGCGTGCATGTGCACGCGTGGGTTAGCTTTCCTTCATGCGCCTTGGTGTTTTTGTGTCAAAAGGACGCTTTCAACGCGTTGTGCAGAACATTTGTGCACATGTATGGACAGCCTACTGTTTAGTGACGGTGCTATCGCGAATGTTTCAAAGTCAACGAGTCTCGACGTATTCGAAATGTGGTCACACGCTCTGTCCTTCGAATAGGCAGGACCACTCCTAAAATCAAGAAAAGTTTGTGAAAAACAATCTTTTGATCACACAATCATAGTGTAAAGATTCCCTATTAATTACAACAAAACACTAGAGACCTAATGAGTATAGTAACAACGGATTGCTTTAGCGTATACATCAATGAATCTGCGTTACATTACTTTCACTTCTAGATACGCGTCTCTGGGACAGTGGAATCGACTTGAGTAAGCTAACCTATGTCACGTGACCTCCCAAGTCGGCTTCAATCTCGAGGCGTATTCCGCATTGAGGTGTGTCCCTTCAGTTATATAGCTCAGTGGGTGAAAACAACGAAGCACATGTGCACGAACGGCGTGGATTTCGGCTCACGTGTAGTAGACTTACGCGCGTATACGATTGGTTGACAAATCAGCTGTCTGCATTTATTGGTGTAACTTGCCATGATACGCGCTTTTCAGCCATTTTCCTCCAAAAGAGGGAGCACTTTCTCCATTGTGACATCATATGCATAAGGTCTATATTCATTGGTCAGTTTGTATGGTATCTTTATCGGAGTAACGCACTTTTATATGCACGTTTAATTTCTTACGTGCAGGGCGGCGCCAGGGTGGGCAAAGCATGCTGGGTCGGACCCAGGTTTATTGTTTGGGGGGGGGGGGTGCAGGCATTTAATACTTCCGAGCCAAACCCTACCTCCCCCCCCCCCCCCGTGTCAGAACCTGCATTTTTGGCGTTCTCATTTTCTTGGACTTCTCATTTTTCACGTTCTCATTTTCTTGGACTTCTCATTTTTCACGTTCTCATTTTTCTCTCAAGATCGTGCGTCCTTTTTGTATTGGCAAGCATCCATTGTGTCACAGTAGTATCAATGGTTATGCCGTGCACATGAGTTGTAAATTCGCTTACTGCTTGTGCGTTTTGCCCTTCAGTGCCTGGGAATCCATTGTGTGTGACGTCACATGAAATCCCTCATAGAGGGATTTCATGTGACGTCATGCCCAATGGATTCCCAGGACACTGAAGGGCAAAACACACAAGCAGTAAGCATTTTACAGCACGCATTTGGCGGACGAGGCGAAACCGAGTCCGTTATTTTGCAAATTAAAGTCCAGACGGTTATGAGACAATAACAGTCAGACAAATGTGGTTTATTCCTCTTCTACCACCGAAAATGTGTGAAAACCTCATTTTTATCAGTGTATAGGTTTACTGACCGTATGTTGTGGAAAAGCAGGTCAGTTTTAACCAATCAGAATGCAGGATTCTCAATAACAGATGGCTAGAGGTGGTAGAATCCATGATAAACGTATAAAGATGCAATTAGTGAGAGGCATAAGAGGCGAAGGGGTGGGGGTTGGTTGACTAAACCTACACCGTCAAAAATGTGGTGGGCTCCTTCCCCCTCATTTTCCAGGACAAAAACGCTCTGTAAAATGTCAAAAATTGCAGTCTTATTGCTTAAAATTTGATCAAATATTGCACCAAGTGCATAAAATACTTTCTAAAGGAGATGGGACCCCATACCCTTGGGTTCTTCTCCCAGGACAACATTCCGAAACAGTGCACAATCCCCACCTCAGTGGATCGAGTACAGCTTCTACGTCCATGAGTTAGTCTGTTAGTGCCCCTTCCCTGCTCATTCATGCATGGTAGTGGGAAGGAAGTTGCTACAAATTTGACCCTGGTTCATATCAGTCATATAAGCAAATAAAATGCTTGGGTTACTACAAAGAAATCTCCACTCTTGTAGCAAAGGTGTCAAGGAAACTGCCTACAAAACGCTATAGTCCGCTCAAAGCTGGAATATTGTGGGGCCATATGGGATCCTTACATCAAAACGTAACAACACTCGAGAATGTTCAAAGACGTGCAGCCCGTTTTGTTCTCAACAACTATAATTACAGGGATAGCCAGTGGCGTAGCTAGAGGGGGGGCAGGCCGGGAGGTCGCCCCCATAAAGCCTCCGAAGGCCTCTGTCGGAAATTTCTGGTCTCTGTCGGAAGTAAATAAAAACAATCCACTTGAAACACTTACAACACTTTTTATGTTTTTAAGCAGAATTACACATCGAAACGTCAACGTCAAAATCAAAAGTCAGTCTCAAAATTGCCCGAAAAGCAAGAAAAGAAAAAAAAAAGAAAGGTCCCCAGAATTTTACACGCCAGGTGATGGTATCATTACTTTAGGATAATTATCTGTCGAAAATTACTTGCATTTGCCCCCCCCCCCCCCAAAAAAAAATATCTAGCTACGCCACTGGGGATAGCGTCACCAACATGTTAACAGATCTCAAATGGGAACTACTTAAGAGCGCCGTACCAGACTTCGTCTCATCGCTATCAATAAGGAGGTTCATAACTCCATTCCCCCCACCATCCAGTTGCAGAGTAACCATAGTAGGACCACTAGACATAATCAAGGCACCCACATAATTGTTCCCCCTCCTTTTAGTAAGAGATGTTATCAATACTCGATGTACTCAAAACCGCTCGTGAATGGAATTTCCTTCCACCAAACATACGTGCAGCACCTGATGTTTGCTCTTTGAAGTCTAGCCTAGCCAACGTTAATCTTCGAAATCTAGTATCTAAGACTCACTCTAAAATCTAGGCAACTCCCCTCCCACACTGACCTGTGCGTGATAACCGATTTTGGACTCGGGTGTTTGCACAGTATGAAGCAGAAGTGTGTTTGTGACGTTATTTGCTTTGAACTCGGAACTGCTGTGATGTTAGTTAACTTGGTTGCTTACAAGCCAATATCAGGTGTGCGTAGCACTATTGCACTACGTACTGTACGTACGGGAAGGCAGGGGGGGGGGGGTTGTACGCTTTCACACTTACTCACGTACATTGTGTATGAACGGCCCATGATGGAAATAGCTAACCACGTCCCAACACACTCGTCTTTTTTTTTTTGCTATGTCAGGCTGGCCGGTCTATGTTCTACCGCACTTGAAGGGAAGTAGTAGTGCATTGCTGTCTTTAGTAATGCATTTAGGGCCATATATCATTTATCAATGAATAGGTAAATGCACCCGAAAATCACAAAGTAACACTCGAAATGGAATTGGGGGTGGGGGGGGGGGGACAATTTTTTTTTTTTTTTGAAAATAGCACCCCAAAATTGAAAAAAGTGTCTCGTACCCTGGAGTACGGTCCAAGGTGGGTGCAGGAGCAACACTAGCCTAGGGTACCTAGGCCTAGTTCTCACGTACACTTTGCTCCCTGAACTAGGCCTAGGCTATTGCAACACAAAGTTTTTCCCGCGTTATTACTGTGAGAGTAACATCGTCTGCTTGCGTTTCTGCAATGGTTGTTGTATGTGCGTACATGATTGTAACCATAGCTATGAACTATGTCACAATTGAACAGCAGTGCGTGCTATAGAGGGATTTCATGTGACGTCACGCGCAATGGATTCCCAGGCACTGAAGGGCAAAACACATACGCAGTAAGCGAACTTACAACTCACGCGCACGGCATAACCATAGATACTACTGTGACACAATGGACACGTAACCGTCAAAACCAAAAAGACGCGCGATCTTGCCCTTCAAAACAAAAAGGACGCGCGATCTTGCCCTTCAAAATTGCGTCTAGTTGGTTAAAGTCACGTGACTGAAATCCTCTATAACAGCATACTGCACAGTAGTGTGAACGTCCTAGTAACAAGATTTAGAATGTTTTAAAAAAACAAAACAGGATCGTTTGTATAAATCAAAATTTTTGGTCTCTTTTGGAGACTGAGTGCTTAGTATCCTTAAAGGGGAATTTTCATGATCCCAGACAGTTCAATTTCTCCCCAACTATGCAACTTCTAGCTCCTCCCATAACTGTATGAGGCTCTTCCTTGTGCAAGAATAAACCTGTTTTATTGCTTAAAGGTCAAAAGCAGTCGCCCCAAAACTTATTTTGAAACAATAGCTAAATGTCACAAATTTTTTTCTTATTTCTCTTCCAAGTATCTTTCATAATATTTAGGACATAAATATTGCAGGTTCAAGGTAAACCAAGCAGTTGCTCCTTGTAAATTTTACAATTGAGTGGGAAAAATACTGTCACATGATTCTCAAGATGCATTCAGGAAATAGGATAGTCTACTATACAATTCTTTATTGGGAGGACTGCATTCTCCCCTTTAAGGCCATGTCCTGGTGAGCACACAAGGCTATAAAATGTAATAAAAGTACTCTCTCTGCTTGTGTGGAATGTGAACTACTCTGCATCTTTCAAATTTTCAAACTTTGATGTCAATCAAACAGCAGTCACCAACTGAGAATTTTGATATATACATACACTAAAATATTACTTTGGGTGGATGACAGTCTGTCTTTAAAATGACGGGTCTTAAACATATAAATGACCCATAGAGGTCAATTACCAGGAGTATATGTGAATTTGAGAAAGATTGAGACCATTCAAAATTTTTGATGGTGCGGTAGCCCAATTTTGACAATGGGTATATTGCTGGGATATTTAGGGATAAATCAAAAGTGACATTGTTTTCAGCTGTGAATTTCCTGCCAGATCAATTAAGAACATTTCTAAATCTACCAAAGATCATTCCTAAACCTAGGAACAAATTCAGCATGAAGATAGGAATGAATTCTTCCTAAGTCCAAGATAGGAATATTTCTAACTTTTATGAAATAGAGCCCGGCCCCTGGTATGGGAATCCCCATACTAGGTCAGCAGACTGCGGACTAGAGCAACACACGTCTGCCGGGCGGCCAGATCAAAGGTAGTTCTCACGTACACTTTGCTCCCTGAACTAGGTCAGCAGACTGCGGACTAGATCAAAGGTAGCCTGCATGATTCACACGGTCTATTTGTGACGTCATTTGTTTGGAACTTGGCGCTGCTTAGTACAGTATAATGTACCCTGTATCCAGTGTACTAAAGCAGCGCAGTCGCTCTCACACCATACCGACTAGACTGTACTTGCGTGCGTGCATTGCGTGTGCGTGTGTGAATTGAACTTGGCCCCTGCGATGCACACGTACGTCGTTGTTGCCATGCAAGAGATGAAGAATATAGGTAGTTCTTCAAGAGAAGGTAAGCAACAGAGTTACAGACAGCCAAAATTCCGTGATGAGCCACAGTGCTCACAAACTTGGTCAAAGTTCTTAACCAGGTGTGTATTTCAACTAAGCCTATTAGGCCTAGGGCCTACCTAGCTTTTTAGCGTTGTTACAGTACTATTAATAATTTAGCGTAACCTAAGCCTAGGCCTAGGCCTAGGCCTAACATCAGTTCCACCGTGCGCGTACTTAGTTATGCTTCATACTGGGACGCGCTTGGACTTTTACTACGGTGGGGACACGCGTATAGTTTTACTTTTATGGCGCCAAGAACTAACGTTAGTCATGCTTGACACGCGTGATCGCAGTTCACTCTAGGCCTGGGTTTTTACTTAGACCAGAGGTGGTCAAGTTTTTGAGCAAGAGAAGCTTAGATAAGTGTGCATCTGATCATGTCATTGTGTGGCTTTTATGGTGGGGTTTGTTAAACCGCAGGTGAAAACTGAATTTTGCAGTGTCAGGAAAAGACAGTGATCAATGTAACGGATCATTTACCTTTTTCTTTCAGTGTTTACCTGCCAAATTTAAAAAAAAAAAGTTGTTCTTTTGAACATCTTGACCTTTGACCTCTGACCTTTGACCTATCATGCTGAGGGTACTGGAGGCACAAATTCCAAGGACTGTGCACCCCCACACCAAGTTTGGGGTCAGGAGCACCTTCATTTTTGAGTGAGCGCACGGCACACTTTTGAGCCCAATATTGTCGTTTGACATTCTGACCTCGTGACCTTTGACCTCTGTAGGTCAAGTGTTAAGTTGCATAATGTAGGTGTCCTTCAGTTGGTTATGCGAAGAAATGAGGATTGTTAAATGTTTCGTTCAGCTTTTATAGCCAGATTTTAAAAATTTGCTTATTTTGACCTATTGTGACCTTTGACCTCTGACCTTTGACCTATCATGCTGATGATATTGGAGGCACAAATTCTAGGGGGCCATGCACCCCCTCACCAAGTTTGGGGTCATTAGTACCTTCAGTTTTAAGTGAGTGCGCGTCACACTTTTGACCCCAAAATTGTCGTTTGAACCTTCTGACCTCGTGACCTTTGACCTCAGAAGAGCAAGTGTCAAGTTGTGGCAAGAGCGCTTCAATACGAAAGCTATGTCAAGAAATCAGGGCCATTTACTGTTGCATTCAGGTTTTATAGCCAGATTTGGAAAATTGCTTATTGACCTTTTTTGATGGTTGACCTTTGACCTTTGACCTATCATGCTGAGGGTATGTCAGGCACAAGTTCCAAGGACTATGCACCCGCCCACCAAGTTTGGGCTCAATCTTGTTCTTAGTTTAGGAGGAGTTCGCGACACACTTTTGACCTTGTGAATGTCATTTGACCATCAGAGCCTTTGACCCAAATGTTAGGCATATTTGGTCACATGACCAGGAAACAGGACCTTCACCACTCCATTTTGCCCCACCCTTGAGTAGCGGTCATAAAGCCCCAAATTTCCCTACCATGCATTTCCATGGTTATGGTTGCTGTGGCAACTGGCAGGGGGAAACGTGTGCACTTTTCAATGGTAAACGAAGCACAATATCTCATCCCCCACATACTACGTATGTGGGGATGAGATAACAAATTGATATGCGTTTCCACTGGATGACGGGCGCTACTTTCGGCAAAAAGAGGCGCCTTCATGGTTGGATTCCTTTTTAGGTCAACGGGAGCTGTTTGGCTGGAAACGAAAGCCAAACAGCGCGTGAGGCCCCGTTTATTTTACTTTTGCACCAGACCCATTCCGATCATTGCGATGAACGATGTAGACAAAATTTTTGAAATCTTGTAACGTGAAAGTGATCAACTTTTATTCCATGCCTCGTTCCGGTCTCGAGTCGAGACATTAGGCTCCGAGGCCGAGACATGAATGACCGAGGCCAGGGACGAGACCGAGGACTAAGTTTCTGCCTCGAGGCCGACCTCGAGGCATACAACACTGACAACCATACAAACATTTTTTTTATTCAAGAAACTGCCAATATTTCACTTGTCTGAAAAAGCATTTTGCAATATCCATGTACCTATCTTTTAGCCCCTTTGAACTACTGGTTTTTATGCATGACTAATTGATTCATTGATTAATAAGTCTATGTTTACCCAAACGTATCCGTATACAAAGACGTTTAGACTGGTGTTTAAGTATACTTCTACGTACAAATTTACGAACAATTATTTTGAACAACTCTTTTCTCCATTCCCAAAACAAATGTCCTTAAATGTTTATGGCTTTCTACTATGAAATGGACTGAACCTTTTGTCTACCTCTTTTCCTGCTTCTTTTCCTCGCTATCGTGCTTATTTTGACAGGTACTTGATCATAATTACTGACTTTTCCGAAATTAAAAGAGGTGATGTCCAAACCGGTCCCGACTTATGTGGTGTTCACAAACGAAAAGAAAAATCAATCTTTATACGGTACTTAGCTTGATCTTCAGATGCCAGCATGTTACAGCGAACAGTCTATTGTCACAAATGGCGAAAGACAAATAGTATTGCAGCGGACCTCTTGCACACTTGGCGGTTTTGACCGAAAGCAGCACAGGTGAGGTCGGAGCGTCCTCACACGCTAACTTAGGGCGATATTGCACGAGTGGGGTCCCACTACACGAAGACACAAGATTTGAAGGAAAGAATGAAGAGCGGACGTATACTGGTCTTAAGAGCCAGCGGAATCAGGCGTGTGTGGAGGAGTTAAAAGGGCCAGAACGGTCCGGGGAAGATCCCACGTGACAAGCGGGGGGGCAATGGGGCTGGGAGGTTGAATCCCTACCTTGAAGAAGTGCGCACGCTAATTTGGCGAAGAGGGTCTGGATATGATCCGGGCAGAAATACGAACACTGAATAGGTGGTTAGCATGTGGGATAGATTTAAAACGGCATGATACTGCTATGGGGAAGTGGACCAAGTCGGGTTTCTGCAAGAAAGTGTTGAAAAGCGCACACCATATATAGAGTGGTTATAGTTGGCTATCGTTGCCTACTACTACAATGTGCCCCTAACTACAATTCTTGCCATCTGGACCGAAGTATAATAGCTTGGGCAATGATGGGGGTGGCTGAATGGGGCAAATTTTTGACGCAAGGGTTTGTCTGAAATTCGTGAATGGTTGTACTGCACATATACAGCCATGACTAATTAATACATTGCGCCATTCTTTCATGAACCCCCTTTAGTGCTACCTATTTTTCTGAACCCTCCATTTAATTTGACCATCCCCTCAAACTACCACACACGCAGGGTACCCTCTGTTTACTGAGGATGCTTCTTATCACTTAGGAAATACATTCGCCATATTTTGTTCACTGAACGCTCCCTCTGAATTGGTGCATCACACTGTACGCAAGTTCGAGATCTCACATAGGTTGTCACATAGCTGCATGGTCATATACAGTTTGGTTTGAATTCACTGACAACAACAAAAAAACTAGTCAGGATGTTGCCTCTACTGACTAATTTGACTGACTAGAGTATGAATTAATCGGTTGATTGGTCGGTAGTGACAAACTAGTCAGTGGATTAGTCCTTGTGACACCGACTAATCAACTGACCACTTTGTGATCACTGACTAATCCACCGACTAATTCATATTCTAGTCAGTCAAAGTAATCAGTAGAGGCACCATCCTGACTAGTTTTTTTTTCAGTGAAAAGCCGAGATATAAACATACTTTATTGAAGTATACATATAAAGAGCTAGAATGAGGAAGGCCTCTCTAAAGTCCGCTCCCCACGACATCTTTTTTATTTATTGAAAGTTAACTTTCACTCGAAACAGCGCTTAACCTCAGACCATTTCCCCTTCAACAAAATATGGTCACTACAGTTGCTCACCGAGGAATGAATTTTCTCTTTTAAATTTACGGTCAAGCTTGAAGTCTTTGTACTTTCTTAGAACATCTTAGTTGCACTGGAACTAAATTCGGTTATAATACATTACGTTTTATTAAAAGCGCAAAAGACCAAAAGCTTTCGTTTTGACCAAGTCCTGGTCAAAACGAACCTGATCTAGTAAAATGTATTACCAAATGTGAGTCTCAAGGGAAATTATTCAAAACTGGAGTCGATTTATGAACCAAATTTGAAAAAGTCACGCAAATTTGGGTCACCTTGTAACCAAAACGTGAAGCTAAGCTGAAACTTTTAGGAATAGATGCACTTACCGAGGAAAATGAGTCCGTTAGATCTACGATACATCTTTGTTAAACCAATTGAATATCAACCATTGCTCTTGTTAGATTTAGAGTTCAATCCACTCCAGTATGAACTTTTTATTTGCGATATCCTGGATGGCAACGCGGGATACAGTAACAGTGACAAGTATCCACTTTGCTTTACACAAAACGTCTGCGTAGCTGAAAACGAATAACAATCCGCAGCTTCCTGATCTTTGCTTCGGCAAAGCATATTCTTCTCTTTACAGAAGACATTAGTAAGATGTCACACTTTTGTCCTGACCCGAATAATAAAGTATTCCTTAATAACTATACATTTAACAATCTCTACAAGCTCGCATGATTTCTTGTTACATACCTACACCGTTATATTTCCACACATAACGCTTTGCTTCTGACGAACATCTTCCTCGCACACTTAATGTATGCGAAACAATTTGAAAAGACAACAGCTATATTTTGGAAGGATTAAATCTCTTGTATCAACACGTTCTTATAAGATAAGTGTGTTTCCACGATAACAGAGTCCAAAGTAGAATGTTATTTTAAAGTTTAATTGGCATGAAATCACTTCAGAGTGAATGTTTGTTAGCCTAATAGCTTAGATGTGAGCTCAAATAAATATAGCACACGACTAGTTATTTCCCCCTATTGACTTACACACTAAATGTAATATTTCGTGGTCTCTCTACTATGGTAGAAGTTAACAGATATGCACTTCCCCTCAAATGAAGGAGACCTTTATTTTCAAATTTCTGCACAACGACCACTGAAATTTTGAGCTACAAGAGCGTATTTACCTCTTCATTTTACCTATCAATTTTCACTGCACGTAGATATAAGGCACAAAACTGCCTAAATTAACTCTAATTTTTACCTATTTTGCATGTGTGTACTTGAATGCAATAACCAGATCGTCCATATTACAGTAGATCACATTTCATTATGAATACCCCGCCAAACTTTTAGGGACTAAATTTGACGGGAGATATTTCGGTGCGGAGGTATCTAGCTAGATATGGTTCTGAAGTAGGCAAGGCTAGTTCTGGGAGGGTATTTGGGGGCTAGAGAAATCGAGATATGTCAAAATACATTGACCCACTACGTCTATGTGGGAGGAGGAAAATTTTCTGCCACCACCCTCCAATTGCTTAGAGTCTGGATCTTCCCAAAAGATACCGCGGGACCTCTCTGATGCGTCTTTTTCCCTGCCTTGTCACCAATTTTGTAAATTTCAGCTGTATAACAGTCGGCTCATTGGTTTTAGAGATTAAATTCTCTTGGAATGAATTGCAACAGCTCTGCATTTACTGTTGAGTTAAAAGTGATTGTTTGCAAAAAGGAAAGGCATAAGATTTTTCTTCTTCTTATGTCTGTTATTCTTCACAATTGCCACGACAGCTATACAGTGTTTGAAGAATACAATTTTTGAAAGCTCAAACTGATAGTGATAGTCTTCTGATAAGTAACGCTAAACAGCATGAAAATCCCGGTATATTTTTGGAAAGGTTTTTTTTTCAAAGCAAAAAAAAAAACGGTCCTCATTATAAAGAGTTGGGCCAAGCCTACAACGAATCTGATGTTGAATATGCAATATTATTGAGGTGTCTTCAAGTTAAAAAAAAAACGTACTATACCATTCAAGCCTGGCTATCTCTACGGTACATCTGTTCGCTCACAACCAGAGAATGACGTTCATGCGGCATAATCGCTTGATAACACTGACTTACTTGTATACGGCCTATACACTCAAAATAGCTCTTTTACTACGTAACTACAGACTCCCTGGTCTTTCACTCTTTGGTACGCGTTATAGTGCTGATTTAAATTTGAACGTTACAGGTTTATTTTTACGAAAATTCAAGGCTGTTGCGGGAATTGGCACAACAGGCCTTATTTTGTCTCCCTTACTGTTCATATGGTCCACTTGAAACGAATGACGAAATTAATTTTTAAACTCGATATTTTTAATGTTTTTTTTTTTTTTTCCTTTTTGCAAACTCACGACATCACTTCAAGTCGTTGTCAAGATTATGTTCCTTATTTTTAAAAGGCTACTGCCAAAGAGAAAAAAATATTGAAAATAATTTCAACACCAATCAAAGCATTATTGATTGGTAACATTACGGTATTACGTCATTTTCGAACTCCAAGTAGAGGCAAATACATGGTCCCATTACTACCAGAGAGCGGCTAGGATCTGTACGTAGTCAATACTTTGTTGTTGATATCTATTAGTGATATGCTATATTAGGCGAGGGGGACAGCACACTATTTATATTTACATAACCGTCTTTATAGCTCAGTCATCAGCCGTGTGATAGCTCCCAAGTATTAATAGGACTGTTTGAAACTTGGTGGCGCTGCTCCCAAATGAGTCCCCTGTCCTGAAATGGGCTTCAGATCAGTGTGATGAGATCCGAGTGCGACGGCCTTGCATGCAGCATGAATGCAATTACTTTGTGTAAAAATAAAGTTTTAGAAAAATAATTGTAGGATAGGAAAGAGTAACTATGCTTTGCTCTGTAATAAAATTTCATCTGATTCCGATGTTTGCTTTTCAAGATACAAGCTGATGAAGTTACTACATTTTCTAAGTAAAGTGAACTTGAAAGGAGCTAGAATGACGTCACCTTCATTACGAATGTTTCGTTTTCTTTGCTTTTCAATGTAATGTCTTGACCGTAATGAAGATAGGGGTGTGAGGTTCCCGTGCAGAAGCAAAATTCATAATATCTCAAACTCATACATTCATATCTCGAATGCTGGAAACTGTGGAGGACGAAATCGGTTAAAGTATCTAAAGAAAAACCAATGTTGAGGCTCTAATGTATTGAAAGACTCTTCCGAAACACACTTTTTAATAAATTCTTTAGAGCATTTTTATGTTATGTATTTTTGCGACTTATTTGAATAACATTATTAGTACAGCTGTGTCCCTAATACTCTCAAAGACACGTTAAATAATATCGTCGGGTAAAATGTTGATTACTATCAGTGAAGGCGTGATAGGAAATACTTACTTTGTAGCCTGAGTCACATTGCAGTGAGATGAAACATAACAAGTCCCCCCCCCCCCCAAAAAAAAAGAGATGAGGATAAATTATAAGTTCTGGATCCAATAAGATATATTACACTTGAAAACTGAGAAAACATAAAGAAGGTTGTCTCCTTGTTGACAACTACAAAACAGGATTTAGAAGTGACGCCTTAGCACGTGCCATCCGTTTATATTAACGCAAATACGCAATACGATTGGTCCACGCATACATGTGACAGTATCAATCTGTATATGCGTGAACTACAAATAAATAAACATCAATGTGATTTCATATGGATTAACATCACATTACACACATTGTAACATTAGGAAAAATAGAAAAATAAAAATATTTAAAGACATTGTCGGGGGGCATTTTGCATGGGCCTATATGAAAGAGAAAATTTTTCAGGTCATGTGGTCCAAACCACAAACCAAAACTCTTTACTGAAGATATCTCATTTTTAAGATTACTTTTGTCAAGAAATGCCTTCATGTTTGTTCTAAGCCATAGAACGTTATTACAAGTGGGCAGATTGGATCAGATTCCTTCTGTTTATTCCTTTTAATTAAATACCTGATTGTGTTCAGTGGCGTAGCTAGATATTTTTTGTGGGGGGACAAAAGCAAAAAATTCCGACAGATTTTTATCTTGATAGTTGTACGATTCGAAATTCTGGGGACCTTTTTTTTTTTTTTTGCTTTCCGGGCAATTTTGAGGTCGACTTTTGATTTTCACGTTGACATATCGATGTGTAATTCTGCTTTAAAACATAAGAAGTGTTGTAAGTGTTTCAAATGAATTGTTTTTATTTATTTCCGACAGAGGCCTTCGGAGGCTTTGTGGGGGGGTGGGGAGGCGACCGCCCCCTGCCCCCCTCTAGCTACGCCACTGATTGTGTTTGAAATTTGTTGGAATGTTTGGATACTTTCCGTGTGATCTAGTATTTAAACTGTTGCAAACCAATGATATAGAAAACATATTTATGATATACTCAGTTTAGTGGTATCAACATTATAAAGAATCCAAAAGCTATGTCAGATCAATTTCTCCAAATAACATACATCACAGATTTCCCATCATGCACTGCGAAAATTGAAAAAATAGCATTTCTTTACAAATTAAGTATATTAGCCTTCCGAAAAATAAAATGCAAGGGAGGTATTTTTGAGATGGTAGTTTTCACTTTCAAATAGGTAAATATGAGGTAATAATTATATCCAGTATCGCATCGCATTTTGCTACAACAAGTATGGACAAAATTGCTACACAAAATGCCAAAATTGTGTAGCAGATTTTGTACGCTATCCATACAGCATTGGGGTTTGTTAATGATTTCCCTGATATGAGAAGTCCAGAAACCTCATAAATTGCCTATGCAAATTTGGGAACACTAAATTATTCCCTGAAATATAGGCCTGCCGCATTTTGGGGGGATAAAAAGGCATGCTTTTTATATCGCGATATTTCTGTAAAATAAATTTGTGACGTTCCCTTTTGATTGCGCCTCATAGTAGATTATGGGCTAGTGTGATACTCTTTGGTAGGGATACTGAAAATATGAACAGGGCCAGATAAATGAAACACTCCAATAACGAAACAGAAAAAATATAGTGCTAATAGTGGGAGCTGTTATGAATTCAGTCGGAGCTTTACTTGGCTCAAAAATGACATTAGTCTGGAATAACGAGTTGAACGAGGAAGTGATTTAACGGAGGAAACTTTTATAAGGATGGAGTTACAACAAAGATAAATCCTATTATCTCTCCCATATCTGCGGTTGGTCTTCCCATTGTGTTATCTTGTAACGCACGTCCGATTTGAAGTTCCCCAAAAACGAATATCCCTTTTTTAACTATGTGTTAAATATTCATATAGATAATCCAATTGCAAAACGGGGAGTTGTGTCAATGTTGACCCCGCGCAAACTGCCCCTTTTTTTCAAAATTGCAAAATATCTCATGTAGGCGACCATTTTTAATCACTAGCTAGTGAAAACTTCAGTCTGTTGTTATTTGAAAGGTACCTTTCATGGAAATACCATGACAGTCCCAGGTAAGTAAATCGAGGATTTTTGGAAACACTATTCTGCTGCCATGAATAACTCCGATCGTATAACATCATCACACTGTTTCAAACAGATCTTATGCACATGATGTCACACAGCCGAAAGTGCTCCCTCGTTTGGAGGAAAAGTGCGTATATCATTGCAAGTTACACCAACAAATGCAGACAGCTCAACCAATGGTATTCGCTACCCATGCGTGCGAAATCTATCACTTTCGTGCACGCGTGCGTCATTGTTTTCCTCCAAAATGACGTCAGTGTGACGCCAATGCATAAGGTCTGTAAGGAAATGTGAAAGTCAATGTCGCTTGAAATCCTTTGTCCTTGATGTTGTAATGACTACAGCTTCATTCAGTTCCTGCACTATCCGACCGCAAAATGCATCGCGCTAACCTATTAAATACTGTTGTACTGTACAATGAGTACGGCGTTACCGGGACATGTATGGTGGGAAGGGGGGGGGGGGGGGGCTGAACCTCCAAATGAAATTTAAGCATGCTCTATGCTTTTTCAGGAAAATACAAGCACATATTTGGTGTATTTCTCTTTTTCACTTTTTTACACTTCAACAATATCATTGTAGGAATTTACTCCATTGTTGGCCCTATTTTACAATTTTTGTGGCTAAGCTTTTTTTTTTCATGTTTTCATTTGATTGAAAATGTCCAAAAATTCCAGCTTAGGTGTCACCAGATCACTCAAATTTTATGTAAAAATTGCAAAAGCTCCCTGAGGTGGGAGGAGGAGAACCACACCCTCTCCCCGCTCGGTTGCTCCGCTCCTCGCTTGGGCGCTTCGCGCCCTCAAGAAAATGCTGAACCCCAGTGGCGGCGATGAAAAGTGAAAAAGTGGGGGCTGAAGGTATGTTCAGCCCCCAAATATTTGTCAAGTGCTCCAAGAAGCGGGGAGAATTTCAAAGTAGGGGCTGAAATATTCTTGCTAAGAACACTCAGGAAGTGCCGTTTCCGGCCATCTGGGGGTTTGTAAAGCCGAAAATTTTGTGGTACGCTCCGCGCCAACCGATGGTGGCGCTCCGCTTAGAGATATATATTTTCTTTTTTCATAGATTGATATTTTTTTCATTAATCGAGAAATTGCAGACATGAGATCCATATTTCAGGGCTGGGTACATGCAGCTTAAAACATTCGGAAAGTGCCGTTTCCGGCCATCTGAGGGTTTGTAAAGCCAAAAGTTTTCTTGTACACTCCGCGCCAACTGATGGTGGCGCTCCGCTCAGATAGTCCTTCCGCGCATACGCATGACGACCCCCCCCCCGGTAAAAGCTGGCTACGGGCCTGGTTGCACAACAGTTGCAGCGAACCAACTGATAAATACTTAAACACGACAAGAAACTGGCTATATAGCGCCCGACCTGAACCGGGTTCCCACTGCATGACTTTTGACCTACGACATGGTAAAGATTTCTCAAGATGACTGAACACTCCGTTCACGATATCAAAAAGTCGCACAATGGCAATCGTAGGTCGTAAGTAATCGTCAGAATTTTTGAAAGTCGTGGCAATTGGCAGGAAGTCGCGTCACCGTCGCCCGATTTTGAACTTGTTCAAAATATCTGCCTATTCCGCATCCATGTCGTGCGAAATTGTCGACAAAGTCCAATAGTGTATCACTGAAAATTGTGAAAATTCGTAGATGGCAACCATGTCTTGAGACGTAACACGCACAACTATTAAAGAAGCCGCTACATAGCATCATTTGGCCTAAGGATTTCATGATAACTAGCTTACATCTGTTTCTCTTTTTTTTCAGTCTTGTGATAGTTATTTAAAAAAACCTGTCCATTGGGAAATGACTTTTGGCAAGAATAAAGTCCTGTCACATTTTTATCTTCATGCTGTCTTCTACTCACATATCATATAAAGCCTGAAATGTCTCTCGAACAAGGCAACCGATGGTGTTATTACTGATCCGAAAGCTAAACATTATAATTTGATGTGTTTTGCCAGAAAAAGAAAGTTTCATTTATTGTAATATTTATACTGCATTATGAAGTATATATTCAGAGCGGGGTCTTGAGAAATGAGGTTATTAAAACCTGATGATTAATATTTTTAGAATAAAAAGTTGATATTTTCAAACCCGTTTTTCTGTATTAGTTAGATAATCACAGTTGCGAGAATCAAAGGAAATAGCCTACTATCTGTTAAACCAAGGGCGCACGTAAGATGTTTTTTCCCGGAAGAGGAAGTGGTGGTGGATGGGGGAAGGATCGAAAGAAAAGAGTTTTGCGCGTCAGGGCAGGAAATCGCCCTTGCTCGACGCAGGGGGTGTTTTAGGGAGCATGTGCCTTCCTCAGAAAGTGGTGATTTTTCAAAATAATCATCCAGATGTTGCCATTTTGTGCACAACGTTTAATGTTTTGTCGTACTTTTGTGTGTTGAGGGGAAGGGATGGGGCTCCTGCAGCCAGTTTCCTTGTCATTAGTTCAAAACTTAGACTTTTTAGATAAAGCTTCTTGGCCGGGCTTCGATGGGTTTTTTCTAACCCACTAGAACTCCAACGCCCTCATTCTCCTGCGTCTACGCAAAAGTAGGATTTTTGCAGCAGTAGCAGGCTAGTGGCATTTCTCTGCCTCTGCAAGCCTGCAATGGATCAACCTGCACGTCCCCAATTGTGGCGTCATCGTGGGTTGCTATCCCAGGAGCACTGCTGATTACATCCTTCTCGAAAAAAAACAGATAAAGCCGGAAAATGTATATCACAACCATGCAGTTCATAGTTGCATGCTTAGAAACTTACTTTTTAGTACCTTTTCTATTTTCTTTTCGGCTGGGTGTGAGAGAGAGAATGTTGTCTAAGACCCCTCCCCCTTGTTCGCAGGATTGGTTCTACCCCTATGGGGGTTGAAGTTCCAGGGGTTGAGGAAGAACCCATCGAATCCTCTCTTCGAAAAAACCTTATCTGAAATGTCTAAGTTTGCACTAATGGCAAGGACAATGGCTGCCGAGGGATCCCCACCTCCCCTCCACATACAAACATATGACAAAACAAGAAAAAAAAACAATAAACACCAAATGGCAACATGATCCAGGGCCGACGATAGAGGGGGGTGTGACACCCCTCATCATCCACACAGTTGGCAAAATCCTGCACTAGTCGGCAAAATGAAGGAAAGAGGGAAGTGCAAACGAAGGAAAGTTAGAGGGAAGAAGAAAGAGGAAAATAAGAGAAACAAGCTCAAAAATGTTGCCGAAGCTCAGCTTTTCCTGTTGACCTAAAAGTCTGCAGTCAATATTTCAGTTGGGTCTGTTGTTCATACGTACGTTAGAAAACAAAGACATAAATATAAATGCAATGAAATATGTATTGAACTCCTGAAGTTTCTGAAAGACTAAATCTGGTACACAAAGTTAACTTTATATACTGCACAGATGTTAGTATACAAATAATGAATGTTTATGAGTGTGCTGCTTGTGTAGACCTCATTTGTTTTCCATAATTGGACTCAGATAGTAACTTCCGATAAAGAAACTTTACAGATGGGTAAAGGTCTTAAAAGCGATATTTTGCCCCAAAGATATTCCTTGAACTTGTCCAGGGACAAAAGTTCAAATGCGGGTTGACACTATGATTTGGAAAAACCAAAACTGCTCAACTGCTCAATATAAAGGGATAATTTCTAAATTAAATTCTTTACACGCCTAATTCTGAGTACTCTTTAGTCCCGTTTTCCCCTACAAAATTATTTTACTGCATAACATTTTTATGATTGAGATCCAGCAGATATAAATCGTCGATCACTTTTAGGACCGGTGAATGTGTCGCAACAGGCCGGAGGGTAACTTAAGTTGTAGAGAGCGCTGGGAAAATATACACACGTATACTAAGTCTAAGGCTATTGAAATATCATCCCCCATGGCTTACCCATACCAACTTGGTGGGGCTTTCGGCAACGGAGAACAAGACTGAGGCGGTTCCTGCAGTGTCGACACCCATATGACTGCACCAGGCTCGTAGCCTGACAAGGTACTAAAGGGAGGGGGGGCGAAATGGCTTCTAGGGGATAACAAATTTTTAAGGGGGCCAAATGTGTACAAATGCCATTAAGCCAATGGCAACTTGAAAACTTGCTAGTTGGCGAAAAAAAATCAAAGAGGGATTCGCCCCCTTGGCCCGCTTGGCTAGAAGCCTGAGCTGCACGTTTTTCCTTTTCAAAACGAAAATTGTTTTTAGAATGTTAGCACAACCGTCAAGCTTAAACCAAATAAAGCATTGTATTTTCAATCAACGTGCTATGTTCTTTTTTTAAAAGAAAGGGGTGGGTTCCTCTTCCCCTTACATTTCCTAGACAACCTTAACTTGAAGTAGTGTACCCCGCGCCGGCATCCCAGTTCACGAGTAGCTTCTTTCCTTCATGTGACAATATAAACTAATTTGCTATTAAGGAAGGATAAGTCATTTGTTTACCTTTCATACTAAATATTTTTTGTCCAGAAATGTTAAGAAAAATGTTTGTAAAGGAGATACAAGAAGATTTGAAAGATTAATGTAATGTATACAAATAACTTGAAACTTGAGGCGACTGCATACATTCTCTTTAAACTTTAAACCAAACTCCTAAAACCATTCAGACATCAGGCTTAGTTGAGTACTTGTTTCTGCCTCAACACAGAAATGTGTAGGCCTAGCGTATACCACTGTTTCGCACAAGGCCACTTATCTGCTTATTCGCAAGAACTTGCACAACTTTCAAACGTCCGGCATTTCCTTTCGAGTAGGCCTAACCATCCAACCAATTTAGCTAGTCTCTTATTAAAACGCCTGAAAGAGAACAGCGCTGTTACAACTGATAATGTAAAAATCAACCGATAATGTAAAAACGACCGATAATGTAAAAAAATTACCGATAATGTAAAAAACTCTTTCAACCAATAATGTAAAAAAAATTTACCGGTAACGTAAAAACGCTCGTCTACCGATAATGTAAAAAAAAATTTACCGATAATGTAAAAACTGTTCTGACGACGATTTCATATGGTCCTACGTACATCTGTGTATGTCCGTGTGTACGTAGGTAGGTAGACGTGAATGCAGGTAGGTAGCAAACTTTTTAACGACAATGCAAAAGCTCTTCTAACGTCAATATCCTACGGTCCTACCTAATTGTGTGTGCATATGTGTGTATGTAGGTCGGCCAGTAGGCCTGCCGTCCTACAGGCGGACAGTTGGTGGGGGTAGATAGTAGGTTTGTGCGTGTATGCGTATGAGCGAATGCCAACTAAGTGAGTTTTTTAGTGTATTCAAATGGGGCACAAAATTAACAGTGTATTTCTGATCGTAAAACAACAAAGTAAAGACGTGGGGTCCCTAACCCACTATACTCAACAAACATACCTAATACGTTGTGTGTGAATAGCCTACGAGGTTTATGACTGGGTATAGGAATTCTTTCTTGTTGTTCGAGTAGGAGAATGGATGAAACGCCAGGAAAGCATTGTCTGATCGGAAAGATTACTCCTGATATGAGTGACCTATTATATTATATATATATATATATATATATATATATATATATATATATATATATATATATATATATATATATATATATTATTTATATATATATATATATATATATATGTAAAACCATTAGTGAAAAACAAGTAAAACTTGTATTTTCGGTTTCAGGAATCTATTCGAATTTTCGGCAACACAGTGCCTTCCTCAAGAATACAACACAAATTGGCAAGTAAAAGCTACGTCCCAACTCTCTACACAAATAGGCATATGAAGCAAGGTGTAAACAGAAGAATAGAAAATTACTAGACCGAAACTAAATCCGCTACCAAAAGTGTACAAAAGAGTGAATCCGATATGGAATATATCTCGAACAAAATCATTGATTCAGATGGTGTGTCGGCCTTTCTTCAAACACAATGTCAGGTATCCCGCCACATAAGGAAATTTGTGTACAGCGAACTAACGCGTAGACGGTGCCGTAAGTTTGAGAAATTTAGTCAAAATCCCTTTCTTAAATATGAATGTGCATTGGGGAAAGATGATGACTTTTCGCTCTGGAGTCTTGCTACCGATATATTGGAAAATGGTTCGTGTTTCCGGCCCGTGGTTAAAGCAAGGCTGATGTCTAGCTCACTTTCTAGTGAAGTGGATCCCTATGGCGATCCAATTAGTGTCGTTTCGAATCCAATGGTTTCCGTGGTGTCTGATAAACCTTCTACTTTGGATTTGTCTCAGGATAAATGTGATAACGGGTCAGTACATAGAGTCACTAGATCTCAGACCCATGCAATTCCCGATACCGCTCACTTTGTGGAATTGGGGACAGTAACTCGTCGTAAAAGAAGTATTCCAAGGAGTTTGGCAAAAGACACTTTACCAACGGACATAGTTTCACAGTCCCAGGTTTCAGATCATACACCGGGTACGAACGTAATAAGGGAAACGGATGTTTGGAACTGTAACATATCGATGTCCCCCCCCCCATACTTCCACTACCTGCAGAAGATGAAGATCACACTACGCAAACTAATTCACCTTCGCCTAATGAGGAAACATCGACACGCACAACTAATTCAGGCTTCCTTCATACTTCTATGAGTCCGGTCATTTTACGTCAGGACAAATTCTTTCCGGTTGTCAATCTTTCGGACAGAGATCCTTCTACCACTGAACTCAAAATCTTATCGAAGGGTCTCAAATTTACCCCAGTTCCACAACGGGTAAATCGTTTAAAACTTATGGAGGGACTTCAAGACTTTGCACGTAGGCTTAGACTGAAACATTTCTTCCATGGTAAAGAGACCAATTTCTCTGACTCTGACAAACGAAGTTCAAGCCCGAGTCAGACTTCAAACCTCCACAAGGGGATCATTTTCTGGAATCATATATTTCGGTAGTAACTCATGACGTTCCGAGTGCGCCAGAGAAATCAAATTTCTCTATTCAGGTTAGACAGACATTGAAAAAACTATTGAACTCCAAAGACATTGTAATTAAGGAGGCTGATAAGGGGGGCGCCGTAGTGATTATGAATCGTGACAGTTACATTAGTGAATGTAGCAGGCAGTTGGCTGATCCGTCAGTGTATGTAAAACTTGAAGAGGATTTGACTGGTGAGATCATTAAATCTATCAATAAGACTCTTGATAAATTGTATAGTCAAGGTATCATTACGTGTGATATGGTTAATTTTGCATCACCAGTGGAAACAAAACCTGCAAGATTCTATGTCTTGCCAAAAATTTATAAGTCGGGTGTACCCGGACGTCCTGTTATCTCGGGTAATGGGTCCCCGACTGAGCATTTGTCGGAATTAGTAGATTATTTCATTAATCCTCTGGTCCCTACAATTGATTCTTTCTTAAAAGATACCTTTGATTTTCTAAAAGAGCTTAGAAATTTACCACCTCTACCACAAGGGACCTTGCTTGTTTCTATTGATGTGGTGGCCCTGTATCCATCTACACCTCATAAGGATGGTATAGATGCATTGCGTGCCTTCATGAGAAGATGTCATCTTCCGAGTAAGATAGTGTCTGGAGCAGGGCCTTTTTTAACATACATACTGGGTGGGCCGTGGCCCACCCAGTCGCCTACTCAGCCCACCCACTCAGTCCATTTGCCCCCCCCCCCCCAGTAGGTCCTTTTTTGTCATACATACAAAACACATAATAATGATAGTAAATGATCAATATCTGACATTGAGGATGTTTCTTAGAATGAAAACATGCAGAGCATAATATCTCAATTTTAGAATGGTTCGATAGAGCCTCGAAATTCTCGGGAAGTGCCATTTCCTGCGATCTGGGGTGTCTGTCGATCCCCAAAAAATTCAATACGCTACGCGCCAACTGATGGTGGCGCTCCACTTAGTTAGTAACTTTGTGTCAGATGGTCCCTTTTGTGAAATAGCCCCCCCGGTACAAATTCGTTAAAAAAGGCCCTGGTCTGGAGTCTGTGAAATGGCTGAAATTGTTCTAAAGAAAAACATTTTTGAATTTAATTCTGAATTGTATTTACAGACATCGGGCACTGCTATCGGAACTAAGATGGCGCCAGCTTATGCCAACATCTTTATGGCTGAACTTGAGCAATCGTTTCTTGCAAGTTGTAACCTCACTCCCAAAGTTTTTTGGCGTTACATTGATGACTGTTTTCTTATTTGGTTACATGGAGAAGACCAATTCCATGTCTTTTTAGATCGCTTAAACTCTTTTCATCATTCCATTAAATTTACGGCTGACTTATCTCACGATTCTATTAATTTTCTTGATGTTACTATTAAACTTAAAGCAGATGGAACACTAGAGACAGATGTGTATCGTAAACCAACTGATACAATGCTCTATCTCCCATCTGATAGTTGCCATCCGGGTCATGTCAAGCGCAGTATTGCGTATAGCCTGACTAAACGCATTAAGTTTATCTGTTCTTCGCCTCAGCTTGTTGAACGCAGGTGCGCAGAACTTGCAGCTGCCTTAATAAAACGTGGTCATTCAAGGCGTAAGGTTAAAATCGCTATTAATCGGGCACTTAAAGAACGCCCGAAGACTGCCGAAAAAGGGGAGGCGCTCTCACATCGCGTTCCTCTTGTAGTTGAATACCACCCTGGGTTACCAGATATCCAGCAAATACTTACCCGACACCAGTCGCTATTACATCTTTCTTCTACTATGAAGGAGGCTGTGCCCCATAAACCACTATTATCCTTTAGTCAGCCTCCTAGTTTGGGTCGTTTACTGGTGAGGGCAAAAGTTAACTCTAAGGGTCCAGATTTTGGCCCCAGCAAGAACTGTAACAAGAACTGTATATTATGCAAGAGTCTTGTTAACACTAACAAGGTGACCAGTAAATCCAATGGTAGAGTTTTTAAAGTTAAGGCTGCTAAAGTCAATTGTACGGCTACTTGGGTGGTGTACTGCATTTTCTGCCCTAAGTGGGGTGCAGTATGTAGGGATGACTACTAATCTTAAAGAACGTATGGCGAACCATCGTAGTGCCCTTAAGCATAGGGTTAGAAGAGGGGATGGGGGAGAGGTTAATGATTTCATGAAGAGATGTTTTAGATTGTACTCACACCTGTCGGAACATTCACCTAGTGAATTTAATTTAGTAATTTTGCAAACTATGGCACCTCCTATTCCCCCTCCTGAAATGACCGATATTACGAGGAAATTCCTTTTGGATAATGATCGTAGGAAACTTGCGTCATTTGAAAGATTATGGATGTGGAAAAAACTTGGTACAATTTGGCCGGATGGCCTAAATACGAGTGATGGTTTTGACAGCCAAAACAGAAAACCCAGGAGAAGGGCCTCACAGGCTGTATAATATAGGTTTCCTATTTTCCTTTTTTACGGTTTTTGGCTTCAGCTTTCTCTTTATCTAGGTATTCAGATACTACCACTGCAACTCTTTTGTACACTTTTGGTAGCGGATTTAGCGTCGGTCTAGTAATTTTCTATTCTTCTGTTTACACCTTGCTTCATATGCCTATTTGTGTAGAGAGTTGGGACGTAGCTTTTACTTGCCAATTTGTGTTGTATTCTTGAGGAAGGCACTGTGTTGCCGAAAATTCGAATAGATTCCTGAAACCGAAAATACAAGTTTTATTTGTTTTTCACTAAAGGTTTTATACTTGTTTCGGGTGATGTTCTTTTTTGGACTTATCGCTTTATAAATATATATATGTATATATATATATATATATATATATATATATATATATATATATATATAAAGGAGAAAATAAGGTATCCACGTGTACTCCGAAATAAATAACCGATAAAATGACGACAATGAAACACAAAGTCATAATTGACATACGAAGTACAAAACAAGCGTATAATTGAGCTTGGAAATTTTCGGTTCCCCTGGAACCTTCTTCAGCCAAGATAGACTAAAGACTAATGCACGCAAGAGTAAATTTAAGGTAAATGAACAGATAATGATGAACAGACAACAAAGTAAACAAGCATGAATCGCTCAAGAAGAATTGTAGAATGTGTAATGGTTGAGAGGGCTCAAATTATTGAGCCCGTTGGTGTGTGTATTGAATTTAAGGATAAAGCTTAGTTCTGTATGTTTGCGGTGTCGAGCAGAATGAAAGTTTGAACCAAGCAGGACACATTTCAAATTTTGGAGGGAATGATTGGCCAATGTAAAGTGTTCGGCCACTGGAAAACCGCGTGTATTGTCGCGGATAGACTTCTTATGATTGTTAAACCTATAGCGAAATTTAGTACCAGTTTCACCAACATAGAGACCATTTGTACACATAGTACAATATAGTAAATAGACCACATTCTGAGAACCACAGTCAAGATTGGGGGGTCTAATGGGAAATTTTAAGTTAGGAAGGCAAATAGGTGAACCCAGGGACATGTGCTCACAAATTTGGCACCGGGGTTTATGACAAGGAACGTTTCCTAGGGTTGGTTTGAAAGCTGAAAGTTTCGAAGACGTAATCAATTGACGAAGATTGGGGGGTTGACGGAGGGCTAACAGGGGTGGCTTGGTGAAGGTGTTGGGGAGGGAAGAATCACTTTTAAGAAGAGAAAAATCTTGTTTGATCGTGCGTGCGAGGGAATGGGTGAGTGGGTGGTGTGCCAAAACCAGAGGAATGCGATCGCTGGTCTTTTTAGATTTATAGGTAAGGAGGTCCTCCCGTTTAAACTTATTAGCTTTCTCTATACCCTGTCTGATAACACTCATGGGATAACCGTTTGAAAGAAAAAAGTGAATGATCTTAGAAATTTCAGTTTTGAAGTCCTCCTTATCAGAACAAATCCGTTTAATCCTAAGACATTGGCTATAAACAATTGATTTTTTGAAACTGAGCGGATGGGCACTTTCGAAGTGTGAGAACTGATGGTTATCGGTGGGCTTATAGTAAACGGATGTGGACAGGGAGTTTGAGTGTAACTTAACTAAAACATCTAGGAATGAAATTTGGGAGTCAGAAACCTCAAAGGTGAATTTTATACTTCGGTGAAAGGAGTTGACGTGGGATTTAAAAGATTCTAGAGAGTTCAAACCGTGGGGCCAGATAAAAAATATATCATCAATGTCCCTATAGTAGTGAATGGGTTTAAGAATAAACGAATTTAGCATTTCTGATTCAAGTTTCCCCATAAAGATATTTGCGTAACACGGAGCCATCTTGGTTCCCATGGCGGTGCCTTTGATTTGTAAGTAACTTTTATTGTTAAAAGTGAAGAAGTTATTGGTGAGGATAAATTCGATGATGTTGGAGACGTCATCGGCGAGGGTTTGTTTAAAGGAGTGTCTTAACATAAATTCTCTGCTGGCTGATATGCCTTCCTCGTGGGGGATATTAGTATAAAGGGATGTGACGTCCATGGTCACCAAGAGGGCGTTGGAGGGTAGGGTACCGATATTATTAAGGACACGTAAAAAATGAGTCGTATCCTGTATAAGGCTGGGGATATTAGGGAGCAACGGATTAAGTAAGGAATCCACATAACCTGACAAACCCTCGGAGAGGGTTCCCACACCCGAGATAATAGGCCTACCAGGAGGAATTATCTTGAGAGTTTTGGCAAGTTTGTAAATTTCTTCGCTGCAAAGGCCAGAGTCGTGGGAGGGTAGGGTGGAGAATTTTGTGGAGTTTTCTATAAGCTTAGGTAGTTTATGAATTTTAGGAAGTGTGTAAAAAGTGCCTACCTTAGGGTTGCTAGGTATAAGTTTCTGAACAGTTGGTAAAATATTATCTGAGAGAGTGTCTAACAAATTGCTAGAAATAGTAGACAAAGAAGGAATGTCCGTAATTTGCCGTGTTTAAGGCCCTAGATGACTCTTACAAACGTAAGTTGGATTCCTGTTTCAAACTCAAATCTAAGAAACTGATTAATCTAATCAACTTGGACCCGATAACGAAATTGACAGCTGACAAAGACCTTCCGTTTCTTACCAGTAATTTTCCCAAATCTGTTCGCCCCAAACAATCTACATCTGAGGAGAAAATAGCTAATTTATCTAACTATCAACTTTCAAGTACCGAAAAGTCGGTCCTTGAAAGGGGACTCTCATTTTGCCCTTCACGACGCCTTGATGCAATTGGAACCTGCTTTGATCTTAAAGAGTTTGAACGTCGAGTACGCCTCAAGGAATATTTTGGTGATGATGACATCTTTGATACATATACCACAGACTACGTTAGTTCCCTACAACCCACATCTACATGGACCCCTCGTGTAGGCTGGAATTTATACATTGACAATCTTACCAAGCCAGCTAGAGCCCACCTGGACTGATTTCTAAGCGACCATCGACACCATGATACCCACCGGAACCTTACCCCATCACAGTACAAGACCATCGGAAGTCTATGAAGAAACACCGACATTATTATCAGACCCGTTGATAAGGAGGCTATTCCACCCTTCTTAATACACAGGATTATATTGCTGAAGCTGAAAACCAGCTTAACGACTCTAGGTTTTATCGGCAAATTACGGACATTCCTTCTTTGTCTACTATTTCTAGCAATTTGTTAGACACTCTCTCAGATAATATTTTACCAACTGTTCAGAAACTTATACCTAGCAACCCAAAGGTAGCCACTTTTTACACACTTCCTAAAATTCATAAACTACCTAAGCTTATAGAAAACTCCCCAAAATTCTCCACCCTACCCTCCCACGACTCTGGCCTTTGCAACGAAGAAATTTACAAACTTGCAAAAACTCTCAAGATAATTCCTCCTGGTAGGCCTATTATCTCGGGTGTGGGAACCCTCTCCGAGGGTTTGTCAGGTTATGTGGATTCCTTACTTAATCCGTTGCTCCCTAATATCCCCAGCTTCATATAGGATACGACTCATTTTTACGTGTCCTTAATAATATCGGTACCCTACCCTCCAACGCCCTCTTGATGACCATGGACGTCACATCCCTTTATACTAAATATCCCCCACGAGGAAGGCATATCAGCAGGCAGAGAATTTATGTTAAAACACTCCTTCAAACAAGCCCTCGCCGATGACGTCTCCAACAATCGAATTTATCCTCACCAATAACTTCTTCATTTTTAACAAAAGTTACTTACAAATCAAAGGCACCGCCATGGGAACCGAGATGGCTCCTTGTTACGTAAATATCTTTATGGGGAAACTTGAATCAGAAATGCTAAATTTGTTTATTCTTAAACCCATTCACTACTATAGGTACATTGATGATACATTTTTTATCTGGCCCCACGGTTTGGACTCTCTAGAATCTTTTAAATCCCACGTCAACTCCTTTCACCGAAGTATAAAATTCACCTATGAGGTTTCTGACTCCCAAATTTCATTCCTAGATGTTTTAGTTAAGTTACACTCAAACTCCCTGTCCACATCCGTTTACTATAAGCCCACCGATAACCATCAGTTCTTACACTTCGAAAGTGCCCATCCGCTCAGTCTCAAAAAATCAATTGTTTATAGCCAATGTCTTAGGATTAAACGGATTTGTTCTGATAAGGAGGACTTCAAAACTGAAATTTCTAAGATCATTCACTTTTTTCTTTCAAACGGTTATCCCATGAGTGTTATCAGACAGGGTATAGAGAAAGCTAATAAGTTTAAACGGGAGGACCTCCTTACCTATAAATCTAAAAAGACCAGCGATCGCATTCCTCTGGTTTTGGCACACCACCCACTCACCCATTCCCTCGCACGCACGATCAAACAAGATTTTTCTCTTCTTAAAAGTGATTCTTCCCTCCCCAACACCTTCACCAAGCCACCCCTGTTAGCCCTCCGTCAACCCCCCAATCTTCGTCAATTGATTACGTCTTCGAAACTTTCAGCTTTCAAACCAACCCTAGGAAACGTTCCTTGTCATAAACCCCGGTGCCAAATTTGTGAGCACATGTCCCTGGGTTCACCTATTTGCCTTCCTAACTTAAAATTTCCCATTAGACCCCCCAATCTTGACTGTGGTTCTCAGAATGTGGTCTATTTACTATATTGTACTATGTGTACAAATGGTCTCTATGTTGGTGAAACTGGTACTAAATTTCGCTATAGGTTTAACAATCATAAGAAGTCTATCCGCGACAATACACGCGGTTTTCCAGTGGCCGAACACTTTACATTGGCCAATCATTCCCTCCAAAATTTGAAATGTGTCCTGCTTGGTTCAAACTTTCATTCTGCTCGACACCGCAAACATACAGAACTAAGCTTTATCTTTAAATTCAATCATACACATACCCGGCCAACGGGCTCAATAGAGATTTGAGCCCTCTCAACCATTACACATTCTACAATTCTTCTTGAGCGATTCATGCTTGTTTACTTTGTTGTCCGTTCATCATTATCTGTACATTTACCTTAAATTTACTCTTGCGTGCATTAGTCTTAAGTCTATCTTGGCTGAAGAAGGTTCCAGGGGAACCGAAAATTTCCAAGCTCAATTATACGCTTGTTTTGTACTTCGTATGTCAATTATGACTTTGTGTTTGTTTCATTGTCGTCATTTTATCGGTTATATATATATATAATATATATATATATATATATATATATATATATATATATATATATATATATATATATATATATATATCAAAAGAGAACTAGTGCTGTTCCCAAAATAGGTGCCTGCTCAGGAGATGACTTGCGAGTGCTTCGTATGGGGTTTGCACAAAGGCCAAACCATCTTGGCTTCTTGACTCAGTGGTTAGAGCGTCCGCACTAGCAAGCGGTAGGTCCCGAGTTCGAATCCCGGTGGAGTCAACTTTGCTTTTTCACCTCGCCCAGATTTTTCAGCTTAACCGACTCACCTCTCTCTCTCACATACATGCATGCATGCATACATACATACATACACACATACATACATACATACATACATACACACATACATACATACATACACACATACATACATACATACATACATACATACATACATACATACATACATACATACATACATACATAGGCCTACTCACTGGCTTTCGGTTTCAAACGAAAGGATCACCTAGCACACCCCTCGTTTTGCCCCAACAGTGATTTGCATAGTGCTGATTATGAAAAGAATAATGTCACGCTTCTAAATTTCGGGGAGAGAAATTTACACCTCCGTTAGTAGGTTAGTAGTTCGCATAAGTCCGCCGTCAGGTTAAAGGTCAGTTAGAGGTCAAAACATGCTGAAATGGTAAAAGAAGCCAAATATTAAGTAGCGAAGCGCCTACATTGGAACCTTGACCTCCTGAATTTTGGGTCCATATCTTTCCATAAAGCAAACTAGTGGCTAACCCTAATTTTCCGTTACCTAGTAAACCCTAGGGTAACCCTTTGTAGGCCCATAAGTTGCCATAACTTTGTCAAATTTACTTCAATTTGCACGAAAAATGATACACGTGTTCCCCTTGCTCGAATTTTATTGATGCAGACGACGAAACGCTGTGACGTTATTTATGAACATAACGGAAATTATTTTTCGAGTCATATAAAATGACAATTTTTTGAATATTTTACAAACTACAAACTGTAGTAATTTTTGCACGAATTTCAATTAGTCTCTTTCAAAGGCTCATTGCAACCAGCCTAGATAAACCATCCAAAAGGCCGCGAGCTTGTTGTAGGCAACACATGGACCCATCACTCTTGAGGGTTGTTAGGGTGTGCCCCTCCTTCTAGATACTAACTTTAATATACCCGACCCTCTCCACACGTTTTCGACCTGCTCTCATAAATCACCAATCCAAACCCAACCAGGACAGTCTCCCCCAAACGCTTCCCTGTGTTGTACAAGACTCATACTTAGGCCTATCACCTTTCGAGTTTGAAAGGGGTAAATTAAGGGTTGATTAGAGAGAGGCACCCTCCCCGGGGGCAAAGCGAAACACGGCTCCAAAATTAGTGTTAGCACATATGGAAAAATGAGTTTCTTCAACTTAATGCATACAGCGTAGCTTGTAGGAGAAAGAACAGGCTTGTGACTTACAGGAACGGTAGGACAATGTAGTGCATGACCTTCTGACGGGGTTATCCCCTTCCCACTATCATCTCGGAGATAGGAGCCTTCTCCGGATGTAAGGCGTAACTCGCCCACGTATTAGTAAAGCCATATATGGAAGGGAAAACTTTCACTCCACATTTAAAGGTAATACGTCGTCTCCAAAAACCGGGAACCGCCTATGACTTTGAATTTTTTCCAATTTTTTGATTGGTTGGAAGTTGTTGTGGACGTACTGCAATACCTGTAATTTGTTTTATTCGATTTTAATTACAGTCATTTTTAGTATTTCCGAATGATTTAAATACTGCTTGATCATGTTCCAGTGTTTTAATGTCACAAATAAAAAAGCAAATAAAGCGTTTAAGAAAATGTATACATTTCTAGAAAAACAAAGAGTCCTAATTTTATGTACCGGTACCTGGCAAATTAAAACCGGAAACACCGTTGTATTGCGCCTAGAGACAAAAACCTGGTATATCGCCTGATAGAAACAGTGTATTCGTACGTCGTGTATAAATGTGTACTTCTAGCATACGTACTGTAAGTGCAAGTATAGTACGCTTTGTGCGACAGTCCGGTCGACAACGCTGACATATACGCAGGTCGCCCGGTGAAGGTGAAAAAAAGGGAGCTACATTTTCCCTCCTCCATTACACCCCAAACATAAAAGTACTCATCGATCTGTGGGTAGAAATGTTGAATGTTATTTGCATCTGAAGAGACTGCAACGCTACCGCGTAAGTTCTGGTGATTGGGCCTGCTAGTTGCAAGTTTCGCTGACGATCCAAGATGTTGCAAGTTCCGGAGCACACGGCAAAGAAGTATCCGGGCCAGCCGCACTGGAGGATGGACGTGCAATGCCCTGCATTGTACTTATTGCAATACCTCTTTGTAAATGTAAGGAGAGACAACTCCTGAACGAAACCTCCACAGGTAAAATTATTCTTCAATTATTAGTCTCTGAATGGTTTGATAGAAAATCTGAACTTTGATTCATTGGCCAAATCTGAAAATAGTAATAGCAGAGTATGCCATACAGTAAGTTAGAGCCTGCTTTGGCTGGTCACCTTGGCATTTACAGTACATCTGGATCTGGATCTGGAAAGATACTGCACAACACTCCTAGGTAGAGTCAAAGTGCAGGGTGAGGTGTGCAGGATGAGTTAGTCCTCCCGTCTGAGGAACCTCAAGGCGGAGATCTTGAATTGCTTGGGGTCCTCGAGATCTGTAATGTTCTGGGGGAGAAGGTTCCAGTCTCTGACGGTCCGAGGAAAAAAGCTGAATTTGTAGCAGTCCTTATTAGCATGTAAAATAGAAAAACTGTTCGAGTGTTGGTGCCTAGAAGGCCGCCGGACCGTTTGTGAGAGATTGGCAATTGGCAAAACAAGGAGGCCTGATCTAGCTTTGAAAAGAGCAACAAGCCTATGAACTGTTCTTCTGTCTTTTAGACTATCCCACCCTAGGTCCCTTAACATTTCAGTTACACTACTGTGAGGAGAGTAGTCATTACAGACAAACCTAGCTGCCCTACATCATTTGCACAAACAACGTTCGCATAACTTGAGTACAGTTCAATACTGTGTTGTTGGTTCTTTATGATCTGAAGAAACCTACAGCAGCATAAAATAGAAAGGGGGACCACAGCAGCATAAAATAGGAAGGGGGGACCTTCCAACCCTTGGTCTCTTTCAACTGGGACTATTCCAAAGTTACATGGACCCTTAATTCACTCTGGGACTGTGCATGCATAGATATTGCCCAATCTACAGTACTAGGTAGGTTGCATGATAATTGACTTGGAAATGTTTTATGTAGTATGGTATCACCCAAGTCACCTCTTTGCTTTATCTGACTTTGCTCTCAAGGAAGGTGGATTCTTTAAGTCAGTAAAAAACAGATATTATTTCAATAAAAACCCCAAATTTCCATAAACATTTCCAAATTTCTTTAACACAATACCATAAAATTTTTGGCACACTTGCATGCTTAATGAAATCATTGTTGGGGCTTCAGATAATTCTGCCTGACCTCACCTTCCACCTATTGGGAACTTGACCCCCTGGTGTATTCTGCTTTCTAGAGAGGTGTCATTTGTGGGGAGAATTAACTATCAGGCCACAGATCTAGCTGCATCACAGACTATAGGGCCTGTAGCTGATGGGATCTGAAGGTCCTGTATTTTTGTATAGCCTACCTGTAGTTGCACCATTCTCAGCCTGCCCATGATCATATAAAACTATCATCAAATTGAAGTTAGCGAACAATAGCAGCGACCAATAGTAGCGAACATTAAGATTTCCCAGCGAACAATAACAGCGAACAATAGCAGCGAACGATAAGCGTGAATCATACTACGGAGTTGTGTAATGGCCGTTGTGGTGAGCAATGTGCAAAAACATGCTACGATTATTGACCACCCAAAATTAAACAAACCACGTCCCCCCTCGTCGATTAAGGAATTTAGTGTTGTAAATCTGTTACTCACTGCTATTCAATGCTCACTTGCAACTAGTTGCTCTTTTGTATAGGTATTTGTTGAATTGTTGAATGGTTATAAAAGTAAACAACTTAGATTTTACCAATGACTTTATCAGCCAGATACTGTAGGCCATGGTGAATATATGATACCATGCACCATAATTAAATGCTCACCTACAGTAGGATCAGCTGTCCCTTCAAATGATGTACAGTATAGTACTGTGTCTTTACTCTACACATTAAATTGTACATTTCGCATTTTTACCATCCATGAGCAGTCACTCAAATGCCTTAACTTGCCTAGATATTATTGATGTATTGAAGTGGGCTGTTAACGTTGATGGCACTTCCCTTGGTAACTGATTTCAGTTTACAGATTATGCATCTTACAGCAAACCTCACCCTGAGCTTGGCTGTTTTATACTTATTTCCACTTTTCTAAAAACAAGGCCTGAAGGGTGAGTACTGTTTCTGCCATGCCTATTGTATCCCCCAAAATGTCATTCTCCCTTGACATTCTGCAAGTTTCCAATTCTCCAGCTTCAAATTGCATCTTTTGAAAAAGTTTGCCAGGGTAAGAGTATTTTCTGCAGGGGGTAAGGTGTGAAAGAGAGAACTTGATGGACAAAGTTTGGTGAGAAAATATTGTCATTTACTGGCCTGAATGGTACTCTGACATTATGGCCGGGGATGTGACAATTTTTTTAAACACTGTGCATAAGGGTTGTGTTGAAGGAGTGTAACGGAACCACACAGCACTGTATCAAGGGCTACAGTACAATAATAATGTAACAGTAATCCTCAGTTAAGGCACATGTATAGTCGGTCACCGATAGCTCCCTATACGGTCCTTACACCAACCCATTGAAAATACGGGGTCTTCAACCAGCACAGTGCTGGTGGAAATTGATTTTCTTCTTATAGCAAAGCTAGGACCTAAAGTCTAAATTTACTATCATTCCTTTTCCTTTCTAAGGCTTACAATTATATTGCAGTTGTTTTTTATCACTTTAAACCTCAGAAAAGTTCCAAAAGTTTGACATAAAATCATCAACTTTGCCACTACATAAAATTTACTGTAGCTGTTCGAAATATTTGTTGACATCAGAATGCCGTGTGCATATTATTGTGACATCACGCACAACATTTTGATTAGCATGGTGGGACCGGATTTCGGGCACCTTCATGAATGTGCGATGCTGTACAATTGGTATGGAGTGAACGAATTCCGGTCCCTGCCGAATTCCGGTCCCTTCAGTATACTGTAGTTCCTATCTATACATACACATCGCAATTGCCTCTGCAAACATTCTGTACTGACGTAACAATATCCCTCAGTACTGTAGCATACTGATGTAAACAAAGTTCCATAGTCGCACAGTAAATTTTACTGTGCGGAAAAGTTGCTGATTTCATTTCACATTTTTGGCACTTTCCAAAATTCTCAATGATCAAAAAACAGCTGCAATACTCCTTACAGATCTGGAGAACAAATTTCATGGTAGGAAATTAAGATGTTACTTTCAAAATTTGCTGTAAGAAGAAAGATGATTTCAACCATTACACAGACGGTCGATCCCTCCGCTATTTCCATAGGTCGGTGTATGGACTGTGTATAGTGAAATGTATCATGTTGGCGAACGACCACAATCCTATACTCAGGCTGGACTTGCTGTAATAGTAACATGTAGGCTACTCCTCAATAAGGTAGCTACCAAACTTCGGAATCCTACATTAGCTTAGAGGAAAACTACATTCACACTTTATTTCATTTAGATGTATGCAACAAGACATGCCGTACATTTTATTCAAAGAGAGATAATTACAAACACTTACTCGACATTTTGAAGTAGGCCTAAGCGAACTTTCGGGGATGCAACTCAACACAGCCTACATGCTGTAAACAGACACAACCATAGAAATAAAAGTAAGGCTTTTATTTCTATGGACACAACACACACTGTACTCACTGCTTCCACAAGTTCCATAACTCAAAAATACATTTTCCTGAAAAAGTATACCAAATTTCTAGAAATTTGATGGCTATTTCCTGAAATTTGCAAAAACGGTCCTTGTACGCTATTTTTGTAGTCTTACACAACTAAACATAAAAGCAAAGGTACAACTAGGATCCATTGTACATGTGTCAAGAAAAGAGACTGAGGAAATTAGGTCTCGTCTTTACAATTAGTGAAACACAGGGAACCTGGTATTGGACTGTAGGCTAGTCAGGAATTCTGACGAGGGATGCCGGAGAAGGGAGAAGGGACACCGGAATTGTCAAGGGGGAACCAAAGATTATCCTTTGTAGCCGGTGGTGACACCGCATTTAGGTAGGGGATAGCACAGGCGTTCCGAGCATTATACGTACCAGGCGCACATCACTTTCCAAGAAATCTGTGTGATGCATACTGCATATCAGGGCTGTCACCGAGTCCACCTTACCCAATTCCGGCGGGGTCAATTCCGATTCCAGTACCCACCGTTCGGGGCCAATTCCGAGTCCAGTAGCCTAGTTCCGATTCCGAGCCAATTTCGATTCCAGGTTTTCCAGTTCGGGGCCAATTCCGAGTCCGGCCATTTGACAATGTAGTGCCTCATACATATGCTTTTGTACTATTTACAATAACACGATGAAACGGGCATTTTTAAGGAGTCAATTTCATACTCTAGCTGACTCGGACACCTGTAAGTTTGTTGACTGCATGTGACCATTTAATTGTGACATTGCGCACCAGTAATAATGTTTTCTTTCATTTTGTGGACTCGACTGGAATTAGCTCCGATTCCCAGTCCAACTGAGCCCATTTCGGGCCAATTTCGATTCCGTGACCTCCCATTCCGGGCCAATTCCGAGTCCAGCGAAAAACGGACTCGAGTCCGGAGTCGAACTTGCTACAGCCCTGCTGTGAGACTGTACAGGGAGGGCAATGCTTTTCTTACCTGGTGGCTATGTTTTGCCTCCTTTTTGCAATACAGAGTACGCTAAAAGCCTCCGCAAGTAAAGGGGAGGATGTTGTGCAATGATGATGCTTCTTTATCTCAGCAAGCGCAGTTGCAGGGGTCATGGCTCCAGAATTTGCCCGACGGGGAAGGGGGGCAAGCTCCCCGGCCGGAGTAGGCCACAGTGGCGTAGCCAGGGGGACAAGGGGGCAAGTTGCCCCCTCTGGAAAAATCTTGGGGGAAATTTTGAAAGTGAATGTATGGTGAAATTTGCGCATGATCTGGTAAAATTTTAAATTTCTCAGCCAGTACACTTTACTACTTTACTTATTTTAAAGTATATGCCATACTGGCACAACCAGTCCGCATTAAGGTTTTCAGAGATGGAATGATGACACCATGCTTATAGTTGTACTAGTTATGTTTTGCTCTCTGTTTTATAGAGCATGGGATCTCTGGACCCAGGGCGTCGCCAGAGCATTTATCATGGGGGGTGTGGTGCCGTATTTGCCGACTAAGAAGAAAGAAATGCCGACTGAAAGTGTTGATAAGAGATGCAGTTAGAGCTGAGAACCGTTAGTACAACCGGTAGTGGTCCAGCAGGGGTGGCGCCAGGATTTGCCCAACGGGGGGGGGCAACGACCCGGAGCCTCGACAGCCCCAATGCCGTCGAGGGGTTGGTGAGGGGAGATTTGAAGAAAACCTGTGTACTATACCATGTCATTGCGAGGCATATATTGCATAAAATTTGTATATACTAGAGGAAAATACTTCCGCCCGATTTAAGGTTTTTCCCGAAATCTAAACTGTGAAATTGCAAAGCGCGCGAAGCGCGCGAAACTTTTGGGTAAGCTTACACTAAAAAGAATCTGTACTCATTTAAAGCTTATATAGGTCAACCAGTAGCGTACCCAGGATTTCTCTCAAGGGGAGGGGGGAATGCAATGTGTTGTGTGATCGCCTGCCTGGGGGAGGGGTGTAAGGGGAGGGAGTGTCCCCCTCCCCTCTGAAAATTTTTGAAAAATTAGGTGTCCTTACATGCAATCTGGTGCCACATATGCCACCTTTGGAAGTAAAATTTGTGTGTTAAAACATTTTCGTTTTTTAGGGACCAGAAAAAATTGGCATCCGTGAGGGGGATATGGCCCAATGGCCTCCCCCTTGTGTACGCCACTGAGGTCAACTGTCCAGGCAGTTGGGCCCAATCAGGCACAACTTACATTGTACTTCCCTCTTCGAGTCACTAGCCGTACCGAAAGACAGACTCAAGAGAACATTACTAGTAACTTAGTTTAGCGAAATGAGATGAGATTCCCGGCATTTACATAAAACGATAAATTCTACTTAAGTTACTTGAAAAGATGGAAAGGGTTTGTTCTATATTCAGCTATTAGTAACGAAACTTAGGAAGAGCGGGCAAAGCATACCGAAAATTTGGGGTTTTATCGCAGAAATGACCCTTTTGAAAGCAAAAATAAGTAAACCATGGGTGGCGACAGAATTTTCCCAACATGGGGCCGGGCCATGCCAGAGACCACAAGTTCCGACAGCATGTCGAGGGGGTGAGAAAGGGATATGAAGGAGCCTAACTATCCCATGGCATTGCAGAGTACCGTATATTTAGCATAATATCACTTAATATGTCAAGAGCCGAGTTGCGCACTGATACTGTTCTTTTGAGTCTGAATCGTGAAATTGCAGAGGGCGCGGAAATTTTTGATAGGCTGACACAAAAACATGTTATCATTAAGAACAAAGAAAAACAGTAAAAACATAAAAACCGTAAGGGTTGTAGGCTGTATAAGGGACAACATACATTGTGTCGAAACCACCTGGACTAGCCAAACTTTACTCCGTGAGTCGCTCACAAACTGGCCGTATACCGCATGATACAGACTAGAGAACGGCAACTAGGCTTTGCTATATGGGATGAAATTTACTTAACCTGTGTACCCTGCCTACATGTTACTTGGTAAGGTTGACAGGACTTATGCTATCTAGCTATGTGGAATGGAACTACTGAAGAAACCGGGGTGATATACAGCGCGCGTAGTGCGTTGAAAATTTTGGGTTCTGATTACAGAAATTGTCCTCTTTCTTTCACTTTTTTCCATTCTTTTCGTCATGTTTCCTTCATTTTGCCGACTGGTGCAGAATTTACCTACTCAATGCCAGAAACCACATGAACGATGAACTCCTTTAGTATACAATGATACTGAAAAGCCATATGCAGCTTTTTTGTCGACAGAATGTGTTTTAAGTTTCAAAAAGTGTTGCCTAAGGGCTTTGAAAATAGTGTAATAAACGTTGTTTACAAATGCATTCCAATCTCCTGTCTTCCGTCTGCACCAACCCCTTTCTCTTGCCTTGCTTTGTCCCTCCCTCCCCTGTCCTTTTCTCTGTTCGCTCGGTCTTTCTCTCTCCCTCTTCTCTCTCCTCTTTTTTCTCTTTTTTCCCTCTTTCTTCTTTCGTCTTACTTTTCTTCGTTTGCACTTCCCTTTTTCCTTCATTTGCCGACTAGTACAGGATTTTGCCGACTGCGTGGATCGGGGGGGGGGTGTTCACACCCCCACACCCTCCTCTAGCGTCGTCCCTGTCTGGACCTCTGACAAGGGACTCTGTCCTTTTACTGTATACTTCCAATGTTTCTTGATAATTAAAGGAGCAGCATTGTGGTATATGCAGTTTGTTAGAATAGGTCAGTGGTCAAGTGCTATACTCTGATACCAGGGCAGGTCCTCGTTAAATTCACTGATTGTGGTGAATGTGGTGAACTGATGAAGGGAAATGTGTACCAGGGTTCACTTAATTACTGTAATTCACCCATTGTGATTCTGAAGTACCAGTAGGACTCAAGAAAAATTCACCAAGACAAGCAAGATAAAAAAAGCTTCCTAAAAAATAGGAATTCTTGGTGGGAATTCAATTTTCATTTAGCACCAAATGTGGCACCATTTTGCATCTAGTCCACCTTACATGAGGGGTTTTCCCCTCCCCTTAGACCCCTCCCCCAGGACGGCGATCAGTCACATCAGCCAGGTCAGAAGAAATCACCCGGACAAAATTTGGACCTGCGGAGAACACTGATTATTAGGAAGCAGATCACTAATTGGGGGAAATCTTGGTGCTCTCCCCCCCCCCCCCCACTGACAAAAAACCTGGCTACGCCACTGGTAGGCCAGCAACCCGAATCCCCGACACAGGTGACGGGTTGACGAAAGGAAGCCCAAAGTAAAATTTTCGGAGCTCTAGCACCGAAAATCTCTCATATTTAGTAGTTTCAAAACACTTTCCTGTCACAGCTGAGATATTTGTTCATGTATAGCCTACTAATTCATTTACTCTCTCATCCCGTACACCTCATTGGCGTGACCAATTGTTTTGCTTACAACACCACTGCAAGCTAGCTTGCTGTACAAACAACTTGTGCTCAGCACAGAAGTGTGTGGTTCGTAACGGTCGTGTTGTTAACGCATGGCCTCTTTCCGTTGGTGTAAGACGTCGTGCATTTTCACATTAGTGGCTGTTGTATGAAATGCGACCTGGTCCATATGGGGGGAGGGTTCAGAATTTGAAAACAAGGCTACCATTGGAAAGTTTTATTGTATAACAAGTAAGGTTTATATAACCAGTCCAACAATGCATGAACATTGAAGATCCAAGCTTGTTTGTACAAACAGCAGTAGGTCAAAAGTTTGCATAGCTATTACTTTCAATGCAAAAAGCTGCCTTCAAATCTACCCAGGCCCCCATGTAAAAGAGACATGTTCACCCACGACATATTTCTATGTCATTCAGAAGCTGTAACTTCATTAGCGGCTCGCCATAGGGGTAAGTGCCCCCCCCCCAAAAAAAAAAAGTTTGCAAAGCATGGTCTTCAATTTTCAAAAATAAAAATAAATAAAAAAAAAAACATGTAATTCGAGATGGGTTAGGCCCTCCCTTTTCCTTGAGTGGGCTTAAAATTAAAGAAGTGAATAACTTTCCAACGCAATGCGAAGGTTAAACATCAACAAAGTGCTTTCAAAACGTTTTTCCACGCGCTTCGTGCCCGTTTTCTCAGTTGCTTATTTGTAATCTGATTAGCTCAGGCATCATAATGTCATTTACAGAGTGTAACGGTAATGCTGGAGTTAAATGCCCATAGTTTTGCAGACACTTCAGAGCTATCGGGGTCATTAGATACACAACCCATTAGCCGTGTTGATTATCATCCACGACTAAAAGCAGTTTTGCCAGGGTGTCACCTGGCCAGATTAGCATAGGTATCTGTCTACAAAAGGTTGTAACGGGCATGTAGTCTAAAAGTATTGTGTTTCCCATAGGTAGAAAGGTTTCCCTTCCCTTGTCCAAATTGACAGCGTTATTGGCCCACGAACGGTCTTATGACTGTCAAATGGCCTGTTATAAGCAAAAGGTTCTCCACCTTTGTGCTAAAGTATACCGTTTTAATTGATTTAAAATAAACACACCAAACAGTCAATCTAAGCTCAGTGTGATGAGACTTTTGACTAGTGGCCTAGCTATTTGTATATAGGATGAGACGTCGTTCTGAGTTAGGGGAATTCCTCTCCCCCTTAAAAAAATTCGATTCGGAACGGTACTGAGATCCAAAATACTTAGTGCTATCATTTCATCGTTTTCAAGTTTCTTCATGCTCGAAATTTTCGTTAGTTTAAGAAAACAATCCAGAAAACCAACATTTTATGGCTTCTTGGCAAAGCTGAAACATATTGTGACACAATGAAAGAAACAATAAAATATTTCAAGGCGGGGCTCATTTTATACAAATGGATCAGGCTGCTTTGCCCATTTCACCTGCCTCTTACTCCACCCCTATGGTAGTACGGTAGCGATCGGTTGATATGGTTGTATTTATTTTTAAAGAAGTCAGCTCATGACTAACTGCCTGAAATGGTTTTTGAAGAGGTTTTGAAAACTACATGGGCATTGCTGTAATACATAATAATAACCATACTCCTATAGGCGTAGGAGGCGGGGGGCTGGGGGCTGCAGCTCCCCCAACAAAATATTTTTGTGAAAATTCGGGCAATATTCTGAGAATTTTTCGGGCACCTACTGAAAAAAAAATACTGCAATAATGTAGCTTAACGGAAATCGATACTTTAAAAACTTTCTTGGTAATTAAAATATAGTGCTGATTTTGATTGCACCATCACCTATGCATTCGGTATTAATTCACCAGTGTGTTTTTTAATGGTTAAACTTATATATTATGATTATCAGTGGTGTATTTGAGGAGCCATTAGGCCATTCCCCCGTCACTGACGCCAATTTTTTAGTACCTAAAATAAAGCACAAAATTTTACTTCAAAGGTAGCATATGTGGCACCAGATTGCATGTAAGGACACCTAATTTTTCAAAAATTTTCAAAGGGTTGGGTGTGTTGCCTATTTTTCCTTTTAGTACCTAAAATACGAACGGTAAATATTTTCACACAAATTTTACTTCAAAGGTAGCATATGTGGCACCAGATTGCATGTATGGACACCTATTTTTTCAAAAATTTTTCAAAGGGGAGGGGAACCCTCCCCTTATACCCCTCCCCCAGGCCGGCGATCACACAACATAGTGCCATATGATATGTACATTAACATTTTGAAAGCGCGAGGAGCGTGCGGAAATTTTTCTTTCTATTTTTCGGGCAGATCGTTACAGCCCCACCCCAATCAACTTGGGCCCCTACGCCTATGCATACTCCTACTGAGGCTATTTTACTATCCGGAGCTGACCATTAATATTGCTGGGGGTCTTCCGAACTCCCTGAATACGGACCTGAGTTTGCCCCCCAAAACAAAATTTCTTAGAGCCGCCCATGTGTAACTTAGTTGAACATAGGACTGAAAGAACGTCATTGTAATTTTGCCATGCAACAGAGCACGGGAGGACGAAATTCATGACCGAACTGTTCTCCAGGGACCGCGTTTTCGTGGAGCGCAGGACGCGAATTCAAACTGTTTGGGGTCGGACTAGTTGAGCAACAAACAAATTGATATGATGGCTTCTAAACAAAAAAAAAAAAAAACGAAAATTTAGGCGATTTATTGAAGAAAATTTGAAAACTTGGGATTTTTATGGTAGAATTTGCCCTTCCTATCAGCAAAATTAAGCATATTGTCAGGACGACTGACTGTCGTCGGGATTTCATAAGCCATACACATTATACGCATCATACGCATTAAGGCTCCCCGAAGAAGTAAGAAAATTTCCCCCGACGAGGTGACAGCCTTCCCCGATGGGGGCCATGCCCCTGTCCCCCGCTAGCGCCACGTCTACGCAGTTGGCGAACATCTTGGTAGAAGCAAAGGGGAAACCCCTCGGAAACTTTTTCATCTGACCATCAAAGGACACTGAGAGTGCACCAAGCTCTTCACAATTACAGTCAGTATGGTATTTTTTCTTTGAACGATATTATATTCATAAACAGCTTTCAAAAGAATGAGCAATATGAGAGTAGATGAGACAAGGATTAAATAAGGATGCATATTTTTTGAAGTATATATGTGAATGAATTGTGGAGTCACCATGGACGGGAAAATGATGTTTAAGTATAACTTTGCCTTAGGAGTAAATTTTTGCATAACTTATACAGTCATCGCGCTACGAATGTGTTACTCAAGTGTCTGGCCTCTGGCTTGGCTGGAGATATTACATCTAGTTTTGGCTAGCGTAGCTCACTAGTATTTAGAGGGAATAATGTTCATTGGGCATAGACCGTCTCCGAAGTACTGTAATGAAACGTGCCAAGGATGCTTTAGAAAAAAGGAAATTTTAGAAATCATTGACCATGGTAAAAATTGCTTGAAGGATAAGTACTGAGACACTTAATTTTCTTACATATTATGCCTGCTACGATGGCGAGTCTGAGTTTTGGTTTCTCAATCAATATACCGAATTTTAATTTTTAAAGAGTCATGTTCTGTTAAAGTTTAATATTTTAACAAAACTGCTTGCAAATTTACAACCTATTGGAAGTTATGTTTTTCTACATTTATTTATAATAGAAATCTGCTCTATAATAACTATAAATACAGAAACGATGCCTTTCAACACACTGAAAAATATAAAGTGCTTATCTTAAAGCATATTGGCACTAAAAACGCCTAAAGTTTGGAGAGGAGCTAATTGAAATCTCTGTGGGAAACGAGCAAAAATTACATCAATCTTTAAGCAGGGTGATCGGAATGGTGTATCAAATTATAGACCTATCTCTGTCTTGCCAATTTTATCAAAAGTTTTAGAAAGGGCATTTTTTAATTCTTTTATTCGTATTAAACGAATTCTAATATCCTGTGTGAAAATCATTCAGGGTTTCGTCCAAACTTAGAACAGATACGTAGCGATATGAGTACTAGCAAAAATAACAAAAATGCTGAGGACAGACATGGGCTCATTCCCCTACCACCAGCTACCCTTCTTCTACCAGATGAGTATTTTGCAATCTAACGGACGTCACCATTTTTATTGTAACGTATATTCGTGGGGATTTTCAAAAATACATTTTTTGTAACAGTCAAAACGAAGATACCAGACACAATTTTATAGGAAATTGGTTTAAACTGATCAAAGTCGTTCAGGAAACTTGTCTTTATAATGCTAGGAGTTAAGAACACAAGGACGCCATGAAGTTGGGAATACCAAGGCCAATCAGAGAGCTGGAAAGACAGTATAGCTCCCAATCCCCATCTGGTCCTTTCATCACGTGACAGAAATGTTCCGCGCACTCCTTCCGCTTTTGCACCATTAGGCTTGGTGAATCCTCTGCCTATGCTGACTTTTCTGATATTGAAGTTTCTCTTCCTCAAGTCATGTATAAGGAGTGACGTTTTCCAATTGGTTTTCATTGCACCAAGTGTAGCTTCTCACTGCCTAACATGCAAAGAGATTGATTTGTGTAAGCGTATCATCGTTACGCTTTATTAAGGCTTTTGCGTGCGTCAAATGTCAGATTACGGCTAACGGATTACGGACATATTCTTTCCTATACCCATAAAAAACAATTATAAGTAGCATGCGCTTCGTATAGATAACAGACTGCACATAGCCAAAAATTTTACTAACTCCAGTCCAAGTAACCGTCAGTATAACATAAAATTCCAAAGGACAACAGGACTTAAAACTAACGGCATCGATCGTCGACTGGTCTTGTAGGTTGTACTGACGTTAATAAACTTAAAGTGTACCTTATGTCTTAAATTACAAGAAAATGTATTTCAGTTGTTAAAATATGTCCCATTGGTTTACTTCCCAATTATCTTCATAGCTTTTCATTACTGAGATACAAAATGGTGAAATTTACTCACTTAAAATTTGGAATGGTCGATTGAACAATAATTTATGATGTCATTCTTGTTCAACTCTTATTACCTGTTTTTAATCCCTTTTGTAACGAAAATGTTGATAATACCTTGAAAAACTTCGTATTTGCTGGTAGAGCATGCGTGTTTTGACGAAAAGGGTAACATGGCCAAGTCATTAAGGACATTTATCACATTTTGAAGCAATTAATTAAGGCGTAACGCACGACTCTGGGGAAAAGAGCAAAGAATGTAATTCGAGTACAAGAGTGACATCACAGATTGTTAGGTAATCGACCATTTTTTATGGGGCGATGCGCACTGTCTAAGAAGAAATTTTTATGACTGGCTAATTCTCATCCCTAACTAATCCCTAACCTTAACAAAGGATACAATCGATACAATATAATAGAATCAGCCAATCAGAAAATACCTCCTTAGACAGTGCGCATCAGTTGTTTTTTTTTATTGATTTACTTGAACTTCCACTTTTGACAGTACAGGAATGTCTTATGAATTCTGGAGTTCATTTTTCAGTTGACCTTTGCAGCATTTAATTTTTTATTTTTGTACAGGTACACTTTAAATGTTTAACTTGAAATACACTACAAAGGCTAGTGAAAAAATTGCTGAGATATGAAATGGTGATATTTATTTACTTAATTTGGAATGGTCCACTGAGTCAATCATTCGGTACTACTCAAATTATTAATATTACTTGGTAATTTGTGTCAAGTAAGAGATTTCGATGGAAATTCACTGGCTAAATATTTTCGTTCCATTCCTAAGAGGACTAATTAATTGTCTTTCATAGGCCAAATTATACTCCAGTAATAGAATTGAACAGTCAGCTGGTCAGTTGGAAATTCAGATATAAGATGGTACATTATATTTAAAATTGATTCCTTTTTTGATTCCTTGCTGAAGGAATCTATGCAGTCACGATGGTTTGTTTTTGTTTGCGTATGTATGTGTGTGTCTCTCTGTTTGCGTTTGTGACGCTTAGCTTGTAAACACGATATCTCAAGATAGGAGTGATGGACATTTTAGATCTATCATATCATATCATGTAAAGAGGAAGAATCCTATGGTTTGGGGTGGAGTTCAGAGGTCATGTGAGGTCAACACAGGTCAAAACTAAAATTTGACATCACAAAATCCCCGGATTGCAGGGAATCGCTCTATAAAGGTTTACAACACAATGGTGCCACTAATTCTGTGATATCAAATCATGTAAAACACCGGTATGAGAGATATTTGGCATCCTAAACATACTGTTTGAAGGGAAATCGCACTCTAAACCACCTTGGCATTTTTTCACTGCGCCTGCGCTTGGTTAATCCTTTAACCTGCGTGGGTGATTCCGTAAATAAGGGACCCAGTAGATTCGGTGTCCCTGCTTACACTGCAGAACGAAACTTTTTGGCATAACCTCACATAGGCCTACTTTACGTAATTTTTCTGCATGGGACTGTTCTAGTTCAGTCAACTGACTTTATCCAAATATGCATTTTATTACGAAGAATTCAATTGATTGAACTTGAAAAGGTCCAGGCAGCAAGTTACCTCAATATTCTCAAGTTACACCAAGGTTTGGGTTTTATAGTGTACATAGTGATACATTCCACCTCATATTTTACAATACAGAGCATTTAAGTATTGGGAGATGGTTGCAGTCACAATCTCCAGTGATGGCCTATAAATGACTATCATTGAGATTTTATGATCTTACGTACAATAAAAACTGATTTTTTCCCCTTGCAAACGGGACGGACACTAAGAGGCTTGACATTTTTATGTTTAGTAATGTACTTTTTCCTTTTAACACAGACAACACAAACTCCAAAATTATTTGCCAGACGTATTGTTATGGAACATTTGCATAGTACTTTGAAATTTACACAGTCTCACCAATACTGTAACTGCATGAAGATGATAGGATAGCAATGCGAACAAATGGCAACTTCCCCAAAATACTTGTAAATTTTTAGTGTCCCAATTCAACTAATAATTGGTCATTTTATTGAAACTAACTTGAACATTTGAAACGTTTTAAGTATTTTGATGGACTTCCTTTCTACTTCAAAATAGCTATTAAAATGCTTGGTTTGGCAAATTCAAACAGGTATACATAGTATACATAAGCAAATTAAACGTCTAAAACGCCAACTTTAACACATTGACGCCACTTTAACGCCATCTCGTAAACACGTTTATGCGTTTATTTCATGATTACTGTAAACATCAAGTTGTTTTTAATAAAGAAAAATTAACATATATATAAATCATTTAAACTTGTTTGCGGAGTGCACTTTAATTGACGTCATTATCCTTATCATGTGTTAATATTCGTTCAGTCATTTACTGTGCGTATCCATTTTGTTGTTCGTTTTCTAATTCTTAAACGCCATATATGTGTTAAAAAATGAAGACGTCTATTTTTACAGTGTTGGTATTTCCTGGCATCTAGCAATAACTTTGTAGTGCAGCTTTTAAACAGTCTCAAAAAAGAAAGTGATGCCGGAAAAAGGGGGGCTGAAGCCGAAAATGCTCCCTTTGGATCCGAACCTGGTTTGAGAGGCAAAGTTTCACTAGGAAACGGGACGACACCGAGGGACACTGAATAGTGTACCGCTTTAAAGAAGTGTACTTTGTCTGTTTATGTGCTTTTGTGTTTGTGTGTGTGGGTAGGCGGTAGCTTTTGGCTAAGGCTATCTTGTTCTAGAGCTGTCATTCTTCTGTGTTTATTTCCTCCGTGTCTAAATGCTTGTTTAGATCTCTTAGCTCACTGTATTCCAGTACGTTGCCTGAAGGAGGCCACCTTGACATTCGAAAATTTGAATAAACGTGTTAGTACTGCACTAGACTTCTTATGTGGTATATATATATATATATATATATATATATATATATATATATATATATATATATATATATATATATATATATACGGAAATTTTAAAAGCGCGCAGGAGAGATGCAACCGAGAACTAAATACGATCATCTCTCTAAATACTCACAGGACGGGTTTAAATAGGGATTTGGCTTTCATGAGCGGTCAAGCAGTTGGTCTCTAAACTAGGGGCTTGTATCTATATATATGTGAGGCCAGTTTTCATTTGCACTAGTTCCTACATACAACTGAGGAAGGGCTGAGACGGCCCGAAATATTTTGTATTCACTGATTTGTATATATTTATAGTTGGAAATGAATGTATCCATTTTTTGTCTTCTTTTGACTTTTGTGTACTTTACTTTCCAACACACGCAACCTACCATGATATATATATATATATATATATATATATATATGGGTTCTTAATCTGAATATTCTGGTGCCCCTTTATATTCGTTTTTCTTCTCTAGTGCCCAAGATAAGAGTAGACGAAGTTGTCATTGTTTTAACCTTAACACAAGCAAATAAGACATTATAGCCTCACATGGGCACCATTCTTGTAACTTTACAATTCGTTTCCACCCCCATAATCTCATGGTTTAGTAATGATAACACATGAGAGTAATTTTAGAAACTTTGCATTCCTCATGGGAAAACACAAATATCTATTTCAATGTTAAAACAATAGATTGAAAATAAAAACAATGCAGTGCTCATCAATACGAGGAGATGATGTCACCTTGCATGTTTCAAGTTTACTAATGTAAAGTATTGCAAGTCTACAAATGTACTAACTTTATCTCCTAATAACTTGAAAAGCACACATCAGGATGAATAGATTTAGTTTCTCTGTCACATTTCAAAAAACACATTTTTGTTTTAATTTTTCTTCTAACATTTTGTTTTTGATATACCGGCATTGCTGAAAGGGTTTTGACTGAGACGTCAAACAGCACAAGAGCGTCCGATATCGTCTACACAGTCGTCTGTGTATTTTGCTGAGGTAGTGATTCTCTAATGGGGTCCCCTTCTCTTTGGACAATATTATGGTAATGCCCACCAACCGAGGAGTCAACTTCGTTAGCACTGGATGTTATCCAGTTTGATATAAAGACACCACACATAGAGCCACAAATCAAGATGGCACCCACCCCAGAGATGACATCTGGGTAGATGTGAAAAATGAAGAACTGCATAATATACGTCAAGATGATCGTAAGTGTGTTAGTAACTGAGATATGTATGGCCTTCTCGGTCTCAAGTGCAAGACAAAGAAAAAGAATCGCTAAAAATCCCGAAACACCGACAGCTGACAAATAAATCGCTTGTACCAAGTTTGCAGGAAGATCCCACTCTCCAATGTAAGTGTTCAGAACTGCACTTGTAGGACATACTACAATTCCAAAACCCAATGTCAACACTAGCGCATTTGCAGGAAAAGGTCTTAACTTTCTAGTGACAACGAAAACGCAAGATGCACTTCCAAGCGCGCAAATTGCGTAGAGAGATCCTAACAAACGGTCGGAACTCGATCCGTCGTCTTCCGCCCCGAAAACAAAAGCGGGTTTGGAAACCAAAATGACTCCTACCACAGACACAATGGTTAAGGCAACGTCAAACAGTGTTAAACGTTCTTTCAGGATTATCCAGGCAAGTATCCCACTGAGCAAAGGAGTGCTGAATAGAATGGCGTTAACATCTCCTACAGGGATGTATCTGTACCCCATAAATCCACAAACCTGTGTATTTGTAAGTAGAAAGCTGTTAACAATCAACCATAAAATATCCCTTTTGGAAAATGTGGGTTTATTTTGGGAGAAGATGAGACCTATTAGCGGAAATATGACAAGAATGACACCTCTAAAGCAGCTCGATAGTAGAACGTGTACTGAAGATGCTAATTGTACGAACACACCAGTCGATGCAAAAAACACGCATGCCATTAAAATGTAAAAGAAACCTCGGTGTTTGCAGGAAAAACTTTTCAATGTTTGACAACACGAAATCTGTTCTTGGTGGTGCTCGTGATCAAAGGAAGGCCGTGATATAGTAACGTCAGCTTTCAACAAAGATAACACAGTCTCTGTATTCTCCCCCTCCCCCGTTTTACTGTTGTCCACATTATTTTGATGATCTGTGGTGACGTCATTTATAGTGTCGTCCTCATGGGATGAATTTGCCATATTCGCCAACTTCCTCGATTACAAGCCTAAAAAGGAAAAGACAAAGAAGTTTAATTTAAGGACACAGGAGACTTTTGTCTTCACTTACCATTAAATACTGGCCTGTAAGACTGGGCGTACATACGAGGTGGTGGAGGTAAAATCAAAATTCGGTACCAAGGGAAAAGAAGATGACGAAAGAAGTTTGAGGGAAATTTAAAATGAAACTGTTTTTTTTTAATATGAAATGCAGTAAAACATAAAAAGAATGCCAATTCTCTCTGGAATCTCTTGGCGAGTGCCCATCGCAGATGGTTATCTTAATAATACGTCCTTTAGGACAGAGTGAGTGGAATTATTGCCCAATACAACCTCTTTGTCACAGGTGGCGTTTCAAACGTTCTCTCACCTGCTGCTGCTGCCTGTACAAATTCTTTACTTAAAGGCCCTGTCACACTATAGCGTATGAGAGAAACGTATGAATTGCGTATGAAATTCTTCGAATACGCACAACTTTTGATCGTATGAACGGAAACTTTCGACAACTGTCGTTGAAGGACGTATGAATAGCGTGTGAATACCGTATGTATACCGTATAATTGGCGTAGAGGTAGCGCATGCGTAGCGTGTGCGAGCGTATTTGAGCGTATGTCATCTTATGTCAGCGTCAGTGAAGCGTTCACAAACGTATGAGTAGCGTGTGCAAGCGTATGCGAAACGTATGCGAAAAGTATGTCTAGCGTATGAGCAGCGTGCTCCGAACTTTCTCTTTATCCCTGCACTAGACATAGGTTACAATGACGTTGCTGATGCGCTTTCCATACGCTAGCTTTACTGACCACCTTCATGCCACCGTATGAGAAGCGTACTTGACCTATGAGTAACGTACCTTTAGCGTCACTCCAGCGTATTCAGCGTATGCTGAACGTCTGCGTAACGTATAATTCATACGCTCGCATACGCCGAAAATTTTTGAACATGCTCAAAATTTTTTGGCGGCCTCGACGTATGCGAACGTACACCGACGTATGCCAGGGTGCTTGAAACGTATACGACTTATGCCTAACCTACCCCCAGCGTATATCAGCGTATGACACCGTATGACCAATTTTTCTCATACGCACGCATACGCTACTAGGATACGCTATAGTGTGACAGGGAAAAGTCCTTTGTAGGCGAGTATGTAAATTTCGACATGCCTTTTTAACAATACGAGGTTAGGAAGAAGTCTGCCTAAGGGCGCGGTTCAAGTCACTTGCCTCGAGTCGCTGAAGGAGTGAGGAGGAGGAAAAGTCCGGCCAGAGTGCCGTTAAAGTTTTTGTGTTGTTTTTCGTTGGAGCATGATCTCCTATATCCTAAGTAGGATGAATTTTTCTGTGTTTGAACCAGGTTCGTGATTACGTGGGAATCCTAACCTGTAAGTTTGTGCATTTTTCTTAGTAATTGTAAGAAAGCATTTTGTACCGTTTTGATGTGCGGAGTATTTGATAGTTACGTGTAGCATATCGGTAAATGGCAATTCAGCTCATATTTTGTCTGTGAGACACATTTGCAGTATTGATTAGGGTTACCTATTTATCGAGAGATTTGAGACAAGCTGAAATGTGGGAATATGAATCTATTCTCACCCCCAAAATGGGGACAAGGGGGAATCATTTATTTGGGAAATCTAAACTCAAACTTAATTACGGTTTGGTGTTTTATTCCCAGGATTCTGGTTCTGGTTCTGATTTTGGTTCAGGTTTCTGAGGCCTAATTTCCTATTCTGTTCCTGAGAAGTGGTGTATGGCATTCTCGATAACTTGTCTCGAGGGTAGACGGTGTAGGCGCTGAGGCCACTCCATGTTTTCATGAGCTGCTGAGGGCCACGATATCCACCCCGGTTGACTGGGCGTTGGGAACAAGTCACACACAGGGGCTCTGAGGTTTCTGCTGGTTATACTACTTGAGGGGCACGGCGGGTACAGCGTGAGCTACCGAGGGCCACGTCGTTTGTCGTTTTATTGAGTCGAGGTGTCGGAGACCAAGACTGCTATAAGGCCCGTAGGGAGAACCAGAGAAAACCCAGTGACATATTGTACTACTGAGGGTCATCGCTGAGGGTAACCGGTGGTATTTTAGGGAATTTCCAACCCACGTGACAGCGAACCAGTTCAAGGTTGACAGGGGGTATTGTTTGTGTATTAGTGAGGAGTGTGAGGTATTTTTGGCCATTTGTATGTATGTGTGGTTGTGCGAGTGTATGTGTATGGGTGTATGTTTTTAAAGTGTGTGTGTATGTTAAGGTAACGGGTTATTGAGGTTGTACACGTGTGAAAGAGTAACGGGTTAAGTGCTAAAAGCTAAGTCTGGAGGACAAAATTTGCGTTCCCATTTCTGAGATATTTACGAGTGTATTTTCTTTGTGCAAAGTCAAGCACATTTAGACAGTTAATTTCTGAATTATATTTTTCTTTCTAAATTTACAAGCGGTGTGTATATGTGATTTTTTTGAGTAAGTCTTCGGTTTTTGATTGCCCCAGAGAGCTGTACTCAACGAGAGTTTTAAAAGATCCCTACACAAGGGAGTTTTTTTTTTAAAACACCTTGTGACACTCTTCTAACATGCATCTTCACACCCCCAAGTCCCATGCAATATCATCCTGACTAACCGTTATTCAGAGGTATAAAATTGCAACTGCCTGCTGTAAAATAATGGTCAAGATTTGATTTTTCGGTCTGTTCAGTAAACAAATACAATTTGAATATTTTCAAAAGTTTCATTCTAATCCCGCAAATTTGTAATGAACTCATATAAATGTAAGATAATGAAAATCGAGGGTCGGCAGGCAAAGGGCCATCACTCAATGTTTGGACCGTGAAAATATTCAGAGGGTCACGAGATTGTTTCAAAAATCGGACAAAACAAAATATTGACAATTTTCTCCTTTGAACTTGCAATATCCAGAACAGAAACCAAACTTACGCAGACAGAAGATTCGTTTCTACACAGTAGCTTCGGTATTAACATGGTCCTTGGTAAAACGTATCATGTTTGTCTGGATATTTTATTAAATGTCTTTACTATTCAATGAGTTAGAGATATTTGGTCCTTTTATTCAGTCTGACACAATCCAGGCAAGCATAGATACATGTGGAGACTGATTCCAGTAAGAGTCGTGCGCATTTAAAACGAGGAAATTACATATAAGGGCTTCTGTTCCCCGTACGCTCGAAAGAGAGAGCCCTGGCGCCAGCTCTAGGCATACCTTCAGTGCCCTTACAGGTATGTGAGGGCTCGCAGGCTTGTTGCTAGGGCTAATCTGGCCTGAATTCATCTATATTTTGCTGATGGAGTAATTGATATGTTCAAATGTTCCTTCTTTCCAGGTATACTGTTCTGAAGTCGTTGTTTTTCACATTTAGTGCTATTGAATTCAACAGCTGAAAAAGTCAAGGTCCTAATTTTGAATAATAATGGCCTAAGATCCAAGAAATTGCCTTTACCGAGTATAAAGATATTTTAAGGGTGTGGGGGGGGGGGGGGGATTATAGAACATCTTGGGTAGTGGCGGGATGGCTGAGATTTCTCATAGAGTCATGATCCAAACAGGTTGTTGACTACACATAAAACACCACGTAAATGTTTTTAAAACGCAGCGATTTTTTCCTGCCCGGTTGGCATGCACCCATCTTGGCTATGTTACTTGTCTCGTTATCACTCTGTGCGGAAACTTGACTCAGTGGGATTATTACTTTAGAACCTTATGCAACCCCCATCATCATCCCTCCTACAAAACCCACAAGTTCCCTGTATCACCAAATCGATTGGCCGTTAAACCGAGTAAGGCCATTATAAAGAGAAAGATGAAATTTTGATTATTGTTACGGTACTGTAGTCTGTTTAGCATGTCTAATTCTGTTTACATATTATATTACCTATGCTTCATTCTGACACCAACAATTTTGTTAATACCTCTCAGCTTTTCACCGTTCCCCGGCCCCGGGGCGTTGCCCTGGGACTCCGCCTTCAGGGGCCTACTGAGGGAGTCACTGAAACCCTCGCCCTCGGAGGAGGGGTCTCGCGCTTGCGGCATCTTTGACATCGTGCAACATGTCCTGACATTTATTTCCGTCACATTTTACACCTCGATAGTTGAACGTAGTGAAGATATAATTGTTATGACAAAATTGAAGGCCGCATTTAGCACTGAGCATTTAAGTAGATCTCATCCAAACCTTCATTAATTGTACAGCATCGACTTATAGGCTTAACTGTCCAAAAAGAAATTCTGTGCAAAGCTAATCGTACGAGTAACATGGCGCCTTCAACTATGTAGTTGCTACCTGGACCAAGTATTAGCTCCATGCTTCAACATGCATTTGAATAAGCAGAGGTACATGTAACCTGTATAGCCAGACTTAAATCCGGCAACAAACATATTGCTCATGCATCCCTTGAAAACCTTGAACCATTTGTCACGGCAGTGTTAAAGATCTGGACTTGGAAAAAATTCTGGTGTGCACAAAGGTTTTAAGGAAAGGTCACACTTGGACTGAGGCTAGGTGACTTTTTTCAACATCTTTTTAATGCTGCATCTAATGAAATCTGTTACCGTACGGTCAACAAAACAGGAAACATAATTAAGTCTCTGACTTAACTGCAACAGTGACGGACTTAGAACGAACGTCTTTTGGCCTAATACTTGCAATGGCCCTACTGGGAATTGACCATCAAAGAAGTATGTACAGTATACTTCATATAGGGGCTCAGGGTCAAGACAGGAGTTTGCAGTGTTGCTTTAAAGTGACAAAATTCATGAAAATCAGTGTATAGCTAGGCCTACAACACGGAAAACTAAACTGAGATGAACAAAAATGATCCACATGACAAAAAATGAAATAATTCAAGTACAGAGAAAATTCGGTTTAATCAGTGGCGTAGCCAGGGGGGGGGGGACAAGGGGCGAGTTGCCCCCTCTGGAAAAATCTTGGGGGAAATTTTGAAAGTGAATATATGGTGAAATTTGCGCATGATCTGGTAAAATTTTAAATTTCTCAACCATTACACTTTAATGATTTAAAAGTATATGCCACACTGGCACAACCAGTCCTCATGAAGGTTTTCAGAGATGGAATGATGACATAATGCTTATAGTTGTACTAGTTATGTTTTACTATCTGTTTTATACAGCATGGGATCTCTGGACCTCTGACAAGGGACTCTGTCCTTTTACTGTATACTTCCAATGTTTCTTGATAATTAAAGCAGCAGCATTGTGGTATATGCAGTTTGTTAGAATGGGTCAGTGGTCAAGTGCTATACTCTGCTACAAGGGCAGGTCCTCGTAAAATTTGGACTGATTGTGGTGAATGTGGTGAACTGATGAAGGGAAAGGTGTACCAGGGTTCACTTAATTACTGTTCTTCACCCACTGCGATTCTGAACTACCAGTAGGACTCAAGAAAAATTCACCAAGACCTGAAGACAAGCAAGATAAAAAAAAAAGCTTCTTAAAAAAATGGGAATTCTTGGTGATGTATTCAGTTTACATTTAGCACCAAATGTGGCACCATTTTGCATCTAGCCCACCTTATATGAGCAAAAAAAGTCTAAGGGGAGGGGGACACCCCCTCCCCGTAGACCCCTCCCCCAGGACGGCGATCAGTTACATCAGCCAGGTCAGAGGAAAGCACCCGGACAAAATTTGGACCTGCGGAGAACACTGATTATTAGGAAGCAGATCACTAATTGGGGGAAATCTTGGTGCTCTTGCCCCCCTCCCCCTGGCAAAAAACCTGGCTACGCCACTGGGTTTAATGTCCAGGCTCACGGCCCTTTTTAAACGAACGGATATCACCTTAGTAAGTCAACTCAATTGTGGTCATCAGAATTTAAAAACTCGATACAATCTACAAGTTTCGTTGTAAATTATAGTAACGAACAACATGCACATATTAGCGTACTGTTAATAGTGGAGAAGTGTAACTTGAAACGGAAATCGACTCTTATCGAACGAAAATCTATGCACATCATAGAAAGCGGACTACAGAAACGGAATTTGGCATTTACAAACAGTTAACGCCTGCTTAGGGGTATGGAACAGACTTGTAATCAAGGCGCAACTCAAGTTAGAACCTTCCAACACTACCTGACTTGACAAATTCTGGTTAATTTTCCCCTATTGACATAACACAGAGACTCCAGGCGATGAGTTGACTCGAATAACTCAAATAGCTGTAGTTGACTTGCCAAAAAAAGAGTGACTTGGTTACAACTCAGGTATTTAACTTTTTCATCCTCTCCAAAATTAGTTCTTCAAAAAAGGTTCCTGGTATTGTGGTCCGCAGTATGAACATGGATATACTACACTTTGCTATAGGCTAGCTGGGATCCAATTACGTACTGACTAACGAATGACAAAAATATTTACTTGAAAAATCACAGTCAAGAAATTTGTTCCATGGCACAGACTTTGGTAGCTATATGCATTCACTACCCAAATTACTTCTCAACTCAACGTTTCTTCTGACAAAAGCAGTGTTCAGCAGTGTTTCTTGTATGCAGAATGCTCGGTACACACGTTACAACTACAAGGAACAACTTCTGCACTCTGCCAACCGCCACTTCACATCGTCTGCATAGTACACTGAACAGTTTACGATATCAACGCTGAAACAAGTCCACTTTAATAGTCTCCGGTGCATTATCTATGTAGGTCACTTTTCAAAAGGCCTTTCATTTGCACTGCCCAGTGACCAATCACAAAGACCCCTTGAGGACTGCGTTGCGAATCAACTTGAACTAGAGCAACTCAGTTGATTTATTTATATCGTCTCAGGCTGCGAAATGTCTGTCACTTTTCTGCAATGTGATAAAAGTGTTGGTATTTCGTCTTTTGTGAACCAACTTCGTTGAAATTTGGATGAAATATTGCCAGGATAGTGGTCTTAGTGATGCATGCATATTTTGAACTTTTATTGCTTTTTGAAGTCAGATAGTGGTCATAAGCTTAAGGGACCTTTTTATTAGGGGGAGGGGCACAGCTTTTTTGTTGTTCTTTTTGTTGGAACCTTTCGGCCTTTTAAAAGGATTATGCCCAAATGTTCTGCCCGAACCTTTGGTTGTCCAAAAATGGGGGAGGGGCACAGTCCCCTACTCCTCCGCCTCAAACGCCTCTGGTGGGGGTCATTTTCTGAAATCGAAAAGAAATCCAGTCCCTCTGTCCTTTAGGTCTAACTTTGCTTAAAGTTTTAGATTAAAACTGAGGAAGGTTAGGTTGAGTGTTACAACTTACTAATGCCCCAAATAGTGCTTTTTCGAAAACGATGTTATGTCGATCAACCTAGACTTACCTAGAAACAGTCGGAAATAACACCGCAATGGCGTTTGCCAGCCAGACTTACATGTATCATTCATGCACCTACATTGGCCGCACAGTGTTAACTAATGACCCGTAACTACTTGTCTGTGAAAATTGTGTTGTGTACTGGAGAACGACTGACTCCAGTCTGTGTATATATGCACCATAGGGAAATATTGTTTAAACTGGATCAAATTGGCACAGATGAAAAAAAAAGCTTTTATCATTATTGGAACCATTTACTCTTACAAACAAACTGACAATAGCTCTTCTTCTCAAATATTTGTACACATTGCAAGAGTTATGATGAATGATTCATCATGATTCTTGCTTCTAAGCGTGAACATTACCGACATTACTTTGAAGAGTGTGACTCTCGCCAACCTTTTCAAAAAGTGAACAATATCAGTGGCGTAGCCAGGGGGCGAGTTGCCCCCTCTGGAAAAATCTTGGGGGGAATTTTGAAAGTGAATATATGGTGAACCTTGCGCATGATCTGGTAAAATTTTAAATTTCTCAACCATTACACTTTAATGATTTAAAAGTATATGCCACACTGGCACAACCAGTCCTCATGAAGGTTTTCAGAGATGGAATGATGACACCATGCTTACAGTTGTACTAGTTATGTTTTACTATCTGTTTTATACAGCATGGGATCTCTGGACCTCTGACAAGGGACTCCGTCCTTTTACTGTATACTTCCAATGTTTCTTGATAATTAAAGCTGCAGCATTGTGGTATATGCAGTTTGTTAGAATGGGTCAGTGGTCAAGTGCTATACTCTGATATTAGGGCCGGTCCTCGTAAAATTTGGACTGAGTGTGGTGAATGTGGTGAACTGATGAAGGGAAAGGTGTACCAGGGTTCACTTAATTACTGTACTTCACCCATTGTGATTCTGAACTACCAGTAGGACTCAACAAAAATTCACCAAGACAAGCAAGATGAAAAAAAAAGCTTCCTAAAAAAATAGGAATTCTTGGTGATGTATTCAGTTTACATCTAGCACCAAATGTGGCACCATTTTGCATCTAGCCCACCTTACATGAGCAAAAATTTTCCAAGAGGTGTCCCCCTCCCCTTAGACCCCTCCCCAGGACGGCGATCAGTCACACCAGCCAAGTCAGAGGAAAGCACCAGGACAAAATTTGGACCTGCGGAGAACACGGATTATTAGGAAGCAGATCACTAATTGGGGGAAATCTTGGTGCTCTTGCCCCCTGACAAAAATCCTGGCCACGCCACTGAACAGTCTTAACTGTTCCAAACTCCAAACATGTTCTTCCACGTGGTTATAGTTCTCAGCCATCACTTGTCAATCACTTTAGTAACTTCTTTGCCGATGAAGTTAAACCGTCGTATTAAGGGAGATCTTTATAATGTGTCTTCTAATGATTGTCCACATCATATTCCTTGTGAGCCTTGTACCAGTTGTTTTATTGGATTTTCCCCGGTTAGCGTTGAAACAGTCTCTGGAATTGTTCGGAATTCTCCAACGACTACTTATTCCATGGATCCTATATTTACTTGGCTTCTCAAAAATGCATCAAAGAACTGGTTCCTATTTATGACTGAAGATTATTAATGGTTCACTTCTGACGGTATGTTCCCAGAGTTGCTGAGGGTTGTCCACATTTACTCCTCTCATTAAAAATTCAAGGCTTCATTATCAAGAGAATCTCAAGAGATTCTCAAGAACTATCGTCCAGTAGCTAAGCTTACATTTGCTAAGTCAATTGTCGGCACTGCTGTATCCTAGATCCAAGAATACCTATTCCATAATAACCTCAGTCACAGCAAGTGTCACTCTGCTTATAGAAAACATCATTCTACAAAATTTGCCCTTCTTAGGGTTTACTATGACTTCCTGTTTTCAGAAAATAAAGAAATGGAATCCATTCTTGTATTCAGCCGATAAAGGAATGGAATCCATTCTTGTATTATTAGACTCAATAGACTATTCTGCTGCTTTTGGCACAATCGACCATACTATCCTTTTAAAACGTCTTTCTGATTTTGTGAAATCGCAAGTATAAGGTAATGCAAGTGCCTATGATGTTAGAGGCAGGCGCGGCGCCACAGGGAGGGGGGGGGCAGGGCAGGCATTTGCCCCCCTTTGGTTTTTCAACCCCCCAAAATAAAATCGTCTAAAAAACGTTTTAAGACATAATTTTGTAGGGGGTGGGGTGAGGTGTTACAGTATTTCACCCATCTATCACAATATTAGTTAAATTGTGCGTTACAAAATACCTGAAAGTTGCAATCCCCGCACGGATAACGTTTTCTGTTTTCTCCATTGTTTATGTGAATGCAGGTTAAGTATTACATAAACACTAAGGCCATTACGCGCAAACAAAAAGGGCATAGGAACCGAGAGTAAAGCTAAAACAATACAGTAGTATACCCTAAAGCCAAGTTATTGTGAGACCTTACACATATGGTGTCACAGAGCAAAAAGTTTATCCTCTCTTGGAGAAAAGGTGCGTATCATTGCAAGTTACACCAAAAAATACAGACAGCTAATTTGTGCATCAGGGGATACGCCTGATCCATGAATCTCTGTCTAACCAAAACCCCAACCCTACCCGTAACTTGGAATATATTTTCGTCCGGGGGAATCTTCGGTCTTTAGTGAACCTTCGACTAAGTGAACCTTTCGTCTATGGCTATTCCCCCCTGTCCGGATTATGTAATGTTTGGCAATCTCAAACATTTACTGTCTCTCCATTCCCAGCATGTGACCATTTAAAATTTAGAACGTGAACATATATATTAGGGGTATCATGAGTCAATCACTTAACGAACATTTTGACAATAAAAATATAAAAAACATTTAATAAAATGAATTAAACTTTGAAGTAATATTACATGTCTCCCCCTGTGGGCTGGGGGTTGTAGAATATGCCCACTGTATTCCCCGCCTGTCGTAAGAGGCTACTAAAGGGGAGGACTTGAAACGAATTTATCTAGTTGACACTATATAACACATTCGTGTTGGTGTGTCGTTAAATATTATCTAACTAACTAACTAACCCTTATTGCATACGCGTAGGAGGCGGGGTGCTGGGGGCTAAAGCCCCAGTCAAATATCTGAGGGGCAGAAGGATACTTCTGCCCCCAATATCCAAGGTCAAAAACCCCTTATTTGTCTCTTCAGTAAAAACTGTAAAAAATTTGCAGTAATTTTCCTTAAAATTTGCCCAAAATGTTGCACCAAATTGCATCTGAGGACCCTCAAATATCCAAAAATTTTCCAAAGGAGGGGACACAATATATAATGGGGGGCTCTTACGGCCTTCAGAGTTGAAAAGAACATTTCCAAGCACTTAGTTCGGGGTTCCCATCCACAACAACCAACTGACAACACCCCAGGTACATTTCCCTGTGGTCGTAGTAGGTGCAACACATGCCCAGTGGTTGGCAAGAACACACTCATTAATATTTTGGGTTCTAACGGCAACAAATTCAGTGTGAACCAACACTTTACCTGCACTTCCACGAATTTGGTTTACATTTTAGTTTGTGGACGTTGCAATTGCCGGTATGTGGGAGAGACCAAACGTCGGCTGGCTGACCGAATCACTGAACACCTCAGGTCTATCAAACAGAACCTTCAAGGTTATCCGGTCGCCACACATTTCAACCCACCATCACGGTGCTCAATTAAAGACTTGGCCGTTACCGCAGCCTTAATGTGCAGAGGTTCTGACCGTGATCGTCAGACCGCCGAAAACCGCGTTATCATGAAGCTCGGGACCCTCTCCCCACACGGTCTTAACATTAGAATGGACCTTTTTTAACTTGTTCCCCTTTTCATTACTTTTTACCAGTTGTATGCAGCCTTCTTTCGCATTTTTACACCGTGTTGGCTCCGTACGACCGGTTTGTCCGTGCCTTTCTTCAATGTGTTTCTTCTCTATTTCTACTTCTTTGTTGTTCAGTTGCATTTCTTTGCCACCTGATGAAGAGTCTGTACTCGAAACCTCGTGGAATTTTCCGCAAACTTTTAGCACTTATTGCAACCTTTATCGACCTACATACTACTATAGTGCTCCGCAGCATTTCGACCTATATATATATATATATATATATATATATATATATATATATATATATATATATATATATATATATATATATATATATATATATATATATATATCTATATATATATATTAACATTAACAGCATCACACCAGATAACAAAAATGAGAAAATCATAGAAGATCCAGTGAAACATAATCAAGATATAAAGTTTATTAGCTTTCAAGCTCTCCGAGCTCTTCATCAGATAACTAAAACTCAAGTGTAAATGAACAACCACTAAAGGCACTCAGCCAAAAGGAAGAAGAGGCAATCAAGCAGAACAATAGTTTACCGAAAATGTACACAGTACCAACCAGAACAGATCACGGAAGTGAGTAAAAGGGAACAATAGACAAAAGAAAGCGAAAAGCAGCACTGAGAAGATTTTGATTCCCAAATAGAAAATGGTTACACGTGTCTAGTACGACGGTTCTTAGTTTGACAGTTAAAACCGTCATTAATATTTAGCCCCTTTGGAACCAGAGTATCAAGCTTCCAGATCCATTTCTTCTCCTGCTCTAAAAGTTTGGTACCATTCTCCCTTGACAAGAAGTTTTCGGTAATGAACTTATCAAGAATCTGGACAAAAAATATCAATAGGGGGGTGGCTAGAGAGATGTTTATAGAGCTCAGTGCAATTCCTGCTCAAAGCTTTACCTTCCCTAAACTTTTTAAGATTAGATTTATGTCCATTAATTCTTAGCCTAAGGTCATTAGTCTGACCTACATATTGTTTAAAACAAACCGGACAGGAAATAAGGTAAATTACCCATTTAGAGGAGCACGTGGTATTTTCGTTAAAACAATGGAAATTACGACGATTAGAAGTGCTTGTTACAACGTCACTAGCCACTAGCTTTGAACAAAGCTGACATGGCTTGGTTTTCCCTCTGTAACAAGGTCTACTTGGTTCGCCCTTGGGACGGGGATTTTTTACTTTGGCCCTCACCAAAAGGTTCTTAAGATTAGAGGGTTGACGAAAACTCACAATTGGGGGTTCCGGAACCGCCTCTCTCATTCTACTCGAAAGATGGAGGAGAGGAAGGTATTTCGTTAGAGTACCCTTAATATCAGGTAAACCAGGGTGGTACTGTACCGTGAAATAAATACGCCTAGGTTTCTCTCCTTCGACACTAGGGGGAATAGTAGACTTACTATAAAATGACTTAAAAGCCCTATCAATCTGACAAGACACCTTCTTACGGTTATAACCCCTACGGACCAAAAAGTCACACAATTCGTTGCAACGAAGACGAGCAGTGGAAGGATCAGAACAGATCCTGAGAATTCTTAAACTCTGACTGAAAGCAATACTTCGTTTAATATGGTTAGGGTGACAACTCAATGAGGATAAGTACTGATGGGTATCAGTGGGCTTGGAATATAAATCAGTCGAAATTAAGCCCATGGAATCACGAGAAACAGTTACATCCAAAAAGTTAACCCTCTCCAAAGAGTTATCAAAGGTAAATTTAAGTGTGGGATGTCTCGAATTAAGAAAGGACATGAATTCTTCAAATTTCTTAGGCCCCGCAGTCCATACAACAAAAATATCATCAATAAATCTGAGCCAAACATCAGGTTTAGTATCGCAATCAGCTAAGAGGTCCTGTTCAAAAATACCCTTAAAGATGTTCGCATAGGACGGAGCCATCTTGGTACCAATTGCGGTGCCAGAGATCTGAAGGTAAAAGTCAGCATTAAATTCAAAAACATTACGAGTGAGAACAAATTCAGCAGCTTACAAATCCCATTCACCAAATCAGAAGAAAAATGTTTCTTGGTAAGAAACGACCTTAAAGCAGACAAACCCTCACTACGGGGAATGCTGGGGTATAAAGCGACAACATCAATGGTGGCCAAAATGGCGTTAGTGGGAAGAGGTCCTAATTGGCGCAGCTTACCAAGGAAATCGGGAGTATCACGAACGTATGAAGGTAACGAAGGAACTAGGGGCTATATAGGGGCTATATAGGGGCTATATAGGGGCCATATAGGGGCTATATACGGGCCATATAGGGGCTATATAGGGGCCATATAGGGGCTATATAGGGGCTATATATATATATATATATATATATATATGTCCACAATTATACATAGCCTCTGAATTCTTACAGGAGAGCACCGACTTTCCACAAAGCACAAGCAAGCCTAAAAGATCGTATGCGGGCCCTTTCCTTAGATCAGATTCCTTATAAATCCTAAAGATATTGCAACATTTTGCAAGAAAAAACCAACAAGTGGGCACCTGGCTTACGAATGTATGTACATGTAGATTAATGCTAGCAAAATGCTAGAAAACTTTGTCCTGTTTTGCACCAACGTAGCTTTGTAGAGTGACGTATTCGGTGGAAAATTTAAGGTCCTTTCCAATCTGTTTTTCCGACCTGTCTGCCTTCTTCAGCCTCATGGTTTACACCTCCACAAATACAAGAAAGTCTTTTCACTATAAGCTAAGGTTGCAAGCGGATACGAAACCAGTTCAATAATACACATAACATGATGGTTTATTTCATTCATGATGCTTACAAATTATTAATTTAGATACTCTCACAAACATGACTTTTCAAAGGAGAATAATGAACATTGAATTCAGAGAAGCAAATTTTGTTTCAAATCACGAGGGAAATTCCCTCACAAAACGTAAGTTTCTTTATACCCATGAAAGTATTTTCTGTTTCATTGGTGTGCAATAATACTTCAGTAACATTTTACATTTAGAGGATACTACTGACCATCAATTACAAGGATGAAGCAAAAGCCTAATGGGTGCAGCATCCTCTTTATTGACTTCTAAAATATTTACTGATTATAGATTAAACAAATTTACATGTTGATTTTGTACCTCTACATTTCTGTAATTAAGTGTGCAATAGAGTAAATTCATTTACGATGCCGGATGTTGAACGTATACATCATTGCCAGCTTAAACCCCCCAGAAGCCAATGCACAGTATAGTATAAACCATCCTATATTTCTCTGGTTGTTTTATGATGACGAAGGCCTGTATAGAACCTACAAATACTCAACTCACCCAGATCAGGGAGCTGTGAGAGACGCAGAATTTTGCCAACACTAAAGCTTCCCATTGTCTGGTTCTGAATTGCTTCTAAAACTTAGAGGTATTAGGCAGTGAAGACAACTGCTCTTGTCGTCTGCTACATCTGAAAGACCTCATAGGATGATTTCGTCCATTGGTATCACATTACCAGTCCTCGAGGAAAATAAAATTTGGCCGTCAGGTGCCACAGTTTAAAAGGGTGCAGTGTATCTTTATGTTACTTTTGAACATAAATACATTTCAGGATCCAGGATTCTGAGAAAAGGGGGGCACACACCGTCGGCCGAAGGCCCCCGAAGGCCGACGAGCAAGCGAAGCCACTATGGGGGTTTGGGGTCCTCCCCCAAGAAAATTTGAAATCTAGATGCGCTTAGATGCGATTTCCCAGCATCTGGGAAGCATATTTTCCATATCTATGGGGCAAAAAAAAAAAAATTTCGTTGGTCAAAAAATCTTTAGATCCTCGCCTGCATTTTCCGCTATGTCAAGGAACAATTCAGAATCGCTTGAGGTCTCATCATCAAAATTTAGACTACTAATAGTTTTAAAAAGGATAAATTCCTTAATTAATGAAGAAATTAGAATAATATTAAAGAATTGTGCGACTCAGTCAGGAGCTCATGTTCAGTCGTTTTGATTTAAAGCGGTGAAAACCTTTAACATTTATGGCAAAACATTATTTCAAGTTGTCAATGCTGTTTATTTCAGGATTACTGGGCTTTAATTGAAAGCAGATCGCCATTAAGAAGAAAAGTCAACAGTGGCTAAACAATAAGAACAGAGAGACATGTCAATCAAATTTTGGTACCTGAAAAGGATTTAATTATTCTCAAGTACATATTGTCTGATAGATTTGGTCGATGTTTCTCCATCTCTCACAGCTCCCTGCACAGATTATAATCGATGTGATACAGACATGTGCAGCTTTATACTGAACTTACACAGAACTTGTTTCGTTTCGTTTTGTCGTTGCTAGTTGTAATAAATACAATAATACGTGGGGGTCTACCTGCATGTGTCAGTTTGTCAAGTTTGCCTTGCGTAACTAGTTCATGCAACGATGAATGCAAATTTCTAATAATCGTAAGAATGATAATGATAATGATGATGTCAACGATGACGATGATAATAAGAACGACGATGCCATGACTTCATCCATGACCATAGCAAGGACGATGGCAATGGCGATGGTGATGGCAATGGGGATGGCTTTTGCGAGAGTGATTGCGATGGCGCTGGTGACGATGATTAGATGATGAGAGTAGCAATTACAGCAACGACAATTTACAATGACAACTACATACATTAATAAGAATAATAATCCGATAATGTACAGGCCTGCTTCCAAGAGCCTACGAGAGCAACACGTTGCAACTTTACGGCAAACTAAAGCAACCCAGACTACAATTCGACGGTCATGAGGGATTAGTTGCAGACACTGTAGGTGTTCACCAAGTTGTGAAGTACTCGGACTGTAGTCGAATCGAAGGTTTGTCGCACACTGTACAGACCAGGCAGTTGGTTACCGTGTTGAAGTTTGCCTTTCTACAATCGCCTCCTGATTTCACTGCCCTTCTTCATTGGCTATCTGTAAAGAAGTCTCTTTGTCTATCTGATACTGAGGACGTCCTCTACCTTGGTACAAAGTTTTGTTTATACCTACTCAGTAACTTTGTCTATTTTAGGGGATAGCAGGTCCCTAGATTTGCTACCAATCTACACTTTCCTAGAATTATAACCCTTTATGGAGTGATAAGTCATATCCGTGTGTTCTAGGAAACTATTACTTTCGCTGAATTTTGAGAGCAACTCTCTGACAGGTCCAAAGAGTGGCTGTTCGCAGAGAAATTCTATGCTTTTTCAGTACAAAGATAATGGACGGTCATTTGTCAAAATATGGTGGGAAGAAGGATGTCAGCAGTTGTGGTCAATCTGCTGGGGTGGCACTTCATAATTTTCAACCAATGAAATATGTTTAGTAACTTGGCATTATTAGATAATCAATTACAAATTATTACCCGCCTTTTCATTTGTTAATGTTTGGTTGGGCACCCTCTAAGTTTAAATGATGATTAGTTTAACAGTTTAAAAGTCCGAAGACGATTGAGAGACAGAGCATGGACAACTTTCCGAATAAACACCTTTGTTGTACACTTCGTCACATATTATTCTTGCTTTGAATAAATCCTGGAAAACTAAAAGATGAAGTTTTAATCGTTTTGCAAGATTTTGGGTCTATTTAGAAGTTGATAAAAGTTAGAATAGTTAGGAAACTGTATCAAGCCAACAGTCATTTAGCAAGAGGACCGGAACAACCTGACACTATCCAAAAGAACCGGGTTTCATTCAAGTAAGTAACAGCCGCATACTGCCATGCATAACCCGACTCAATTAAGACGCAATTGATCTGACTCTACGGTAGTTATCAAACATGTTTAATGTCGGCTTTGGGTCATCTTCAGTTATTAGCGAGTGTTTATGACAAACTTTCAACTGGGTTATGGAAGTATAACCAGACTACACAGAAATGAAATTACGCAGTGAATACTAACACTGTGAATAAAGATTGTGACACTCGAGATGTTGTTCTACTTGAAAAGGAATACGAATTACAAAAAAACACATACACTGAATAAACATGAATTGAAATGTAATAAACTGAAACGAAATGAACCCTCACTCTCTGGCAGTCCGATCGGCTCTGTCTCAACTAAAAAGGGAAAAATTAGCAAATCATCTAAGTTTTATGTCTCGGATGATGCCAAAATGATTCATACTGGAATCACTCGAAAACTGCGAATTGGGCCAGTTGAGTCGTAAATTCCGCAACGATTTGGGAATATCATTAACATAAATTATGTACAAAATTGGGCTTAGGACAGGTCCTTGAGGGGTACCAGCATTTAGGTTAATGTCATGAATATAAGTTTTTCTGTGATTAATAGTCATGGTCCTGTTTCAGGAAATGATGATAGCAATCTAAGGAAATTTGATGGGAGACTTAGATGAAAAAGGTTAGCCTTAAGACCATTGTGCCATGTCTGGTTAAAAGCTTTCTCTGCATCGAAGAAAATGGCAGAGGTGAATTTCCTACCCTTATACCCGTTTCTAATATTTTCAGTTTCAGTTTTATTTCTTCCTTCCTTTGTAGGTATTAATAACAAAACAGTAAAAACAAGTATTGCTTTAGCACATGAAATCAAAGGAAGAGGAACCAGAAGGAAGTTTTCACTTTTTCTAATCTGGTCTCTATCAAAGTACAGTATGTGAACAGTGATCATATACAATCATACAGAAAAGGAAAGAAAAGAAAAAAGCAAAAAACAAAGCAAACGAACAAAAAAGAGGGGAAAGAAAAATCATAAGTTTTGCAATGACGGAGTTTAACCTGTACTACTATTACCCTTATTTATCAAACAGGTGATATTTTAGTTTTTTCTTAAACATGCTTAAAGTGCAAGACTTTTTAATGGGATCGAATAAGGAGTTCCAAAAATTTACACCCGTAATTCTTACTTGGGACTGGGCTAAAGAAGTCCTAGTATGAAGGAAAAGGAGACTGTCCTTGAATCTAGTACAGTAGTCTGGAAGAATGAGATGAAATCGGAAGGCAGATTACACTGTTTGTGATTATATAAAAAGATAACCAGCAGATAATTGTAAATATCATCTAAGGTGAGAACTTTGTTTTGGAAAAAGAGAGGCTGTGAGTGCTCATTGAAGGGGGCATTACAGATAAGCCTTAAGATTAGCTTTTGCAAAACGCGAAGCTGATTGAGTAATCTGAGGAGTTACCCCATAGTAATATACCGTAGTTAAGATATGAAACAAAGAGAGCATTATAAAGGGTAAGAAGCGTTTTGCTGTGCAAGAATTATCTGAATCTAGCGATGAGACCTACTATTTTAGACAATTTTTAAGTGATTCCATAAATATGGTCTTTCCAAGATAACTGATCGTCTATTTGAACTCCCAGATATTCGGTACTGTGTACGCTGTGAATAATCGTGTCATTAATCGTAATCGTATGATCTGGGAGGGGGGGGGGGCTCTCTTTGCACTTGCAAGTACCATAAGCTTAGTTTTAATAACATTTAAAGATAATTTATTTGCCGCTAACCAACCATACACTTTTTAAATTCAAAAGAAAGGGTTTCTACAGCCTTATTAACACTAGGATCTGAATATATAGAGTTGTGTCATCGGCAAACAATTAAGATGAAATTTAAAAGATTTGAAGTCTAACTCTTGTCATTAATATATACAAGGAATAGTAGTGGTCCTAAAATGGACCCGTGTGGCACTCCTATATTAATGTTCCTAGAAGAAGAGTCTTTACCCTTATATCTAACAAACTGTGTACGATCACTTAAAAAGCTTTGAAACCACTTTAGAGCTACACCCCTTACACCATACATATGCATTTTGCTAAGTAAAATTTGATGGTCGATTGTATTAAATGCTTTTGATAAATCCAGGAATAAAACAGCTGTTTTAACGTGATTATCTAATTTAAATGCAATATCATCAACAAATTTGAGTGACGCCATGTAAGTAAAATGGTTTTTACGAAAACCATACTGACCATTAAACATGAGATTATTCTTATCAATAAATTTCCACAGCCTATTGTACACAAGTCTTTCGTAAATCTTTGATAAAGCTGGAAGAATAGAAACTGGTCGATAATTTGAAAGAACTCTTTCGTTACCAGACTTATGTATAGGAATAACTTTTGCAATTTTTAATTCACTACGAACAACTCCAAAAGAAAAGGACAGGTTAATAATGTGTGAGAGAGGTAACACAATAAAATTTCAGACCTCTTTTAAAATGTCATTTGTTATGTTATCGTAACCCGGTGATTTTCCAGTCTGCAGCTTACTGATGGCAATTAAAACTTCCTCTATAGGTACATGCATAGGCGTCAATCCTGGGGGGGGGGACGGGGGGACATGTCCCCCCACATTTCGATGGGTGGGGGACACAATATCAAATGTCCCCCCCACATTTGCGTAAAAGAGTAGTGCCGTGGCTCTATTTGACTGGCTTTTTGAGTGGTATGTAGGTTTGTTGGGCAATTGTTAAGTGTCTCGATGCAGATTCTGAATGCAGATTTCGTCAGGGAAATCTTATTTAATGACAAAATTTTGGCGCGCTTCGCGCGCATGCGTCACGGTTTGCACTCCTTCTCATGACCATTAAAAAGGTAAATACATGGAACTATTCTGATCACAACACTCTCCGAAAACAGACATACATCTACAAACATCTGAAGGGGCCTCTCATCAATATGGGATCTTTCAATCAGAGGCGTACGCAGAGGGGAGGGCCATTCGGCCACTTATTCCGATTTTTGTTTAAGTTCCTAAAATACGTAAATTTTTTATGCCCCCTCACTGATGGGTATTTTTTAGTTCCTAAAAATACGTAATTTTTTCAACACAAATTTTACTTCAAAAGGTAGCATATTTGGCACCAGATTGCATGTAAGGACACCTTATTTTTCAAAAATTTTCAAAGGGAGGGTGTCCCTCCTCCCCTGTTAGTCCCCTCCCCCAGGCCGGCGGTCACACAACATACTGCATGCCCCGCCTCCCTTGAGACAAATCCTGGGTACGCCACTGCATTCAGTCTAATTTGTAGCATGTTGTGGAAGGTTGAAAGTACTTTGTTGCCGTTAAACATTTTTCAAAACTTTTTACCGAGCGCTTCGCCGATGCCATTATCGGTAGAGATGGTGATTGTTAATACACTTACGACTTAAAAGCATTCTGAAAACGCCCTTGCTAGTTCTTCACAACTTTGCTATACTACGATCAGCTCCAAAATATCCCAAAGATAGTACTATTTGCATCTAAGCAACCTGAAATTAACAAAAAATTTCTCAAAGGGGAGGTCCCCTCCCCTGAGACCCCTCCCCCAGGATGACACCTTTATATAGTGACAAAGGAATGATCCCCACTGTTGTATACAAAAGCAGGGGGCATAAAAAAGGTGCAATTTACGCGCCGCCACTGCAGTTAGTAAAAACATCTAGCCAGTCGGGAAAATTAGAATTCACTAAATTATGGACATTTTCCAGCCATATACGATCAGTTCCATATCCCAAAGATAGCACCATTTTGCATCTAAGCAACCTTAAATTAAAAAAAATTTCTCAAAGGGGAGGCCCCCTCCCCCAGGATGACACCTTTATATAGTGACATAGGAAGGATCCCCACTGCTGTATACAAACGCAGGGGCATAAAAAAGGTGCAATTTACGCGCCGCCGCTGCAGTTAGTATAAACATCTAGCCAGTAGGAAAAATTAGAATTCACTAAATTATGGACATTTTCCAGCCATATACGATCAGCTCCAAAAATATCCCAAAGATAGCACCGTTTTGCACCTAAGCAGCCTTAAATTAACAAAAATTTCTCAAAGGGGAGGGGGACACCCCCTCGCCTTAGACCCCTCCCTCCAGGACGACACACGTATGTAGTGACAAAGGAAGGATCCCCGTTGCTGTATACAAAACGCAGAGCGCTCATAAATAAAGTGCAATTTACACGTCTACACTCAGTTGGAAAAAACATCCAGCCAGTCGGAATTCGGGACGGTCACCTTCACACCCCAAAACATGTCACCCTAGCAACGGGCCTGGTCGGGTCCATGATCTCCGACAATGATCCACGCTGCGAAGCGTGGTTTCAGCTATATTTTGACATGGTAAAATGTATTTCACCTCAATGATGGTCATGTTAACTTTGAAATGATAATTCTTATTAGACAGGCCCGTAGCCAGGCCGGGGCACGAGGGGGCCATGCCCCCCATGCAGACCACTGTGCCCCCCTATACGGAAAATCGATCGAAAATAAAATTTTAGTACATGTAAATGGTGGCCCTTGTATGACACCAAGTGATTTGTAACCAAAAATAATCCCAAAAGGAGTTTAATAATGAACGTATTTTGTTCTCTGTAACATTTTTTGTTCTAAAATCACAAAAATTTTCGCGCGCTACGCGCGCTTTCATCTTTAGTTACATATAGCTTTAACACCCGTTTCAGATATGTTGTCTTACTTTATAAATGTACAGGTTCCACAATTAGGCTATTGTTCTTTCGTGTAGGTGTGATTCCCGGAAAAACACAAAACTGAATCCATGAAAAGTTCCATCCTCTTTCTCTTACGATCGGGAAGATTCTTAATTCAGACTCAACATCATGATAATCGTTTTGTATGAAACGTAAAGTGTCCCAATGTCCAGGGGTGGTGGAAGGGGGCATCCCCTCGCGACCAGTCGCCCGGCGTCTTGGTTTTGTTCTTAAAGACAGACACTCATCACCCCAAATACATTTTGGTTGGGAGAAAGCAAAATTCTCAATTGGTCATGGGTAAATGCTTTTTGATTAACATCAAAGCTCACAACACACAGCATGCGCAGAGAATGTTCTGGTTACATATTATGGCCTTGTATGCCCAACAGGATATGCCCTTAAGCAATAAACTAGGTTTGTGTCTGCACAAGGAGGGGCTCAACACAGTTTTGGAAGGAGTAACTTAGTCGGGAGAATTGGAACTGTCTAGGAAGAAGAAGGCAGATTCTTCCGTAGAAACCCAAATTTTCTAACTTTCCAATAAGAACCAAATATTTTCAATTTTTCTTCAACAGAACCCAAAATTTTTCGCCGGTCGCCCAAAATTTCGCGTTCGGTATCCAGTCTGTAACCCATTGCTTCTGACGGGGCTTCGGGTTGCTGGACCTCTTAGGAGAGCTTGGTCCTTTCGTCGGGCTTATCTTTCCACCGCCAATTGCTGAGTCTGTATGCAGGTTTTACCGTGGTAAATAGTTTTCCTGAAAAATTTCGGCGCGCTTCGCGCGCAATTCTCACAAGCGAAGTAATATCACCCATGAACATTATTAGTACAAAAATTTAAGTGAACTCTTTTAGCCAGAGCTAGTTGAAGTCTTAAAGTTAGATCCCGGACATTAAGGGGCTTTCATGTAGTAATCTAGTACCTTTAGTAACATTCGCTCCGCGACGACCACACGGTTTGAAGCTAAATTTACTCGTACCAAAAATTTATTCCAAAATTTACTTTTTCTCATTTTTTTTCATGTAAAATTTCGTTCAAAGTAGAAATACCATAATGACCATCCGAAGCGTGAACTGTGAAGACATTGGTGTGCTCTCACCGTAATTCAGAGTCCTGCTCAAAGCTCGATGCTAGTGTTCCCATATTGTTAATTCGCACGTATTCGGGGAATTTCCCTCTGGGTCCTAACAAAATCATATTGGATCACACCAAGCCTGCCTAATGGCAGCCCCTGGTCCCGCCTCGCCTTTCGCAAAGTACTTAACCGGCTTCACCTGCGCTTGCTGAGCTGAAGATATATCGTGATTATAGTGATGTTCCCTTCACTTGTGGAGAATTTCTACGTCTCTGTATGCAAGCGAAGGGAAAAATTTCCATCAGAAGAGTGAAATTTTCGTAAAACGATACCTTTAAAAAACGTAAAACCGATACCTCTAAGCTATGTGTGGTAAGCTTGAGATATAATCCCCTGTAGTTCCGTCAAACTGTAATCCTGTGGTGGTACTACTGGCAACTAACATAATCTTCTTCGGTGCCCTTATATGAGGTGTCGGTGCCCCCCTATATCAGAATTCCTAGCTACGGGCCTGTTATTACAATAGGGCGTCAGTCATCATAAGGGGGTGGGGAGGAAAGGGCCTACAGGAAGACAACCCCTCTTCAAAACCAAAGGGATTGGTTTGTGCTAAGTCATGTATGTCCCCCGTCCCCCCCCCCCCACATTTGAATACGGATTGACGCCCCTGGGTACATGATAAAACACAAACGAGTTTGGAATATTTAAATCAATGTAACGAGTAGTCTCAATGTTTACTGGATCAATTTTACTAACTTTTTAGCCACTGTAGGAAAATAATTATTGAAATAATCTGCAATATCTACAGGATTTTCGGTAATTCTGTGGAGGTGGTTGAAGATAACAATATTTTTCCTGAACCCACATTCATTGGGAGAGAAGAAATTTTGTTCTTGTAGAAAAGAGGTCAGTCTTCCAGTGTGAATGCTCTTAAAGGTTTGCCTACGCAGGCTAATAAGCTTATCGGGGTCCAATTATTTGGATTTATTTTTGGTTTATTCGGTTTTAGGATAAGAATTATTTTGGAACTTTTTCCGTAGGATAACAGAATCGTAATAATGTTGCAAGCAGAACCAGGAATGTTTCAAGACGATTTTTGAGTTGTAAGCTTAATTCATTTCAGTTATACTAATAGAGCTAACCATAGGGTGTGGGTCAGGATTGGGGTTGAAATTGGGCATGAAATCAGCCTTATGGTTGCCAAAAAAATTATCAACATGATATTTATTGTTGCTGTCTAATTTTTCATAGTTCGGTGTATGCATTAGCGGCTCGCCATAGGGGCACGGGGGCACTCCTACCCCAAAAGTTTTGCAAAACATGGTCTTTAATTTTCAAAAAAAAAATGATAAATAAATAAAACATTTAATTCGAGATGGGTTAGGCCCTCCGTTTTCCTTGAGTGGGTTTAAAATTAAAGAAGTGAATAACTTTCCAAAGCAATGCAAAGGTTAAACATTAATAAAGTGCTTTCAAAACCAATTTTTTCCTTCGCGCTTCGCGCGCGTTTTCTAAGTTGCTTGTTTGCTACTATATATACTTCAGACATCACAAATGGACCTGCCATTAGTGCGAGCTAAGGTAATCAAAACAAATGATCACGCTGTGATATTTGTAATCTGATTAGCTTAGGCATCATAGCGTCATTTACAGAGTGTAACGGTAATGCTGGAGTTAAATGCCCATAGTTTTGTAGACACTTCAGAGCTTTCGGGGCCATTAGATACACAACCCATTAACCGTGTTGATTATCATCCAAGACTAAAAACAGTTTTGCCCGGGTGTCACCTGGCCAGATTAGCATAGGTATCTGTCTACAAAAATCTGTAATGGACATGTAGCCTAAACTTATTGTGTTTCCATAGAAGGAGAGGTTTCCCTTCCCTTGTCCAAATTGACAGCGCCGTTGGCCCACGAGTGGTCTTACGACTGTCAAATGGCCCGTGTTATAAGCAAAAGGTTCTCCACTTCTGTGCTAAAGTATATACTGTTTCAATTGATTTAAAATAAACACACCGAACAGTCAATCTAAGCTCAGTATAATGACACTTTTGACTTGTGGCCTTACTATTTGTATGTAGGATGAGACGTCGTTCTGAGTTAGGGGAATTCCCCTCCCCCTTTAAAACTTTAAAAAATTTCGTTTCAGAACCGTACTGAGATCCAGAATAGTGCTATCATTTCATCGTTTTTGTCTTCACGCTCGCAATTTTCGTTAGTTTATGGCTTTTTGGCAAAGATGAAACATATTGTGACACAATGAAAGAAACAACAAAATATTTCAAAGTGGGGCTCATTTTATAAAACTGGATCAAGCCGCTTTGCCCATTTCACCTGCTTCTTACTCAGGGGGGCCATGCCCCCGTGCGGACCACTGTGCCCCCCTATACGGAAAACGATCGAAAATAAAATTTTCGTACATGTAAACGGTGGCCCTGGTGTGACACCAGGCGATTTTTGACCAAAAATGATCACAAAAGGAGTTGAATAATGAACGTATTTTGTTTTTTGTGACATTTATGTTCTAGAATTACAAAAATTTTCGCGCGCTACGCGCCCTTTCATCTTCAGTTACATGGGGCTTTAACACCCCTTTCAGATATGTTGGTTAATTTACAAAGGTACAGGTTCCACAATTAGGCTATTGTTCTTTTGTGAAGGCTTGATTCCTGGAAAACACCAAATTGCATCCATGAGAAGTTCTATCCTCTTTCTCTTACGATCTGGAAGGTTCTTAATTCAGACTCATCATGACAAACATTTTTTGTAAGAAACGTTAAGTGTCTCTATGTCCAGGGGGCATCCCCCGCGAACAGTCGCCCGGCGTCTTAGTTTTGCTCTTAATGACAGACTCTCATCACCTAAAATACATTTTGGTTGGGAGAAAGCAAAACTCTCAATTGGTCATTGGTGAATGCTCTTTGATTGACATCAAAGTCAAAAGATGCAGAGTAGCTCTCATTACACAGCATGCGGAGAGAATGTTCTGGTTACTTATGATGGTCTCTTATGCCCATTAGGATATGACCTTAATCAATAAACTAGGTTTGTGTCTGCACAAGGAGGGGATCAAGACAGTTTTGGAAGGAGTAACTTAGTCGGGAGAATTGGAACTATCTAGGACGAGGAGGGGCAGATTCTTCCATAGAAACCCAAATTTTCTAACTTCCCTTGATAAGATCGAACCAAACATTTTCAATTTTTCTTCAACAGAACCCCAAATTTTTCGCCGCGCGCCCAAAATTTCGCGTTCGTCATCGTTTCTGTAACCCATTGCTTCTGCCGGGGCTTCTGGTTGCTGGACCCCTTAGGGGAGCTTGGTCCCTTCGTCGGGTTTATCTTTCCCCCATCCCTTGCTCAGTCTGTATGCAGGTTTTACTGTGGTAAATAATTTTCCTGCAAAATTTGGGCGCGCTTCGAGCGCAATTCTTACAAGCGAAGAAGTTATATCACCCATGAACATTAGCACAAAAATTCAAGTGAACTATTCTAGCCAAAGCTAGGTGAAGGCTCAAAGTTAGATGCCGGACATCAAGGGTCTTTCATGTAGTAATCTAGTACATTTAGTAACATTCGTAGTAACTCGACGACTATATGGTTTGAAGCTAAATTTACTCGTACCACAAATTTATTTAAACATTTACTTTTTCTGTTAAATGCAAAACTTCGTTCAAAGTAGAAGGCGATAATGACCATCTGAGATGTGAATTGTGAAGAGGATTGGTGTGCTCACACTGTCATTCAAAGTTCTGCTCAAAGTTCCATGCTAAAGTTCTCATTTTGTTAATTCGCCAGACATTCGGGGAATTTCCCTCTGGGTCCTAACAAAATCATACAGGACAACACCAAGCCTGCCTAATGGCAGTCCCTGGTCCCCTCGTCGCGGTTCGCAAAGTACTCAACTCTTCACCTGCGCATGCGGAGCTGAAGAAGCATTATCGTGATTATAGTCTTGTTTCCTTCACTTGTGGAGACTTTCCACGTCTCTTTATTGCAAAAGGAGGGGAAATTCCATCAGAAGAGTGAAATTTTTGCGCGCTTCGCGCGTATGTGCACACTTAAAACCGATACCTTTAAGTTATCTATGGTAAGCTTGAGATACTATCTATTGTGGCTTCCGCAAACTGTAATCATATTGTGGCACTACTGACATAATCTTCATCGGTGCCCCTCTATATCAGAATTCCTGGCTACGGGGCTGACTCCACCCCTATGGAGTAGCGATCGGTTTAGTATAGTTGTATTTATTTTTAAAGTAGTCAGCTCATGACTGACTGCCTGAAATGGTTTTTAAAGAGCTTTTGAAAATTACATGGGGCATCGCTGTTATACATAATAATAACAATAACCATACTCCTATTGTACCATCCGGAGCCGACCATTAATATCGCGGGGGTCTTCCGAGCCTCCCTGAATACGGACTTGAGTCCCCTCCCCCCCCAAACAAAATTTCTTAGAGCCGCCCATGGGTGTATGAAAGATATGATTGAAAGTTTTGGCACATAACCTGGTCTGATCAGCAGAATAATCAATCTTTTGATTTTGATCATTGAAGTCAGCAGATTATGACATGAGATGAAAAGGGAAATAATTATCCAACGTAGTAAGGATTGGGACATTACTTGTTATAACGTACAGAACGAACAAAACCCATCGAAATTTTTGAAATTTGTTAAACTCAGACTTATCCCTCCTCTAGCCAAAATGAAGTTCATTATTCATTTGAGTATATGGTTTCTAGTACGTAGGTCATTTCGACGCAGATCACGTTTGGCCTTGATAAGAAGCATGATTTTATTAGTGAGTCTCCAATTACTTGTTGTTTGTTTGTTTGGTTTGGTTTGTTTTATTGCTGTTTTTCTTTTTTTGTTTTTTGTTTTTTTTTTGGTTGTTACAGGGCAATTTACCTCAAAATAAGTAGTAATTTTTTGGTTGTGACAGGACAATTTACCTCAAAATTAGTAGTAATATGCCTAGGGAGGGTACGTGAGTAATCATTTACAAAGAAAGCAAATTGATTTACAGATACACGACGCTACCCTCAGAAAAGGTAAACGTTGATATTACTTAGTCAATTTTGTTAGGAGTCGTTTTGTTATATCTGTGAGGGTCTGTGTCAACCGTTGAAGTAGGAAAATCTGACTTTGCCGCATTTTGAGTCGCTAGAGTATATAGTATTAATGTGACTACACTTAACAAGTTAAATCTGAAGATTCTTTTATCGAGCAGAAACTTGATTGTAATCATCGTCTATCTACTTTAAAGTTTTATCGATTTCTGTAAAATTCAGCTTACTTTCAACTGACTTTGTCCGAATGAAACTGGTGGACGAATTAAAAGATAACAGCAACTCTTATGTCATTTTTATGTTATTCAACTACCAATAGGCTACGAAACTTCAAAGTAGTATTAGTCTATGTCAGTGGTTCTCAAACTTTTTGAGGGTGAGGGCCAAATTGAGAGGTTGAAAAGAGGTCGAGGGCCGCAGAGGGGATCTCAGGCTTTAAGAGAGGACAACAATTGGAAAGAGCGAAATCCATAGTTAAAAGGTCCCGAAGCCAGCTGTATCTACTGCAAACAGAGGCAGAGTTACAAAGGTTTTATAGGAAGCGCTTCCTCAAGCTGTTAAGAGGGCAGTTTGCACTTTAAAAGTGTCCAAAAGGAATAAACAGACCTCAGTCCCACCATGGTTGGGACGGAAGCCAGAAACGTTTGCTTTCCAGGCGCTCTAGATTGCAGGAAATCGCACTCTTTACCACAAATTTGTCTCCTCAAATAGGGGTGGGCCTGATGGAGGCCAAGCTTCCCGGCGGACGAAAATTTTGTGGTTGCTATTGAAGAAAATATGAAATGGTAGTCTTTATTGGGCAATATGCCCACTCAGGGCAAAATCAAGAAGTTTGTTTCTGCGGCTGGTCGTCGTCGGGGAATCACATATACGTTATCGTACGTCGTACCAATCAAGGCTCCCCGACGAAAATGGAGTTTCCCCGACAATAGCGTTCATGGTCCCCTGCACCTCCCCTATCTGACGGCACCCATCTACAATTCTGCGTCTGGCATGCAGGGGTCACCAGTATGGTCATTTTGATATTTATTATCAAGCTTCGGTTTGTGGTATAGGAGAAACATGTGGCATTCCAAATTAAGTAGGTTGCTGACGAAGCTGCCCACAGCAGGGGCGTAGCAAAGGGGAGACGAAGGGGCAGCCACCCCCCTTGAGCATATTTTGGTATTTTTAATGATTTTTTTATGATATTGCTAGCTCAGAATAAAAAAAAAATCTTTAGATGCAACTTACAAGGCCTGGGAAGTACCATTTTCAGCGATCTGGGAGGCACTTTCGGCCAAATTTTCTTGTGCGCTTCGCTCCAATCTATGATGACGCTACGCTAAGATAGTTTGCCTAGAGATTCCCCCCCCCCCCTTGGCAAATTTCTGGCTACGCGCATGGCCCACAGGCTCTGAAAAGGATGAACTCACAAACCTTCTGCACTTATCCTTCGTTAGTGGCCTGTATATGTAAGGAAGCTCTTGATCAGTTATTCTAAAACGTGGTCAGATGGAAAAGGGGTGGGGGCTGCTGAGTTCGAGGGGCGCAAAAGTAAAAAAGGGCTTCGATTGAATCAGAATGATTACACTTCATCTTACAGAGCTATGCAAAGAGCGAACCATATATTGTAAAACGTTTCAAAGACATTGTTAGTACCAAAATATAATTGCAGAAAATTTAATTTCAGTCACCAGTCAACAAACGCACAACACGATGCGTGTCTCAATTGTATAGTCACCTCACGTCACAATTAAATTTTCGGGGTATACAGTTGCCACAAAGCTTTATCACTACAAACAGGCCTACAAACACTCTGCAACGCACCACTACATGAATACATGCCACCGTGTACGTAAAATGATGGTCAACAACAAGGGACACGAAATTCGTCTTGGATAGAGAGCCTTTGACTGAACTATGAATGCACCATATAGTCTGTTACGTAGGCAGCCTAGCACACCATCAGAAGAGCAAACCTGGAAGGAGTCAAGTAGTGACTTAACATCACATAATGTTGCTTTCTACTTTGCTACACTCTAAAAACAGTTTGGTCAAATTGACCAATGACTGGGTCAAATATGCACCGAACCAAAAATGGTCAAATAGTTTGACTAAACTAGGGTCAACTTTGACCAATAAGCGGTCAAATTTGACCAATAAGTGGTCAAATTTGACCATAGTTTAGTCAAAATATTTGACCATATTTGGTTCGGTGCATAGTTGACCCAGTCATTGGTCAATTTGACCAAATCGTTTTTAGAGTGTACATTTTGTTCGTGTCGAATATGAATTTTCTAAACACCTAAAATCAATTCAGGGGCCGCACCGACAGGGTCCTGGGGCCGCATTTGAGAATCACTGGTCTATGTATATAGATTCTACATTTAAGTGCTTCTAGATCAGACCTCCTTACACCTTTTTACCGCAGCTCACCTTTCAAAGAGGCAGGGACGTCGATTTGATTTTGGAAGTAGGCGGGGGGGGGGGGACTAAAACTTCTCTCCTATCCTGGTGAGGAGTCTAAGAGGAGGGGGACCAGATGCAAAATGGTGCCAAATGGTTTAATATAGGGGGTATACTATATAAAAATTGGAAATTGAGTGTACTTTATTGCCCAAAGGAATGCAGGCTCAGCCAGGGGTGGTGCTTGGATTTGCCGATATGGGAGCTAAGCGTCCTGACTGGGGGCCAGCTACTCTTAGCCCCGACAGACGTAATGGGTCGCCGAAATGATGCCGAACTCAAAATATAAGAAGTGCGAAGCGCGAGGAAAAAGTTGGGATTATAGTGAAAAAGATTTCATATTTTTGTTTTCATTAAGGAAGTTGAAAAAGTTTGGGTTATTATTGAAGAATCTGCCCTACTTAAGATTAAAGCAAGAAATTTGATAGGGCTACTGCATGGTCTTCGTCGGGGAGTACATTCTTTATCTTACTCTTTAAGGATCCCAGACGAAACTAAAAAAATCTTTTTCCTTACAAAATATGTTTGCCACGATGATGGGGTTGAAAAAGGAATTTCCAAAAGATTATAGGGGAAAGAGGTTAGAACTTCGCAACTTTGCATTTTCATGTTTCTCTAGGATCACGACTACAGTATTTGTAGAACCTTTAACGTTAAATAAATACAATAGGTTAACATAATTAATAATTTACATAATGCATTTTTCTAATGCGGCCCTTCTCTTCAAATCGGAGTCAGTCAGTGGTACAAGTGTTCAGTGTTGATGAACTTGGTGTCAATTAATGCATCATGGTGAGTTTTTCCAACCCACAGAAAAATGAGTCAAAGAACTCTAGTTAGTGCGAACCTTTCCTTCGGACCAAACATGACCATGGAGTACTCGTAGTCGAATCACCAGACATGTTGTTTTCGAGCCTAGGATAGGATTGCAGATAACTATGTAGGCCTAGCACAGGGGTGGGGAACCTCCGGCCTGTGGACCGTATGCAGCCCGCGAGACAATTTTGCCCAGCCCGCAAGGCAATTCATAAATGCAAATTCAGAATCATTTAAAAAGTAATTGATAATAATCTTTTAGCCTATGGTTTCCATCGTTATCCTGCTTTAGCCCAAGGGGTCCATCATTTATCCTGCACGTACCGCACTTTCTGGATATTTCACGTAATACTGCTACGAAAACCCTAGTATGCACAACATGATATGCCCACTGTTTCGTTAGACAAACTAGGTGCAGTATCCTAATACTTCTAGTGGTAGGTTAAAGCAATGAACAGAATTGCAGTATCACATATATATATATATATATATATATATATAGGTATATCTATTACAGTACATAACTCAGAGGGCACTGTATTTATTCCGGTAGATGGGGGGGGGGGGCTAGAAATGTCCCTCCGAAGTGTGAGTTACACGTTAAAAAGTAGATATTTTTGCAATTTAAAGTGAAGAAAAATAAAGTTGGTTCCAAACTGCGCGATTTTTTTCGGCGCGCGTCACGCGCACTTTTTATTCACTGTTGCTTCATGCATAATTAAGAAGACAAATGGTCATACTGTGATACTCCTGGTCTGACCAGCCAATGCCATTAAAAGTTAGTGGATGAGCATTCTATTGCCTGCAAATTTGCACAAACTTAATAGCTTCTGGGGGCATCGCGCTTGTTCCTTACCTGGGCTGTTCCCCTAACCCCACCAGGGCCTGTTTGGGGCTCCTTGGTCTGCGCCCTTTGGGGAAAGCTTTTTGCGCCCTCACTATCTGAGGCCCGAGAGTGGATTATGACTATCAAAGCGGCCCGTCAAGGGAAAAAAGGTTCCCTACCCCTGGCCTAGCATATACTACAGTTAACAGTGTGTAATATTTAGGCCTAGTCTCATAGCCTTCAAAGTCGCCAGGTAGCTGTAGTATTATATCTAATCATGATGACCAAATGTTTTGCAGTTGCACTTTTTCCCATCTAAGAAAGAATTCTTATGTATGGGACTGGTTTATTAGTTCATTCTATTTTTCAATAGTCAAATGATCATAAGTAGCCAGATTTGGTTAAATATGGTCATGAAAAGGCCAACAGGCAATCCCGAAGAGCTATAAATGGATATCACTGAACAAACACCGTGACTGAGAAGGGAATTCCAACACACGCACGCACACACACACACAGTGAACCAGCAATGCAGTGCAGTACCAGACTGCCACTGTTCTGATTATACTGAGTAACCTTACCTGTGTGCTAGTCCAGTGCACTATTATCCCCATTGAATTTCAAACCATACTAGATACAGTGTATGGACTCGACGGATAAATGATTTTTTTTCTCAATGAATTATTTTTTCAATGAAAGTAAATGAACAAATATGAATTAATAGTTTGAAATAAAAGAGTTTATTTAAAAAAAATGAAAAAAAAAAAATGTCGATAAGTTTTTTCCAGTCTCAAAGCGAGACCGGAAAAACTTCCGAGACCGCAAGAGTCCGAGACTAAGACCATGACCGAGACCACAGGGTGCCGAGACCGAGACCGGGAAAAACTGGTCTCAAGACCAAGACCGGTCTCGAGTACTACATCCCTGGCCTACATGTACCTTTTTGATTACCTCACTTTTTAGTTTCAAGTCAGAAAAAGTGGGGGGGGGGGGAGCAAATGTGTTAGCTTTCCCTCCTCTCAAAAACGTGGGGGACATATCCCCCCGTCCCCACAAATCGACGCCCATGCAAATAGGCCACCGTGGGCACCTCTCATGAAAACATGTACTTCAGTTAAAAGTGTCAAAACATCAAGTTTGGAAAATACACTCTAAAAACGTCCGGTTCAAATGGAATCGAAAACGGATCGAATGGGCACTAAACCGAAAAAGGATAAAATATTTGACTAGTTTCGGCTCAAAACTAACCAATTTCTGTTCAAAATGAACCAAATGTAGTCAAATATTTGACTAGATTTTGGTCCAGTACCCATTTGATCGGACTGGGTTCAAATCTAAACAGGAAGTTGTTAGAGTGTATGTTTTTTTCTCTTTGTAAAGGTTCCAATGTAAACTTTACGGGAGATTTCCAAATAAATTGAAAAATAACTCTTTTTCTTTTTGACACCACCTCCAAAATCTGTGTTATAACAACTTATAACAAATCTTATGGCAAAGCCAAGCAGGAAAAACACGTTGTATTCGAAGTGAGGCAAAAAGGAAAAGGAAAAATCCCTTGGTGCCAATAGAGAGCGTTGACCGCAATTGCAGGACTATTAGGAAAACACGTACATAGGTGTAGGAAGTAACTTCAGGAGCGAGGTAGACTAAAAATTTCACCAGCCTCTTAGTGCCTCGAAATTTATGTCAGTATACTTTTAGAGTAACAAACCAACCGATTCTCATAGCCTGTACAGTTAACAAACACAAGTGAAGTTAAACATGTATGATCAAAATAGAAAATGGAGGCCTTTTTGAATAAATACCAATGATCTTGCTTTTGAAAATTCAGGCCTTTCAAAATACGTACATTATGATTTTATCATTCTCCTTAAAGTTTAAGCATATCTTTAGATACTCTTATCATTTTCAGATTTTTATGGTCGCAAAGTAAGGAGGAAAATTGAAAATGACGGCCATTTTGAATGTCATCTTGAATTTTTCTGGGACGTTCAGGTGGAAGTTGAGGATTTTTAGTATGATACAGGGCTGTTGCAACTCCCCGGAAGATACTGATTTTGGACTTACGGGCATACAGAATAACCCAATGGCGACTAGACATACCTTCGATTACAGTAACGCTGCGACGGTAGTGTGAACGTCAGCTACGACAGTTGCTCTCCTACCGTAACCCTAGCCTATTATACCGGTTTGCGGTAACTCAAAACGCTGGAGCTAAATTAGCCTAGGCGAGGTTTGTCCAATTTAGAGTCATGGCGGTTTACTCACCAATAACAGAGATCCACGTGCATTTTATTTCAAATTTAGCAGACCAAGGATTTGATACCCCCAACCAAACTAACCAATTGCCATCTAAACAACTGCGGAACCCTACACCCTCTATCTCGAGCACCAATATGAGTACAAGGCTCTGAAGACATAGGTTTGGATTAACGTTGAAACCTTCACTTATAGAATAACACCCAATTCTCCTAGCTTGTGCTATTATAACTGAGAAAAAAATTGTTAAAGAATAATCTTTTAGTACTTAGGGCCTGTCTTTGACATACACTGATTTTCAAATCGATTTCGCGGAACGAGTACGACTAAACCGTGCTGTGTCTGAGAAGCTTTCTAGGAGGCTCAAGAACCAACGAAATTTGGTATCAGCTTCTGAAAAATATGCAAATTCTTTAAGCAACAAGTTTTCTGAAGGCTGAAGACGTGATAAATGTACATCAAAGTAAACCTCAAGGATTTCTCGCCATAAAAGCTATTTCAAACCTTCTAATTAGATATCAACCTACTTAGCCTTGTTACGATCTGGGTTGTATATATCAAGTGGCTGTGCAACATCATATCACTGGCAAATGCCGTGGACTCGACTAGCTAATTGAAATATCATCAAAGCGTGGCGCAGCAAATTCTGTACACGTGAATGATTATAATAGTGTCAATTAAAACGAACATCAGTTTTATATTGAACTGTTTCTTCCAAATATAAGGGTTTCTTTGCTCACCACAGCATTCCTTAATCTACAGTGTTACGTGCAAAAATTTTCAAATTAAAAATAAGCTAGGCTGGTTACAATTTTTAAAGTACTGTAACTTCGGCTCTATTTGTTCTGCACGAGAGCAATTTGCAAATATAAAAATGATCATACCATTGGTTGAATCACCAGTATATATATATTATATATATATATATATATATATATATATAAAAGAAAAACAAGTTAGGTGTAGTACTGGCTCTATATTTCGGCAGCAAGCTGCCTTCGTAAGGAACGTACTATATATATATATATATATATATATATAATATAATATAATAGGAACAAAAAAAGAGACAAGAAATATGTCATTGTTGACAAGAGGAGTACAATGATTTAATATCTAAACGAAATTTTCGACTCCCCTGGAGTCTTCTTCAGCGTATAATGACTATATATATGGGAGTACACGCGGAATCTACTTTTAATATATATATCTACTTTTAATATATATATATATATATATATATATATATATAGGTAAATAAGCAGAACACAAAGCATAGTTGACACAGAAGGAATACATTAAAAAGAAATTTATGTATTGTATTCCTTCTTTATCAACTATGGTTTGTGTTCTGCTTATTTACCTGCTATTTATCGGAATACACGTGGACCATATTTCAATTATATATATATATATATATATATATATATATATATATATATATATATATATATATATATATATATATATATATATATATATATATATATATATATATATATATATATATATATATATATATATGGTGGAGTCAACTTTGCTTTTCCACCTCGCCCAGATTTTTCAGTTTTACCGACTCAACTCTACATACATCGCAGTTGCCGTCAGTGGTTATTCACCGTTAACTTTGTGCTGTCACACATTTCCGCATCTCTTCGGAGATCCGCTTGCGGGTTGACAATTGTGTTCGGCTGAATTGCATCATTTCTGATCTCTGGTAGGGCTTGCATCAAAGGAGAACTAGTGCTGTTCCCAAAATAGGTGCCTGCTCAGAAGGTGAATTGCAAGTGCTTCATATGGGGTTTGAGCAAAAGCCAGACCATCTTCGCTTCATGGCTCAGTGGTTAGAGCGTCCGTACTAGCAAGCGGGAGGTCCCGAGTTCGAATCCCGGTGGAGTCAACATTGCTTTTTCACCTCGCCCAGATTTTTCAGCTTTACCGACTCAACTATATATATATATATATATATGTATATATATATATATATATATATATATATATATATATATATATATATATATATATATATATATATATATATATATATATATATATATATATATATATATATATATATATATATACTGTACACGAAATAGCATGATAGCGATATCCGTGTATTGGCAAATAAAGAATAATAACAACAAGAGACAACAGCAACGGTAATGCCTTAGCAGCCAACATTGTATTGAAAAAAGTTACGAAATTTTCGAAGCCCTGCTTCTTCCTCAGCGTATAGTCAGACAGTGAACTTACTACCAGAAGGTTACAAAACAAAAAGTTATATGTAAAAAACGAAAAAGCTGGTAGCTCATCGGAGGCAATTGAAAGCACCCAAGTGCGACCGTTCCCTATTCAGACCATGGTCCAGCGTATTAAGCTTATTGATGAGCTTTAGTTCATACGATTTACGTTTGGAATCAGATTTGAAGCCTCCACGTAGCAGACAACAGTGTAAGTTTTCAAGTCCATGATCTCGGAGATTAAAGTGAAGTGAAATAGTGTAGCGTTCAGATTTACTGCGAATTGTCTGTTTATGTTTATTAAACCGGAGACGGAATGGAGTTTTGGTCTCACCGACATAATTTCCATTAGGGCATTTGTCACAATAGAAAAGGTAAACCACATTGGACGAATTGCAGTTGAAAGCTTAATATTGGTACCGGGAGGGGTCACAACGGTGTCAGTAATCAAATGCTTGCAAATCTGACAGCGGGGGCGATTACATGGTAGGTTACCCGGTGGGGGTGGGTTCAGTGGGGATTGTTCTTTTTTGTTGTGTTGTTGTTTTTTGTCAGTCTGAAATAGATTATCACTCAAAGGTACTCGCATTTTGTTTTTCTTTTTTGCAAAACGACGGCTGTCATCACTAAATGTTTCAATTACAGGCTAGTAACTGTAGGTGTCGTCAGTTGGAAAAGTTAATTCCATTTTTCAGTTAACAAAGGTAGTGGACTGACGCTTTCTTCACCTTAGATTATTCAGGCTATACCGTGATAGTCTTGTTGGTAGGCCTTCGGGCCTTATCCTGCCCATCGGTGGGATCAATCAGGCATGTTTAAGCTGTAATTGTTGGAGCACTCCAGTCTGGCCTGATGTAAATAATCACTACGCCCAAAACACAACCTGCGCTTGAGATCCCAAAAAGTTCCAATACCGAATGGTTTCTTTGTCCTAACCTCGGCAATCTCGCTGATCTATTTTAAGTTCAATGCATTTTCACGAGTTGTTGATAACATTGTAGTTTACAGAGAGTTGCAACTTTCGGAGTCCACTGATCTTCAATTCTAGCACAATCCCCATGACGTGGACTTATTGGACATTTACAGGAAGTATTTGATGGAGCTCAAAATGTTTTTTTCCAACAATAGGCCTAAACGTTTGGGAGACGTATCTGTGTACAGTTATTTTCAAAGACTTAAACACAATACACAAAGAGTGGAGGGTGTCCAGTGTGGAGTATAGTGGTCTGTCCTACCCACTCACCACTTCCACCACCGAACCTACGATTGATAAGCATGCAAAGCATGTGCGCAGTACTACTTTACATTCGCACACTGGTTTAAAGATTGAAAACTGATGCTTCATTTCATGCTCATTGCTATCATGGGCGTCCGGAGGGGGGGGGGGCAAGGGGGCACTTTCCCCCCTGGAAAATCAAAAACTTGAAAAAAACAAAGAAAAAATAAAGAAAAAAAAAGAAGAAAATATAACATCAACATTTCTTAACAGTTGACTTAGTGTGAATTTCTACTCTCAAAACAAGAATTGAATAAAAATATCAATACTCAGCCCCAGCAGCCGGTAAATAGGCCTTGGAAGTGCCATTTCCAGCGATCTGGGAAGCATTTAGGGCCAAAATTTTCTTGCGCTCCGCGCCAAATCATGGTGGCGCGGAGCGCTAACAATCTGTCCTGGGCTTTGCCCCACCCCCCTTGACAAGTTCCTGGTTACGCCTTTGTCAACACTGTGTGAAGTAGCATCTAAACTCTTTCTGGGAGTAAAATATTTGCTATGAAAAAAGTTGGGTTCCCCTAAAAAATTTTGCCCCCCCCCTGGAATTTTTTTCTGCGGACGCCCATGATTGCTATGATCTTGTCAGTTGATGTCGACAGTATTGTGAGGTTTTTCTTCTCTTTTTAATAACGTGTTATTGATTCACTTAAATTGAACAGTTAGAAAATGTACCATCATATTCAGTTTGTGCGACTTAACCTTTCAAACATCTTCTCGATCAAGTGAAAAGGGGACGCTCCCTTTCCCCTGTAGGTGCGTTGCTATGTCTCAAATCGATAATTTGTCGGACGCAGATCATTGAGTAACGCTGCCTTATTCAAATCAACAAGCACAGACAAATCTAATAATTGCATTGCTTATCAAAGGATACCAGTAGTTCTCCTACTGATGGGAGTGTAGAGAAACAATCATTTATTGAAGTCAGGGGCGGATACGGAGGGTGACTTAGCTGGCTACGAACTCATAATTAATCAAAATTTTCCAAAGGGAAGGGGGAACTCTTGCTCCTTTCACCCTTACCCAGAACAAAGATCAATAGTTACCCCCTTTACGAAATCCTGGCTCCACCGCTGGAAGTGGCTGCTGTTGCATAGTTTGCTAACACTTTGCTGACTATACAAAGAACTGACTTTACAAAGAACTGACTTCACAAAGGACTGACTTTACAAAGGGATGACTTCACAAAGGAATGACTAACTTTACAAAGGAATAACTTCACAATGTGATGACTTTACAAAGGAATGACTTTACAAAGGAATGACTTTAAAAAAGGAATGACTTTACAAAGGAATGACTTTACAAAGGAATGACTTTACAAAGGAATGACTTTACAAAGGAATAACTTTACAAAGGAATGACTTTACAAGGGGATGATTTTGGGATGTTGCTAGACGCAAATGGGATCTTCACTTACCCGACTGAACTTTCTTGGCACTTGGCAGCAGTAATTACCGGACCTGGGTTGTCAGATTTGCGAAATCTCCCTAGCTAATGCAGTACGTATAACTCGAGAACAGGATATTGAAAATTTAACAGCTGACAGTATGGGAGGCTGTGTTGTGGCATAAAGATATTACGAAATTGTAGGAGCTTGAAGGGCAGCATTTAATCCAAATATTTATCCAACAGCTTGCAAAAGGTCAAGGGTGACTGTAGTAGTAGGAAGATGATAGATTGGATTCATTGTCGAATTGATTCATACCAATGCTGTGATGTATTCGGTGACACCCCCCTTACACGCTGACGTCATTCTTGTATCGAGGATGTAATGGTGACTTTTTTGAACTCATTACGTAACCGCAGGGAACCACATGAGTGCAATATGTACCTGAAGCAGGCAGCTGCTACTCAAGTGCAGTGAAGTTCCTGGAGTATACCGAAGAAAGGTACTTCGCTTCGAGATAACCAGTGCAGGGAGAAATCAAGGTCACTGCCCCACCCCCTTCGTTAATTCGGTGCTCACCCTTCAGGAAAAGGCGTCCACTTGTCCTGTATGAAGTTATCAGGGATGCTGGTGTGGCACGGAAGTTCATGTAGCTTGTGACCCCAATCGAAGCACCTTTAGACTTAAGCTAATTTGTGAAAAACTTCAAAGCCTGCTAAAACTTACTGCTCAAACTGAAAAATTAATTTTTATCTGAGAGTAAATTTCAAAAACATGTGAGATCTCACAATAAGCATACAATGTCTGTAAATAGTCCTCATTTCCACGGCAATCAGTGGGTATTTTGGCAAAACTTTGGTCGTAAGCTACGAATTAACCAATGATTGTGCTCCTTTTAGATAGGACATGATGGTGACGATTAAAAAATGCTTCAATAAGAATATCTTAACAAAAGTGCCACTTTTACGCATCATATCCCTTTGTTAGGTGGTGTCATGGTCTTTGCTTATGGTAGTTTATAATCATTCTCCGAATGTCAACTGCACGATGTTTATCTGGTCTTAAAACAAGTAAAATAAATTGCGGGCACTCTCCTCTCTCCGTCCACTGAGAAAGCTGCACCGAAAACTCTGATTACAGTAGTCTACTATTAGCAAGGCAATGTAAGGGAATACTTTTCACTGTTTCTAACCTGTAAACGGACAGTGCTACCCATTGCATTTCCTGCGCGCGGTCGCAAGTCTGTAGCTCTGTACTTGGTGACGTCAAGCTCACGGATATTGAACTGTTCGAAGAGGTGTCGTAATCGTAGATGAGGTCCTCCGGTGTCATACACTAATGCGTTTCACACCTGCGTTGGTTCGAATCCAGCTCGAGGCATTTAGGTTTTCCTCTGGGAACCCAGGCTTTCCTTCCACTTGGCATGGGCTCACCATTAAAATTGGTTGCCCAGCTGACGTCGGTTTCGCGCCGGACTGAAGCGCCCTCGAGAGGACCAGTTAAGTAGCTCACTTTGCTCCTGAAATAATTTGGTTGCTCTGCGCTAATGAGGTGTCACACCACAAATACTCTTAACTTGACGCACTCACTACACTGTTCGTTCCAAGGTTCTTAAAGTCCTCGTAGTTCACAATCAAGAAATGCTTTTGCAGAATGAAATCAGGAGGAGTTGGTACACCATGGCATTAAAAAATTACCAAAACATGATAGTTTAGAATTTGAGCGAGAAGAGGACAAACTATTAGACTGTACACTGATTTCCAAAGCGCTGATCTGATAGGGAAAATCTATTATTTCATTCATGCAACAACCCTGATGATCTGAATCACCTCCAATCCTCCTTTACTTTCAAAACACCAACATTAATGCTCTTTTACATTCACACAACATCAAACATTAACTATGAAATAGTACTTCAAAGGTTATACCAAAACTGTTTTAAGAAACTGTCATTCACGGAGTAATTTTAGGCGGGCAAACAGTTACCTAATAGTGGTGCCCCCCCCTCCCCCAAACGAGGTTTGACCAAGGCCTTGTGAGAAAACCAAATGAGCATGCGTCTGGTGGAGTATTATACGGGTCAATAAAAGAACACCAAATTGAATGAGACCAATATCTCGTCTTTCAGACCTTAATCATAGATCTATCACGATGTTGTTCAGTTCTACAATCCTGGACAAAATTATCGAGACATTTGCGGGTGTGTGAGATACCTTTCCCTCCATTTCTCCCTCAATGTCGAGAAATCTAAGTCCGTGCTGGGTCTAAGCATCTAAAGGGGCATCGCCTTCAAAGGGGCATCGCCTTCAAAGGGGCATCGCCTTCAAAGCAGCATCGAGGATGGGTGCGGGGCACGCAGACGTTTAAGATGTTAAAACTGTCAGTTCATCATTAAGTCTGACTTTCCGTGTAAAGGACAATGGTTAAACGTGCACCCAAATGTTTAAACGTGGCGCTCTTTAGATTTTGTTAAACCCTACATTTTGTCAGAATACGATGGCTCTACCAAGAGTTAAAGTTATGTTGACATGCAGCCAAGAAGAGCTGATTTTCCTTGGCAGTTAAAGAGTGAAACTCCCAAAGAAAGATCCGTTGGATTTTTTCGTTATCTTTCACTGTTCTCAGGATAAACCCCTTCAAACTTTGACGATTTCTGGGGAAACTCATTGCCTATGCAAAAAATAGAGATGTGAGCCTGTTGTATAGTTCTCTTGTTAGCCTATAATAATTTAGCTCTTTATTTCTCGCCACAGAGATAAAACTTTGGCGAGTGATAATGATATTTCTTCAAGTAGAAAAGTTCAAGTTCCAAAATAAATACTTAAAAAGTTCAAGTTCCAAAATAAATCCTTCAAGACATATAAATACTTTAACCATCTTTGAAATGAAGGTTGTAAACACTAAGGATAAGTTAAGACATATTTTGCGAGTCTCTAAATTTGCATGTAAAGCTATCAGTGCTGTAGTCGAGACCGGAGGGTCCGAGACCGGCCTCTCAACGGGCTTTCACACTGTTTGCATAGGGACTCGAGACCGGTCTCGGAGACGAGACCGACAATATCCGGTCTCGAGACCGGTCTCGCTACAGCACTAAAAGCTATATGGTTTTCATGATAAAGTGTAAAATAGAAAATACCATGTAAAAAGGTCTATATGTGATGGGTTTCTATGGAAATGTTTGCTCTTTTAGGGGTTTTAATGCTCTCTACATCAAATATCTAACAATGCAATTTCATGTCACCAGACCAGTAAGACAGGATGCTTCCCAACTGTATTCACAGTGCATACCGTGCTGTCCGACACTCACCTAAAACTACATGTGTTAAATTGTGAATTCTGAAGTCATTTTACTGTGATTGACAGCCACATTTTCATCCTCAAGCCTGTTCATTGAGTGATATCCAGTCAAGAACGGGAGCACGCATGACAGACCCATAGTGTAGAGGTCTGAGAGTCGAGAGGACCGTCACTTAGGTTCGTTGTCACTTGGGGACGTAGCTTCTTTGGGGAGCAGAAGTCTTTCGGGGGTAAGGTTTGTTTTCACCCCTTGGCTCTTCGCCAGAGAGTCGAGATGACTGTTGAAAAAGTAGTTCATTGAGTGGTAGCATGGCTTACCCAAGGTTTAATTAACACACTACTACCACAACTACCAGCGCAAATACTACCTCAACCACCACCACCACTACATTGGGAAATGCTGCTCCCGAGTCCCCCCCCCCCCAACTAGGACGTTCTCGTAATTGTTATCCGATTGGGGCATTGAGTTTTAGGTAATGTTTCATGGCTTAAGCTAGCCATCTATAGGTACGTAATGCGTAATGCGTGAAAAAGGTCACATAGACCAGGGAGCTGTTAAATAACAGCTCCCTGCATAGACTTATAAAAGATACCCATCCATATGTCCGTGATGCGTAATCCGTTTTTGTGTCCGTCATGCGTATGCGTTTTGGAAAGCCTCCAGGGCCTTTCTTTTACGCATACGCACACCATACGGACAGGGAATCTCCAGAAATGTGACGTCATATAAGGGGATTACCGGGCCCTTTTTCGTAATATCTTCCTCAGTATGGTACAGAACCTGTTTGAACTGTTCTCTGGTCAAACGAAAGTACTTCTGGAAAGAGATGTCATCTAGTTCTAGGACTGATCCAATATTTATGCTTTCTCTTTTTGCTTTTTCTCTTTGCCCTTAGATCAGCGGTTCTCAAATGATGGGTCGCGACCTAAGTGTGGGTCGCCAGGTGTTTTCTGATGGGTCGCTAGCAGCTCTGTGGGTCGAGTGGGTCGCGTGGGTCGCAAACGATTTCTAGACTACAAGAGCCGCCGCATTCGTGTATTCTCGTGATGGACATTATGTACACTATACAGTGTATCACAAAAAAAAAAAACAATTTCCTCAACTTTAATACAATATCAGTGATCTTCATCAATAATTCACGGGCGATGAGAATTATTTAAATGTGTGTGGTAAGGAATGTATGATTGAGATACCGTTGATTGTCGTAACTAAAGGGGCGGTTCCTTTTCAAAAGTACCAAGATGGCAGACCTGTCTGTCGAACCTCCCCATTTAACCTGCTTGTACTGTGTATGTCTCTTGTGGTAGCCTATTCGATTTTTAAATGTGTGACTTGATAGCGGTATCGTGGGTCGGAGGGTGACAGTGGATACCCAGAAATGGGTCACGACAGAAGGGGTATGAGAACCGGGGCCTTAGATACACGAGGGCTAAAATTGTCAAAGCCCTTCCTCCTCTTCCTCTTCCTCATGCAAAAGTTTAAATTCTGACAGAATAGGAAGCATGGCGAATGTTGTCTGGTCTGATCTCTCCTGTCCCAACCAATGAAAACACAGAAAATTGGCGCACTGACGACTATATGTGCAGAGCATCACACATTTTTTACGCATTTATGGATAGGAGTTTTACGCATACGCACACGCATTACGCATACAAAATGAATACGCATACGCATTGCGCATTTACGTACCTATGGATGGCAAGCTTTAAAAGCGCCATCGATAATTTATGGGAAAATAATTTAGTTAAAATGGTCTGAATTATTTGTCTAGCCCCATAGGGGCTAGTCGAGTATTTTACTTCAGACCGCAGATGAACGCTTTTGAAAGCAAAGTTCCTTTGTATTGACATTATCAAAGGTAGTGGGACAAGCAATTTATAAGTACATTCATGCCCTTCAGAAACTGTGGTAATCCGTTAGAGGTGTGGAATAATCCACAATCGCTCAAATGCTCTCTTCGCGTGGACGGCTCCACTGTTGAATGGACGGCCTACCATTACATAATAATAAAAACACAAGGCAATGACAAAACTTTGAATATCTCAACTTCATGTTGAACGGTAACCACACGTATTTATAGGTCCATTGAAGAGAGCTACAATGGTTGTGTGCGCATGATGGATGTGGAGATAAGCAACAGGTGACGACTGTACAAAGAGGATCCATGAATTCTGAAAATTTCTGGGCTTGTCTCTCATCCTTCCTTTTGTCCACTTTGCAGAAGTTTCCCCTGAAATAACCTCCTACTTAGCTTATACAAATATCATACTTTAAAAGTAGCTCAACGAAATAAACACATTTCTAATAGAATCGAGCATTCCTTCCTGTTTATGGCAATGAAAGTTCAACGGCTATACATACTTCCATGCACTCTACCTACAATTATATATTTGTTTGTTAAGAATTAATTTGGTAGGAATAATGTTATGATGTTACTACTCCATTCCCCACCCGTCCCATTGGTATTTTCTCCAAAGAAATCACTTGAAACCTTCACTCGCCACTTGTAATGGCGTGTTTTGGTTCTCTGCCGCACTCACCTCTCTCAGTAAATTGTACAGGGGTTCAGACAATCCTCAATAAAATTAGTGGGGACATTTCCCGGCCTGCAAAATATCGTCATGATGTTTTTCCTTCCACCTTTTCCTCAATGTTAAAAAATAAAGAGAACGTTATTTTCTTAAGCACCTGTTTAGCATTCGCCTTCAGAATAGCCTTGTTGAAGACTCCGGTATTGAACTTGTTAACACTTCAGTACGTTGTTTGGAAACTTCTGTGAGCACGCCCTCTTTCCATGTTCAGATTTCAGTGATGACGAAAAACTCGAGAACAGAGAACGTACCGTTCAGTTAACAAGAGCCTCCGTAGCAGCTCCCTGATTAGAGTATTTTCGCCCCTGGCTCTTCGCCAGAGAGTCAGGGGACTTTTGGAAAAAAAAAGAGTATGTAAGGAATAAAACATTTACGTATGTCTTGATCGAGACCACGGTACCTTCAAAACAACACTGTAGTGGGTGTTGGGACTCAGTGCTCCGGATATTATACGCTACTTCTTGAGGATTCACAAGTCTCTATAAAAGGGTGTAGGAGAAGATCTCGTGATGAATAACTGTTAAAGGTTTATAACAGGTAGTCGGAATTTGGGGTACTGAGATCCTTTATAGGTGGCAATGAGTGAAGGGATGGTGTTTTATTTGCACCTGAAATTCTTTTTAGCACACTGCACTAGGCCTACAACAAAGTGGAATGGGACTAAAGAATTATGCGAGGGTACGGAGAGCACATTAGTAGGACACCATGATTGGACGTCAAAGTAATTGGTTAGCAGTGCTGTAGTACTCGAGACCGGTCTAGGACTCGAGACCGGTCTCGAGTCACGATTTTAAGGACTAGGACTCGGAAGGCAAGGACTTGGACTCGGTCTCGTACAGTCCGGATTCGTGACTCGGCTCTAAATTTCTCGAGACCGGCAGAATGTGGGAATAATTTTTATGTAATTAATCCGTTGTCACATAGCTTTACCTTGTCCTCTGCAGTTTCTATATAAAAAGTCCTACGGTTAAAACTTACATGGGGGTCCTTAATTATTTCCGTTGGTGGCCTATATGTTTAATCAGAAAGATCTCACTGGCCACGGCCAGACGCGTATCCTTAAGTTTGGGCTCATTTGAAATGGATAGCGTTTCACCTGAATGTGTGGTTTCTAGGGGTCCGTTGAAAGGTCCCTTGTTCAGAGCAGCACCGAATGGAATAAAAAGGGCGTAGCCCCGGAAGTTCTGAGGGTATTTACAAAATAGTGGACATAAACCTGAATATTTATCTACCCTATCTGTAAATGACATTAAATGCTCACTCAATTGATAATCACAAGTATTATCTGACCATTAGGCCCAGTACAGGCATGACAGGGTGGGTAACAAATAATGTCAGATTAAATGGCGCATATCGTTTCTGCAAAGTTTCTGAGAAGGTGGTTTGGCGTGACTTTATCTGAGCGGAGCGTCACTATCTGTTGGCTCGTATAGCGTAACAAGAATATTTTTGCCTAAAAGCCTCCTAAATTGCCATCAGCGGCAAGTTACCAGGCTGCAAAAGTTGTACCTCGATACCGTACGTATTCTTTATTCTGAAATATCATTATTTAGAAATGCACAGTTCAAGTACAAAAGGCAAATAAGAGGAAAAAAATAATATTTGGCCTATGTATGTTTCTGCCAAATGTAATATGGTCTCCTAAGATTTTGAAAGTTCATTTCAACTGGCCTGTCAGCTTCCCCTCACCACCACTGGATTACATACGTCAAACTGTATGGCCCGTCGATTTGACTGCAGCCTGAGTGAGCATGTGAGTAGGTGGGTGTGGGATTATTGGATTATGGTACGATTTGCACACAGGGATGTAGCAGAGGGATTGGTGATGGTATGTAGAAGGTGAAATCAAGGTGGGTTTCAAACCAGAGAATTCCAGCTGTCGTAGTCCAAACAGGTCAATCTATGAACTTTAATTTAACCAAGATGTAGGTCTTTAATTTAACCAAGATGTAGCTAGACACCTCACTTCTAGCTCCCCGCCCTCCCCCTTGATTCCAAAACTGATGTGTTTTTCGGTTGTCGGCACAATTGCTTTGTTGACAAATTTTTATCCCAAATATGCGCCCTCTTTACAAGCGTTCGGTACTAGTCACCCTTAGGAGAGCGAAACGGTTGGAGAAATGAGGCACATTCTCGCTCTCACGCAAAGAGTACCATAGGTACATCTGCGGGTGCAGGGCCCGTTGGGTCCGGAACATTTACAAAAAGGTATCGATATATTCCGATTCAAATTTAATTAGCAGAGCAATGAACTCAAGAAAATTTTGACAGTTTGCAACAATTTTTAATAGAAAATATTAAAATCTCGAACGCAGAGTTGTAGCCAAGTCATTTTTTCTCAAGTCAAGTCCCAAGTCCTCTACCTTCAAGTCAAGTCAAGTCTCAGTCATTTAACTTCAAGTCAAGTAAGGTCATAAGTCATTTTCACCAAAGTTAATTCAAGGCACAAGTCATTTTCGCTCAAGTCAAGTCACAAGTCATAATTTTCAAAATGAAAAATTTAGTAAGCCTATAAACTAGACTGCAGTCATAGACAGAGTCTTAATATGGAGACCAGGTGGTAGATCTTGAAAAATTTTAATCCAAAGAAGTCACAGGTTGACTTTCTTTTGGAAAATTTACGAAATATGCTCTGTCCATTCTAACAAACATCCAAGCAACAACTTCTCAGAACAAGAGCAATCAATGGATCACATAAGCTTTAAGCAATCACTCTTAGTAGCTAACAATACGTGATAGGGATATATTGCGTTTGTTTTACATATATTTTCATATTTTTAAGCCAAAATTCATAGATACAGAATGATAGACAATTCAAAATATGACAGTACGGTAGCTTTCTTTTCAAGAAATCGCTGGCTCTCACTGAAAGAAATTCAGTTACTTATTACACAAAAATAATATTTTTCACCCAAACTTTCAAAAATTCAAATGATGCAACATATATAACTCTTATTGCATAACATTTTGAGGAGATAAAGCTATTGCTAGAGTTTATTGGTGACGGATACTGCACAGTTGAACAATGATTAAAGGTATTTCCAGTCCTTTGTATACATGTTGATACATTTTAAACGCAATATTTCCAAAATAAGTTCTTACGGAAATGGAATAGGTTTAAAAGTAAGAAGGATATTCCCCAAACATAACACCACTCACTATTTTTGAGTTATATGGGTACCCTGCATAACACTGATAACAGCATACTGAGCATAATGTGTCAAACTTTTTCCAAGTGGTGATAGGTTTTCTGTGAACCTGTGTAAGGCCACCATTAAACTGAATGTATGCTTAAAATAGTAAAATAGTTGAAATATGCCTGCTATTTTCCTTAAAGATTCATGAAACCTTTTCAATGAATTATACTATAAAAAAGATTTCAGAAAATTTCTGACAAGCAGCGTTGATGATGCTATGATTCTCTCTCATCGCGTTAGGAGTGGGTGTATGATTATGATCGACCGTACGTTTCCACACAAATATGGAAATGCCTTGATGATGGGGGAGGGGGAAATGCTAAGGGCAGCAGGGGCCTCTTGGAAACTAGTATTTTTTATATACGCTGGAGCTTTAGAAGATGCTAAACATTTACCACCGTGCTCTTAAATAAGTGTTCACAAAGTGGAGATAAAATGAGTACAAGTATTACTCCTCCTTACAGCCTTGAAGTGCACTGAAATATTCGTAATTTCAATTGCTCGATGCCAGCAAAATGCATCAAACAATGTAACTGTTCATTTGCTTCTTGGAAGACCCCTGACGGTCTGACCCCTTGTCTTGGCCATTTGACTGATAAATAATCATTACTGGCTACCCTATCCCAGAATTGCAAAGGTCGCAATGCCTTATATTGCTGTATTGTACATAATATTAAATTTCATAAAAGAATGTTTGCCGTTTGCGAACTAATCTTGTCACGCATGTTTTATAGACACAGGTTTTCTTTTATTTTTATCTATATTTGTAGACATGAGGGTTGGCAGTTTTCCCAATTCCTTGCTGTCGCAATGCCTTATATGTAATATTAAATTTCAGAAAAGAATGTTTGCCGTTTGCGATCGAATCTTGTCACGCATGCTTTATAGACATAGATTTGCTTTTATTTTTATCTATATTTGTAGACATGAGGGTAGGTAGTTTTCTCAATTCCATGCTGTCGCAATGCCTTGTATGTAATATTAAATTTCAGAAAAGAATGTTTGCCGTTTGCGATCGAATCTTGTCACGCATGCTTTATAGACATAGGTTTTCTTTTATTTTTATCTATATTTGTAGACATGAGGGTAGGTAGTTTTCTCAATTCATTCTGTGCAAGCAACGGTGAAATTGGCAATTATTCGAAAAATGTTGGAAAGTACTGATTTACACTAGCTATAAGTGCGACGTGTGCTTGTAATAAGGGGTGAGCCTTGTAAGGTATACCACATGGGTTCGAATGATTGACTCAATTATGGTGCTACATTACAGATGTACTTTTTAACCCTGAGTGTCTTTTCAGAATCGTCTCACTCGCGGCACAACGCAATCTCGAATACATGAAGAAAAAGTTTGCGCTCTGTTGTTACTTAATTTTGCGGTGAAGAAATTCATGCTTAGCTACACTCAGCGACAGCATTATCATTTAATGTCGCCAAGTCAAATATGTTCAAGTCAAGTCGCAAGTCATTTATCTTCAAGTCAAGTCAAGTCGCAAGTCGAGAAAAAGTGCGACTCGCTTCTGACTCGAGTCCGACTCGAGTCCGAGTCAGAGACTCGATTCAATAACTCTGCTTGAACGTTTAAAAATGACAACCACCCAACCTCCAGTCACAGCTTTCCCGCCGACACCGATCTTCCCAACAGACCTGTTCTTCAATTTCTGTCTTTCCGCCAATACAAAGTAAGGAAGGAAACAAAAGCAGTACCATGTTCTGCATACAAACAGTAACACCACATGACAAATAAAAGAAGGCCAATCGCGCACTGCCATGCCAGAACCTACATCATAACACACAGGGGCGGGATTTGGTTTGTGAAAGTGAGGGGGGGGCACGCTCTGTTGAAAAACCAAACGGGGCCGAAGGCTCCGCGAGAACGCTAAGCGCTCCTTGGAAGACGTGGGGTCTAGGCACCATCCCTAGGGCCCTGGTGAGACGACGTCCTGGTGGTGGTCCAAAAGCAACGCCCCCTGAAGCCCTGAGGTATTAAAAGAATTAAAACCATTATAATGAAGCATTTGGCTATCATAAGGTTCATCGGATGTGCACTATAAACAGATCAGAAGAGTCCCATTTTGACCTTTTTAATAAAACCCTTAATTAGAAATGATCTGGGACCAGGGACCCCTCAAGTTTTTCATTACTTGTGAAAAATAAGATAGTTTCGAAGATACATGTTTAAGCATAAATTTGTAAGGACGATGAAGGTTGAGGGTGATGGTGTATAATACTTTTCAATATGAATGAAATGTTAAGGGTAACTCTTACAGAGGCATGGCCATGGGTTTCCATAGTAAAAGATGCCAGAGAAGCAATCTTGATTGGAGCCTGCACCTTCGTGAGGTGTGTCCAGGGAAGAGTTTAACTGCGAGTGCCGAAGGTGAGAAGCCGGAGCGTAGGGATCCTTCCCAGAATTCTTTTTAAATTTGATGGCTTCTGGGGCCATTCTGGACCATTCTAGAGTAAACCCCGGGTCCCCAGGGATAATTTGAAATGCTAACAGAATACTTTTGTTATCTTGGTTGCAAATTTCAGATAGTGATATTCGGTCAATTGAATGAAGATGGTGGAAGTTGGTGTGGTAAGTGAACAGCAGGAGGGGTTGTAAGGGTTTTGAAATAGTAATTTACTCAAGCACTGATCCTACAGGAATAATATAGACACAATTCCACCGTCAAAGATTCTACTAAGGAGTACGGAGAGTGGTATTAACTCCCACTGAGCTCACGCGAAGCATGCCAAAAAATGTATTGAGAATCACGATTCCCTATATACACGGGTAGGTTTCTGAGTTGTTCATGGAAGAACCATACATGGTGGGTGTAATGAAGTACACTTAATACTCTGAGTAACCCTAATTTCAGGGTTTCATGTCATAAAAGTGTGGCTGGGAGCCGCACAACCATGCTTTGGAAGAAATTTTAATGAAAGTACCTATAAAACCATTCACTTACAATTGCCCCTTGCTTCCCCACCTTTGAGATCCGCCACTGTATTAGTTAGTACTCATTGCGGGTGCGCGCGAAGTGCTTCAAGAAAAAAATTGTGGCATTGTTTGATGTTTGAAATTAATATTTTTCCTTCATTTTACACTGAAAAATTGACCATAATGTTAAAAATTTCCTCATAATTTCTCTGGTCTCTCATTCTTTTGTTCATTTTTTAGGAAAAAGTGGGGGCAAGTGCCCCTGCTTGAAATTGCCCCTTCGTTATCCGCCTATAATAATACACAACAACATTGTGTAAAAGGCAGTGTAAATATTGATCATTTGTAAATTCCTGTTTCTTATTGTAAACTTTTGCGTAGGGGGACTCGGACTCGGAGCTTGTGACTCGGACTCGGTCTCTGGCTCGAATGTCAGTGACTCGGTCTCGGACTCGGACTCGGCGAGTGAGCACTCGGACTCGGACTCGGAAGGTGGGGACTCGACTACAGCACTGTTGGTTAGTAGGGAAAGTAACGAAGAGCGGTTCAAAGCACTAGTGCTGAGTAAAGTTTTTCCCTCTGTGCGGAAAAAACTGTATTAATGTTTCCGAAACGAACAGAAAACCATAAAAAAAAATCGATTTAAATATTGGCGTATGAATAAACACGCGCACAGATTAGCGATAGTGGAATAGACGACGCTACTGCTGTATTACGCAAGATTTCGTCTTCCTAGAGTACGGACCGATAAATCCAGGGATTAACCAACACTTTTTCTTCCATATGAAATCAGTGGATTACTTGAGGGAGGCGTAAAAGATGAAAAAATACAAAAGACGCTTATTTGGGATCTGTTTTGGAAAGTATTAATAAGAATCGGCACGGAAACTACAATTTCCCCTCCACCGTTTTCAGAATGTTGAGAAAACAAAGCGTTCAGTTTATTCCGAAGTACTCGACCTGACATTTGCCTTCAATACGACATTAAAGAGAGGTGTGAGGACAGAGTGTCGAGGATAATTTTGCTCAGGACTGTAGCTAGCTGACGGGGAATGTAATGCCTTTGATGGTGCAAGCACCGACTAGAGTGGCCAAGTGGTTAGAGCATCCGACTTGCAGCCGGAAGGTCTAGGGTTCAAATCCTGGCCGGGTCATACCAAAGACTTTAAAAATGGAACCTACTGCCTTTGTGCTTGGTGCTCAGCATAAGCAATGGAGTAGGGAAAACAAGCCAGTGAGCCACAACTGGAAAAAAGGCCGTGGTCGTCTCGACTTGAACCACGTGGTTGGAAACTGGGACGTTAAACCTCATCTAACTAACTAACATGATGGTGTAAGCGTTACAACACATGAGACGATCGGTATGTATTGTTTGAGAGCGGGGGTTGAGGGCGCTGTTCTGCTGCTCCCACTCCTAGTATTCCTGTCCCTCAAATTGTGCCTGTTTTCTGACGTTGTGGACTGTTTCGCTTTTCAGTCTGCTCATATGTTGGCTATGGTGTTCGTGTGGAGCGATAGCGTTTTTCGTGATTCTTCAGTCGATTTTCGTTATTTTCTTTACTGGCATTTTCGGAATGATTGCCATACTATGGATCCTAGTCTCAGGCCTGTGCCTATTGCCTAATGGTGTAAGTACTTTATCTTATAAATATTTTTCAAAGCCGGTCACAATACACTGTTCGTCATTTATCCTTAGTGAACCGCTTCACTGCGTCTCTATGACGTCGCAGCTTTCAGGTTTGTCACCTTTGCTTAGGATCAAGTATCCTCGGAATGAGCTTTTCGCAATTCGAGCAAGTGTCAATTCTTCACTGCCCGGTCATGTGTCAGAAACTTTGAAGTTACATGGCCGTCTCCGTATGAGAAGTAGACGTTCAGGTTCTCACATCCAGAAAAGAACTCCTAAAAACTCTCTCTGGAATTGCTGGGTTGGAATTAGTCAAGATGTGATATCATCTAATGATGGGACTGAAAACATTAACCTACCCATTTGTGTTGTATCTGACGAAATCGGAGTTACAACTATAAAAAATAATAATAAAAAAACTGCAAAACATCGAGTTGTTTGCGCAGACGACCTTATAAGCGTTGGAACCAATCATGACACCCATATCTCTCTGACAAAGGCTACTCCATGTTTACTCAACTTTCAGTCACTCGAAAGTAAAGCAGATATCATCGGAGAGAATGTTACAGAACATGATTTTGGGTCAGTACTGATGACGCTGACAATACCATGGTAACTGGCAATCTTACCCCACCTGGATGTGCGTTTCTTCACCGCCCCCTATCTGCCAGGGGATACGGTTGTGAATTTTTGCACAATACCAAATTCGGGATCGAGGATCATTATCCCCTGACCTCATTTGAGAGTCTTGAGGTGCACCTAAGTTTAGCTGCCATGAATATGCGTTTCATTGTTACATACCGTACACCAAACTGCTCCCCATCATCGTTTTTGTCCAATTTTTTCTATCTTGGCATTCTGCTTACAAAATCTGAATGGCTTATTATAGCTGGCGATATTAATATCCATATGGATGTAACGACTGATACCCACACCAGAAAACTCAATAAAGTGTTCAGTTTGGTATCACTCAATATGTAAATGAGTGTACCCATGTTAATAGCCGTGCTAACGACGTTGTCTGTGGAAGTGAGCGTGATGACGCAGTGTATGATAGTGAGGTACGACACATGCTTGATGATCACTTCGCCATTCCTTTAATCTTCAAAAACTACTCAGAGAAACGTAAGGTAATTCACATATCGCAAGTATAAAGCGATAGATAAAGATCTCAAATGCAACATTCAGTCATTATTGTCCCATGGCCAAGTCCCATAAGAAAACCGGAGAGCTCGTGTATGATTACGTTTTACGTAACCTCATGGAACAACATGCTCCAGCGACAATTAAACGTGTTACGCTACGTCCACTTTGTCCTTGGTACAGCAATGATTTGCGTATTACCAAGATAAAAAGACGAACTTAAAGGCAGAGAAGTTGTAGAAGCGTACTTGCTCCCTGGAACATCGTCACTTACTGCGCAAAGCGAAAATTGAAGTAAATAGCCTTCCCTTAAGCTCTCTTATCATAGAACTAGGATCGACGAAAGCAATTTGACTAAAACTCTGTTTTCTGTTGTTTGTGAGCTTCTCCATACAAAAGCTGAACCCATCTTTCCAAAGTGTAATTTGAATTTAGAACTCACTTAGCGTTTTGCTGACTTTTTCAGTAGATAAGATAAAAAGGTAAATCATATAAATCACCTTTATTAACCCCACTCGGGTAAAGACTCATCTGCGGTAAGAAATACAGTAAAAATAAAACAAAAAAGATCACAGACAAATACAAGTGTAAATAAAATACATTTGTACAGAGTCAAAAGGCAAAGGGTAAATACATATAACAGAGAAACATAAAACAGGTAAGAGAATAAGACTCGAATTTTCAAGCACATATTGTCTGACGGATTTAAGCGTTGGATCTCCTTCCCTGACAACTCCCTGCCCGTACACGGCCCTCATAAACTAATTCAACAGAGGACAGACTTCTCCTTATGATTTACTAGCTCTATTAAGAATAACGTTTATAACATTCAGTTGAGTTTTACCTCCCCAACATGATAGACAGTAAGTCCAGACCCTACACAGATCACAGAATTATAAAATAGGGCAAGAACGTGTGGATTAATGTTGAAAGAGTTAAGTTTACGAAAGCAGTAAAGCCTTGGCTTACAACGTTTGTCTACATTGCTAATATGTTCTCCCCAGTTTAGTTTATTATCAAGCATGGACGGCGATCACGGGGGAGGGGGACGGGGGACATGTTCCCCTCAATATTTTTATTGGGGGACATAATATCAAATATTTAGAGGTATGCAGAAAAATAAATGTTGTTACACACATTTTCGATATGAATAGTTGTGACATTGTAATGGCAGCTGGGGAGAACTTTAGATCAGTAATATGTGATCTGTGTACCTCTAAAATCCACCAAATCGCTTGGCTTCCAGGGACTTCGCTCCTGGACCCCAACAGGGGACCTATGGAGGTCCCCTGTACCCCTGGCTTGAGGCGCAAAGTGTTCACTCAAGTAGGTGTCTCCCCCAATAATTTTAACAGACCGCCGCCTCTGTCGTCAAGTACAACCCTCGAGATATTTTTAACTATTGACCCGTTCAACGACACTGTGTTTTCTTATCGCATCATCTGGTAAAACATTGTTTCGTTCTGAAATGAAACAGTCAAATATCATCTCCTTCGTTGTGGTAACGTTCAGTTCTAGGAATTTGTCATCACAGTAATTAACAAATTTCCTAATCTGATCAAATTACAAGTTAATTTCATTAAAGACTAAAAAATTAAAGCAGTATTATCAGCGAATTTCACCAAAACACAATGTGGATAAGTTGAACGAATGTCGGAAGTGTAAACTGTGAATAGTAAGGGGAAAGAAACCGTTCCCTGAGGGGCACCAGTACTACAATGGATGATATCTGAATATGTCGAACCACCCAATCTCACATACTGATAGCGGTTACAAACTAAGTGCCCATCCTACACATGATTTAGGAATACCTTTTAAGTCTGAAAGTTTTTCAGGTAAGCGGTATGGCTGTATGGTATTGAAAGCTGAAGAGAAGTAAAAAGACATGACTCAAGCAGATACTTTGCCAAACCTTGAGTGTGCTAGGTGAGCATAAAGTTTGTCTAATACATAAAATATGGCATCTTCTCCATGACGAACTTTGGAATAGTAAGCAATTGCAATGGGTCCATTTGGCTAGAAATTAACGGTTTCAATTAAGTCTTTCACAAGTTTTCATAGCAACGTAAGTGAGGGCAATGGGTCGAAGATCATTCATGTGGGAAACACTTTGCTTTTTGGGAACAGGAATGATACAAGACTGTTTCTAATGGAAGGAACGGACTGAATGAGAAATCACAATAATTGAAAGTATAAGCGTAAATGGAAGCTAAATGGCGTGAGCACGTTTTAAAAACTCTGGGTGAGACCTTATCCAGTCCAGCAGATTTAGAGGCATCAATTTGTAAAAATTTGTGCCGGACTTCCTCCTCAGTGACATTCAAAAATGACTTGAAACCCTTTGAACTTGAAAATAAGAGGTCCTCAACCTTAAATGTGAAGTCGTGATTATCAAAACGACAATAAAACTTATTCAAGTCATTTGCATAGTCAAATGAACAATTCGGTAAAACATCCGGCATTTGCATTTTTGTTAATATAGCCACTCATTCACGTCTCATGTTATTATTAGTAAAGTGACTTTGTAAGTATGCTTTTCTTTCCCTTAACGCTCTATTCATTTCCTTCTGTATCGCTTTAAGTTCATTTCTATTTCCTCTCCCGAACACCTTTCTTACGGCCAGTACAAAAATTCGCAACATCAGGCTTGGATTTCATACACAGACTGATCAGGAAATATCGCCAAATGTGGAATGTGATGTATGGTGAATTAATTCCATCTCTGAAGGAGTTTTAACCAGCTTGTGTTGATGAAGTACCTGCAGCTATTTCTTGTGGCTCAAATTCAGCGTGTGCCTGATGAATAGATGAATAGATCCAATCCCTAATCCTCGTCTAAAAGAATGTGATATTCAACTAGGCCCAGTCATTTGAAATTGTTAATTCGGCTTTCTCCACGAGCATTTTTCCATCTAGTCTGAAGACAGCGCTTGTTAAAAATGTTTTGAAAAAAGCCTCCCTGGATAAGGAAAATATTAGCAACTACCGTCTTGTCTCTAACTTACACCATTCCTTTTAATGTTATGGAAAAGATAGCAACGTCTCCGTTAAATGACCACCCGATGGAAAATAATTTTCATGAAAATATGTAATCTGCCTATAGAAGGTACCATATCACTGAAACAGCTTTATTAAAGGTCCATTTTGATACCCTTAAAGCTATTGATAGGAAAAAAATGGTGCGTCATTGGTAGGTCTCTCTTAGTGCAGTCTTTGACACCATCGATCATAATATCCTCATTCAACGTCTGAATAGCTTTGGAATAAATGGTGCTGCCCTCGATTGGTTTCGCTCGTACATCGCAGCCAGATCACAATGTGTCATCATGCAGAATGAATTGTCTAAACTATCCATGCTTCCTTTTGGTGTTCCACAAAAGGGTCTGTTCTTGGATCCATCCTGTTTATACTACATACGAAGCCTCGGTCGATATTAGTAGGAAACATGGAATAAATGTTCATTTGTATGCGAACGACACACAACTTTATCTGCCGTACAACCTCGTAGATCCTGAAGTTGCTAAGCGTGCTGTCAGTTGAACGAAATTGTGTCTTTTGGACGTAAAGGGGTGGATGACGGACAATAAACTGAAATTAAATGAAGATAAGACTGAAGTCTTGATTATTACACCTTTTTATCACAAACATAGTAATTTGGATGAGTGTGTTAAAGGGAAACAATTGTACAGCTTTCTAAGCAATTTAGAACACATTTTTCCAAGCATTGTGATACCATTAACAACTAATATAACTCAATATCTTATTTAACACGAACTTTCAAAAATATTTTGAAACTCACTAAACGCCACTGCGTAGGAAGTCATGATATTGTGTTATTACCCATAATGCAACGGAACTGTGATGTCACACCTGCACCTCGCCTCGGATTTTTCAACAACTGCTTGTGTAGTTTGTAAGCACACACCTACAGTATTCACGGTAACGTCAAAACTATCTTTAATTTTCAAAAATGCAGCGGTTAAATTTGCCATTAAAATCCAGAAATCTGTAGCCTATATTACTATCTAATATCATCATACAGCCTTCTTCTAACTTGATACGATTTTTAACCAGTTAAAAAGTTCGAGAAAATCCTTCACCCTACACTTATATAAGTGCAGCTCGAAATCCATATTGACTCTATATGGCATATCACACACATGCATGGTACTGACCACTGCACTGTATCGCCGTAGTCTGAAGGGATGCGATCATACTTGTCAAAACGTTTTAGATTTTTCTGAACTCTCAACAACCAATCTGCCAATAAAATTTGTAAAATTCAAAGTAAAATATTCAAACAATACACAGAAGTCTCTTACCAGACAAAATGCGTCTGATTGAAGCTTACTCAACCAAAAAGAAATTCTGTGCCTGTTACCGATAGCTCGAGGCAGCCATGATGGGAACACATCGCGGAGAATGGTTAGGCTTGCTTCCGGTAGACTCAAATACAACTGTCGACTGACATTTCAAGGTGTTGCTGAAAGAATGCGGCCATTACTCCACCCAGGGAGCTGGAAGACATGGAGATTGCTCGCTGGTAAAATCCTTCGTACCATGTGCTTAGCCGCCGTCATAAAAATGCCCATTGGGAGTATCAATCATTCCACACAGCCTCCCACACACAAGTTGGTGCTCAAGGACACTCATATCCTGCAGAGCAGTGGCAGTTTGTTCACTGCTTATAGTGTCAAACTGATTCATAAACGATCTGTAGGGTCAACTATGGAGGTTATGACAGATACAGGATTACTGTATTTTGTAAGGACTAGCAAATCTATGAAAGTACAGTAAGAGGATTTTAATTAAAAATTCAGTTGCTATAACAGTAAGTACTGAAACACAGGAAATTACAAAAAGACAACATTTAAGGATCAAATCCACCACTTAGTATTGAAGTTATATACTGCATCGATCAAGCACTTTTCAAAACTGTAGACTGAGCTACAACTGTATAAGGTTTCAAATAAAACAGACTAACCCATAAGAGGGCAAGGATGCAAATAATGGGGAATTTTCAGTTTTCATTACAGTAAAAACATTTCCAAGTTGTTGAAGGAAAATACTTCACAGACCTTACCTATATATTTTACTGATATTATAAAGGAAAGGAAAAAGAATAGAAGAACTTCCCTGGCTTTCAGCTTGACAGTACTAAGTACAATGTACTTCCCAAGACAGGCTTGACACTGAGAGCCATGAGCCAGATCCCCACCCCCTTCCCTTAGCACTAAAAAAGTATGTTGCATTGAGCTTTAAATGCCCCCTACCAGCTTTGTCAAATCTTTAGTTTCAGTAGCTACCACAGGCTACATGGTGGATTCATAAAAATATGTAGAGTTCACAACTTCTTGTCCTCCCCACCCAGGCCCGAAGCCAGACAAGATTCTGTAGGGGGCGAAATAGCTTCCAGGGGGGATTTTTAGGGAGACCAAATATGTAAAAATGCATTAAGTTGATGGCAACTTGAAAACTAGGGGGTGAAAAATTTTCAAGGGGGCTTTGCCCCCTTGGCTTCCCCTTGGCTATGGACCTGTCCCCATCCCCACCCAACAAATATTGTATTCTCCCAAAGCTGATTTTTTTTTCAAAGTTGATAAACTCACTATGGGCCTGGCATTATCTGCCCTTCTCACTTAAAATGATTACAATATTTTTACTGTTCTGCCTAGAAAGTTAAACACAATTAAACATGTACAAGACTGACAATATGACACCTATTTATTCAAAGTATGTCTTGAAAGATTTCTGAAACTGAGGCAAGCATAGTTTACCTTGCAGTACTTAACATACTGTAATTTACAGTATTTCAAGATTTTTGTAAATATCTAGTACAGGTACTCTTTTCAATTCTGAACTTGCATTTCTGGGGACAAGTTACATATTAAGCATTTGTATGCTATCTAATTTTCCTAACTTCATGTTCCTTTGGGAATAGCTAAAACAATTAATGAAAAACATTTTGAAGGTTTTTAATGCCTACAGTACAGTATGCTTACAGTACCTGACAAAAGAAGTACTACACAACATGGGAATACACTGAAAACAGTATGCCACTCACCCTTTCAAGAGAAAATTGGTTTCATGTCATTCAACAAAATATTCTTGATATTTAAATCACAAATTAGCGGCCTTTCTTCTGTCATACACTGAGCATGGAGGAAAAGTTTCTGATGCAAGAAAGATAAAACCTCTCTGTGAGTTCTAATGTAAGCTACATAGAGTAAAGAGTATGAGCACAATACAGGCGAGTGTGCTTTTGAAGTACAATTTAATACTGAAAAGGTCTTGATGAGAAAGGTCCTGATGAGTTAATGGAGCTGCAAACTCAGGAAACTAAACATAAAAATTGCAGAAGGTTTGATTCAATGAAAATATAAATCCAGAGGAAAATTCCATCAAGCACATGTACAGTAGAATATGGGTCCATATAGACCATTGAAGTATGGTGAAAATGTTGCACTTGTGTTCTGTAATACTGTATAACAATGAAATCTTCACTCAGACCAGATGCTGGAGGACCTATACTGTAATTAAATGTCTAAATTGGCAAAAATAAAAATTGGGAAAATGCTTCATTGTAAAGTGGTTTTTCAGCAATGAGATCGAAGCATTTTCCACCCTCTGGGTTACCTTCCAACCAGTAGTGTACTTTAAAACTGTAGCTCTTGACCAAGCTCCATAGTCTGTTTTTAGACCTGCATAGTACGTGCTGTAGCATATGCAGTAGGAATACAGTACTGCTTCACCTGGTGAAAAGTTCCTTTACTCTTCTTGGAATTAACCAAACAGTACCATTTTCCAAAATTTCACAAAGTCATAGCCCACTTTAGATGCACTGCTGATAAAAATTATTTGCTGCAATTTTTAATTTGCTGAGTGTTTGCTCACTAGTGTTGGGTGATGATAGAGGGTAAATTACTTCCATAACTTAGCTATTAAACTCCATCCTTCCAAAATCACACTCTGGTTTTGCTAGGCATGAACAATAAATTGCACATAAAAGCATCTCAAGTTCTATCACTATCAGCATCTGCAAATAAAAATGACGAAAAGTAATTTACGATAAAATCATTCATTAGGATGGATATATTGACAAAGTGGAGTAAATTGCAGAATAGCTCAGATTTGAAACCTCTGTTTGGAAAAAGCCTGATAAGGCTAAAGAATCAAGACAACAAATGTAATTTAACGACTCATGTGAGGTTATTGCAATACTATATGCTTTGGCTATGATTGAGGTACCATTGCTGGTTACCTTTAAAGATGTTACAGGGATATGCAATAAGTAGTTGATTTGTTTTTGTAATCTTGAAGGAAAATTGATATTCAGTAAAAATCCAAATCCTTCACCACAATAGTATTTTTAAGAGGCTACTGGGATACTTAGTCAATAAATTTCATGGCACCTTCAAAATACCTGCCTACAAACTTAGCCTCAATCATCAGGCTTTTCATAGGATGTACTATGTAAATTGACTAAATTCACGAAAATATGAAGCATAAATTTACTCTACCCAAGGCAACTTGCTGAAAGTATACTTACTACTAAGCCATAGGGCCCTTAAAGGCTTAATAATCATTCCAGTTTCTCTAAACACAGTTTTTAGGCTTGGACTAGGCCTCGTTTCTAATCTAGCCTATTTCTTGAATTTGAAAAGACGTTTTGTAGTGTTGTCAATCACATGCACAACACTAACAACATCTGTCACTGTGGAAACCCTTTTGAGAATGGAAAAAGTGCCAAAAAGATCGTCATTTTTGGCAAAGGTGTCGCTTGGTGTCGCTCATATGGCTTATACCATTGAATACTCTACAAGTACCCTTTTCGCGACATACTATCGTTAGCTTTAGGAACTCACCGGAAAATGGTCAAAATTGGCTTAATCTGAGGCTAAATTTTGCAAGTTTTTCATCTTTTTGGAACTCTTAGTGCCTTTGAATAGAATGACATAACTCACCGTAGGAAAATCGGATTAAAATCGGACTTTTTGTGTCTTTAAAGTAAAAAGTCTGTCTATCACTGCACATCCATACTAGAACAGTGTAAACAAAGCATATTTACTGCGCAGCCGTAGTATGCATGCAGTGAGTCCTGCAGTTGTGAATGAGAAGAATCTTAGTGACTGTGATTACGTAATATATCCTGTCCTGTGGCGGATAAGCACATCGACTTCAAAGGAACTGTTATTGCTCTCAAGGGACAGAAGGAGTGGAAGGAATGTCCAAGGGATAAGTCAAGAGGGAAACATCAAATTTTTACGAGGCAATTGGTTATTGACAGACTTTTGAGAGCGAGCAACCTCCATGTCTTCCAGTGTCTTCCAGCTCCCTGCTCCACCAAATATGCAATAATCGATATCATACTTCACAGTTTCTACGCAAAATCCTCATTATATGCACTAAATCAGAAAAAATCACATGACTTTCGTCTTGAACGAATGCCAGGCCCTAGCGAATACGTACAGGTTTTTTGTTTTAAGGAGAATAGTGTTTCCATAAATTAGACAAAAATTTCCCTCAGTGGATCAGAGTTTCCTTAAGTTTTCATGACTACTACCGGAGAGTTGAATCTCTTAATGTTCTTATGGTAACATAAGAGTAAAAACAGATAATCATCATTTACGTATAGAAATCTTTATGAAGAACTATCCAAACACCGCATGAACACAGCCCTTCAGCGTGATACCATGGGCTCGGAAAATGGAACCACTGAAAGAGTATTCCTTGATAGCATCCTCTTGCAATACTACGAAAAATAAATGGGCAAGAACTATTTAGTATTTTTAGCTGTGGGGCATAAAAAATCCCACAGAAGTTTTGGTTATACTTTCTATATTTTTTATGATTTAAAATACATAAATTTGAAATTTTGAACCACCACTCAGAAAAATTAAGAAGGCCTCTTTAAATCTATTTGAGCTGGCAACATTTTGCTCTGGAAATCGTGAGGTGCGCGTTTTACGTCAGCAATCAGCTGATATCTAGTCGTCTTCTTTCGAATATGTCTGCGCACATGCCAGCAAGCGAGGGAAATTTGAAATATATTATTCTTAATAAAGGTTTCAAGTAAGGTCCACCAGGTAAAGATTATCTGTAGTATTTATATGTATACTACACATATGTAAAGGGTCAAATGACCACTATTGTTCCCCTTTAATGTTGGTGGCACTGGTGTTTCAACATCTCCATATGCACCCAATATCGGCGTTGTATTTGATACAATCCTTTCCATGGAACACCAGTGCCGGATTAACCCCATGGCAGAACCGGCATATGCCGGGGGCCCCGCGCTTTTGGGGCCCCCGCCCCGCGGCGTTAGGACGAGCCAGGAACAGCGCCTGAGCTCAGTGAGTTGCCGCAGTCTCCTGCTGACAAGTTTCGCACACACATTTTCCTGGTTATTGTCGACAGTTTAGACGCAGCATTGCAGAAACGACTGGACGCCTATAAAGATATTGTGGCGAAGTTTGGGTTCCTGCGAGACCTTAAGGACTTACCAGACGACTAAGTGATCAAGAATGCAGATAGCCTTCAAAAAGCCTACCCCACAGCTCTTGAAGACAGTCTGCCAGATGAATTAGTACATTTTTCAAATTTTCTTAACACTGAATTTGCTATAAAGCATTTAGCGCAACTGTTCCAACAGCAATCTCTGCTGCTAATTCTACAACCCAAACAACGACTGAGGAAGCTGATAGCGTTGCTGTGATTACTAGAGATGACGATGACGTTAGATTAAATGTGGAGTCGTTGGAATTGCGAATGAACAAGCTTCTTGTAGACAATAACCTGGAAACTTTATTTCCGAACACTTTCATTGCATTTCGCATTTATCACTCTCTAATGATCTCCAACTGTTCTGGCGAAAGATCATTCTCTTCACTGAAGCGAATAAAAAGCGAAGTTCGATCCTGCATGAAGCAGAACAGACTAAACAGCCTTACCCTGCTCAGCGTGGAACATGACCTAGTGCAGAAAATGGAATTTTCCCAACTAATAAATGATTCTGCTTGTCAGAAATCCCGTCAAAAATGTGTAATGTAATAGTTAATGTTTATGAAAAGGTGTTTGGGAATTGAAATCCACGTTATTTTGATTTACTGGTTGTCGGGCTTACGTTGTGTGTGCACTTTTGCCATGCCTTAACACTATCTGGCATATAATGTATAATAACTGTCATGTATCACTGTATAATGTGTAAAAGCAACTATTAGTAATGGCGGTTAAAAGCTAAAATTTAATCTGTTGAGTGTTATTAATTTTGTGTAAGCGGGTGGGCGGGGGAAGGAGGTTAAACTTGTAAAAGGGGCCCGCTATAGAAAGTGCCGGGGGCTCCACACAACGCTAATCCGGTCCATGGAACACCATATTTAATGCCGTCTGTAAAACGTCTTACTTTCATTTAAAGAATATCAGGGCTATTCGTAATGTGTTTACCCCAACCCAAATAGAAAAACTTGTGCATGCCTTTGTTACTGCTAGGTTGGACTGCAATTAATTCTTTATTCTACGGCGTTTCCCAGTCTATATTAGCCCCCCCCCCCCCCTCGAACGTGTGCAGAATGTTGCGGCCAGGTTAATTACTGGTGCCCTTAAATATCATCATGTAACCCCTGGCTTAGGTAGAGACATAGCTGTCGCCAGAAGTTTGCATTTAAGAATTTGATTTCTTGAAATCTAGGGTTTTCAAGTAGCCGAATTTTGTGACCTCAGCCCCATGCATGGTGGGGCTGACGCAGGTTTTGTTCCTGTACAGCTACCCTCTTTTGAAAAAGCCCTATAAAATACCCTGTAAGAAATAACTATGATCGGCACATTCACTGTCACAAATGCATCATAAAGGAGTCTCGGTACTGTACTATACTGGATGGCCCACACACTAAGGTGTAACAAGATCAATATGAAGAATACCCTCGCTACCATTTGGAGGGGGCGTTAACCACTCCTGCTTCAGTATCTCCCTGCCGCCTTTAAAACCTGACTTCGCCATTACCAGATTACCCATAACATAACCAATTAATGGGCTCCAAAATGGCCCCGTTGTCGAGGTATTAAAAGTAATGAGTGTGTTAATCACTTCATTAAATCACTTCTATGACGAGAAAGCCTTCCCTTTAATCGGGCAAATGCAAAGTAATAAAAAAGATTTATTAATAACTTTCAGTTCATGATAACTTGTTTCGAAATTTATCTGCCGGGTTCTAAACCAGAGTAGCTGGAGCCGATGTTCTGTGTTCTGTTGGAATGGCTTCTGCTGGTTCGACCCATTGGACACCCACCCGGGGTTCACCCTTCAACTCCTACCAGGAAAACTAACAAGGGTCACTGGTCCCAGGAGAGCAAACTCGCTCTTCGCGCTCCTGGTGCACTTGAGATTCCTCATCGTGTACCCAAAATTCCTGAAGCTGAGTTTGAGGACGAGAACTTTGCCATCATTCAGTTTTTTCTGCTCCTATTTCCACTCCATTTCCTCACCATTTGCGAATTCCTCCTCAGGTACCCCTCACGTTGATTCGGCTACAACAAACTGGGAGAGAAGGCAAAAAATGTGACCCTCGTAAGGGTCAAATTTTTCGCCTTCTCAAAAGAGAGTACTGTACAACGTTTTAGGGGTAATAATTGACTCTGGCTTAACATGGAATAATCAGTTCAATGCAGTCTCTTCGAAAATCGCCATTAGAATTACCCCTAAGTTGAAGCCCTTCTCATCGAGATGGGTTCTGCGTTCAATGTGTTTCACTTTTATTAACCATCCATCCCATTGTTTGACTCTTTGGCTCTCCAAAAGAGAGTCACATCATTTTTGTTTTGTTTCTTTATTTTCTTTCTTCAATAATTGCACCAGCAAGCTATTTGAATCTCTCAACATCTTCAGGGGCGTAGCAAAGGTGTTATCTTTAGGGGGTAGAGATTGTTTTGCCAACAGATCTGGTAATGCGTAGAGCTAAAACGAGCTTTAGCGGGTAGGGTCCAGGGGCCCGCCTTAGGGCCCCTGGTGGAGTCCAGGGCAAAGCCTCGCTGGGGGCCAGGGTGCGAAGCCCCCGGAAGCTCTGAGGTTTAAGCATCTCTCTGGGTGAAAAATTAAGTCTCAGGGATGGATATATTTTGTTCCATAATGCATTCATCAAATGCAAAGATTCCCAATTATTTTGATGTATTAGGCTATTTCTCTCGTCAGGCCGCTACAGTTTTAAGCGGTTGGGATCCAGAGCCTCGACAGAGTTTTAGCTAGGACGTTTTCTCAATGCGACATTTACTAGTCTGTGGTCTGGGGAGGGGTCTAATGGGAGGGGTGTCCCCCTCCCCTTTGGAAATTTCTGGAATTTGAAAGGTGCCTAGATTGCAAATGGTGAAATATTTGAGTGGATTTCTGCCCTAATGAGGAACCTCAAAATTTACACCCGGGTAGAATTTGCTTGTCAGATTATTTGTGCGGGCTGGCTAAACACTGGGCCCACCTTAGGGCCCCTGGTGGGCTTCCAGGGGGCTTTGCCCCCGGAAGCTCTGAGGTTTTAGCATAATTTCTGGGTAAAAAATTAAGTGTCATGCAGGTATATTTTGGTTAATAATACATGATCCAATGCAAAGATTCCGGATAATTAATGTGTTAGGCTATTCCTCCCGGCATGCCACTATACTTCAGGAGCTGAACCTGTCGTTCAGAATTGGAACACTATGCGTTCAGCATTTGAACACTAGACGTGTCAGGCGTTCAAATACGGTAAGTTTTCAAATAGGCGTCCGGCGTTCAAAAAGGGAGAAAAAGTCTTCAGAATCTTAACACAAGCGTTCAAAATATGCTTTGAACGCTAGGATGGGTTCTGTATCTGTTTCATTTTGGTGTTCAAAAGCTAACAGGCTAAGACTGCAGTGGAAGGAAGACACGCGCGGCACGCATTATTTTTTCCCAGGATGTTTGTGGGTTAACAGGCGCGGATCCAGGGGATCCTAGGAGCCCCCTCCCCCCTCGCCACGAAAAAAAAACGAAAGGAGAAAAAAGGAAGAAAAAGAAAAAAAGGAGAAAAAATTGAAAAAAAAAATTATGAGCAAAAAATGAATAAAAGTGTCTAAGAACGTATTCAAAGTACATATTTCTGTAGGGGTTGGGTGGAGCTATAGCTTGATTATCTCTTTAGATATCTTTCAAAGTGGTTGGCGACGAAAGGAGAGCTACAATGTTCGAAAACAGGTGAATAGCTGAGTAATGATCCTTGACTTAAGATCTAAATAAGTAAACATATGCAGTATGGGCCCGGCTAGCTGCACTGAAATTTAGTAACAATTTTGTGTTAAAGAGTGAAATTTTTGTAATCTAGAGGGATTGAGAGGCAAAGTTTTCGCCATACAGACCTTGCAGAATGAATACAGAAGACAAGCTGTCAGGTGACGTGCTATTGTGCCCAGTGGCACCACCTGTTGCAGGCAAAGTAGCGGCGTGCATACCCTATTCGATTTCGAAACTGTCTGAAAAGTTTTAAAATGAATTCAAATGGCTTTTAAGCCAAAGACAGCGGCGTCGGCACAGTGGGCAATGGGTGGCGTGTGTCCCCCTCCCCCTTCGATTCTTGAAAATTTTTAAAATGGTCCCAAAAGTCGTTTAAGCTACAGATTTCTGTGGAGGATATAGGGTGAGATGTATTTTTGATGATTGGTTTATTTGTTCTAACCTTTTTTTTCACAAAACTGTTCTCAAACTATCATAAGTTTTGGAAATTCGTGACAAATTTCAAATTTTCGTACGCTCCGCTAGCGTCAAGCCTTGTGTCAGAGTTGTCCTTATAATCAATAACTTTCGATAACTACTCACCGGGGAACAAAGGAGCAAAAGTGTTTTTAAGAATTCTCAGTCAGAAGATTCGTTTCTGAATAGCATAGGTGGGTGGGAAAGTGACAGTGTCCGATGTAGGTTCTGAATGCAGGTTTTGTCATGGACTAATATTTTATTCAAATTTCGGCCCGCTTCACGCGCATACGACAGGGCTTACACCCGATTTCATATACCATTGACAAAGCTATGACGCAAAAATTATTGCAACGCAAACATTTTTCTAAAAAGTACATCTCCTCTGTAGGGCTCTCATCATTAATGGGATCTTTGACTAATCTAGTCTAGCACATGATTTGAAAGATTGAAAGTACGTAATTGCCGTTGCTTATTTTCCAAACATTTTACCTCGACGTTCAATAACGACGAAAATCTTTTCTGAAACGAATTTTTCCTGTCCACCATCCCTCTTGCTATACCTAAAAAGAAGGTGATATATCATATCTCCTCCCATATGGATGTCGGGTAGTGAGAATCCCCTTGGTTCCTCTTTTGTATACTGCAACTAATTCAGAGCTCCCGGGAGGCTCTCTACTGTTCTCTGTCAACCTTGGATATCCTTTTAAAATGCAAAGAAAAAATTTTATTATAGTCCAAGAATGTTTCTGTGGACTCCACGAAGGTATAATTGCGTGTACAATTTCCCCATGGGCGTGGATCATGGGGGACGCGTCCCCCTCACTTTTTTGGAAGGGGGACATCGTCAAAAAGTCCCTCTCACTTTTTCAAAAATGATGGAACAGACTGCAGTTATGCCTAGGAAAACGAAATTTTTATAAGAAAAATAACCTAAAAATCCTTCACTTTTGTTGCACCAAATCGCATCTGAGGGCATTAAGTTCTAGAAAAATTTCCCCGTGACGCAAGTTCTGGCTACCACCACTGCTTCTTCCAGCAGAACGACGATTCACAAATGTGAAAAGTCCCCCCCCCCCCACACACTTTTGGAGATGGATCCACGCCCATGATTTTTCCTGGGACAAGGAGGTTTGAAGACAATATATTAACCGTTTCTTACTCCCCTTTTTCTCCCGAACAAAAGTTAAAATTCACTAAATAGTGGACATTTTTTAAACATACAATCACTTTAGAATCACCCAAAGATACCATCATTTTGCATATAGGCCCCCTAAAATTTAAAGTTTCTCAAAGGGGAGGGTAAACCCCTTCCTGGGATTGAACTCTTATGTACTAACAAGAAAAGGCTCTCCCACTCTTGTATATAGCGTATACAAAATTCCACAGCCTAAAAAGGCACGGTTTAGCAGTTATCTGCGGTTCCCCCAATCACCAACTCCCGCCGTCACCATCGGTCATCGATTACTGAAGGGTATACCCTTCAGAAATCCATAAAGAAGGTGATATATCATCTCTCCTCCCATATGGATGTCAGGTTGTGAAAGTCCTTTTGGTTCCCCCTTTTCAGTGTACAATTAATGCAGAGCTCCCGGGAGGCTCTATACCGAAAATTTTCGGCGCACTTCGCGCACAATTGTTTACGCTTACGGAGAGAGGTACGTTTTTATTGAGTGATGGATTTATTTTTATCACTTTTTACCAAAAATCATTTGAAATCTTTCACAATTTTTGCAAAGTCTTCTCAATATTTCTTGATTTTCGCTTGACCTGCGCACTTTAGCCTTAAATTGCTCCTTTTACTATCAATAAGGTCACAAACGTATTTGCATTACTCATCGGTGGGGTTCTACTATAGGCCAATTATTCGTGTGCATAAACGTGATTTCAGAGGAACCAGCATTGTAAGGATGTAAAGCAACTGATATTCATTTTTTCACCCTCCTCTTCTTATGAGAATTGAAAACTTAGTATCAAACCCACCTTCTAACTGATAGACACACATAAAGGGAATTGACACCGTTAGTCATAGCAATGGTTTTAAATGTAAATTCAAATTTTCGGCGCTTCGCGCGCAATTGTTTCATCTGACGTCCTACACCCGAATACCTTATAAAGAAAATAAAACACTCATTATGGCCAAAATCATTTCAAGTTACCTACAAGGGCTCAAAATGTCGGCGTGTAAGTTTTAAGATAACTTAGATTCTCCGAAACTTCTGCAGGTACATATAGTAACTTATACTGAGCTATACACATCAAATTCCATGCAACGTGAAAAGGTATAAAATCTCACTGACATAAGAACTGGAGCCGATTTCTGTGCTCTTAAAATGCAATATTGCCAGTATACGGCCGTCACATGCATAATCAATTTGCCGACGGGCCTTCAACTTGAATGGGCCAATTAGATGAAGAGCCGGAAATCGAATTAGCCGATAACAGACTGGACACGCGCTCCTGTTCTCTCTTTCTCTTTTTTCTTTTCATTCTCCGTCTTCCCTTTCACTCCCTGTCTTTCCCTTCTTCTCTCTTCTTTTCCTGCTCTCCTCTTTTCCTCTTCTTTTCCTTTCCCTCTCCCCTTTTTGCCGACAGACCGAAAATTTTCCGACGGAGACCAAATATGGGGGGGGGGGGGTGACACCCCCACACCCCCCGTTCGCTACGGCCCTGAACATCTTTAATTCCTGATCTAAGGAATGTTCATGTTGCTACGTTTGCTTACCCTTTTATTAATAATTTTAATTCTATTAATAATCATAATCTTACCGTTTTCAAAGAATATTTTACATACAACAGAGACGTTCATAATCATAAGAGGGTAGGTAGGCCATATGCACAAACAACCACTTCGAATCAATATCATTAAACAGGGCTTTCGTTATTGAGCTGATAATACTTGGGATTTTCTGTCAAATACCATAAAAAAATCATACTTCACCGCACTCCTTTCAAAAGAATCTAGGCACTAAGCACTTATTATTCAAAAAGCTATTAAATATTTACGTATTTACTGTATCTAATACTGCGCCCCCTACAGCTTTAATATGTTTTAAGTCTTTTATTCCTGTTTATTTAATTAGCTAATATTATTTGTATAATGTTGGCTAATACGGAGTAGATTTACTCGTCAAATCTATCAAGCCTGGTTTTCTTGTCAAATTCCTTTCTCTTTGTGCATTTTTTATATTTTTCACTCTAAGCCAGAAACTAAAGGCTTACTGATTCGTTGCCACTAGAATATAATTTTGGTACTGTGGTTTCAAACTGACACAGTTTTATTGTGAAATTGTTAATTACTACGTTTAGCATCTATAGACACAGAATATTCAAAGTTCCATGCGAACAGATTGATACAATCTTAAGATGGTCAAAATCAACTTGCTTTAAGCAGGGAGTTACCTGCCACATATAAGATCCAAACGTGTGTCATCTTGATAAGTCATAAAAGCACATTTTACACAGTTTGCACTGATTGAGCTGTTGGAACCTCAAATGATCCATAACCAGATTATGCTATCTTTATGGGATACACATATGCCAAGTATGAAATTTACACAGGTTTCTTTTCTTGAGTATGACCTCCACACTCCACGCTGACACCCGCATGTCAAGTATGAGATTCATAAATAATTTTTTCTTGGAACATCATATTTACCACGTTTTTACAGTATGACCTCTATGAACACACATCATCTTTGATCTTTACTTAAGACAAGAGGAATCATCTACTTTGTGGGGACATCCACGCACGGTTCAGATCCATGCACGGTTTCTTTCTGGAGATTTTCCGTTCACAAGGTTTCCACAGTTTAGCCCCCGTGACCTCAAATGACCTCTGATCTTCAACAAATATTATAGAGATCACAAAAGCCATCTCAAAATAAGGTATCACACATGCAAATATATGATTCATTCATGTGATTCTTCCTAAGATATCATTCTTACAATATGTATTGGTGACTTTAAATGACACTTTAGCTCCTCCAATGACTACAGGAATCGCATAATCAATATGGGACATCCAGATGTCAAGTATGAGATTTATGATTGTTTTGTATGGTGACATATCATGTTCACAAGGTTTAAGCAGTTTGACCTCTGGGACTTCAAATGACCTCTGACTTCCTTTGAATATTACAAAGATAATCCACCTAATATAGGTCAACCACATCCCAGGTGTGAGATCCCATGCATGATTACTCTTCTTGAGATACCTTGTTTAAAATAGTTTTCAAAATGTTCATTTTTGCCCTACATTGACCCCACAATACCTTTGATCTCCACAATAAGTTACAGGGATCCAATCCTTCAAATGGGATATAAAAATACCAAGTATAAGAGTCATCAAGGTTACCCATCTTGAGATATCAAGTTTACAAGGATTTCACCATTTTTGACATTAAACCTCCATCTCAACTTTGAACGATGGTACTGAGATGATAATATGCCTTTAATCATTTTGGTTCCCTGGAAAGCTTTAGAATGATCGCATAAACAACTGCCTTTACGGGCTTGATGCAAAATGTTATCCTTGTCACTTCAGATGGAAGCTATCATTAGTCGGCCTTATGTTTTCGAACCCCAAATAATTGAAGTATTCCTTTTACGATAATCTTCGATAAAAAGATGCATGCAACGATAGTAAGGCATGGAAAAAACAGAAGGAAAGCGTAGACATCGATCAAATTTCTTTGCAAATTATGAAGCTCTCTCGAGGCTGAGTGGAAATGTTCCGAACCATATTTAAGGACGTGCTCAATCCAGTAGGCTGCCTTTCGTCTTGGCGATGTAGGACGGTCTCTAAACATGGCAGACATTTTGTTCATATTTCTTTGGTACCTGTAGAAGGAAAGGTTCCGTCTCATTAAACACAGTAAAAATTATCACTCGAAGTTGTTGAAACTAAATCAAACAAAACTGTGAAAGGGTTCCCGGACAACTTTCCTTCGGACAATTGCCACCGGAACTACTTCTCCCTGACCCTGACAAATCACTGCGGCACAATATACGACCACGACAACAGGGAATTGGTCCGGGTGGTAATAGCTCAGAGTGGTCGTCCAGTAGGAAGTTGTCCGACCGGTGGGAATTGTCCAGAGGAATTGTCCGGTCACGATATGGATGTGTCTTTAGACGAAACAATTGCGGGTGTGATCATCGGCATGATCCAAGGTTTCAGTGATTACAGGAAATGAAACTTGTGTTATGAAGTTTTCCTAAAATTACTTTAAATGTTTATTAAGTCATCAGGTTAATGAGTTAAATATTCAAGGAAATATATAAACAGGATATGCATGTCAGGAGTGGCACCAGGCGGAGGTCAGGGCATGGCCCCCGTCCAGGGGCGTCAATCCGTATTGAAGTGAGGGGGGCACACATGACTTAGCACAAACTATCAAGCCCTTTGTTTTTGAAAAGGGCGTGTCTTTCTATACGCTCTTCCCTGTGTCCTTGTGATGACTGACGTTGTCCTATTCTAATAAGAGTTAGGATTCCAAACACTGGCGTAGCCAGGATTTTTGTTTGGAGGGGGTCAACTGCGGGGCCTGATCGCCGGCCTGGGGAGGGGTTTAAGGAGTTCCGCAGCGTGGATCATTGTCAGAGATCATGGACCCCAAACACGCCCGTAGCTAGGGTCATATGTTTTTTGGGTGTGAAGGCCCCCAATTCGGACTGGTTGGATGTTTTTCCAACTAAGTGGCGGCGTGTAAATTGCACTTTGTTATGCGCTCTGCGTTTTGTATACAGCTGTGGTGATCCTTCCTTTGTCACTACATAAAGGTGTCGTCCTGGGGGAAGGGTCTAAGGTTCCCCCTCCCCTTTGAGAAATTTTGTTAATTTGTTGCTTAGGTGCAAAAATGGTGCTATCTTTGGGATATTTTTGGAGCTGATTGTATGTGGCTGGAAAATGACCATAATTTAGTAAGTTCTAATTTTCAGTGTGGCTGGATGCTTTTACTAATTGCAGTGGCGACCCGTAAATTGTACCTTTTTTATGTACCCTGCGTTTGGATACAGTAGAGGGAATCCTTCCTTTGTCACCAAGTGAAGGTGTCGCCCTGGGGGAGGGGTGTAAGGGGAGGGGGACACAGAAATTTTCGTATATTTAAGGTTTCTTAGATGCAAAATGGTAGTATCTTTGGTTTATTTTTGGAGCTGGCTGGAAAATGTGCATAATTTAGTAAACTCTAAGTTTTGGTTAGGTGAGAGAAGGGAGTATGTTGTCCAAGAGAAGAATACGTTTTCAACAACCTTCCTGAAGCCCCCCCCCCCCCCTTTGGCTACTTTACTGCCTCTATTCTGGCAAATTTTCCGCAAAAATACCTGCGTTAAGTCAACAGAAACTTTCTTGGACTATTATGAAAATTTTCCTTTCCTTCATTGTGCATTATAAAAGGGCATCTAAGGCTCGCAAATGCCTGTATAGGGCCTCCTGGAAACTCTGGATCAATTATATAAAATGGGGCAATGGCGTAATGCTTACTACCTGACATCCAAATGGTAATATAGGTTATGACGCCAAACACAACATCTATCGTATTTTTACTAATTTTGAACGAAAATCCGGACAAACAGCTTCCAGCAATGGAGAATCGGCAAGAGGGAGAGAATTGGTGCAGTAAGTCGATGTTAGACCTCCCTGATAGGTGTAGCTAAAGGTGTGGAAGACTAAAAAGCTCGTTTCAGTTTTTTTCTTCGTAAGTGTATTAGCAGTCACTATCTATACCGATAATGGCTTCGCGCGAAGCGCTCGGTAAAAGTTTTTGAAAAATGTATAACGGCAACAACGTGCTTTAAAGTTTCAACCTTCCACATCATGCTTACAAATTAGATTGAAGGATCCCATATTAATGTGGGGCCCCTATACAGATGTTTGGAGATGTATCTCTCTTTTCGGAAAGTGTTCCTGCTCCTGTTTCCTCCCAACCGCTGTGTACACGGATATGCTTTTAACTGCTACTTGTAGGGAGTACTGAAAACCTATACAAGATGGAAGATAGAGAAAGACTTCGGTAGAAATGACACAACCAGTAACACAATAATTAAAGAATGTATTATGGTAAATCATAACGTCCGATCTGTGTGAATCCTCGCCGAAACAAAAAAGCACGTGTAAAGTTCTTTCATCCCCCCCCCCCCTGGTATCGGGCGTTGCTGGGTGGTTCCGGGCAGTGCCGTACGGTGGCCCTTTGAAAGCCCTAGACATAAGATACATTATGCGCTTCCAAGATTTTTAAAATTAGACCTCCCTTTACCCCAAATGACCTATAAACTTCACCGAACAAAACAGGGTTCTTAAGTTTAATGTAGAACATTTTCATGCGAAGTATGAGATCCTTGACCATGGTGATCTCAAACGGCTCTTGGCCTAGCCTGCGGAGCAGACTCTTCCAAAAGATGGCGCTCTCTCAGAAATCATAATACACCCCCGTATATATTCTATACAGAGTCTGCAAACCTTCGTCCAGTTTTCATTTACGTGAATCCCCAAAATGCGGGATAGATTATTACTCATAAGAAGGTAACATGGTGCCGGCACCCAGTTGGGACAAATCTGTTATGCTTCAAAGCATGTTACAATGTACATTTTTTGTGCTATCTACACGAATCCCCAAAATGCGGGTTAGATTATTACTCATAAAAAGGTCACATGGTGCATGGTGTTCACGGCTACTGACTATTCATATTTATCAACGGCCTGCGACGATGCACATAAACGAATACTTCTGAAGATACGGTGACATCTAAAAGTTACTACTTATTATGTATGGGCTAAAAATCGAACTAATCCTTGCAGTGAAAAGTTAAGTCTAACGTTAGGCGTAGGATCTTGTCCCAGATCTTCCTGGTTTGTAAAAACTGGCCTGTATATAGGCCCTCGAATGGACAAGACGACAACCTTCCTTGCTAGCTGTATACATGTACACGGTAGCAGCTAAGCCAGTAACTATAGAGTAATAGCTGCACTGCATGACGTGTATACAAGTGAAAAGAGTTGTCTGGTTTAACGAAGCAGCCGGTCGCTCATGTTGACTCCACCCCTTACCAACGCTGATGACGTGGGCATTAATTATCATGAAGTTATTTTCGTCTCGGAAATGAGATTGGCTAGAAAGTTGGCAGGCTATTGTATATTGTATTAAACTTCGTCTGTATACTGTACATTAAGGGAAAGCAAATACTAAGAATTGTACTTGTAGCCGATAAAACTCAACAATAGCCTGCTTACAGCAGGCTACTTTTGACCCCACCAAAACAATAGTTTTCTTTAACTTAATGTGGAACATCTACACACCAGTTAGAGATCCCTCAAAGTCACACTTCTTGAGATGACGTGTTTACAAGATTTACACTATTTTACTCCCGGTGACTCCATGGCCTTTGTCCTTCACTAAACAATAAAAGGGTTCTTGTGTACGTACGTAATAATATCTCTAACGTATGTAATAATATTATAATGTACACACGTACGTATGTGCATATGTAAGTTACAAACTAAGCAAGACCCCTCTAGAGAGAGCTTCGTTATTATTATAGTCATCTTGTACTTGTATTAAAAACTTGGACGTGTCTGAGTAAACTTGCAGTTATGGATGAAGATCAATTAGGATGAGAACAATGTTTATGAGGTACGCCCTTTCACAGCAAGAATAATGGGATTAGTGTTGTACATACTTTGGATGAACTAAAAGGGTAGTGATGGTGTTGTGAAGGGATTCGACGGTGACCGACGTGACTTCAATCTTCAAACCAATTTCTTTGTCTACAACCCTTTGAGCCACATCAAATTGGTCTCCTCCTAGTGGTATAACAAGAAGGGGTACTGCGTGGTAAATGGCTTCATGTAGACCGTTATTACCCCCTTGGTAAATCAACAGCCTGGTTTTTTCATGTCCTGAAAAGAAAATAACGTCAGAAACGTTAATCATCTATGCTAGTTCTTAATTAATATCGAACAATTTGCCACACAGATAATCATATCAAATCCAATAATTCAAGCATAATCACTTTTTGATTACATGATTAATACAATGTTAGTTCTGGACATGTAAGAAGATGTGCTCAGATTACAAATTGTCCATAGAGGTTCTTCATTGACGTCACAAATATATGTGTCAACAACCAAGTAGGTTAAATTGGACGTTCAGCTTAAACTTAAGCTCAGAAGGTAAATTATTTAAACCCAACACATGTAGCCTACACGCAGGACTACACGTACAAGTAAGTACAATCGATCGCTTACAGTTTAGTTAAAAATTTTCTTTTAAAAGAATTCTAGGAAAAAGTATTTTACGCTTTCACCGATACTGTGTGTACACAGTGTAGATCTTGCAAGTGCACTAAGTTTGACGTCCAAAATGGCGGTACAGTTAAATCGAGCCCAGTACGACGTCACGTGAAGAACCTGTATATCAGAGGGAGCGATCATAGACCTTTTTCCAAATAGCAACTACAAAGTATTATGGGATAGACTTTAAGTACGCATTTTTTTTTTGTCCACAGTAAAATGCCATTGACGATAACGACACACACCAAAACTCGATCCCACAATCCTTTGTACTTGCTATTTGGAAAAGTGTCTATTGGAGGGGAAATAGGGCATGGTCCCTTCAGTACTTCAGTTGGGCACAAAATCAAGTTCGTCCCCTTTCCCAATTTAGTCAACAACCTTAATAGATACTGATATATGTCTGCCTGATACAAAGTCCACGTCCATAATTTGTGTGAATCTAAGACAATTTTCCCCATCCTTGTTATGTCACGCTTGGCGTGCAGTCCTAACCACGTCTAAAATTTGATGATTAAAAACATCTGTTGGTACATGTACAAGTATACAAGGGAGTCGATAGTGGGTGATATCACTTTCCTCTATTATTTGTTTGGGAACTGAACACCCTTTGCTCACCAACCCCTTACCCCCAAGGATGGTTAACTGCTGTAATATTTGCTGCCATTGTCAATAAAGACATGGCTCCTCACTATACAACCAGTTTGGTTAAGGTTGACGGAATACTTTTGATCCTTCTGAAACTTTGCTAGCAAACGTAACATGTGGCTCAATAATTATTGATCAATAAAATACATATTTTGGCCAGTCCAGTAGCCAGACCAAGTACTGAAGGGGGCGAGAGAGCCTACATAGGAGAAAATATTTGTTGGGCAAGATATGCTAAAATGCATTAAGACAAAAGAAACTTTAAATTTTTCAGGGGTGAAAATTTTTTAGAGGGCGCCATCCCATTTGGACCCCTGATCCTGGGGCGCTTTAGCGTGCATAAATTATCAAAAAGGTGCCTTTTGATTACTACTACATTCTTAAACACACAAATATTATGGACAGATATCTGGGGCCTTACAGTTAGGCACAAAATGGGAATATTGCATGCAGGCATGAAGTTTCTCCTAACCCCTGTGATGAATGTTTCCCCTGGAAATTTGGTTACCACTACAATTGCTTAGTGTATGTTGTGAAATTAAGGCACTTTCTTTATGTCCTTTTATTAGTCCAATTTATATCACAATACATTTTTCCCGGCGCGCTTCGCAAACATCTGTTATCAGCTGTTCTCTAGCGAGGTTCATTAGACAATCGACATGCTGACTATAAGGGTATGAAAAGGGTAAAGGTGTGATGATATAACTCCTTGGGCCCCTCAGGTTGTCCGTTTTCATTGTCTCTTATTTAACCCACAGGACAGCTTGACACCAAAAATAATTTTTTCCCAAGTGTTTTAAACTGCATCTCTTGCTACTAATTATGGTAGCACATCCGACCAGCCGGTCGATCGGAAATCGGAATCTTGTGGGAATCCATTTATGGCTATGAAGACTACATACTTAACCCACCATTCCCTACGATCCCCAGTTTTATCAAGGACACCAGCTGCGCTAACCATTTTATGCCATCCTAGGACAAAAAAGGTCTATAATAACCACCTTAAAACCTTTCCATCACTGCGGACACATACAGGCGACATAGTTTTTCATTTGGAAGTAAGACAAGTATACTTTATAATTTTCATTATAGTATTAAATTAACGTAAGAGTCGTCAGACGCGTCCATCCCATTCTTGATTGTATTAAAATATTGTCAATAATTCTATTTCCACCTCAAATACCAAACCCACTGATAGCTACACTTACTTGAATTTCAACAGCTGTTACTGCAACAACACTACGAAATATATTATTTACAGTCAACGCTCAGCAGTGGCATAGCTAGGATTTTTTCCTGGGGCTCTCTGGGGGACTGCAGATTTTTGTGGGGGCTCTAAGCGGAGGGTCACCATGAGTTGGCGCGGAGCGTACCAAGAAAATTTGAGATTTTAATAGATGCTAGATCGTCGGAAGTGGCACTTGCCAGGCTTGATGTCAGCCATCAAGATGTGCAATTTTGGAATATTTTGGAATTTTGGAATAGAAATTTTCCACAGCCAGAGTTTATCATGATAAAGATGAGTAGCCCAGTCGAGTGAATTGTTTTGGCCCAGATCGCTAGGAGCGGCATCGCTTGGGGGCGTGACGATTTTGTGGGGGCTGGCGCCCCCAAGCTCCCCCGTATCTACGCCACTGATGCCCAGAGTTATGTGGGGCCAAACGAGATATTCGAGGACTTTACCTTTTAAAAGTCTCTGTAGGTTAAACAAAACATCTTGATGTTGGTTCAGGTAATGGAGAACTATGAAAGGATGTTATAAATACTGATGACTTTCATAAGTACAGTCTTGAGGCAAGATTGTACATGAAACAAGCAATTTTGTTTCTTGAAATAGACTGACACAATCACTCACCCTACACCTTACAGTCCCCTCCCCCACACACACCTTTTGGTGAAGGCAGACACTGCAAGCACACCGCAGTGATGGGGGCAACCTCATAGGCAAACACTTCCACTCTCATTCCCGGCCTTTTTCGGGTGATCTTGAGGATATTTTCTGCCAAAATTTTCTTTGTACCCTCCGCACCAACTGATGTTGGCGCTTTGCTTAGATAGTACTATACCCTCACTTTCAAAGATGGACCCCCCCCCCCCCATGCAAACCAGTGCCAACCAGTGGCGTAACCGTGAATGGTCTAATCATAAATCAAATCCCGGAGCTTTTAGATTTAGACATTTTCCAAGTATAGGATTTAATCAGCTAGAGAAAAGCTGTCACTCACAAAGCTTTATAAAAAGTGTCATTCCGTGCAATACGGTAGACATTAAAGGGATTTGCCAGTGACAAAAATCAATACCTCCAAAAAATGCAGAAAATGTTTCTCATCTAGGAGGTGAAAACTGCATCTCAATAGCTTGTAGCGTTTGGAAGATATACATTTTTCAAAGAAATGCAATTTTTTTCTAAAGACGAAGTGCATCATGGGAAACTGTGATGTCATCGCGGCACATTAATTTGACAAAGCATTGAATTTCTTTATGATATTGACACCGCTGTAGGGAATATTTATCAACTTTGTTTACTGTGCCCTACATATGTTGTAGATTTATGCTAAATCTACATGGAAAGATATTCAAACATTCCAGTAGTATCAAATTTCAAGGACAACAGGACATTCAATTATAAAGAAAAACAAAAGAAATCTGAGGCAATGTGCCCACTTTACTTAACATTCTGTGACCTTGACGAGAAGTGGAGGTATTTTTGGACAAAAATGAGCAGTCTTTAACGTTAGATATCTCGAGTTAAGAAAAGAGTATTGCTACGGGGTTTTGAAGGGCATGAACTGGGATATTTTTGTCTTTCACATAGGATCCTAATGAAAAGCCACTGGAAAATGCCTTTAAAGCAAACACTACTGTGTTATGCTTGCATGCTACGGGCCAAGTGATCATGCTGTTGTTCCCCTTGTGTCATGACGGTCCCTTTAGGGACCTCTGCGATAAATCATACATCTGCCCTGATAGGTTAGCATTAGCGGTCAGAGTTTGGTGATTGGGGGGCAGAACAGATGGCGTCGTGATGCCACTTCAGTTCCCCCTCAAAGTCTGTGTAAATTGTACCTTTTTGTGCGTCCCTGCGGTTGTATACAGCAGTGTGGAATCTTTTTGTCACCACATGACGGTGCCGTCCAAGTGGAGGAGTCGAAGGGGAGGTTGGAAATTACCTTCTGTTTTTCGGACAAGTTTTGTGGTCAGAATAGTTGCATGTATTTTAACCTTAATAATGGTCATGAGATTGAGTGAAAACCTAGCGAATGCGCCCGAAGCGCGCCAAATTTTTCATTAAATACGATAACCATGACAAAACCTGCATTCATGCAATGCATCGAGACACTTTCAATTCCCCAACAAACCTATTTGTCAATCACAACTCCAGTCTTTTACCTGAGAATTCGTGAACAGCTTTCAACTTTTGTTGCTGTGCTTCTGCGGGAGGTGCTGCCGGAAATTATTGATAATAAGGACAATATTAAGGTAAGGTTTGAAGCGTTCGGAGCGCACGAAAATTTTGATAGTTTGAGAAGGATGTGTGATAATTCTGATACTTTGAGAACCATTTGTGATAGAAAATGGTTACAATAGATCCATCACTTGGTCGAAACACACCTCTCCCTATCCCTACAGAAATCTATAACTTAAACGCCTTTTGGGGTCATTTTAAAATTTTCAAAAACATTTTCTGAAATCGATGGGGGGGGGGGGCACGCGCCCCCATCCCCCCTAGCCGGCGCCACTCTTAGCCAGAGTGTGGACAGATCGAAACACTACTATTTTTAAATGGGCATCGCAAGGGCTTTTTCCATATTTTTAATGTTTTATATGTCTGAAAGAAAAAGGAAAATCTGAAGAATTCTGTACCTAATAAGTCATTCTGTGGAAGCCACTTCATCAGTCTTACGTTTTCTGTCATATTCAAAGAAAAATCTTCTTTCCATTGCCAGATGACTTTGTGAGGTAACTTTGAAAACACCTCTCGAAATATTGCCACGAATTTATCTGGCATGTGAGTTACGTAGGTTCCCAGAGACAAAACAATAACGCCGTTATCTCCCGATGACTGCAAGAACGTCTCAAGACCCTATACAAAGAAAGTAAAATATTAAAACGATTTTCATGCGATAGGCTTACATCAACTTGCGTGCGATAGCTTTAATAAACATAACAAAGAAAGGTGTAATGGAGAGATAACAATCCTAGTTGTGCATGCTATTTGAAAACTTACAAACAACCGTGTAGTTAAATATCAGTAGCTCCCTTCTACTGTAAACACTGACGGGACTATAGGGGAGGGGATAGGGGGTATTTGTTGTTCCCTTTTCTTTTGACTAGCTAACTCTAACTTTTCTTCCGAAGTCCAACACAAGCTTATCGTGCAAGTAATATTTTACACCTCTTTTTTTATCATTCAAGCATCTGGAGTGTAAGATGAAGCCTTTTATAGAAAATATTTTAAGCCGAAATCCCTCTTCCGGAATATATTTTCTGACAGTAATTTCGATAGGTTGGTATAAATTCATATTCCTTGAGATTTCAACATCTGGTCTAATGAAACTGAAATAATCAAAACCGCAAATGTCATCTGAGGTGGGAAACGGTTCTTATAAATAGCTGAAGACATCACTCGATCAAATTTACGAGGCAGTTCATGTGTGCAAATTTCATTCAATCTTTCGATCCATTACATTACAATTTCTGTTTTTAACCGGCCGTTTGGGGAAAATATTTGCAGTACAACAACATGGCACAGATATAAAATAGCTTTTAATCATTGGTAGACCATATTGTCATTAGTAAACTGCGCCGGAATAGACCGACTTCCAACAAATATTTTACGTTACACGAGTTATAATATTGCACCATTTAACATCTTCATATTGTAGTTAACAAATTATTCATGAATAATTAAGCAGTAAATTCCGCGGGGCAACAACCTTATATCTTGAAAATAAATTTATCCAGCTACGCAGCTCATTTTGGGTTTGCTGGTCTTCTAAATCAATAAATCGTGGTTTCAAAGGTATACAGGAAGAATTTTTTCACGACAAATGAAAAATTTTTCTTTAACCCCTTTTTCCATTTTCGCTGTTTCTTTTTTGTACTTCATAAACAAACCCGTGGAATGAACGGAAACAGATCTGCCTATGAGGCAAACAATATACTTCTGTCTGGAACATTTCCAAGTAACTATTTGTATAAGAAAACCTTCCCGACCCTGACCCTAGCTTAAAAGTAACGAATTTTTTTTCCAAAAAAGTTATTTTATCAAATAGTTTTCCTACTGTGTATGTTTTAGTGGAAGTGTAAAATTTGAAAATCAAGAAATCTCAAAATTAATAATGATTATATGCAACTTACAAATACATTTCAGGAAATCTGAAAAGCATTTTGCCAAAAACAGTTTCTTGCTACGCTACACGCCTCAACCTGTACTGGCCCTATGCTTAGAATGCGTCAAATGTTATCCCCCTCCCTCAGAAAAAATACAAAGTGTCCCTGCAGCTGCTTCTGGTCCATCGAAAAGATTTAACTTCCGCAACCGTCCCCACTGCAGGGAGTTTCTATGCTTTTATCTGACTTTAAAAATATATTGAACACAATGAGGCGTAATTAACAAACACCAAAGACAAATTTAGGACTGGCAACTCTTTTAAGAATACCTAAATTTTATGCGCTATTACACGGTGGTGTCTCAGATTGGGAGGCTGAACCATTTAACTTCGAAGTTTGGACATTTTTCATGGTCTGTTTGGATGTTATAAGAAGAAACCTTCAGACTGAAAATTATTGGGGATCAGACCCCAAACCCCGGCCTTATGGGTGTAAAATGAAGCATTGTCCCCCCCCCCCCCCCGTAATTTTGATAGAGATACTAATTACAACAAATTAAAAATAAACTTTGCATTAAATTACAAATCGAAAGATACAAGTCCAGTTTTGGTTGACCCTTTACAGTTATAACGTTTAATGTCCATTGCAGATCCAGAATTTTGGCAAAACGTTTGATACGAATGTAAACTGCTAGACAAGCTTTAAATGAAAAGTCCTGTTATGAACCGAAGAGGGATACGAGCCTTAACAGAATCAGAGGAACTTTTGATCTTGTCCGTACAGGCCCGTCGCTAGACAATGTACTGAGGCAGGGAGAAATAGCTTTCAAAACGAAGAAGTACTTTTGTGATTGGACAAATGTACTAATATGCATTAACGCTAAGGTAATTTTTCAAGTATCAAGGGGGGATTTTTCTAGGGGAGCTCACCCCCTCTACTTTAACAACTTTGAACATGCTTACTGCCTAGCTCCTTACCTCAGGTAAAGGCATTGCTTCCTTTGTCGTTAATCCAGCTACTGAGATATGTCCTGCACTTTCTGACATATCTGGATAAAGCAAAGGATCCGTGGTTGACACAAAAAGATCTGCAGAACTGAGACCGTCCATGTAAGAAGTGATTTTATTCCTCTGCAGCATCGCGACCAATGGCCTATTTTCGTGTGTACCAAGCGCATCATTAAATGATGCTTGATCTATCACCGGGATTCGGAGAGAAATTAAAACATTCTGGATCCTCTGAAAGAAACTCATGTTCTCGGGAAAACCGGTACCTTGTTCGGGGATAAAAGCAGAATTAACATGTAACCCATACGCCCTTAAAAACGCAGGACTTAACGAGGCTGGGTCTAAAACCACCTTTTTAATGTTCAGTGTTTCTCCCAAAGCGATGCAGCATGGCCACCAAGGGTCGAAAACAATTGCGTCAAATTGGCGATTCCTTAAATTTTCAATAAAGTTGGAAGAGAAGACAAAAGAACACTCCTGTGCTCGTGCTTCGTCTACTTCATTAGTGAACGTCTTATTCTTAAACAAATCCAAACCTTCAAACCGGGCTTGGGTAATTTGCGCATAGTAAGGTGTCATCAATACTTCAGTATCTATAATGATGAATTCAAAATTTGAGTGAAATTTACCATTCTCGGCAAGATGCTTAAACTCGTTGCTTACGAGGAACGTAACTTGATGGCCTCTTGAGGCTAGCTCCTGACCAATAACAGCAGCAGCAGAAAAATGACTCCCTTCACCCATTCCATTGAAAAATAGAACATTCGATGAATCCACATTATCAAGTAAAAAATTGAACGTCATCGATAAAACAATGACAGAGGTAAATCGGTAGAAATTTCGGTGTGACATCCTTTCGCATTGAACCTTTAATACAGGTCTAAATCCACAACTTCACAATCCTGTAATACGCACCAAATGCCATGTTGACTAGCGAAAACTATGGATAAGTGTAAGTACCATCAAAAATGTTGAGAACACTTACACTTTTATCCTGATTCGACGTTTCAAAAAGACTACAATGTTGTTAGATCATTGTGCTGTCGGTCGTCCTCGGTCTCCTTACATGGTAGAGGAAGATCTCGTGCAAGAACTGGTCGGGGTAACCCTGTCGCGATGGATATTGCTTCGTCGGTCTTTTCAATGATCAGTGACTAATGATACTTTATTCATCTATACATCTGACTAACCCTTGCAGGAGGTGAACATATTCCTCTTTCGATGCCCAGATTCGAAGGGGGACGCCCCATAAATATACTTTGGCCCCAAAATTTTTTGAGAAAGAAATTAATATTGCCTTAGCACATCTTTACATAACTCGCCACCTGGAAATTTTTCCCCTGGAAGCTATTTGGCCACCTTTAACACCTTGTCTAGCTAATGGGCCTGAGTCGTTCTCTCGCATATGTTCTATTAAACCCTACTACGAAGGCAACCAATGCACATGCAACAGTAATACATATCCGCAAGAGGGACACTTATGTGACAGGGCTGCGTCCTTTGTGGGTATGTATCCAGGACTAATCAAGTCCTGAACAATAACTTGGGCCCTGTTTCATAAAGGGTTAACCTTAAATCATTATAAAACCTATTGACAAATACCCTAGCTGGAATGGGTGAATAAAAAGTACCAACTCGAAAATCCTGTACAGAGGGGGCCCAGGGAAGTAGTCATAAGTCTGCGTAGTCGTTCCAAATTTTTGGAAAGATACCTACCCAAAATAACTTAAGAAAACTAAACTATTAAACTATGCCTAAAAGAAATCAAAACGCAGGCTTACTGTTTACTAAAAGCTGTACCTTATCAAAAAGAAGAAATTCAGTCGATAAAATGAAGTGAAAACCTAAAACTGTGATACAAGATAAAACCCTAAAAGTAAGTGGGTAAGAAGCTTTCTCTTTGTTAGAGACGCTTTTCTTTTGTTGAGCCCAAACGGATGAGCCAATTGCAACAGGGCTAGCGAGTATCCTTCTTTTTAGTTAAAATGTTTTCAACGTTATTTTTGCTCAAAATTTTTCAATAACCATGCATTGTAGAGGTAAATGTTTTATTATAATTCATTCAGAATGATAACCCCTCAATAATATTTATGTTTTGAAACATCACGAAATTTGTATTCACCACTGATATCTCACATCACTTTCATGTGTTTCTAATTAGCAACATAGCTAGTTCTTTTGTAAAAAAGGATCACAATAACAAGCACGATACGCATCCTCAAAAAATTGATCGATTCATAATGGCTCAGTTGTTAATCTCCCACTGGCAGAACGTCTTGTAGCTACAATTCCTTCATAGAAACTATTTCAAATGCGTTTATTCGTTGTTGCACTTGGAGAAAAGAAAATTAATGTTTGTAGATCACCTTGGATATCAGCTTGTATTCTAATGTCTATCCATCGCAAAAACTCATTGTACACAAGATGGAAACAAAACCCGTCTCAGTACTGTAGAGATCGTTTTACTAGATACAGGAACGTTCTCACAAGTGTCATCAGAACTGCCAAAAGGAACCACTACTGTAGGCTCATTGAAGAAAATAAGAATAATACGTGTCTGGTAGCAATCAAACTCAAAGTTTATGTAAGGAATTTAAGTCAGAAGGTGATAATCGATTAATCACTGACAATTTTGAACTTGTTAATGATTTGAATAAGCAGGGGCGTAGATTTCTTTTCAACTTTGGAGGGGGGGGGTGAACTATCGCAAATGTGGAAAATGTGCACGCGAAGCGTGCACGACGAGCGCGAAGCTCGAGCTCATGACGGGCGGGGTCCAGGGGCAAAGCCCCGGTGGGGGTCCAGGGGGTGAAGCACCCGGAAGCCCGTGGGTTTAAATGTCTCAGAAGTGCCAGGAAGACTGTTTTAAGGGGTTAATTTCACTGGTAATTTTCTTTGGTAGGCTATTGGTATATTCATACATCTAGGAAATGCTATTTTGAGCACAAAATTCGTTGATAAGCTGCACTGGATTGAAATTGTACAAGAGCAAGAATGTCCTGTTAAGCTTAAAAAGGCAGGGATCAACATATAGGGTCATCCCAGACAACTGGATTTTGAATTTGGAGATCATTACAAGACCTGCAAGTTGGCTTGAGATCAGTGGCGTCGCCAGGTTTTTTTTGTGATTGGGGGCACCACAGATGATGTCGTAATAATATCTCAGTTCCCCCAAGTCTGCGTAAATTACACCTTTATTTTTCATGCGTTCCTGCATTTGCATGCAGCAGTTTTGATCTTTTGTTTGTCACTACATAAAGGTGTCGTCCGTGGGAAGGGGTTTTTCCCTCGCCTTTAACAATTTTTTTTTTTTATTAATTTAAGTCTTTTAAGCCCCGTGTACACTGTCAACATTTCAGGACACATGTGTCGACACATGTTGCTGACACACCTGGACACAGAAATTTTGACCTTGTTTACACTAGACACATGTCGCGGACACATGTTGCGACACATGTTGCGACACACTTGAGCAACATGTTGTCAAAAAAGAGCGGGAAAGCAGGATTTTTGAAGAAAGATGGAGGATTCAGAAAGAAAAAGATGTGTTTTAGGAGCAGCTGAAATAATTTTGGCAATTGTACACGGGGTCCACGTTCCCCGAGGGGATCCAGCAGTTCCCCGCCCCGACGTGCGCCTCACCTACCCCTACACCAACCAGGGGTGGCACCAGCTGGATTTGCTCGACAGGGGGCAAAGCTCCCTGACGGGGGGGCAGTAACCCGAAGCCTCGATGATAGAGTGCCGAAACGATGTTTGAAGCGAAATTGGACGCTCGAAGCGCGCCGAAAATTTCGGTCCCTTATTGGAAAAAAATTGAAGAAAGTTGAGCTTTTACCCATAGGAAATTTGAAAACATTTGAGTTTTCAACCATGAAAATAACAAATTTTGGGTGTATATTGAAGAATTTGCCCTAATTTGGACCGAAATTAAGTCAATCGTAGGGCGACTGGCTAATGTCGAGAACTACATCGTTTATCATATTCATAACAGATCCCCGACAAAACCGGAAAATTTTCCCACAGGCAGACTTCCCAAACGGGGGGCATGCTCCGCCTCACTTGGCGCCACCACTGACATCACTACGTACATTATTTTGCGTTTTCGTTCTTCCCTCCCTTCCTCCCTTTATTCGTACTTTTACTTTTTTAATGTTTTCGTAACGTGGGGAGGGGGCTAGCCACCTGGGTCCGCAACTAAGGAGGAGGAGGGTTTTGACAGGCGGTTCGGAGGGGGGACTCTCAATGGATTTAATGGAGAGGGCATGGTGGGGGAGTAGGAGGGGTAGTCGACATGGGAGCTACGAGATGACCCTTAACATTAGGGAAAATTCCATATATCCCGTCGGGCCCTCCTCAATTTCTCGTCGAGATCGGCAAACTTCACTGACGGGGGGGGGAGGCTTCCCCGACTGAGCATAGCCCCCAGGGCTCTCTGGCACCACCCCTGATTTTTAGATGGCTGGTTGTATAGAAAAACCATTATTCAAAAGCAGATTTTAGTTGGGTGGTACTTTTCATAGCAGGGGGCAAAAGACTAATTCTGAAAGTAGCTGGGGCCCTCCACGCTATACACCAACTGGAGAACACTGATACATACTTTTGCCCAAAAGTGGAATATTTCCAAACCGGTATCAGGATCCCCTTGAACAATTGCCCACCTCCTTCGTCAATTCCCCTAAGGCAATTACCCAGGTCAAATTTGCCTCTTCCTTAAAATAGCCCCCATGACAATCACCCACTTGAGTGACCTGTCCGGGGCTAATTTCATAGGCCTACGGGAAAGCTCACGAGAGTGCCTGAAATGTCTTCAATTTTCTCTAATTTTGCAGGATGAGTATTTCAATTTTTTTCTACCGGATACACATCACAATTGGAACACATCTTTTCAGCAACATGATCTAAACTGCCCCCCCCCCCTCAAAAAAAAAAAAAATTCTAGCGTGTTAAATTCGTAGGGCGATATCCTCCGCGGATATTCCCCTTGAATTAGTGGTGCGCTACCTGAGGTGGCTCAGCTGCTGATTCAAATACGATTTCTGATTGGTCAGAGCTTGGACACATGTTGCCGGAAAATTGATTTTGAATTATTTGGCAACATGTGTCGACACATATTGGGGCAAAAGTTGCCAACTTTTTTTGCTCTGTACACACTTTCAACATATACGGTAACAAGGTGTTGTAGCAACTTGTGTCGACACATGTGTCTTGTAATGTTGATAGTGTACACAGGCCTTTAGATGAAAATGGTGCTATCTTTGGGATGTTTTGGGAACTGATCATATATGGCCGGAAAACGTCCATAATTTAGTGAATGGTAATTTTTGGTAAGGTAAAAGGGGAAAATATGTTGTCTATTAAGAGAGCGATACGTTTCAACAAATCTCCTGAAGCCCCCTCCCTTCTGTTCGGGAAAGTTTTTACACAAAAATATGTGCTTGCAGTCCACAGAAACATTCTTGAGTTACTACGAAATATTTCCTTTCCTTCATTGTGCATTATGAAAGGGCACCATCTAAGACTCACAGATACTTAAATAGGACCTCCTGGAAGCTCTGCATTAATCATATTAATTGAGGTGGGGGGGGGGGGGATGACATAATGCGTAAACTACCTGATATCCAAATGATAATATAGAGTACGACGCCGAACACTTTACGACTATCGTATTTTTACTACTTTTGAACTAAAATCCTGACGAACAGCTGCCAGCAATGGAAAATGAGAGGGAGAGAGAGTATAGGTGCAGAGAGATAATATTAGACCCCCCTGATAGGTGTAGCAAAAGGGGTGAAGGACTAATAAGAGCGTTACAGAGTGTCGTAAGTGTATTAACAATCACCATCTATACCGATAATGGCTCAGCGCGAACTGGCGAAGCTCTGGTAAAAATTTTTGAAAAATGTTTTACTTTCACACTGTGTGAAGTAAATGAACAGTATATCGTTAGACTACATGTACTATTAGTCAGGGGCGTATATACATGCATTTGCAGGGGGTGTGAACTATTTTGGGACCAACTACATTTCTTGGAGACCGACCCCCATTGACATACCGTAGTTGAACGACAATTTATATTTCAATTTATACAACGGTAGTAATAACCAAAGGCGTACGGGACTCTTCCAATTTGCGGGCAGAAATTTTTTGCCCGAATTTCAAATAGTTGCCCGAAATTCTTTGTAGTTTAGGTGCATAATATACACTACTAACCCATTACATGCCCGGGAAGCGCGCGAAAATTTTTGCAAATTTTTCGGGCATTCGATCAAAAATTCGGAAACTCAGTAGAAAATTGGGGGAATCTTTCACTTCAAATGTTGTTCATGTCTGGTGTACTGTTAAAAAGGCATACTGCACTGGATTTTACTATACCACTACATGCACGCGAAGCGCGCGAAAAGTTTTGTAAACTTTTTGGGCATTCGATCAAATATTTGGCAACTCAGTAGACACTTCGGGCAATCTTTTCACTTCAAATATTGTTCATATCTGGTCTGTTGTTACAAAAGCATGCTAAACTGGATTTGAGACCGACTTTTTTGCTCGCAGAGACCGACTTTTGGTTTTCATTGGGGGCACAATCCCCGTATTTATGGCCCTGCCATAAGCATGTTTACTCATATGTGACAAAATTTGGATATGAAAGTGATCTGGGCTCTATTTCATAAAAGTTAGGAATATTCTCAAAATTAAAGTTCCTAAACCGCTTCGGAACGATTCATCCAAAATCATTCCTTTCTTTAAATATTTAGGGACAAATCAAAAGTGACATTGTTGTTATCTGTGAAGAACATTTCTAAATTTACCAAAGATCATTCCGAATCCTAGGAACAACTTCAGCATGAAGATAGGAATAAATTCTTCCTAAGTCCAAGATAGGAATATTCCTAACTTTTATGAAATAGAGCCCAGGACTGTGCATGTCAGAGCTTTTTGGAAAGTATGAAAGAGGTGATACTGGTAGCAATCTTTTCATTACTCCACTGTGGTAAACCTTGTCCTTGCATGCATCGACTCTCAACGAACCTTTCCAATATTTTCTTTACCTTTACTAGCATAAGTTAGTTTTAGGAGTTTTACTTAATAGTGCAAGTGGAATTTTGTGGCACAGAACGGACGGCAAACTACAGGGGAATCACAGCCATTTTTGACGTCGGCGTTAGCAATTTTTAAATTGCTTTACATTGCTGTCTCTTACATTTCGAGCAATGAGTAAAGACCACAAACATGGAAATGGGGTGAGGGACCCTACTCTTTGAAAAAATGGAAATTTGAAGGTGTCTAGACGCAAATGCTGCAATATTTGGGCGCAGTGCTTTTAAAATGTATTGTTAATTTGAAATCTGTGTTATATTATCTTCTTCACAGTTTTAGCCTTCAACATTTTTGAAAAAGTGAGGGAGACTTTTTGGAGAAGTCCCCCCTTTCAAAAAAAGTGAGGGGAGTAGTAAGAGCAAGCTTCTTAGCAAGTGACCAATCAGAAGCCAGTATTGGGATGACGTCATGGTTGCTAGGCAACGGTCAAGGTCACGGACATCCTCCACCAGCATTGGGATGACGTCATCGTTGCTAGGCAACGATCAAGACCACGGTCATCCTCATCACTAATCTATGATTCACCGAGGTCTGGGTCAATGTCGAAAAGACTGGGTCAAGTTCAAAGTGATTGACAAGGGGGCAAGGGACTGGTTGGGGTGGAATGGAGGGCTGTTGCTAGGCAACATCTAAACATCCTTGTGACCGGTGATTAAGGATAAAGGTACTTGTATGTAGGCAAAAGGCCTACCTACAGCAAGGACTAAGGTAAGTTTCGGGTGATAGCACATGTTGAGGTGATGTTGCTAGGCAACGTATCAACACTGGATTGATAACGGACAATCGAGGATGGGGATATGGGTTGGATTCGGATCATAAAGAGCCCTATTGAATGACACATGACACGATATATAAAGGAAATAGAATAAAGTTTGAGTGCAGCTCTTATTTATTTACTCATTCAGTCCCGTATGACTATTATACATTTCAAAGATACACTTTTACGTAACATGCACTACTTTGGTTTATACATGTCATAGCGACGAGGAGACAGGCCAAACCTGTTCCTGTATAAGTTATTTCGGATTCTTACGTTACGGAAAGGGTCTTTAGGGCCCCAACCAACGCCCAAAAGCGTGAAAAGCAACCAACCATGATTCTTTTCTCCGATCATTTGTTTCAGCAACCAGAAAATAGGTCGCAGCCTATGTGGTGCTGATCTCATAAAGGCCGAAAGGGCGTTTTGAGTTTGCCACTCTTTTCTCTCTTTTTTTGCCTAAGCTACCACCGCAAAGTACACATATTTACAGAATTCACAGCAAAAAAAATTAGTCATCTATTTGATCAAATAATACATAATATTGACATAGCAGAAGCGTTACGTTATCATTAGATGGGTCGTGAAATGCAAAACATCCCTATCGTTTCTTTGTTGATCAATATTAAAACGGCCAGTGATGGCTTCCATGGACTGGCCTCGACAACGATGAAGCAAATAATAAATACAGTAATGTCCACACACAGACGATAAAGGTCCTTGTAATGATTTTGGATTTATCTTAATGATGCCACCATTTCTGGCTAAAAATGTTCGAATGGAATTCACTTCAGGCGGTTTGCCGTATGAGTCAAAGTATTCCACAGGACCTCGCTTTGGTAGGTAGATAGCAATCCAGTGCTCTCCGGGACGACGGCTTGGATCCGTGTTCACGACGAAGGCAGCCGGGCGCTGCTTCACAGGCAGTTGAGGGAGACGATCCGAGGAAAACACACCATGAAATGTGGGTTGCACAAAAGGATCACGGAGCAAAATGCTTGCTATCTCTTCACCATCCATCACTTAGTGTAATCGTAGCTGATATTGCGGACTTTGTCGATTTCGATCACGTTGTCAAATTCTGCATACACAATCACGTTAATGGTTCTGGGCAGTGCCTCAGCAAAGTTCATCTCCAGACGCAAATTACCTTCTTTCACTAAATTGAAGTGTCCACCATCTGAAAGGTCTGGAGTAAAATCGAAAGCGAATAATGTGTACCCTGCAGGGTAGTCTTCTCGACTGATACCCACGCTTTCGTCACGGTAATTTTTATGCGTTCCTGTGAACAGTGTAAAGTAGGACCGGACGCTGTGGGTGGCAGCGTCATCCGCATTAAAATTGGGCTTCAGTGGCTTGGTCGGTATCTGCACTCCGTCGTAATAGAGTGCCAAGTTATTGATTTTGTTGTGTTTGAAGTGGAACGGATTCTTGGTGTAAGAACCATTAAATGCGTCACTATCTACACACGCTATGACAATGCGTTTGGGCAGTTGTCCTAGGAACACGTGATCCTCGTTGAGACTGTAATTTCCTGCTGGCACCGACAAAATTTTGGTTTGCACCCGACGAACGGTATATTTGGCGGTGTCACTTTCCAGTGCCTTGGCGTGTGCAATGAGCACAGATGGCGCAATTTTGACTTTCCGCACGAACAAAGAGACTTGCTGTAACATGACTCTGTATTCTGGATCTTGCCCGGATGACATGAGGACAAAAGAATCTTTACTCGGTGTTAGCTTCAAACGCAGGTCCACGCCACTGAGTAAATACTTCTCTTGACAAAAGATATCACTGTGCAGTCGTCCAATTAGTTCTACCTCTTTGCTTCCATTGGTGAAGCGACTTCGTTTTTTCAGTCCCATGTTAGCTGCAGCGGCAGCTGCTCCGGGGTCAGCGACATCCATTTTGCCGGCAGTGTCCTTGTAAAAGAGAGCGCTCGTCAATTGATCCATCTTTGTCGCATGACTATAGTTTAACAATGTTTCAATCATAGCACGATAAGGGTAAGTTGGCGTTGCCGAGGAAATTTCTCTTCCATTGAGTGCCACATCCACTTGGTTAAAGAGTGATTGCAAAAACAGATTGACAGGGCCAACAGCATCATCGTCCTCTAGAGCAGATCCGTCTTTTTTCGTGATCTTGGCACGAACGTATAGTTGCGTTTGGTCAAGATCGATGTATTCCTCGCCAGAACCCGACACGAAAAACTCGATGGGTCCGCCTGTGTTAATAGTGGACAACGGTCTGTATTCTTTCCAGTCCCCTCTTTCAATACTGGTCTGCGTCGGTGGTATAGTAAACAAGTCGAGTTCAGATTTGGCACATTCGCAAGAATGATTGTGAACGAGTGCCATGATGATCAATCAAAAATGTCAGGAGTAGGTCTTGTCACTTTCGCTGCTTTTGACAGAGTGACGTTTGATCGGGAAGATTTGCGTTTTAAAGGCTTTGCATGCAATCTTTTTCTAGGTGACGATTTCCTTTTTACTTGGCGTCCTATGTGCTGTAAAGTATCAGTACCCATTTGTGTCAATCGTCGCTTGGCCGACGATTTAACGTTTTTTCCAGCCAATACATCCTCGGCGAGACCCACACCTGTTTGAAGAGCTTGTCGCCCTACAAATTTGGCTCCTTTCTTCAGTAGAGGTACTGCCATGCGCATAACGCCACCTAAGATACCTCCAAGTCCGTGCCCTCTTTGCAAAGCTGGACCCGAGAAAACGGGTAAACCTCTACCAGTTTGATGTAGATAATAATCTTCGTATAGAGCGGCGTCTGGTTGATACACGGTGCGACGCATGGTTTACAAATATGACGATCGTTTTTGTCTAAAGTGAAGTTTCACGATGACTCGCCCTCTTTCAAATGACACTTTCTTCCCTGTGTCATCCCTTATATCGATTTCAATGGTATCAATGACACTCTGTCGCAATGGATAGTAATGCGGATTTTGGTATTCGACGTTATTGGTATCTCCAAATTCTCCATGCACAGGGACCGTTTTCAAAAGAGGCGCTTTCACATGTCCGACGATTTGCGATTCTATAATATCCGTGTAAACAAACAAGTGATGGACAGCATTCAAAGCAGTAGGATAAGGTGCCTCTGTCGTTGTCGTTATCACACAAGGATCCTCAAAACCGAGCGTGGAACAAATGAGTCCTTCCAAGAGCAATTGGTGACCAGGTTCAGGTGTGATGGTGACTTTGCTCGTGGTGTCATTGTAAGTGATGGTATATAGATCTCTCAAGTATCCAGGCAACAAATGGCTAGCCAAACCTTCTATGCGTCTAAAGTGGCGTCCTTTAAGATCTAATTCTCGAAAACTGCCGTCTTGCTCACTTCGAATGGATATTTTACTGCTGTCTGGACTCAGAATGTACCACGAATAAGGATAAGCTATTTCCACCAGCCCAACTTCCCATTCACCCGACAGTTGGAGTGATGTCGGTAATTTGACTCGATAATTTGACAGGGTGTTTTCTGGATATACATCCATGGAACTGTTGCTGGGAAGTGTCACGTAAAAAGCCATGATGAAGAATGACGAACATCATGCAGCACTTACAATTTTATAAGGTTGCTCACCCAACTGTTGAATTTGGAAGGGTATCCCTTCCATTTAACAAAATATTCTGTTTTTCCGTCCTTCGTTTTACGTCTACGAATGACCTTTTCGATACGGTACACATCTGCACCATCTTTGGTTACTTTTTGTAGTTCAGCTTCATAGAAGGTGCCTTCTAACCATTCACCTTCCCAATCTTTCAAACGATAAACCACGGGATGACGTGGAAGGCGCTGGGCGACTGTAAAGAGTTCCTCTGTCCAACGTGGTAAATAGCCTTTGAGAAAGGGACGGGCCACCATACTGATACGCACTGTATCACCAACTTCCAACTGAGAAGGATATGCTTTCTGTTTTGTCGGGTAGAGCCGTCTCCACACTTGCAAGCTATTTTGGGGGCTGACGTCATGTGGAGCCATTCCAATACTTCGGTGGTGCGACCTATTGTAGGCCTTTACCAGATCGTCCAATATGTCAACATACTTGAGCGTATTGTTAGCGGTAAAATACTTCCACATGCGACTTTTCAACGTACGGTTGAACCTTTCAACGATACTTGCTTTCGTTTCGTTGTGTGTTGAAAAGAGATGCACTCCATGGTCTTTCAATAGGTCTTTGACGTGACGGTTGTAAAACTCTGAGCCTTTGTCAGTCTGCAACTTCAAAGGTCGACGACCGGAACGAAAAATGGTTGCTATGGCAACCTTGAGGGATGTACCTTGTTTATTTTTCAATGGTACAACCCAACCGAACTTGGAAAACACGTCTATACAGGTCAACAAATACCTGACCCCTCCGTTGTACTTTGATAACGAAGCCACGTCGACTAAGTCGGCTTGCCATTGCTCATCAATGCCGGACACGGTCACTCGATTTCGTGGGTAATAACGCCGGGACGGCTTGTGGAGAGTGTATGTATTCTGTTGCTGCAACCACGCTTTCACATCTCGCTTCCGAATCGAAGGGTGCTTTATTTTGAGGGCTCGGAATAGAGGTTCGACGCCCGTGTAACCAGCGGCGTGCGACACGTCATAATATACTTTGTGAAGAGTTTGTTCCATCATTTTGGTCAGCATGGTCCTGTATGACAATCTTCCCTGAGCAGTAGGCACAGAAAATACGAATACGTTGAAGCCAGTCACGAATCGATACGAGTGGGTCTCGTCCGCTTATGCAGTCCATGACGGCTATAATCACAATGGCTTACTTCATACTATGGACTTTATTTTATAAAGGTTCCCAGGTAGGTTTACGTGACGGTTGTTTCCTCATACCCTTTCTATTCGGCGTCTGAGGCGGCGTGCTCAAATGGGAGGCCACAGGGTACACTTCTTCGGAGTCTCTGAGACGTCGTATGGCTTTTCTTCTCTCAGGATTTCCGACGAGTTCTTCTGGTACGTTCAGGTCGGCTAACCACTGAGATAAAGTCTCATGGCCTCTAGGTTCAAATGACTGTCTATGGCGCATTAAATCATTTACCAGGTCGATGACATGACTATGTTTAACAGCCTTATCATCGTTCATTTCAAGTTCACCTTGTGGATTCCAGGTAATGCCATGACCTTTGAAAAATTGTAGTAAGCGGCCAGATTTTGCTTGTTACTTTGTGGGAACACTGGCTATGATAGCACCGTCACTCACGTGATTTTCTCCTGCATCGTATACAGGAGACATGACGTCTTTAATGGACGGTATTTGTTTGTGATGAACGCGTTGCCGTCGAAACGCCTCTTGGTAAAGTTTGGCTTTCACGTCATCATCAACATCTTCGTTCTGCAAAAGGTGGTCGATTTTGTCTTCTAGACGTCGTTGCCGGTGTATTTTTGGAGTCTCCTGGGCCCTCATGGTCTTTTCCATTCTTGATAATACATCGTGTAGTTCACGGTCTGTGTTGGGTGTTTGCCATTTGGCCAGCTCCGAGGGATCGATGAGATTCATTTTCTTGGCATACTCCATATCAGAGTTGTAATTGTTTGATGATGGGTAATAACATAGACCTAACACAATGCCCTCCCCCTTTTTGTCTGAACACTTTACGCTTCTGTCAAAGTGACTCCTTTCGATCCACGAGTTTTCTCAACTTGGCTCGATGACGTTGCAAATGTAATTTTTCGGATGGAGTTAACTTGACGTTACCTTTCAGAATGTTCAGAGCACATTCACATAAACAAATCAAGAGGGCGTTATGGTGACGCTTCAAGAGGGCACTTCGCTGTTGAGTAGTTCCTCTAGTCAAGACATGCAGAAACGGTGCTTGTTCCGTTACACGTCGTGACATGATGACAAATGACGGAGAGTAGGCATGTCGTATGAATTTATTGATGAATGGCGTGATCCCAACATCGAAGCCCGACTGCTGCAACCATTAGAATCATTGTGACAACTGAAGGTCTTGTTGGTTCTTGAACCTGCTCGAGCCATGGTCGCCAATCAAAATAATGTTGCCAAACAATACCTAATACTTGCTGAATAATATCATTCATTAAAGGTTGATTCGTGTCTCTCAAGTGCCAACGTCGGCAGATATCTGCCGTAAATACCAACAGTGTGAGAATACGGTATGGATGCATAGTAGGCTGCGTCAACACTGTATTGGCTACAGAGCTGATGTCATGACAGGCTCGATCTATATGAATAGACTCCCACTCTATGTGTTGGTATAACGTTGTCTGCTTTATACGTCGAGCCACCTGACGGCCTATTTTGATCCACACAATAACTTCCACGGTAAGATCTGTGTTACCAAGTAAATCCAAGTAGTCCAATAAAATGACGGTTGTAAGGTCCTTGTGAAGTTTATCTTTTCTTGACATAGACGTAGTGGTAAGCATCTGTGGGAAAGATGTTCGTTCGTAGCCGCAACCTTTCGTCCGTGTCGGGCTTGAGGTCGATAAATAAGTATCCATAAGGCTCAATCGTTGCATCCCTGTAGGCTTCTTGCATGAAGCGAATGTTTCCTGGATACATTTGCTTAGCCAAATGAGTGATACTAGAGGCATCTCTCGGGTTTTTAAAGACTACCAAGTAATGAGAATTAAGACTAATGGTGCGGCTCTCGGGGCCTTGCTGAAACAAATTTTGTAACAGCACAATGACAGACAAGTTCTTATGATGACTTCCCTTGGTAAAGAGATGCGTGACGTTTTGATTAGTTTTGATTTCAGTCATCAAGTCGTCCAGAATAAAGAGGTTGGTGCCTTCACGATCGATATAGTTGTCAAAATCGGTCGGTACGCCTTCAATAAAGCGAATGTTTGGAATAGCCCTGGAAATTTCAACATAGGCCTTTTGAAATTCCCCGTAAAACCAAACAATATTTTCAGGCACGGGGTGAATGATGGTGTGCCGATGCTGGAGCAAATGTGTGACCCACAATGTTTTTCCGCTTCCAGTGGGTCCAGCGACTGAACACGTAAATGGATGTTTCAGTCTTGCATCCATGGCAACAAATGATGAAACCTGTCAAAGTGTCACATTAATAAATTGTCCAGGCTCTTCAGAAACCGTAGGGTTTTTTCGTGTAATTGTCACACAGGGCCCGTTTGGTGTACACCAGTCGATAGTCCTTCTTGGATAATTTTGAAACGACCGTTCCAGGATTCAGACGCTGGATTTTCTTTGGGTAATAAACGGATATATTTGTCCTTTCATCTGGGCGGGCACGGGTCAAGCTTGGGAGCAACTGCCTCATCGACTCGAAATTTATTTGTTTTTCAGATGTAAAGTTCAAGGTGATACCCCTGACTTTGCATACCGTGGCTGAAGATTGCCTGTCTGGACGATACACCTTATAGGCATAGTTTTTTGGTCCCCCGGAAACAAATTCTGTGATGTAGCTTCCTTCACCATACGGTTTTCTCAGTTCATCTGTCATGTCCCCGAGAAAACTACCGATCGGAGGGTCCCATGCGTCTGGTGTACTTACATAGATGATAGAATCCGTGTCAAAGTACAACACGCGTCTATCTAGTTGTTCCAAATAAGAATACAATTTTAGTCTGGCTTGGGCCGTGGTGTAAGCAGCAATGAACACATTCGTGTTACTCCCAACCGAGATGTACTCATCATCATACTCCCACTGAAGTTGTGCCACGTCATCTGATACAAAGCGTATATTTTTGACCGTCTTTGTCTGGTCGAGCAGGAGTTCCATGTAACTTGACAGGCTGTTTGCAAAAGTTGTTTGAGGCAGTTTTGACCGTTGGCCAAACTTCCCCCAAAATGAATTTAACATCAGTTTGGCTAACGAACTCTTGCCGTCGTTCTTCTCGATGGCAAGTTGGTCCAATTGTACCCCCTCCTTTGCTGCATACTCTTCTAAGTACCTCAGTTTGTCCTGCTCCGTCTTACAGTGACTTGGCCAACCGTCTGCCTCTTGTTTTAGTTTTAAAAACGTATTGATGTAATCTGAAAACAAGCCACCTTCTTTAGTGTCAGGGTCGTATTGTGTGGTTTTGTCAAAATGCCATACTTCATGAATTCTCATCAGCGTGTAACCCGTCTTCAAAGCCTTATGAAGCTCTAGACTGACCCATGTACCTTCTAGAGCGCGTTCCGCATCCGAATGATGACAGGTTCCCTGATTTGCGTCGGAGGCACAGGCCGCACACAGTGGGAACATCAACTTATCATTGATACGTTGAGGTAGAACAGGGTGATAGAGGCCCCGGGGAGGCAACACCCGTCACTGAATGAGTCCATTGTAGTCGAACACGTTGCCAAAATTCTCCGTGATAATCGTTGGGTGACCTACTGGAAATTCGCCGTACTTACACACCCATGGGTACAAAGAACAGACGTCAATGTAGCGAATTTTTTCTCCGGGGCCTACCACGTGATGAAGCTTGACCGCATTGGTTCGGCCACCAAAAAAGGCATCACGTGGTTGTAAGGGTTCCCGAATTTCAATAGCATCTGTAAATTCTTTCATTTTGGGATTACTCTTGAGTTGTTTTTCGTATTCACACTCCCAGATTTCGTGCACGTGAAAGCCCTTCTGTCTGAAATGGTCTGCCCTAAACATGGTATTGTGATAGGTTTCTTCCATTGTGACGTCACTACCTGGAACACACGCCTCCCTGTTCGGTCTACAAGTTGGACATCCGTGCCAGACACAGCCGTAAAACTCATAGACGTTGTTACCATGGAAACCATCCACACGATACTGATCAATTTGCTTCTCGCCACCTTGCCTCGCATGCTGTATGACAATGTTTTCTTCCTGCTCAATCCAGCGTAACCACTTTAATGCCTTGACGGATTGCTTATACCGTGGGTTGTAACTCTGATGGGGTACAATCGCAATGGTCCGTTCTTTCAAAAAATTCCTTCTAAACACCCGCATGCACGTGGATGCGATGGTCAAACATTCTTTGAAGGGATCAACAGTAGTTTCCTCGATAAATAATTTGCGAAACTGGATGCAGCCTTGGCGTAGTAAATCGACATCACTTCTACAGTAAGCTGTCATTTCTTCTTCCATATGAAATACTTTGTCAATTTGACTATTGTGCCAGTCTAAGAACAGCTTCCTCCCTTCTGTAGTCATCTTGCCGGGATTGTAGAATGATGCCGACGGATATGGTCCGCAATACGTTTCGTGTTCTTTCGTATTGAATAAATAAGGAAAGTAACCCTTCTTCAATTCTTTCAGACCAAATGTTTTGGGGAAAGCACTCAGGGGAATAGGGATAAAATTGTACGAATCGATGACTTTGCAATGTTTGTTTAACTCGAGACTCATCAGCTTAGATCCATTCATAATCACGTTTTGGGGAGGCAAACCAATGTTGTTCAAGAATTGTAATATGAATTGCCCATCGTACCCGCTCATATTGTGGGCAATAGCAATGAAATTTGGATTATTCAATAAAAACTGACACAAAGACGATAGGGTTTCCTCGCCTTTGAAAATGAATTCCCGTTGTCCACAAGAGTCACAATCGTTCTGAATATTATTGTCCATGACACAGTTGTCACAAACACGGTGCACAACGCAAAAGTTTGGTATATGTTGAAAGGCTTGACTGTCGTCTGAGCACACATCTTCCTGTCGACATTCAAAGTCAAAAAATAAAAATCCTTGAGTGCTCTCCTCCGATTCACGGTTCTTCTGTCGAATTGGCTGCATAAAACATTGATGATCTATTGGCATTTTCGTTTGACAAGCTCGGCAATACGATAAACCGCATTCGTGTTGATCCTTGACGGATTTGCCACAATCTTCACAGCGTTTCACACGGTCGCATGTTGACTTAGGGCGAGCACTCTTTTTGGAAGAGGAAGGCTTTAACTTGTGTTTGTCATAACAGGCCTGACTCTTGAAATATCGATGACACTCTTGACAGAATGTCCAGGATTCAAAATGGCAGCCATCTTTAGTGTCTTTGAAACATTTAGTGCATACGTTGTCACAATAGTGACGTTCGTGATTATCATAACATTTGAGGCATCTCTCACATATGTAATTGCGGTTAAAAAAGCCAGGCAGTGACGTAATGACATCAAAGTGACCTTAATGATACAGTAAGCAAAACTTTTTATCTTTTTCTGGTCCTCTGAACATGAAGGGATCTTGTGGTACTTGTGTGAAAACCAATATTTGATAATCCTGCAAAAACTCTTGAAAGCGATTCACTTCGTCTAAGCCACACGGCCCCTCTGGAACGCCAGCACAAACATGGAGGTCCTTAGCCAGCTTAGTCTGCTCACCAAATCCCTGTCGAATGTTATTTCAATTAATGGTTCGATCATTAGCTTTATCCAAGCGGGCCTTTGCAGTGACGAGTGCTCTGGCCAAGCACAGGTCATCGGTGTTGTTTATGGTGATTACAGATTTCTTTTTCTTTATTAGCCAATGTCTCAAATTGGTATGAGTAGGACCTTTTCCATTCGCCATATCCACGTGTAGGACATTGAAAGTCACATCGCCGTTCAACTTAAAGTCAGCATTAGATTGAATCACTTTTTCGATGTGACCAAACATTCGTTCCGTAGTGATCTGATCTCGGCGCATGAGTGGTACCCATACAGCATGGGACAGCGAAGGAGCCGAAAGTTCTACTCCCACACGATCTTGCGGAGCAAAGCCGTCCATAATTTGGTTCATTAACGTCTCCATAACGTTATATAAAGCTGATAATGGACCTTTATGCTGTTGTACCAAGCGCTGTAGCAGGTATTCATTAAACGTCACTCGGTATTCATTGGTGGACGTACGAAACCGCTTGAGACGTCTCGTACGTGGCGCTTCTATAGTATAGCAAATTTCTGGCGATATGGTGCCCTGTTCTGACTGATCATCCTCCACGGAGGCTTCAGGATCGGCTCCCCCATGTTGTCTGGACTGAACATCATCATCTCCAGAGTGGCGACGTTTTCTAGATTGCTCTTGGTCAATCCTAATTGTTTGACCAGGATGGTGCCACTGAGACTGTCCCGTCCGCGTGTTAAAATAATAAGGCCAATCGAACGTACAGCTCCATTGAAGCGTCCAACCTTGCTGACATAACTCTTCAGACAGCTCCATCGTCTTCTGTATACACTATAGTACAATACAATTTTCGGGAAACAATTGCGTACGTGTTTACCAGTCGACAATCAAGTGAGAAAATAACGTCCATAGGTTGGTCGGGCTTTTTATATGACACCGTTATGTTGTTGTATTACCACGAACAAAAGCAGTCGATATTGCCATGGTGAGACTAGGTTCGTTATGTGACACGACTCATTTTGATATCACTTTAAACTCCTCCCCCACCCCCTACACACATTTATACTACATATCCGTACCATACTTTTCTATGTCAATATTAAAATAGGTAAAAAATTAATGTATCACTCACCCCTTTCACTAGATCTCGAAATTTACTTTGCCGCTTAAGGATCTCCCAAATACAAGGTGTAATAATTTCCTTGATGTAATTCACCAACGATAATATTCCACAAATAGAAAATTCGGCAATATCTTCCGCTAATATTATAAAAAAATATTCCATAAATGTTCCACAGATATTCCAAAATGATATTTCACATATATTCCACAATTCCTCAAATGTTCCACAATTACTTCCAGAAAAACGTATATATCCTTTTAGAATCCAACGAAATTTACTTTGCCGCTTAAGGATCTCCCAAATACAAGGTGTAATAATTTCCTTGATGTAATTCACCAACGATAATATTCCACAAATAGAAAGTCCGCAATATCTTCCGCTAATATAAAAAATATTCCATAAATGTTCCACAGATATTCCAAAATGATATTTCACATATATTCCACAATTCCTCAAATATTCCACAATTACTTCCAAGTATTAGTGAAAAACATTTATATCCTTTTAGAATCCAAATTGTTCGACGCCGTGCACCTTAAAAGAGTTTTCGTTATAATAATCCAACTATATTCCAAAAACGAACAAAATAGGTTTATGGTTACTTCTGAAAATTACTCCTCGGAATGATTCTGCACCCTCAATGAAGCATCTTTTATATTGTCAGTCCTCGTGCTTTTTTAGTAACACACGTCAGCTCCACAAATACAAAGCCCCATAACAACTATTTTTAGTAACACACGTCAGAGCCACAAATACAAAGGGCCGTTGGTCTTTTTTTCGTAACACACGTCAGATCTAGACATTATTAATGATCAAAACATGATACACTAAACGACATAAAATGATCGGTTCAGCAGTAAAAATATTAATACAGTAACCTGGTGAGACATATCAATATCAAAATCCTTGAGATGACTAGTCTAAAATTCAGTATTCACTAGGCCTACATTCAATGTTAAGATGAAAGCTATTCAATATGATTGACACACATTACATTGAATAACATAAAAAGATCAAAGTTGCCATGACGACGCGACTTATATATGATGATACCAGAAATTACTTGGTAGACAAGGTTTGAAAAGGTCAATAACAGTCCTTTCAGGTAATCGGATAATGACATTACATAGGCTACACTGTAAGCTGTCGATGACTCTACAAGTAGGGACACCTGAGGGAATCGAACCCCCGAATCTGAAAGATCCATCCATGCGGTGCTTTGTTCAGTAGAACCGACGCTTACAGCTACGACTATGTAAATTTTTGACGTGTTTTAAAGGATCACGAAGGGTCATGATCATCATTTCATTTTTGTCAGTCGTCAAAGCAACACTGATCTTACACCATGACATCTCCATGGCAAACCTTAATGGATTCAGAAGGAAAAATATATTACTACAACCCTCGCTCACAGGAAACTAGCCGACAAAAGCCTATATGTGGAAAACCCATGCAGCTTGAGCTTCGACCCACCCCGGAGCCTCCCCGGGCTTTTTCAAAAGTAACCAAACCTATGAACTCTTCTAAACCACATGGCTTCTCGTTAAGCAACACAACATCTGTGACCGTGAAACGTTTGGGCCAAAGGATATATCTTTGTATACAGCGGACCAAATCAAGAAAGAGTCGTTCTCGACGAGGAAAATGTTTCTACTTAAACCCTGATGAATGGCAAGAATTGTACCATGCCGGCAATGACATTCAAGACCTACTGCGTGATATGATATGAAAAAAAAGACGGAAAGAAACACTTACCAGTCTTACGAATCCATTAAAATCACAGAGAACATATAGTAAAACACTGTTTTATGTTGTGCACATAGACTTTCGCTACACATCAACTGAGACAGTTAAACCGATAAAAAACTACCATTTGTTCTGACACAATTGCTCTTATGATCTAAAGAAAAGATTGACAACTGTCATCTTCCAGAAATGTATACAGCATTATTCCATCCAAGAACATTCTGAAGACTTATTTTCATATGCCTGATACTACAGGAATATACTCGACACAAGAAGGAACGCTTGGAACGGACAGTCCTCTTCGTTCACGCTATTTGTTGGTGTGATAACTCCGTTATGAAGCAAGTCACCACAATAACATAAAATCCAGTTTACCTGTCATGTATTAAACTAATGTACCATGGTTTTTAGTGCACTAAACCAAGTTGTTGTTTGAGCTTCTCACGAGGCACACTCTTGTACAGACTGTACAACTAAGTTTAACATCTGAACATCAAAGTACCTCTCTATTATGTAAACGGTAACACAGCTAACCGTCCTGTGTGTTCAGCTATTCATTGATATCGATTCCTCTGTTGAGAAGCAAATACAACGGTGGTTGCGTCCATCAAACAGGTCTATTGTGTGATCTTTTCTCTCTTTTGTGTCTTTATCGATCGATTGGACCCTGCTCATTTAAAATCTAATATGCGCTTATCCCATTCAGTTTCTTCCATGGCCAAACACTATGGTACAGGTTTTTGTCAGTCACTCACTGACACTTGCGCGAGTTCGAGCCCTCCCTCTGCCACCAGCAAATTTTCTCCATGACTTCATATTATAAATACATGTATATGACCATGATCTTGACCTTCACCTACACTTTGACCTATAGCTGTCAAATATGACCATGCTATTGATCTTGACCGTTGCCTAGCAACGATGACGTCATCCCAATGCTGGTGGAGGATGTCTTTGACCTTGACCGTTGCCTAGCAACGATGACGTCATCCCAATACTGGCTTCTGATTGGTCACTTGCTAAGAAGCTTGCTCTTACTACTGAGGGGGACTCGTCCGCCGGGTCCCCCGCGTCCCCCCGCCACCCATGATTCACGCCCATGCTTACATCTTGCTACATATTAGATTGGAAGATCCCATATTGATGCGAGGTCCTCACAGATGTTTGGAGATGTATCTCTGTTCTTCGGAAAGTGTTGTGATCAGAACAGCTTCGTGTGTTATTACCTTAATAATTGGGTCATGACATGAAGTATAAACATTGACGAATAATATTTCCATTACAAAACCAGCTTTCAGACTCTACATCGAGACACTTTCAATTGTCCAACAAACCTACATGCCACTGCCATAAGGCAGTCTTTCACATATTAATTCGTAAACTTTCAACTATTTGCTGCTGTACTTCTCCGAAAGTTGCTATCGGAAGATACTGATAATATGAGTGACACTGACGTAAGTTTGGAAGCGCGCGGAGCGCGCGTAAATTTTGATAACTTGCCAACGATTTGCTAAAATTCTGATAGTTTGAGAAACATTTGTGATAGAAAGTGAAGCGAGATTGAAAAAATTTCTTACGAAAATGAAGAATAAAATATACTTTCCATCATACACGTATCTGTAGACTGAAACGTTGGGGGGGGGGGGAGGATTACATGGGATATCCCCCTAGTCAAATGTTAGGGGGATATATCCCCCATCCCCCAGGGATTTACGCCCATGTTAACAAGTATTTTTCATCGGTTTGCAGAGTCTTTGTTAGACTATTTACCAAGTACGAAACTTAATCCAGTGCATAACTTAAGAAGTAATAACCTACATACCTGGGTAATGTTTCCAGCATCTACCTTTGAAGTTACTGTACCAATGTTGTAAGTAATTTAGAGACAGGGAAAAGTCCTCGCTACGACGGAATTCATATCATACTTAAATGTTTGTGATGTAATATCTGTGCCACTTACTCGTATCATTAATTTATTCTTTTCTACTGGCTTTTTTTTCAACTGAACTGAAGATTGCTAAAATTGTCACTGTCTACAAAGCAGGAGATTACAGACTTATTTCTGAGCTTCCATTTGGCTGGAAAATCTTTGAAAACCTTGTCCATGTAAGACTTATGAATTTCTTAAATAAACATCAAATTTTGACACCTTGTCAGTTTTGGTTCCGTAAAAATTATTCTTCTTACATGGCGGCTGTAAACTTCTGTGATCAGATATCCCAAAAAATCAAAGCAATCTCAGATCAGTAGGGAATATTTATTGATCTATGAAAAGCCTTCGATACTACAAATAATGGAATTCTTCAGAAGCTGTATGCGTACGGAGTGAGAGGATGTGCTCATGCCTGGTTTTCATCTCACTTAAGCAATAGGTCTCATTACGTAACCTGAAACGATGAAGAATCTTCTTCTAAGTAACACTGCTGTACCTCAGGGCTCAGTATTTGGTCCTCCCCCTCTCTCTCATTTATATTAATGACATTTGTAATTCGTCAATAGGTGCTAAATTTTATCTTCTTTTTTGCAGATGATACCACCGTACTTTTTCAAAAAAAAAAGCAATTGACTTCAACTGGCTCGGCAGGAATTCATACACATTGTTGAATGGCTAAATTTACACAAGATTTCCCTCAATATGAATAAAACCAAGCGTCTTGTTTTCGATAATAAAGCTCCAAAATCTGATTTTGTTAACAATATAGTCGCTTGTGGTTTCAGTCCCACTATCAACAAACCTACAAAAGTAACAAGCAGCTCAGCTTCACTCATTGACAACATAATCACAAATGTTAGCAGTATTGATTCCAAGGTTCACATTGACGTATCTGGTATTCTAGTCACTGATGTTAGCGACCATTTTCCGATTTTCACAAATTCATCTTTTCAAACAAAACGTCTTAAGAATGAACCAATCTACATCCGCTATTATGCTAATCGCAATATACAACTTTTTGTGTCACGTATTGAGTGAGATGTTTACCAAACTAAAGACACAAATTTAACTTTCAACACTTTCATTTAAACTTTTCTCCATATTACGATGCAACTTTCCCAATCACAGTATTAAATAAACACAAAAGGAAGAAAAAGGATTGGATTACAAGAGGCATTATCAATTCCATCAAAACTAAAAATAAGCTCTACAAGAGTTATCTGAAGACTCCAACATCTACGAACCAAAAAACCTATAACAATTTTCGTAATAAGCTTAATCATGTAGTGCGTATAGCAAAAAGGAAGTATTATACTGATATATTCAACAAATCTAAACACAACATGAAACGTACGTGGCAAAATATTAATGACATTCTACACAAAGGACAACCACAAAGTAGTTACCCTGACGAGTTCATAAATGAGAACACCAAGATTTCAGATCCAAACGCTATTGCTAATGCATTTAATGACTTTTTTGTAAACCTTGGTCCGTCTCTTGCATCCAAAATTCCACGAAATACACGCCTAAAGGAACTAATACCAGACTACAGGTCCAACTCATTCTTTCTTTCACCCATTAGTAAAGAGGAACTTGTCAGTGTTTCTTTAGAGTGTCTAAATCCCAATAAGACTGCGGGCTATGATGGTTTTCAGCCTCAGGTAGTTCGTAAAGTTATCCCGTACATTTCCGAACCATTGACCTATATTTTTGCTTTTTAAGTGCATAGAAACGGACACTATCAAACAGGAAGAACCAAATCCGGACCGGCAAGAACACAACCATGAACTATTTATAATCATTTACAAACCCACCTCACACTAAGCTAGGAAAACAAAACCTCTGTGGCCAACATATACGACACCCCCAGCCCACCCACCACACAAGACTATTTACAAACAGGAGAACAACACACGCCAGAAAGCCGCAACACACACCCGAAGGCAACATCAAACATCTGAAAGCAACCGCCCGAAGGCAACACTTCACGCCCGAAGGCGACCCCACGCCCGAAGGCAACCCCACGCCCGAAGGCAACTTCACGCCCGAAGGCAACACCACGCCCGAGGGCAACTTCTCGCCCGAAGGCGACCCCACGCCCGAAGGCAACTTCACGCCCGAAGGCAACAACACGTAAAAAGCACAGGGCAAATTACTGGTGCACCTTGCCCAGGGGTGCCCCGGAGGCAGTTGTGGCAAAGGGTAACCTCTATTTTTAACTTGCCTTTCAATGTGGGAATCTTTTTAGACAAACTAAAAATCGCTACAGTTGTCCCCATTTACAAAAAAGGTGATCAAAATTGTAGAGAAGTTAATATTGCGCCACCTTATTTAGTTATTCTAATTTGAATGGTATGAGCTAATTTGAATGTTATGTTCCGTGCACTGACCACAAGGGTTAATACAAAAGAAGAGCACAGATTAAAGCGAGACAGCCGGCAAGAAAGCAACACCCTGTTTAGTTTGTGTATTCTTTTATGTTGTCGTTTCGGTTTAGCCCGGGCCGGACACAACAAATGGCGTCGAGGATGGGGTATACTGTGGATTCCAGGATAACGAAATCCTGAACTGTGAGTAATTTAACGAGAAGTTACCCAGTAACGTTTCCGGGCTAAAAGCTGTGAGTATGAAAGCACAGGACATTTTACTTCTGGCGACTATCGTTTTCACCTTCAATATGGCGACGACTACCTTCAAAGTGGAGGCTTATGACCCTAACGTTGAGATTTGGGAGTCTTATGAAGAACGCTTGGTGCAATTTTTTGTTGCAAACGACGTAAGAGAAGACAGTAAAAACGTGGCAATATTACTTTCTTCTGTGGGTCCTAAAGGCTACGGACTGCTTAAAAACCTAGTCACGCTCTCGAAGCCATCTTCAATGAACTTGGCAGATAATTGTAAACATTTGAAGGAATATTATAATCCCAAACCGCCTGTTCTACTGGAAAGATTCCGTTTTTATAACCAAAGACAAGGTACTTCAGAGGGCATTTCTGAGTTCTTAGCCGAATTAAAACGTTTATCCAGCTCTTGTAATTTTGGCTCGTTCCTGAATGACGCACTGAGGGATCGTTTTGTATGTGGAGTATTTGATACAAATATACAGAAAAGGCTTCTTTCGGAAGATGATTCGTTGACGCTGGAGAAAGCTGTAAAAGTCGCGTTAAGTATGGAATCGGCAGCAAAAAAAAAAAAAAAAAAAAAAAACAGTTATTATAAAGGAGAATTCTCAGTCACAGTCTATTCACAACATGTCGTCGAGGGCCACAAGCAAGAAAGTCCAGTGTTCCTGCTGCGGAAGACAAGGTCATGTAAAAAGCAACTGTCGTATGAAGGACTATAAATGTTTTAATTGCGGTCGAGTTGGACATTTACAGGGTGTATATCGTCAACCGTCAGATGAAAAGAAACATGAAGACCATACAAACAGAAGTAAGTTTGTTAAGAAGGCGAAGAAAAGTTCTAAAGTTAAACAAGTTAGGAAAGAAAACGACGAAGTTAGTTCTAAATATAGTGGTCAGTCAGAAATTGAGAGTAGTGATGAAGGAAATGCAACTGTGTATTATGTGAGAATGATAGGGTCAAATAAAGCTTTGAGGTTGAGGTTGAAATTGAACAGAAAAAATTAGTAACGGAATTATATACTGGCGCCGCCATTTCTTTGATATCCCATAGTATGTATGAAAAAGCGTTAAAGGAAAAGGCAGAATTAAAGCCTACAAAAGTTGTGTTGAAAACATATACTGGCGAGAAGATTCCTCTGTCAGGTAAATGTGATGTGAAAGTGAAGTGCAATGGTAGGGAGAAACTTCTACCATTATTCGTTATTAAGAACCAGTTACCATTGAATTGGTCAGAAAGTGCCGTCTAGTTTGGAAGAGAAATTGCACAAGATACTAGCTCAAAGTGATGTAATGGACAAATCACTTGTTACGATAAAGGGTGTTCAGGCTAAGTTGAGGGTAAAGCCTGATGCGGTACCCAGATTTTACAAACCACGGCCAATTCCGTTTGGTATGAAAGAAAAAGTTTCCAACGAACTTAAGAGATTATTAAAAGAAGGAATTTGGAAAAGGTTGATTTTTTCCGACTGGGCGTCCCCAATTGTACCTGTTAGAAAGGCAGATGGCACTGTTCGTGTATGCAGGGATTATAAGGTCACCATCAACCCAGTTTTGCATCAGCATGAATACCCATTGCCCCGCCCAGAGGAATTATTTGCTCAATTAATGGAGGAGAAAAGTTAACTAAACTTGATTTATCCAATGCCTATTTGCAAATAGTCTTAGACCCCGATTCAAGAAAGTATGTCACCATTAACACCCACCTAGGGTTATTCCAGTACACTAGACTTCCTTTTGGCGTAAGTTCGTCAGGGGCAATTTTTCAGCAATGTATGGACCAAATTCTTAGTGGTATTAGTGGGGTGGGATGTTATTTGGATGACATCATTGTTACGGGAAAAGATGATGAGCACTTAAGAAATCTACAGCAAGTTTTAAGTAAAACTTAGTGAGTTTGGTGGAAGACTAAAACGGTCGAAATGTTCTTTTTTCCAAAGGTCTATTCAGTACCTAGGTTTTGTAGTTGATTCTAAGGGTATTCACACGTCTCATGCGAAAGTGAATTCAGTTCTTGAAGCACCTGCTCCACAAAACAAACAAGAGCTACAGTCACTTATAGGCCTTATAAATTATTACAGAAAGTTCATCCCGAATTTATCCACTATCTTGAAACCCATGAATGAGGCCTTAAAACAGGGGAAAACTTTCTATTGGTCTCCTTATTGTCAGAAGGCTTTTGAACAAGTTAAGGCAATCTTAACTTCAAATGAAGTGCTTGCATATTTTCATCCGTCCAAAGACATTTCTCTAGCGGTAGATGCTTCACCGTACGGGGTGGGGGCAGTTATTTCTCATTGTTTTCCCGAAGGCGAAAAACCGATCGCTTTTGCCTCCAGAAAGCTTACTAAAGCTGAACAAAATTATTCTCAGTTGGAGAGGGAAACCCTAGTGATTGTGTATGGTATTCGCACCTTTCACCAGTATCTCTGTGGCAAGAAGTTTACATTGTTTACTGATCACAAGCCTCTCAAATATTTATTAGGTCCGAATAAAGGAATACCTGTTTTAGCTGCCTCAAGGCTGCAGCGTTGGGTTATTCTTCTTAGTGGTTACGAGTTTGATATTAAGTACCGTACGTCTAAGCAGAATACTAATGTCGATTGTTTATCTAGATTGCCAATAGGGGATGTTAATGCTTCTAAAACAGACGGTTTTGATGAATTTACCGTTTTTTGGACAAAAGAGGCTACAAACATGAATAAAGTTCAAATCAAATCGTTACCTGTAAGTGCTAAGGAAATTGGCAATGCTACAAACAATGACAAAATTCTAGCAAGAGTTAAACATTTTGTATTATATGGTTGGCCTAATGAGCAAACCCTTAGTCCAGAGTTAATTCCGTATTACAGGAAGAAAGACGAACTTTCTGTAGAGAGTAATTGCTTGCTCTGGGGATATAAGTATCAAGAGTATGTACTGAAGGAGTTGCATCATACCAGTCACCCTGGTATGGCCAAGATGAAGTCTCTGGCTAGAATGCACGTCTCTTGGCCAGGTTTAGACCAACAAATAGAACAAGTAGTTTCCTCATGTAATGCCTGTCAAGCATTTCAATCGGCACCACCTATGGCACCCGTAAACACTTGGAAGTGGCCTACTCAATCATGGCAACGACTACATATAGATTTTGCCGACCCCTTTTTTTCATATGTACTTAGTCGTAGTTGATACCCTTTCCAAGTGGCCTGAAGTAATACTAATGAAGTCTACCACTACGTCGAAAACAATCTCTGAACTGCGAACTATTTTTGCTAGGTATGGCCTACCGAAAGAGTTAGTCTCTGACAATGGACCACAGTTCATCGCAGAGGAGTTTAAGATATTTTTGAGAGAAAATGGTATTAAGGATATTAAATCCGCTGTTAAACATCCGGCATCAAACGGCGAGGCCGAAAGATTTGTTAAAACTTTCAAACAAGCAATGAAAAAGGTTAAATCTGATCGTGGTGACATTCAAGTGAAACTTGATCGATTTCTACTGTCTTATAGAACAACACCACATTCTTTTACCAAAGAAACACCGGCAAAATTGTTCATGAAAAGAGAATTGCAAACTAGATTGATTGTTATGAAGCCAGACCTAGGACTTACTATTTCCCAGAGGCAGGGTTCAGATCAAACACCACTTACCAGAAAGTTTTTAGTTGGGGAAAAGGTATTGGTACTTGATTTCAGACGTTACATAGGGAAGTGGGCTGAAGGTACAGTGACTAGAAGTTTAGGTCCAGTCACTTATCATGTATGTGTAGATGACCAGATTTGGAGACGGCACATAGATCAAATGCGAGGTAAACCTCAAGCAGACCTAGAAACTATGAGTCAGCCTACAAGTGTGTTGGACGAGGACAACTCAAAACGTCTGGTGGAGTTAGACACGACATTTGAGAGGAATGAGTTAGATAAGAAAGAGAATGGTGATATTCCTCAAGAAAGTGCAAAATCTAGGGTAGAAAATATGCCCGAAACAGAATTAGTCGAGGAAACAAAATCACCAGTAAAACAATCTTCTGAAAGTGCAACAGAATTAAACTCCTCGCCATTTGTTGTGTCTTCCCCGGGTAAAAGTTGTTCACCATCTAAGTTAACCAATGTACCAGTACTAAGAAGGTTACAACGTATTCGTAAGCAACGCGTATTGTAATTTATTTATTATGGAAAGAATTTCAGTCAAGTTAATACAAAATATTAAGAATCAATGTGTAATTTGATCGTTTAAATGAAGTGTTCCTTTGATTTATGTATCCTATTTTTGAAATGATGAATTTTGACAGTAAATGTTTTGATCATAAGTTCATTGTTTGAAGAAGGGGAGAGAATGTAGAGAAGTTAATATTGCGCCACCTTATTTAGTTATTCTTATTTGAATGTTATGTTCCGTGCACTTACCACAAGGGTTAACACAAAAGAAGAGCACAGATTAAAGCAAGACAGCAAGAAAGCAACACCCTGTTTAGTTTGTGTATTTCTTTTATGTTGTCATTTCGGTTTAGCCCGGGCCGGACACAACAAAAATCATTTCCTCAATTACCGTCCAGTTTCAGTTTTGTGATGCTTCTCAAAAATTTTAGAAAGACTGATGTTCAACAGAGTACAAACTTTTCTTGCTAAACACAATGTTCTCACAAACAGCCAGTACGGGTTTCATCCAGGTCACTCAACTGAACTTGCTCTTATTGAAGCAGTTGACAAATTACGTAGTTCTATTGACAATAATAATACATGTATTGGGGTGTTTCTTGATCTTTCAAAGGCATTTGACACAATTGACCACGGTATTCTTTTACAGAAACTTGATCGCTATGGTATAAGAGGCATTTGTCTGAACTGGTTTGAAAGCTATCTCTCTGACAGGTTACAATTTACATCATTTAACAATATAAAGTCAAATTACAAACTGTAAGGTGTGGTGTACCGCAGGGCTCAATTCTTGGGCCCTTACTTTTTATTATTTATATGAATGATATTTCTTTGGTTTCTAAGAAAGCAGAAGTTGTACTGTTTGCTGATGATACAAATATTTTCTTCACTGGGAATAACCCATGTCAACTTGAAAACAATGTTGTTAACGAACTAAGCCTCTTCTCTGATTGGTTCATAGCAAATAAGCTATCCCTTAATATCAGTTCGACAAATTTTATCGTATTTAATAAAACTCATCATCATGTTTTCAATATATCCATAAATGGGCAAAAGCTTGAACCTGCCAAAAGTGTTAAATTTCTCGGCGTCATTATTGACTGCAAGCTTACCTGGCAAAAGCACATCAATCATATTTCTTCAAAAATTGCCAAAGGAATTGGTGTAACTGGAAGATTAAGACATTTGTTGCCAAAAGGTATTCTCCGTACAATTAACCTTACTCTGGTGTATCCTCATCTAATGTATTGTTCCACAGTTTGGTCAGGTACAAAAAACCTACCTTCACAAGCTGGTTCTTTTGCAGAAAAGAGTTATTCGCTACATCTCTTTATCCGGACCCCGTGATCACACCAGCGAGTTGTATAAGTCCCCTAATCTCTTGAAACTGTTCGATATGATCAACCTTAACATTGCTTCATTCACCTATCGTTTCATGCGCAGCCTTTTACCACAATCATTTTCAGAATTCTTCACCAAAAATTCTTTAGTCCACAACTATTTTACTCGCCAGTCTCATCTCCTACATACTTTTGGTACCCGTAAATCATCTTCACAGTTGACATTACGCTACAGAGCTATACAACTGTGGAATTCATTACCTAATACATTAATTAACAGGCCAAGTATAAGTTCTTTTCGGAGAGGTTTCACCCAATACTACATAGCTTTGTACTAATACTTAAGCAGTCTCCATCACCTTTTTATATGTCAGGTTTATTGTAACGATGTATCTTATTGATTGACTTATACTGTTTGAATGCATTCATTACATGTGTGTTTTGTCACTACGAATTTTGTTTGTGGAAAGCCGTGGTCTTTAGTGGGGGGGGGGGGGAAGCACGGGTTGAAAGGGGTGGGGTCTTAGAGGGAAAGTTCTGGTCCGTTTATCATAGTCTTTACTTTTGTTTAGTTAATTGTTTTTTCTGGCCTTTATATCTTTAATTCTTTGTTGTTTTTGCTTTCTTTGTTTCTGACTCAGCTACGTCAGTTACCTTTGTTTTTGTAGTTATGGGGAGTTAAACTCTCGACAAGCTCCTCAGGGTTTTTAGTTTTACTTCCATCTACTTCATTATGATTTTGGTAATTGTTATATTACGTATCGGTACTTTTCAATGATGTAGAAAAGCAAATAAATGAAACGAAACGAAATACTGAAAAAGTATTATTCTTACTTTGAAAATTACCAGAGTACCAGCAAATCCCTACACAAAGTTTCTTGGCACTATTATTAAATGTAAACTTAGTTGGAAAGAACACATTTCGTCTATTTGCAGTGGAATCTCTCGAATGAATGGTGTACTCAATAATATGAAACTTTTTACCCCAAACCACCCTTCTCCTACAGTACTTCACAACACATCATACTTCCACATGTTAACTATAACGTACTGGTTTGGGGAAATGCCAAAAAAATATTACCTACAGTCCGTTTATTTGCTGCAAATACTTAGCCTACTGTACGAAACATTCTGCAATGTATCTTTCTCTATCATACACGCCTCTCTTCAAATCACTCAGTATTCCTTTCGTCTTCGACTATTTTAAATATCAGCTTGGTGTTTTCATGCTTAATTTTGTTCATTACAAGTTGCCAATATGCTACAGTAATGTTTATGTTCAAAACAGGCATTATCATGATTACGAAACCAGGAAAAGCGCACATCTACCTACCATTACCTACTCTAGAACGTGTTTAAGACACTTGGAAACTGTTCTGTGGAATTCCGTCCCAGATCATGTTATGCATTGCACTTCCCCTTATTTTTTAAAGTCAAGTATAAACAGCTTCCTCTCGACACTCCAAACATTTAAGGTTGAGTTTAAAGCCGTTTCTGTTACTGTTTTTGTTCCGCTGGTCATTTTTTCTTATCTTTTTGCTTACTTTTATAATATGTTTCTTTTTAAAGGGGCGAGACTTAGTGGAAGCATCTCTGCTTCCCTCTGAATCCTTTCACCTTTAATGTTAATGTTTGCTTAGTATGTTGTGTTGTGCATTAATGTTAATTGTAGTATTCTGAGGTGATAAAATAAACTTGAAATTTGACAAAAATATACTCGACAATGAAATGAAGGTAACTTTGTAGGATTTAGCTAAATTTTCAAAATAAAGTTCGGGTTGCTTACAAGTTAGCTCTAAATCATGGAGGGAGACCTGCTTTCTCGAAGTATAATGACCCCATACCGTCGTCTGAACTTTGAAAACGTCGAGAAGAGTATTAATTCATAAGTGTGCAAATGTATCATCATGAGTAGGAGTGAGTGTATTGCAGATTAGTACAAGTGATTCATACAGTACTCTTTTGTAGACTTTTTCGTGCTGCATTGAGTGCCTTTTGGTTAACTTTCTCATGATGCAAAGAGTGCTGTATGGTATCCTTAAGTTCCTGAACAATTTGTTTTCATATTAGAGAGATATACGTTTGTGTTTACATTGAATTAGCCTTGCACGCTACCTGATACATCTTTGTTAGACTTGAATTAAACCTATCCAATAAAAGGTGCGTAAAGCTGATCAAAGATTGTTTACATCGACTTGTGCTGGTAGCCTACACAGAAACTCTTACACCAATGCAAAACCCCGATATTGTAACGTAACACGGATATGAAGATACAATTAGACACAGATGAGATTAAGTATAAACGTTCTTGAAGGATTTATTGGTTTTATATGACAGTCGTAAACTAAGATATCAGGCACAAATTGAAGTATGATACCGTAAACAAGATATGGTTACCCATATGGGTCATATATCATACTAAGCTAACTTCTAATTTTTATACGGTACAGAACACCAGACTTGTCCTTGAAAGAACTAACCAATTACAGCCCTTAAAATTCATTTCTCTGTGAATAAACATGGGGGTAACCAGGGTGGGTTCATAGGTTTGGGCGAACCCTCTTTCCAGCGAACCCCCATTTCTCTTGACCCCCATGAGATTTCGCACATTACTTAAATTAACTATAGAAGTTGAACGCATCATCGCAGGAAGTGTGTGGAAACTGTTATCTAAAAATAGTATAGATGAACTATCCACAAGAAGACGAGTAAATGACGTAAACTATTTGTATATGAGGCCCCCTATCTGTAGAAACTTTGGCAATAAACTTCCAGTCTTAGCCAAAAAAAAACTTCCACACTTAGAGAAAAAGTTATTTGTACAGAAGGGCAAAGAGAATTGATGATAGGCCTTTTAAATCTTAATCAAGATATAACTATATCCCCCTCTTGCTCCCTGTGGGGTGGGGGTTGTAGAATATGCCCACGGTATTTCCCGCCTGTCGTAAGACTAAAGGGAAAGACTTGCACCGTATTTGAGATGTATTTGAAACCAAACTTGAATCTGAACCGTATTTGAAACCGTATTTAAAGTTGACCTTTTTATTTAGTTGACACTATATAACGCATTCGTGTTGGTGTGTCGTTAAATCTCATCTAACTAACTAACCCTTCCCCTCTGAAAAAGCATAAGGTAGACCAGGGTTCGGGCGAACCACCCTTCTCCAACAAGCCTCCATGTCACCTGAGCAAACTCCTACCTACCAGCCTTTTTTTCCACCCCTACTGGAAAATAGACTATCCTTGAGGAAAGTCGGTTACAAGGGTATTCTTAATAATACCATTTCTGCATTCAGGGAAGCCAAAAGAGCCTGAAGGGGCTACAACTGACCTGGGCCCAGGGTAATTTGTTGTGGGCCCAGGTTTAATTGTTGTCCCCAAATCACTTCAAGTAAAAATGTTCATTTCCCTCCTTTATTGAAAACAATGCAAAATTTTGAACGTCAAAAGAACAAAACCTTAGTACGAAATCAAATACTTGTGATTTGGTCAATTTGACACTAAATTTGGTAGGTGCTCATCGTTCATTCACGCAATAGACAACCCTGTTAGCGACACTTTTACCGATGTTTGTGGGAAAGTAACATTGACGGTAGCGTTTCTGCGTAGGGGGCAAGGGATGTCCCTTTCCCGGGTCTTTAACCGGAAAGGCCAGAAAGGAGAAGAGAATTTTAGCATGAGTGAACCAGTTGATTGTTGTACGAAGTAAAATTATTACCTCTTGCTCTTCCTGCGCACGCATCGTTGGTAATTGTAGTTGCTAAAACTCCTTGACCATGTAAAATTATTCAAAAGCCCCACCATGGGTTTGCTCATGCAGAAGGCTAAGGGCTATATTCCCCGACACTCACTCATGGCCTTCCGTTCGGATACTTTTCCAATTTTGTAAAAGGTGAAGTGAACAAGATGAGGTATGGCAATTTTCAACGGCTGTAAGTCACTTCAACGGTTTGCCTTATTTAAGTATAGCTCTCAAAGAAGGCAGCTTTTTCAAGATAATCCCCACTTATTCTGCCTGCGACAAAGTTTCGTTGCTTTAATAGAAGTGTTTGTTTTCATATAGGGAAGTTAAGTAATCTCACCCTCCCAACGCCCAATGATTAATTCGTCCTCGGTTGTATCGGCTATTTCTTCCCTTTGATAACAACACACGGACAACTATACAATTATAGGCTATAACTGACATAGTATTTGAATGTCTTTTGACCAAGGCCGTATGGAATATCATCTGAAGCTGAAACTCGGCGCAGACGAAAACACTTAAGACATGTCTTGGTTATACCTTCACTTCGTTTCCTAATCTAGGCCAGAGCGATCTATCTCTGCATTTTGTGCCCCGGTTCGTGAAGCACATCAGTAGTATTAATTAACTTTGTGCCCTAACTAACCCTTTTGACAAGTGTAAATGTTCTAAAACCCAGGAGACTTTACACTAAAAAAACTTCCGTTCGAAATAATTGTCACAGGGCGGGTGGTAACATACAAAATTTTGGATTTGGTGAGCGACGCTTCTCCAAACTATTTCAAAAACCACTCAAACACATACCTTAATTAACTTAAATCTTGTATTAAACTTAGAAAAGGAAAAATTGGGTTAGTAGTACATATCATAATAGCTAAAAAAAAGGAGAGGCCTCAAAACTTAACCTAAACCTAAACTCTCAAGTTCCCATCTCGCTCAGGGTTTGTCTGGCTTGTAAATAAGAAAGAACAGTTCTGCATCACTTGAGCTAGGGCTTCAACGTAAAGTCAATAAAGAAAACAGTTCCTTTCAATTCTGCTGTCTGGTCTCCAGCTCATTTCTCAACTCAAAAAAAAAAAAAAAAAACTAAAAGTTCGCTCGTCACAGCTTGTTCGTGGAGCTTTTTGGTCACGGTCAGCCAAGGTGGGCCATGCACAATCCCGTCAACACAAGTTAGGTATATACCGGGAAAACCAGATCCCTGTGAAGTATAATGGTTCCCCTTTTTAATAATAGCCTTTGACTTGTACGAACAGGTTTTCATTCGCAGTCTAGAACACTCTAATTAGAATACTGTTCCTTCACACTCATGTTTCAAACCGTTAATCCCAAAGAGTGATGAATTTATCAGCACATTTTCGTGCAATAATTTTGCAGTTTCCCTAGGATAATCAGAAGGCCGTCCTCTGGCTAAGTTACCCTCTCTGGGTACACCTAGAGCTTTCACTCAACAAAAATACACATTTCCCCCCTAAGCATTATGAATTTGCCTCATTCAAGCCTCAACTAAGTCCCAATGCCCTTCCCGGGGGTGGTGAGTAAAGTCATACCAATAAAAGTAAATTTTACCTTGATTCTGGTTTTTCACCCCGTATTCGATATTAATGACGTTTCACAGTGGTGATAAGGCGTCCGTCGACAACTCACCCCTGGCCACACCGGTAGAACGACCTTAATTTACACGTTCTCCTCGGTGGGAAACCGTAGGTAAACAGTAACACCCTCAGCGGTGACTATATTACACCTCCACCGGTATCCACGCACCCTCAGCGGCGCAACTTCACGTCTACCGTGCCACAACCTTATCTCTACAGCCGACAGCCTTTAATTAGAGCACCATCTCTCAGATTGTACTGAATTGACAAAGCTTTTGCAAGCAAGCACACGCTGCAGACTTTCTTTAATTATGTAATCTCGGAATTTCGAGTGAATTGTATCCAGAGGCTTGAGGCTGACACACAATGCATTACAAGTTCACCAAGCCAACTTGGCATCTGGTCCATTGATAACACTGTCAATGCATCAACATAAATTATCATCGAATTACCACGTTAAATGAGAGGTTTTTACATCACATCGTGACAATAATCTTTCTGCAGCTTCTGAAATACTAAAACCCAGGAGATTCCGGGGGCTTCTCCCCTGGACCCCCACCGGGGTTTTGCCCCTGGACCCCACCAGGGGCCCTAAGGCGGGCCCTGGAGCCCACCCACGAGGGCTTCGCGCTTCGCACTACGCGTGCACAGTTTCAAATCCACGCGTACACCATATTCGTTTTCGCCCCCCACTCTAAAAACAGAGATTTGCGCCCCTGCGCCAAACCGTAACTTTAAGGCACTGAAATTCAAAATATGTCAGCTTTGTACTCTGAAACGGTGTGATGATAATATCTCAAATGTGAACCCTATAGTATCCTTAGCTTATGAAGGGTAAATGTTAACAAACCCATGCATATAGTCTTGTGATTCATTTTGAAGTCATCGTACCACAATATAGGCAGATTTTGCCGTAATTTTAAATTCAAATGTCAATGTGTTGATTCAACCTCATTAATGCACTTCTACACTTTTACTTTTACATAAAAAGTCAAGATTTTCAGTTTTTGATGTCAATATTTTCATGTTTAAATCAGGGTTAATGAATCAAGGTGGTGCATTCGGCTGCCCCCTCCCTTACCCCGCCAGTAGGAGTAGGAGTTTCCCAATTTTGTCGGCGAGCCTTAATGAACACGATAAAGGATGTATTCCCCGACGGTGATCAGTATAGCCCCAGTTTTTGCTCTCACTGAAGGTAATTTCACAATAAAAGCCACAAATTTTCATATACACTACAAAAAAGACCCAAAATTTTCAAATTTTCCTCAAAAAGACCCAAATTTCAAATTTTCTTCAATAAAGACTAAACCTTCGGAGCATGAAGCAAGCCAAAAATATTCCTATTGCCATCCTTTCGGTAACCCGTCTGCTTTGATGAGGAATCGGGTTGCTGCACCTCCCACTCCCCCCCTGCCCCCATCACGGCTCTGGGTAGCCTCCCTTGACAGTAACCTTGCCCAGCATCAGCAAACTCCAGTGCCATTCCTGGTTTTAGTTCTTTATTCTGACTTATAAGTCGCAAATTTGATTTTTCATTTTATAATTTTGATTTCTTTTCGTTTTAGTTTTAGTGACCTTTAAAGTCAATTGTATTGTAGAATCTTTTATTCTAATGCCCATAATTTTCTAAATACCCCTCATTTTAACTTTTGCTCTCAATGATTTGAATTTCAGTATTAACATTAAGTCTTTAAAGGTACGATGAAAATGTGCCTTCCAGTTGTCACTACTTTGACTTAATATCGTTACTTTGACTCTAATTGGTTTAAATTTTGAAGACGCAATTTAACCTTTCTCTCATCATTTTTACTTTAAAGTCAAAATTTGGACTACAATATGCTAAAATTCATTTAAATCATAATACTTTTAAATAAAAAGTATGATTTAGAGCTTTTCTTATATGAGTAACAAACGTCATTTTTGACAGTTTGGTTTCATGATTTATAAATCTGATGAAGTGACTTACAAAGCTGCACCTTTAATCTCATTATTCTGACTTTCATTAATCTAACTTAAGTGTCAAAATACTTACTTCAAAATCTGTTTCTTTAAAATTTAAACGTGTGACTTTCAATGTTATAATAGTCCCAAACCCTCTTTTGGGAATATTCTCCATGTGTGCACTGTACTTGCTCACATAATTCCAGAAGCATTCATGACTTCACGTATCCAGCGTGACAATGTGTCTCTTGATGCAGGTCTTTGGGGCCGAGCATACGTAATAAACAGCTGTTACTGTGCCTCTAATTATTTTCGTTACCTCTATATACCTCACAAGTAATGAATGCACATCTATTATCTGATACTGTCTACAGGAAGGCAGAACAACCTGTAGTTGCTTCTTACCAGGTCGTGACTGCTTAAGCAGGTTAGGTATTAAGAATACAGCTTCATTGGTTTCAAATGTGTATTTCCTATATCAAGAGCTTGCAGTGTCTGCAAACGCTGTGCCGTTATTAGGGCAACGAGCATAACTAACTTAAGGGTTAATTGCTTTAGAGACAATTCACTAGTACGGTAAAGTGATCTGAGATACCTCAGTACAGTAGATATGTCCCATGTCTCTTTATATCTCGACTTTGGTGGTCTTAGCTCAAATACTCCCTTCATAAATCGAGTAACACAAGTGGGTGTGATCCTACAGAAACGTTAGCATCATAATCCAGCAATGCTGATAAAGCTGAGCGAGCTGTGTTAATTGTGCTGTAGCTTAAAGTTTGTAGAGATAGGTCAGGTACTCTAAAACACCTGAGTTACAGATGGCAAATCGAATTAATTTTTCTTCTACTACAGAATTGTTCCCACTTGGTAAGGTAAGTTTGATACTGTTTCTTAGTGGAGTCTCTCCACGATGACAGGATGATAGAGGCAGTGTCCTCTGGAATCTTATCACGTCTGAATCTTTTCCTGACACTAGGCGTGCCAGAAGTTGAAGATTCTGGTGTAATGGATGTAGTTTGCCCTGGGCAGTAGAAGCACATGGGGCAGTAGAAGCACATGTTTCCCCTTCGGGAGGAGTCTGGGTGTAGCAGTGTGTGATTGCAACTCCCTGAACTTCGTAGTAGTTGTTATTTTGCTTGCTCTGGTGCACAATTCTAGAAAACTCAAATGACTTATTACGCAATAAGTAAACATCGTGTAAGCCGAGAAGTACGTTGGTATGGGAGAGACTGACGTACTTCGACTATAATGTTGGCAGCTAGGGGGAAAATTCGTTCTCAATCATCATTCCACAAACCCTTCAGGAAACATTTCACAATTCAGTTTTGATTATATAGGGCTTGGGAATCTCAGCCTGCAAGGACTTTAACCGCCCGTCCCGCAGGTTACGGTCCTGTTGAAGCCTCAACGAAGCTACCAAAGGAATAATAAGGCGGGGCAGTAAAGTCACGTGTAATCGGCGTACGTGATGTTACCGATCAACTCAATCAAGACAGCTTCGTCCCCAGTGTAGCTGCGATGCTGGTACGATGTCCAGTCTTTACAAACATCTGTGCAGTATATAACAATAAATTTGTGTACCACGTTTAGTCTTTCAGTGCTTCAGGAGTTCAATAAATATTTGTTTCCTTACATATATATTTACCTCTTTGTTTTTTAACGTACTTATGGACAACTTTAGTTACAGACTCAACCGAAATATTGACTGCACACTTTTCCATGACCTAGGATTATAAGCTGAGCCGCGGCAACGTTGTTTCTCTTGTTTCAAATATGTAATCCGGGTCGTTCGATTTGATGATGCAAGAGCCTAAGCGTATGGGAGCATTTCGATTTGGAGGCACAAGTTTTGCCCGAATCTCTTATTTTCAAAAAATACTCCTATGTGTGATTACAATTGACTGGAATAAAAATAAGCGTGTGCACATGTTTCGTACAGGAAGTGATGAGGAGACATCTATTTTTAGTGGTTGCGACGCCCGCCACAAAAATGGCTTAACACTTGAAGACATTTTTAGTAGCCTAACGTTTTTGCGTCATTTTCCATTGCAAATTATATTACCTTTTGATTTTACTGAACCACTTTTGTTACATTCAGTTGGAGGAGGGGGATTCAAAATCCATGGTTAAAGTCAAAAGTGGGAGGGGGTAATCTTGGAACTGAGTATTGGTATAGGTATCGATGTAACATGTAACATACCCGGAATGGAAAGCAGCCAATACTTCGACTGAAAATTAATAATTCTAATATCACTTGATGGTAAAATGTTATTGATGATATATCTCACACACCAGGGCAAATGATCTCTCTGGCCGTAGGCTACTTCCTTGCTTGCGGGTCGAACTTTCATCGCCTATCATAAAACTTTGAAACTTTAGTTACGGTACATGCGATCCCATGTTGAAATGCAACCGACAAATATAACAGCCTAAGATCCTGAGTGCATGTCGTGAGCCGATGGATTTTCCTAATAATATGGAGTGAACACTCTTTTATGATAGGCTTCATCAACAGAAACATATGCATACTTAGAATGTTGAAGACGATTGTATGACAGCAAATCTGTAATAACAGTCTTTTGTATATCGAAGAAAACGGTGCAATTTTATCCCTCGAGAAGTACGCGGAATAAAACATCATTGCATCCTAAAACTGTGCGTGTCGTCTTACCCCTATTTACCTAAAATGAAGCACAGATGCAATTTCAGACGGTTTCACTTATTGTCTTCCTGAAAGATGGGTAGACATGTGCCCCTCGTCTATAGGGGGGGATTACGGGGGGAGGCAAAAGAGCGCACTTATCCCCACTTTTTCCAGACCTTAAAAAATATTAGAAATAAAAAATGGAAGCGAGATCAAATAAAGCATGAGAGAATTTTTTAATAATTTGGTAAATTTGCAATGTTAAATATATATATATATATATATATATATATATATATATCTAATACTCATAAAATTCCGGAAAATCCGCGATCCGTCAATGAAAACTTAATATAAAACAGTGGCAGAGCCCAATGGTTGGGAGGTAAGGGGTTATTGTTGAAAACTCTTGTTTGGTACCTCAATTAAATTTCCTTCAAAGTATGGGCGCCACACTTTTGTGACTTGGAGCCCTGAAATACCGGGAAGGGTCACTGACAGTATTAAATGTACGTCATTACACCCATTACGGTCCTACAAACACATTTCAGAAACCTATACCCGTGTATAGGAACTCACAATTATCAACAACTTTCTTTCGGGATGCTTAGCGTGAACTCAGTATAAGAAGGTGTCGCGTTACGACTGCTGTCAACCAATTTTCATAGTATGTACAGTAAATGGTGAAAGACCGCTTCCAGTTTTGAACTGTATTATGTTACTAATTTTGTATCACGAGGAACATTTAAACATCACCAATCATTCCCCTAACCCACACACTACCAATACCCCTAACCCTCAAAAAATAAGCGTAAACTTTTAAGAGAAATCGAACTCAGAACCCCGGAAATCATGGTATCATGTCTTCCATCTTGACCATTGTACCTTGCGGAGAACTCGACAGCTCCTGTTCTACATTAACGATTTACCTGTAATTAAATCACTCAACCGTATCCTACCGTTAACAGCTCTCGTAACACTTGTTACAGTTTTTGTAACACAGATCAGTTTGAACTGCACCATGATGCTATGTGTATTGGGTGCTGCTGTCTGTAGGAAAGCTTTTGTGGAATTGGAATTACCTCATTATTATATCTTGTCGGATAGCTTTTCAGTAAATTACTATTTCAAACCCTTGCAAGCCCTCTTGCTGTCTTTCCCTTTCCCCACCAAATACCAAAATCCTCATCAAATTGACCGACGGTTACTCTTAAATTTGCAATCATCATAAGAAAATATTTCGATAGCCCTTCAAATTATACCTGGGGGACGCAGGATTTTCTCTAGAAATGGTCCAGCATGGCCGCAAAAGCCATTAAATTTGAGAAAAAGTCTCGGGGAGGACCTTCGGTCCCCTGCCTCTGGCTTGGTGCCTTCCGCACTCGACGGTGAAGGCTTCACCGGCCACACCTTACGGAAGAAAATATTTCGATAGCCCTTCAAATTATACCTGGGGGACGCAGGATTTTCTCTAGAAATGGTCCAGCATGGCCGCAAAAGCCATTAAATTTAAGAAAAAATCTCGGGGAGGACCTTCGGTCCCCTGACTCTGGCTTGGTGCCTTCCGCACTCGAAGTTGAAGGCTTCACCGGCCACACCTTACAGAAACATTTTCACTGTGGACGTTCATGACCATACCTCTGTAAGAACTTTGGAAAGTATTATACCTATAACCCTCAAACTTTGATCGTCCTTCTTTTTTCACAGTAATAAAAAGCTTGAGGAGTCCCTTGTCCAAGGCATCGAAAAAAAATGAAACATAAAAGAAAGAACAAGGTGGCAGGAGAAGGTAGTAGGAGAATCTTTCATGTAAAGGATGATATTGCATTTAAAAAGTAAAGAAAGCAATAGGCTACAATAAAATGTCTTAAATTACTCTATTTTTTCGGTGCGCATCCGTCAAGTTCAACACTATTTCGTGGTTACTTCCTGTAAAACATCTTGCGTGCTCCATAGCTTCGTACAAATTTTTCTATTATCATTACAAATATCCACAAGCCAAACCCTCTTCGTCATCATTTAAATGACGTGTTGTTGTGAAGAAGGCTATTATTAAAACGGTCAAAATGTAATTTTTGTGATTTGTTTATAGGGCACATGCGATGAGTTTTAAGATAGCTAAATGTTTCAGTTTTATGGTTTTAATTCTTGAACTAACCCAGGGCCTCGTTAGTTGCCCCCCCCCCGGACCCCCACGTCTTTAAGGGAGCCCTTCGGGCTTCCGCGGCGCCTTCGGCGACATCCCGACATCAAATTTCGCTCGCCATCTTCCCCCGTGACGCGCCGCGCGGCCATTCACCCACAGAAGGGCCTTTTAGCCCGTCTCACGTAGAGTATTATGTGTAGATGAAAACATATTTTCTGTTGATGTATGATTGCACACAGGAAAAGAGGTGCGCACGAAGCGCGCCGAATGAGCAAGTGTTTATGAAACTGTCTCATATTAATAAATATTTGCAAAGTCAATGTTGAGGGTGTTACAGCTGCCCTTTAGCCAAATGTTGGGTAGAATATATGTGAAAAAGAGCCACTATGTCAGACAGGTCATCATTTATTTTCAGATTTTGTACAATTTGGCTTCATATCACCTTTTGACATCGGTGTGTGACCCGTGAACTCGGTAACACATGAAGACCCTCACATTGCACCTATGACTTACACTTGGTTGCAACTGGACATCAACTTTTCAAGCAAGACAAATTTTCAGCCTATTTTACAATTTGGCTTAATATGACTTTTGACCTTACTGAGACCTTTAACTTCTCTGACACATTGAAGTACGTACAATGCATCTATGATTGGAGTTTGGTTGGCACAGTTCATTTGACTAAAGAGATTTGGATAAATAGGAAGGTGGGTACTAAAATACTGACAGACAGACACACGGTGACACACAATTTTTACAGTGGCGCCGGCACGGGGCATGGGGGTCCGTGCCCCCAATCGATTTAAGGTTTTTTTTTTAAATTTCAAAATGATCCCAAAAGGCGTTTTAAGCTATAGATTTATGGAGGGGTAGGGTGAGGTGTGTTTTCGACCGAGTGAGGGATCTATTGTACCGAAACCGTTTTCTATCACAAATGGTTCTTAAACTATCAGAATTATCGCAAATCCATGCAAACTATCAAAATTTTCGCGCGCTCCACGCGCTTCAAACCTTACCTCAAGATTGTCCTTATAATGAATAATTCCCGGTAGCAACTCCAACAGTTGAAAGCTGTTTACGAATTCTGAGGTGAAAGTCTGGCTTTGTGATTGGCAAATAGGTTTGTTGGGGAATTGAAAGTGTCTCGATGCAGAGCATGAATGCAGGATCTAGTAGTAGGTCTGTTAGGTGCAGCAACTGCCCCTTGTCAGGATTGTAACGGGTAACAATTAGTAACGCGGTTGCTGTAACGTAGTAGTTGTAACGTAGTTGTAACGTTGCTGTAACGTAGTAGCGAAGATGTTATCTTTGGTAGGGGGGGGGGTAGAGATTATGTTTTTCCGACAGATCTGGTAATGCGTAGCGCGAAAACGAGCTTTAGCGAGTGGGGTCCAGGGGTAAAGCCCCGGAAGCTTTGAGGTTTAAGCATATCTCTGGGTGAAAAATTAAGTCTCAGCCTGGATATGTTTGGTTCATAATGCATCATTCCTGGGGAAGGGGTTTAAGGGGAGGGGGTCCCCTCCCCTTTGGAAATTTTTGGAAATTGAAAGGTGCCTAGTCGCAAATGGTGCAATATTTGAGTGGATTTCTGCCCTAATGAGGAACCTCAAAATTTACACCCGAGTAGAATTTTTATATGGAAGCAAGCTACTGACGTAAATGGAAACCACCTAAGTTAATCTGTACAGGGCAATATCAAAAAGATAAACAAGGAAACTATGCACTTCTTCCTATATAGGAAGATCCAGCAATAAGCTGTAAACATCTCTCTGTACCTACCAAGACGGTTGCCCTCTGGTCACAGTTTTTTCAGTTACTTAAAACTGTCACTGAGCTTTACAAGTATTAGGAGCTTACTGTACATAAAATTTCTTGCCGTGGACCAGGCTCGTAGCCAGACAAGGTACTGAAGGGGCGAGATAGCTCCCGGAGGAGGGGGAGAAATATACTGAATGCAATAAGGCAATGGTAAGTTTTGATCATCTAGGGAGATTTTTCCAGGGGGCTTCGTCCCCTACCCTTTCCCTGTCACGGCAGTGTTGAATATTATTCATAAGAGTGCTTGTTTGTAAATTCCATTGTTAGTTATAAGGTCTGTGCGATGCTTTCGTATTGCAAATTCCTATCTTAAAGAGTTTTAATGCATTTGGAATTTGTTGAGAAGGTTTAAGCCGACGTGGCACGAAGTACTTTCTTATTAAAGCCACTGCTGAAGCATACGGTATTGTTTGTGTTGAACCCCTTTATTATATTATGTAATCAAGAATTTAACAGCATTGTATGTCTAGTGAGAGTTCTCTGCGTTTCAGTTACGAGGGTCACTGTGCATGTGATTCCCGTCAAGTAAACACGACGGAGCCAGTCCGGCCTCTAAGTCAAAACCAACGAGATACGACCGTAAGTAGAATTTTTTATTTCAAAGTTAGGTAAAAAAAAGACAAAAAAAAACTGACCAAATTTATAAGGACATCTTTGAAAAAAAATCGAATTGAAACTGACAAGTTATTGGGTTTTTCTTGAATTATAGATGGCTACGTATTGAAGGGCCGTTAACCCTTAGCTCAGCCGTGTAGTACGGAAAGGGAGACGTAGACCATAAAAGTGCACAAAAAGAGTAATCGAATGAAATTATTTAGGAAAACTGAACGCTAATTTTAAATCCAGAAAAAAGGAAATCCAGCGCTAATTTGAATCCAGAACGAGGAAAAATTGAACGTTAAGTTTAAATCAAGCGAGCCAGGGAAAACGAAAGATAATTTAACTGCTCAAAGAGAAATGCAGAGAACTCGCTGAAGTTTGTTAGAATGTGAGGTGGAGAAAGAGTCATGTTATTTTATGGATACCGGAATTGTATATATTTGTTCACTTGTTAATAAACCGAAGAGGGAGGGAGAAATAAACTGTAATAAAGGAAGAAGGAAAAGAAAAGAGCAAAGAAGGGAACGAGAACCCTATGTGAATGCATATAAGAAGCATTTAAAAGAGATTTTTCTGTCAGTCATTTTTGTTTAATTAGTCCCACGCAAACCTCATTCCACTTAAATTTTAAAGGGAACCCGGGATATACCCGTGACATTTGGGGGCCTATCCGAAAGCTAGCTGCAGGTAAACTGCTTCCTAAATTAATGCTTGTTAAAGGTGTACCTCAAGTTAATAAGTAAGATATAAAGCAGAGAAATGATCCTACTCTGTACAGAATTCTTAATTTAGCAGATAGTTCAGAAGACACAAAACCACTCGAGCAAAGTCATGGTAGATTTGTATTGCGTAATAACCTGTTATACCGAGAATTTAAGTGTCGAGATGGTGAAATTTCTTCACAGCTCGTCGTACCGAAACCTTATAGGGAACAAGTAATGAAGTTGGCACATGATTCCATATTCTGTGGACACCAAGGGTCACAAAAGACAAAGCAAAAGGTACTATCAGACTTTTACTGGCCAGGTTGCCAATCTGATATATCAAGGTTTTGCAAAAGTTGCGATATTTGTCAAAGAACAACTCCAAAAGGGCGTGTTATGAAATTACCGTTAGGGTCGATGCCCCTTATTGAAACCCTTTTTCAAAGAATTGGAGTGGATATTGTGGGACCAATTCACCCCAAAACTGATGCAGATAAATCGTTATATTCTTACTGTGGTGGATTATGCGAGCCGCTTCCCAGAAGCAGTCTCCCTCCCAAGAATAGAAACAACTAGAGTAGCTGAAGCACTAGTGAAAATTTTTACAAGAGTGGGTGTACCACGCGAGGTGCTAACGGATCGTGGTTCACAATTTACCTCCGAACTCATGAAAGAAGTAGGACGGCTCTTGTCAGTCAAACAGTTAACCACTACCCCATATCACCCAGCTTGCAATGGTCAAGTAGAAAGATTTAACGGAACGCTCAAACTAATTCTTAAACGGATGTGTACAGAAAGATCTCGTGACTGGGATCGTTATATTAATCCTTTATTATTTGCGAACAGGGAAACACCCAATGAGAGTACGGGATTTTCCCCGTTTGAATTAATTTACGGACACAAAGTTAGAGGACCTATGAGTATTCTTAAAGAGTTGTGGTCAGGAGAAGTCAAAGATCAGGACGTAGCTACTTCATATGAATATGTAATTAACTTACGCAACAGACTTGCACAAACATGTAAATTGGCAAATGAATCTTTATCGAAGTCCGCTCAAAGGTACAAAAGAAACTATGACCGTAAAAGCAAGAAAAGAATGTTTAAGGTTGATGACCTAGTTCTTGTGTTGTTGCCAACTGATAATAACAAGCTACTGACTCAATGGAGAGGACCTTACAAAGTCGTACAGAAGCTGAGCCCTCTTGATTATCGTATATTGATGTTGATGGTACCATTGAGACATATCATGCTAATCTTCTCAAAAAGTACTTACCTAGAATTGAGGACAACACCTCTGGGTCAGTTCATTCATGTGGCATTATGAATATTGTGGCTACAGCAGTTATTGAATGTGACTATTTAAAAGGAGACAGTATGGATGAGAATTTAGATAGCTCTTTTAGACAAGACAACGAGGATTTACTGTCACTCCCCCATATGGAACCTAACGAAACTATTGCAGATGTTGAAATTAATCCTAACCTCCCATCAGAGCAAATTAGGCAAATTAAAAGAGTATTGGGAAATTTTCATGACATTCTGACTGACGTACCGGGTAACACTCCCTTACTCACCCACCAAATTAATTTGACATCAGATGAACCTATTAGGGTGAAACAATACCCCCTCCCCAATGCTACGCAAGATGTGATACAGAAAGAAGTTGCAAAAATGTTGGAAATGGATATTGAAAGGTCAAATCCACCATATTGTTCACCTGTTGTAATTGTTAAGAAAAAGGATGGAAGTAACAGATTTGTGTGGATTACAGACGTTTAAATAGAGTGACAATTTTCAATGCAGAACCTATGCCTAACCCAGATGAAATATTTGCACGTTTTGCTAACTCCAATTACTTTTCGAAATTAGACTTAAGTAAAGGTCAAATACCCGTTTAAGAACATGCCAAACCATTGACTGCTTTTTCAACACCTTAGGGTTATTTTAATTCAAGGTTTTACCCTTTGGCCTTGTTAACTCTTCAGCAACATTTAATCGTATGATGCGTATTTTATTGTTTGACCTAGACCATGTTGACTGTTATAATGATGATATTCTCATTTTGATACTTCCACTTGGGAAAAACATATCGAAATTCTAGGGGAAATTTTGAAAAGGTTACGAAAAGCAAACCTTACACAATTCGTCCTAGTAAATGTAGCCTGGGAATGGAAAACATTGAATTTCTGGGACACATCATTAGCAGAGGGAAAGTATACCCCAGGATTGTAATACAAACAAAATTCAGAATTCCCCTCGCCCTCAAACCAAAAAACAGCTTCGTTCATTTCTCGGTCTGGCGGGCTATTACCGAAATTTTATCCCAAATTATGCTGCAATAGTCGCCCCACTTACAGACAAAACGAAGAATAAAGAACCAAACCAAATTGTTTGGGGAGATAGCCAAGAAATTGCTTTCACCACTTTAAAGGAAAAGCTGACTAGAAAACCAATTCTTCACCTCCCAGACCTGTCCAAACAATTCACGCTTAGAACAGATGCCTCAGATATCGGTCTTGGTGCAGTTCTCCTTCAAAACTTCCATAACGATTTATTCCCCGTAGCATTTGCTAGTCGGAAACTTTTACCCAGGGAAAGGGCGTATTCAGTAATGGAAAGAGAGTGTTTAGGTGCTGTCTGGGGTGTAATCAAGTTTCGAAAGAGTTTGTCCTGCAAACGGACCACGAACCTATGCAGAAATCCCGTATGACAAACAAGTCTTACATTAAAATAAGAACGAAAAGGATACTAGACTATACTGAAGTCAAGTTGTAAACCAAGGAGCCATGGCCGCCTTCCATTTAAAAAATTACCACGTTTAAGCTTGACGCAATCATTAAAGTACAAAACTGAAAGTAGGCTCTTAGCATAACTCTTAAAACTAAGGAAATTCAAGGCATCGTTTTGTAGTTCACATCTGTAAATATAAAATTTAAACCAGATCAATAGAATATTTATAGTTTCATTGTCACGTTGGTGATGGGTTATACCAAAAATTAAAGTTATAGGATTAATAAACAAGGTATCATTAGTGCTTTTATAAACAAAATTCCTAAATTGTTCCCACATTGGCTGTACTTTTTCACAAGCAAACATTATGTGATTAATCGTTTCTTCTTCCTTTGAGCAGAAAGTACAAAAATCCTGATCCTATATGTTAATTTTTTTAAGCAGCAATTTGTGGCCAAAATCATAGTATTTATACTGTACTGAAACCAAGAAAACTTACTTTCTAAATTGAGACTGAAAGGTGATTTAAAGATTAAATTCCTCTTCAAATTATTACAACCAAGCTCGTCATACCATTTATCTTGAGACTTAATATAAATATCGGAGGCATAGGCGATCATTCTATAAAAGTCAGAACCACCCTTAACTGATTTAAGTAGAGTAGCATACAAATCGGGGATAAATGGTCTTTGTAATTCACAACACTCATGGCCGTTTAAGAAGCGTTTTACCGCTCGTAGAAGGCCTTCATATTGCAAAAAAATTGTATAAATATGAAAACGAGCAATAATACTGTTAAGGGTAAGAAGCTTGCCATCCTCGTCGATTAGGTCATCAATTATGTAAACACCCCTTTGTAACCAGGCTTTAAAATACAATGGTTTAAAATCTACTTGAATTAAATCGTTATGCCACAAACACTGAAAAGTATTTGGAGCCTTCAAAAGGTCTTTATAGAAGGGGTTACTGATCAGAGACAGTCGTGCTTTTAAGTAGACTGAGCCCCCATCCTAAAGGAAATTGACCTTACTCTCGAGAAAGTAATAGAAAAGGGCATAGATAGACGAGGTAGGAGACGCCTTATAGCACCTTCTCAGCCAAGTGAGTTTCATCGAACTCATAAAAAAAATTTAGATCTAATATCCGTAAACCACCTTTGTCATAGATTTACTGCATGTGATTCAATGTAAATTAAACATAGCTACTGTAAGCTTTGAATTCCGTAAAACCCTGATTACCTGAGAACAGTATGTCATTTTCATGGTACAGTATCAGGAATTCCTGTGCTCAATTTAGAACTTTCATGATTTATCTCCGTTTTCCGTAATGCAGAAAATTTATGGCTTCAAAAACAAGCAAATGTGATCCTGAGCTACCCGCATTAACTAAGTAGTACTGATTTCAGCTGCACCATCTCTTTGTAATGATTCAAACAGAGTTCAAAATACTGACAGGTCCCCCACTAGAAAAACAGGCCCTTTCAAAATTAAAGTGATGACATGATTTTCTTAAAGAGGGCACCAGATACTTTTTTGGGTGAACAGCACACGTCCGCTGTGGCATTGAAGTCTTTGTACAGGTATTTATCAATAATTTGTTGCCTTAAAAGTAACGGGAAAATCAACATACACAGTGTGGAAGATACTTCAGATTTTTGGAAAAATTATGTACTATGTACATGTAGTGTCTGCTTTGTACCATGATACAACTGTACTGTTATATAGTGTCAAGCAAAGTTTAAATACAGTGCAAGTCCTTCCCTTTAGTCGCCTCTTACGACAGGTGGGAAAATAGTAATGTAAGAATTTTGTAAGAATTCTGTTAAAATTTCATTCAAATCCTGTGAGTGGTTCTCCAGATATTGGCAGAAAACTCTTCCCGACACCAACAGTGTGATGTCATCTTAAACTGATGAGCAAAAACTTTGTTTTCTTTTTTACAATGGATTGTTTTGACCTTGAAATAGAAAAAGATATAAATTTACCACAGGAAATGCAGGGTTGGTAAACCGCTTTACCTTCCATACTCACATTGTGACAAGCATGAGATTATCAAGGTGTAAAATTTAAAAGACTAACATTACAGTGTTGACTAATGTAACACTATGATGTCACCTCTGCTTGCTTCAAGTTCACTTTGAGTAATAAGTGGTTCACCATAGGGGCACTGGGGAAAATTGCCCCCAAAACTTTGCAAATCATTGTCTCCATCCCCCGCCCCCTTCCCCCCAAATAACATAGTAAGAGATTGTTATGGTATACTAGAGGCCAGAATTCCATCTCACAAATGTTAGATATTCCTGAATAGGCCACTGGGCTACTGGCCATATGGATTAATATTGTGCAAGGCATCATGATTTCAAGATATTTTGGAAATATGAGAACTTCATTCGCTCATATTTCAAGAACTACAGTATACATAACCAGAAAGCCAAAAGGGTTAGTTATTCCTTGCCGAAAGGGGGGTGCTTTGTTACACTGAGGTTCATCCATCAAATTTGTACTTCTCTACTACATCATTTTTATGATGCAGTCACAGTTTGATCCCTGCTCACGTCAGCTCATGTCACATGACCTTTAAACCAAAATTTGAATAACCAAACAAAAAATGGAAAAAAAAATAATAAAACGTATTAGAGGGGATGTGTCTGTGCTTCCTCCCTTGTAATGACATGTTTACAAAGTTTCAAATTTTGACCTCTGGTGACCTCAAATGGCTTGTGACCTCCACAAAAAACAATAGGGTTTTCCTCGCACCATTACACATCCACATACTTAATATGAAATCTATCCATGCTTCCTACTTTGTGTTATCATGTAAACAAGGTTTTCAGACTTTGACCCCTGGTGACCCCAGATGACCTTTGACCTCCACCAAAAATGATAGGGTTCTTTCTCTCCATAACAGATCCACAAACTACGTATGAAATTTATCCACGCTTCCTACCTTGAGATATCATGTAAACAAGGTTTTCAGACTTTGACCCCTGGTGACCCCAGATGACCTTTGACCTCCACCAAAAATGATAGGGTTCTTCCTCTCACCATAACACATCCACATACTATGTATGAAATTTATCAAAGCTTCCTACCTTGAAATATCGTGTAAACAAGGTTTTCAGACTTTGACCCCTGGTGACCCCAGATGACCTTTGACCTCCACCAAAAATGGGAGGGTTCTTCCTCGCACCATAACACATTCACATACTTAGTATGAAATCTATCCAAAGCTTTCTACCTTGAGATATTGTGTAAACAAGGTTTTCAGACTTTGACCCCTGGTGACCCCAGATGACCTTTGACCTCCACCAAAAACGATAGGATTCTTCCTCTTACCATTACACATCCACATACTGCGTATGAAATTTATCAAAGCTTCTTACCTTGAAATATCGTGTAAACAAGGTTTTCAGACTTTGACCCCTGGTGACCTCAGATGACTTTTGAACTCTACCAAAAACGATAGATATTTTTGTCTTACTATAACACTTCCACATACTACTGTTACAAGACGACCCGTCAGGAACACTGGATTGAATCCATCGACGAGCGAGTGGAAAGTTCCAGAGAATTCAACTTCAACGCAGCCTTTTTAGAACTGTCTAGAAGTGAGAACTGTTTACGTTATGTCCCAATTATAGCAGCGACCTGGCAACACTCCTAGCCAGCTGCAACAATTGTTTACAACTACTGTGTGTTCTAGAAGTTTCTACTAAGGAACGTTCTCGTAATTGCTGGACTGTGTACACTAGAAGTTTCTGTTAAATTCTGGAGAGTTCTCGAATAAAAGCCTAGCATATAAAAGGCAGTTCAACAACTGTTAACAATGAGAGACACCATCGAGTCCAGACGTTATTCTACTGTCCGTTTGTTGACCGAATCATATGAGGCCAGCCACTGACACTTCACACTTGTGACAAATTGCCTTACGCCGTTTCTACACTGTGTATTGAGATTGTTATCATCCATCGCCTACAGGTCTAGCCTTGTCATTATTAGCTCGTGGAACCAGTTCCTACGCTACAGCACGCTGCAGGTCTACCACTGTGCCATCGTCAACGTGCATGCACTACCAGCCCTTGGACCAGACCAGAATACCATTAAGTAAAGGATTGTAAGTAAATCTAATTAATTATTGTAAATTTAAGTGAGACAAGGAGATTGTAAATAATCATTAAGTTGTTGAATTTTAATCTCGTTCTTCTGTGATCTTTCGCTGTTATTGGTTTGACTTGCGACCACAAGCCGTAACACTACGTATGAAACTTATCCACGCTCCCTAACTTGAGATATCGTGTAAACAAGGTTTTCAGACTTTGACCCCTGGTGACCCCAGATGACCTTTGACCTCCACCAAAAACAATAGGCATCATCTACTTAATATGGGCAATCTACATGCAAAGTACCAGATCCCTCAGAGTTACTCTTCTTGAGATATCGTGTAAACAAACTAAAGCGTCACATACACACACACACCCTCACACACGACATCACCATCGCATAGATTCCTTGCCTGCCTTCGGCAAGGAATCAAAAACTGACTACAAATTTCGTCAGAATGAGTTTTGTTTTTGGTCCTACTTTACATAAAGTTTACCAACCTTCTATTTGCTTAGACCCTTCTTTTATAAAATACACTGGAGAACTATGGAAAAACTTTTTAGAATTGAAAATGAAACACAATGAAAATGGTTGACAGCTTAAAGTATATTCAGGAATACATTTTGAACTTGAATTATCTTAAAACTGCCTTTCTTGGTATAAACTGCCAGAATAATCTGAAGCATTGCAAAAACAATTAAAATCAGAATATACTTAATGTGATATTGTAATTACTTCATACCTTTGGTTTACAACAGCTGCTCATGAATAAATGGATAAATAATAAATTATGCAGGCAGACAGACAGACAGACAGACAGACAGACAGACAGACAGACAGACAGACAGACAGACAGACAGACAGACAGACAGACAGACAGACAGAGAGACAGAGAGATAGAGACAGAAAAACAAACAGTGAACTTAGACTATCCTGGAGTTGTGCAGAGGTGGTACTGTATATACTATATGTAACAAACTTATAAAAGAAATTGACCTATGTTATCCATGCAATAATTAATCAAATTTCCCCACAACTAATTTCAGATACTGGTACATATTAGATTGGCACATCTACATACTATTTCAGTCACCTTATACTGGTCTCTTCTATGACTTGTCACTGCTAAAAATGTCAGTATACAAATACAACTGACCATCCACACGTTTCCAGAGATAAACATACCTGTAACAAAACAAATTAAAAATCACAGTCAGTCAGTCAGACACTGTGTGAAGCATTCACATGGTATTTTCAGCAGTAAAAATAATTGCTCACAGCTACAGTATTTAAATGAAACTAGAGAGGATTTACTGTATCCTATTTTTAACAGGCTGGTTTAAGTTATTTCAATGTAGCCACAGGTGCAGGGGAGGGGGATATTCTGGGTCAATGCTCTCAATAACTGTGCTGACACTACATTATGAGCTTAGTTCATAGACAAAGACATGGAAAAGATGTCACCACTTCTACTGTAACAACACCTGCACAAAATATATCACATACTGTACAACCTGCACCCTATGATATTCACAAAGTTACTTTCAGCTCTCATGATCACCACTGTAACACTCAATATGACTTGTGTCTACTTGTTAATAATCCAATCCGCCCTTGAACTATTTGAGTAATAACACTATATAGGTAAAGCTTCATCTTTGTGTACACATAATAAACTTTTTTTTGGCATAATTTGAGTACAAAAGTTTTTTAAATTTGCATCAGTGCTCAACTTTCATAGTATGTGTAAAACTGCAAATGCATTCTCACAAGCAGTGGTGGTGCCAAGCGGGGTGGGGTACGGAGCCCACTAGCCTCCCTGCTGGGGAAGGCTGCCCCCTCCCATGGGAAAATTTCCTATCCAGGGGTTCGACTCCTGGCCGGGTCATACTAAAGACTTTATAAATGGAAACTACTGTCATTGTGCTTGGTGCTCAGCATAAGCAATGGAGTAGGGAAAACAAGCCAGTGAGCCACAACTGGAAAAAAGGTTGTGGCCTGCTCGACTAAAACCAATTGGTTAGAAACTGAGCTGTAAAACCTCATCTAACAGGGCTCGAAATAACGGGGACCCGTGGGCCCGGTGCTCCTAGAAATTTTCTTCTACAGGGAAAGGGGCCGGTTGGCTCCTAAATATTTCAAGGCTAATTGTACAGTCTGCACACGAACTTCTCCATTCACATTCACAATCTTATATCTCGCACGGTCTGTGTATTTCGTATACTGACAGTCAATAAAAACCTGCGAAACACACATTATCCCTGAAATCACTTCACATTGCTCATAAATAGTCTGCTTTGTCACAAGGAACTTCACTCACACAGACATACACCGATGTCAGTCATGAGTAATGTAGGTGGAGCCTCACAAAATTAATAACTGACGACAATTTCCTTTTCAACCTCCGTACCTACAGTGTTTCATTTGCACCACTTAATTTTCACTGTACTGTAATGCAGAGACCTGCGCTGGAAACAGTACGAGTACGCCATTGCTATAGTGCAAATGCTATGCAATACATGCAAGAGACTATGCAGTGGTGGGAAGTACATTCTTCAACGATCGACGTAAAAAGGAAAGGGTGGAATTAAACTCTTCGTACACTTGCATGAATTTTTTTGCACCTACAGCACACCTTACAGTACATCACACGCAATTTCAAAGCCTTTCGATTTTTGGAAGAATGTGAACTATTTAAGAGACGTTAACTATTACAAAACTCGGTGAACGTAGTAAACTATTGGTACGGCAAAAGCCATGCACACCACACAAAGGTACACAGTCGAAAACCTATCACACATAATGCAGTAGTGTGCAGTTCTAGTATCATGACTTCAGGTCTCTGTTACTGTTACGTACTGTACACACTCAAACTGTAGGCCTAGATCATTGACGGCACAATGAATGATGTCGGGTTTATCCACTCAGATTACAATAAACAATAATATGAGTGGCTGAGAGGATTTCAAAACCTGCCGTACTACGGCTAGGCCACCCGGGCAAATGGTTAGCCTTCATGACTGATTCGTTGACGGGGATTTCAGTGCCCTTTGTTTTACTGGTCCCGGGGAATACCAACGAGAAGATTTTGAAATACCTTCAGTGTAAACTTTCTCTGTCATGAAAATGTACACTGTATGCAACATGTACGGTTGTTAAGTACTGGTCTCAGAGGGTGTGGACAGATTGGTTTCAGGCTAGTTTCAGCCTCAACTTACATTAATTATACCCATACTACACAAGTTTCCATTCACGTAAAAAGCACCTGTACACATTAACAGCCTTTTTTATTTGTTAGCTTTGGGCCCCTTGATTTCTCATTTGGCCCCTAGATTCCATGAGCCTAGGGGCCCGGCTGGCCCCCAAAGTTTGAAGGCTTATTTCGACCTCTGTCTAACTCTATTCCGTCAAGAAGGTGGGAATGGGAATAATAAAATACTTATGATACTTACAGTACAATGACCAGTCACCCCAAAGTTTCACTTGATTTTGCTCTAAATTTGGGCAAATCCTTCACCAAAAACCCCTAAATTTCAAATTTTCCTCACTTAAACCCAAATTTCTTGATAAAAGAACGTTTTCAGTTTTTTTTTTAACAGAAACCCACACTTTTCCGTGCAATTCGCACACTGAAAATGATACTTTTGACATCCTTTTGGCAACCTGTCACCTTTTATGGCTTTGGGTTTCTGGTCCCTGGGCAAATCCTGGTGCCACCCCTGCCCACATGTATAACAACAGTTAAATGTGTGGGTATGACAGTATGAGTATGTACTTACTGAAAGTCAGTTTAAAGTTATCTTTAAACTCATCTCCACTTACTTTCCAATATCTCCTTCTTTTCCATCTGCAGTATAGAATGTGTACTCTCCCCGTGAGTAGATGACGTCCCCACCGGCCTCTCCTATCACGTCTTCTACCAACTTGAGGGTTTTGAAGCCTGACTCATAGTCAGTCTGGAACATCTTTGCTGTAGCTAAACAAAAACTTCACTCATAGTTACACTACCAGTACTCTAACAGTGAAGAGTAAACTACAGTACATCAAGTCAAACCTTGAATGAAAGAAAATTTCTTCAGCTGTCACAGCTCCTTACAGTAACTGAAAGTAAAAATCAGTATTTACCGGGATATGAAGAAAAATTATGCAAGTCAAGCCTAAACTGTCAGGTGATATTTATTCATGGATGGGTTCTCAATAAGCTGAGCCGTAAAACCTCATCTAACTCATCTAATTCAACAAGCCAAGTATTATCTAAACTTTCACAACAATGTTTGTTAGTATTTACATGTACACTGCTTCAACCATTCATTGCTCTTAATAAGCATTTTCTCAGTTAGCTAGTATTCAACCACACCCGATCTTACAAAAATTCTAGGCAGACGTCAACCACACTTTTGCTCAAATTTTATTGGTCATTCATAAACATACAGTATGGTGCACATTAGCAAATACAGCTAGCCAGGTTTTCTCATCAAATTTTAAATTATTTACTCCCTACATATACAATGCACTACTCCCTACATATACAATGCACAGTAGAAAGTCACACAAATGATGCAGGTAATTGTTATTTCTGGGCCCTGTAAAGAGTAACATACACTCGATCTTGATTTTGATACTGTAAATAGGACTATATAATTGCATGATAGATCAAACTTAAGATCAATCGTAACTGCAAAAGAAACAGGTCCAGGTCTCAGGAGTCGAAGAACCTGACACCAAAGAACCATGGATACACATAAAATAAGGTACTGTATATTAATCCTAATATACTGAAACCTAAGTTGCGTGGTTAGAGGATGCCAGATCTAAGATATACACAGACTCTGCACATGTACACAGTAGTTCTTACTTCTGTGTATGCAGGGATTCATAATCTAAGGCATGGGCACAGTCAATGTTGTGGAATGAACAGAACATATTAGCTGGTATCAGTATTATAATGTAAAACTATCCATTTTAGATCTGCTCAGAAATGGCGTGGGCAGCTACACCTTACAGTATATACATGTAAAGTACTGTACTTTACACAGTACAGTAGTAATTTAAGTTTGCTGAGTGACTTCACTGTAAACCTTCATCTTTAAAACCAGACATTTCCATAAATGCTAGTTAACAAAGGAAGTGTGTGGCTGAGACTAAGATGATTACAGCACTGGGAACCCAAAATCTCGTGGTAAACTTGCTTATCATCATGAACGAGTGTCCAATCCCAAACAGTGTTTTTCCTGGCTTGTCATCTATTAATCCATAAATTACATTATTGGTCTACTGTAAATGAGGATTCAGGATACTTTGTTTCAAATTTTTTACCCAGGGCGGTAAAAAATTGTCCATTTTCTGCAAGTATTTCAAACCTGCTACAGTTTTCACATGTTTTCTTTATTCTTATACAAATTTGCACACTGGAGAGTTAAATAAATTACAAGACCTTGATCTTTGTGTATTGTGTGTAACTGTTTACTGAAGTTTTGTGTATCCATTTTTGCAATCAATCAATCAATGACATTTTTAAAGTCCCAATATCAACACTAGCAATTTCCAAAAGAACTCAAAATACAGTTATAGTACACAGCCATACTGCCACAAGCTTCTTCAAAACAAATAAAAATTTTTAACAGTTTCTACTCTTTAGGGAAGAATGGAGCCCCCACGCCCCTCTCCTTATCCAAAGGTGCCCTTTGAAATGACTCTGCTACTTTATGCCTGCCACACATAATAGATCGGCTCAGCAAAATCTCTTCTCACGTCACTTCTCTCAGCTGCTGTACTTTATTACAGTATGTCTGCAAAATTTTTGCCTTTCAAGGCAGAGTTACATTCAGACTCAAATAGCTGAGCATTTGGCTATAATTAGCAGCTACTCTTTAAAACTATGCAAATAAGCCTGCAGCACACTGAGATAATTTAACACTTAATGCCCTCACAAATGCTCCCTGCATATAAGGTTTCAGTAAAGGCAACACTGAAATACCAATCATAAAGATTTCCCTTAATAACCTAAACAAACTCACAGAGTTGATCTCTCAAAGAGGGTGCAGTAGATACTGTAGAACTTGTGAAACTGGTTAATAAGACACGTCTAGACTAGTTGCGGTGCCATGACGGTAGCAACGGTGAGGTACAGCTATGCTAATTTGTAACGGCTTTATTTAATATGGTTAGCTTGTTTCATGTTAATTATTTCAGATATGATAATACAGTCAGACTAGTGATGGATGGTACGTCTTTGATTACATGTATGGTTGTTTAGTCACAAATGAATTATGACATAAATGATATGGGGTTCATTTCCACCCCAATTGGGTTACGAGTTTTAAAAACTATAACTCCATAATCCTGCATCTTAGAGACTTTGTTTTAGTATCAAAAGAAAACCTATGAATAGATCGTTCAAATAGCAGTTTTTTAGGGAGGGGGGTGTCTCCGCATTTTTTTTCACATTTGAGTTGGAAGTTTGGTATGATTCAAAAATTTGAAAATTTGCCCAAAAATCAGGGAAAAGGGACTTTTTGCTTCAAAAATCCTGAGGCACTGGAAAGGGGCAATCAAGCTCCCAGATGTTTTAGAATGAACCTGATACTCACTAAACATGTCCTGAGAGTTATCGGTGGTGGGGTGAATCAACATGAGAAGTATGAGTAAAATTGTCAAAAGAGGGGATAAATTCAGAAATTTTTCCCCCCACCAGCCTCAAGGAATCTATCATATACAGTCAATGCTTACGTATCAAAAGAATTTGCTCTGATCCCCTTGATTATGACAGACAAATAGGTAAACTTATAAACCATTTCCTTCGTAGTGATTATCCGCTCAAAGTCATCAAGAAAGCCACTATCAAAGCCTCCAAAGTCGACAGAAATAAGCTTTTAACATACAGCTCTAAAACACCACACCAACGAATCCCCATGGTGTTTGAATTTAATTACAAATTAACCAAACTCTCACGCCCCCTTGTCAAAGACTTCAAGTACCTACGGCTTGATCCCAGCATACGGGATTTATTTAGTGATCCTCCCCTTAGTGCGAGGCGACAACCCCCCAACCTACGATCTTTGCTCACCTCTTCTAGGCTTCCCCAACCCCCAGCCTCCCATGGCAACCGTACATGTAACAAAAGACGCTGTCAGGTATGCAAAAACATCATCACTGATGTTCCTTTCATTCCCCCGGGTACCACAACTAAAATAAGACCCCCTCCCCTGACATGTGACAGTTCTAATGTCGTATACCTATTGGTTTGCACACGATGTGATAGAGGTAATTATGTCGGTGAAACTGGCTCTAAATTCCGTCTAAGGTTTAATAATCATAAGCAGACTATCCGGGACAATACCCAGGGTTTTACTGTTGGACAGCATTACAACTTACCCGGTCACGACCTCAACGATCTAAAATGTATACTGTTGGGCTCTTCTTTTACTTCCCAACAGATCCGCCGTAATTCTGAAACCAAATGGGTCCTAACTCTCAATACACACATCGCGGGTCTGAATAGGGATTTAGGGATAATCAGTGATTACACCTTCCACAACCCCCAATTAATCTGACTGCCTAGCTTTTGCTTGTGAATCATTGCTAGTGAATCTTTCTTATTGCTAGCCTTTTCTCAGTCATCTGTCGTTATACGCTGATGAAGAACACAGGTGTGTTCGAAAATTTCGTATCACCATATATTGTACATATTTGCTATATATTTGCAATAGATCGAATACGTGCTTCAAAATGTCAACCGGCCTGTTGGCCTTCTTAACGTCTACTGTATTTTTTGTATGGAGCACACGTGGATTCCATCACCCCAATATATATATATATATATAATATATATATATATATATATAAGTAGGCAGGAAACACCACAAAGATGACAATATTAGAGCACATAAAAGATAACAAGACAACGTATATTTCGAAGACGCCTGTCTTCGTCCTCACCGTTAAGTGAAGTGGAGGTTTCTCACATTACAGACATCAGAGAGAGAGGAAAAAGAAAAAAAAATGGTATTATGGTAAATAGTGGTCATTCTACATATATATATATATATATATATATATATATATATATATATATATATATTGTACAAACGTGTATACAACACATAGTGCAATAATTGCTTTTAGCCTGTGTTGCCTTGGCAACACTCCCATTCACACAGCTCCGACCTTAGTCCGCAGTCTGCTGACCTAGTGTTTGGGTCGCTTTGAGGTTTCCCATATTTGGTCAGTTATATCGCTGTTCACCAAATTGGGCTACCGCATCGTCAAAATTTTTGGCTGGTCTCGATCTTTTTAAAAATCACAAATTCTCCTAGGTAATTGACAGTGACGTTCCCATGACTTCTCTCAAGGGGGGGGGGGGGCTGCAAAATTAGGTGTCCTTATATGCCATCTGGTGCCACATGTGCCACCTTTTGAAGTAAAATTTGGGGTGTCTTGAAACATATGCCCTGGAAATCTACGACCTAAAGCCGCGGTCACACTACAACGAATTCGGATCGGATTCCGATCCGATTTTTGTGAGTTTTTATTAAAATCTTCTCCATTTCGGGTCGGAAAGAACCCAAAATTTGCCAGCCTGTGTAATTATATGATTTTTATCGCAGGACCACGAAAATTAAATTTATACGCATTATTTTGTGACGTCACATCGACAGAGAGCTTTTATCGGACTACGCGCGTTCGATAAAAGCTGTTTGTTGGTGTGCCATCACGAAAAAATCAGTTAACGTTTTATTTTAATAGACCTCTGATGCAAATCATATGTTTACACTGGTTGGCAAATTTTGGGCTCTTTCTGAACAGAGATGGAGAAGATTTTAATAAAAACTCACAAACTTTGGATCGGAATCTAACCCTAACCCTAATCCACATACTAAGTATGAAATTTATCCAAACTTCCTACATCGAGATATCATGTTAACAAGGTTTTCAGAGTTTGACCCCTGGTGACCCCAAATGACCTTTGACCTCCAACAAAAACGACAGAATTCTTTGCCTTACCATAACGCATCTACATACTAAGTATGAAATTTATCCAAGCTTTCTACATCAAGATATTGTGTTAACAAAGTTTTCAAGGTTTGACCCCCGGTGACCCCAAATGACCTTTGACCTCGGCCAAAAACAATAACCTTCCTGTCACCGTGAGGCATCTACATACTAAGTATGAAATTTATCCAAGCTTCCTACCTTAATATATCATGTTCACAAGGTTTTCAGATGTTGACCCCCAGTGACCCCAAATGACCTTTGACCTCCAACAAAAACAATAGGGTTTTTACTCTCATCATAAGACATCTACACACTAAGTATGAAATTTGTCCAAGCTTTCTATCTTGAGATATGGTAATAACAAGGTTTTCAGAGTTTGACCCCTGGTGACCTCAGATGACCTTTGACCCCCACCAAAAACAATTGGGTTCTTTCCCTTAATATGGGGCATCTATGTACAAAGTTTGAGAACTGTCACAGCTTCCCTTCTTGAGATACCGTGTCAACGAGCAGAGTGTCACACACACATACACACACACGCACAGTTGTGCTTTACATACTGTTTGAGGTTCAGGTCCTCAATCCGAATGGAAAGTAAGTGCGCACATACACAAATATACATACACACAGGCCATCATGAATGCACAGATTCCTTTGCCCTCGGCAAGGAATCAAAAGCATTCGATACCGTTGACCATAGAATTCTGCTCCGCCAACTCTATACTTACGGTATTGTGGTATGCCTTCGGTGTTATGTGCAGTTATCTGTCTCATAGGAAGCAAAGTGTTCTTGTTAAGGTGTTGTCTGACTGTTCTCGGTCTCATGTACCGAAGTTTTTTCGTTCAGCTCCTCGCTGCGAAAAAACCATCTGAGGGGCGGCAGCCACAGAAGCCCTACGCATGCTAGGTCTCATGTTGATACTGGAGTTCCACAGGGCTCTGTTTTGGGCCCGTTACTATTTTTATGTTACTAATTTATGTTAATGACATTAAGAATGTTGTTCCCAATGAAGAACTGAGACTCTTTGCTGATGATACCAACGTGTTTGTCCATGACAAAGATTACAACAATCTTATCCCAAAAAGCCATAAATGCCCTTGGCAATCTTAAAACATGGTTTGATGCGAACAAACTGACGCTTCGATCACATAGGTAAAACGACTTACTCTGTTTTTCATGCAAGAGTGAGGAATGACCACTCTTGTCCAAATACTTTCTAGTTTAGTGTTAATTTGGTTTACAAAACTGATTGTGCTAAATACTTGGGTCTTCTCGTCGATGACAAGCTATCATTTAAGCCTCACGTTGATGATTTATGTAATGATCTTGTCAAGTACGCAGACATTTTGTACCTTCTAAGATCTGCTATTCCTCACCCCGTATTGCTTCAGATTTTCTATTCTCTTGTGTATGTAAAGATCGCCTATGGTATCGAAATTTACGGCATGACTAGTACTTCCGTAGAATTTTAAAAATCATAACGTTGAAACATAGGCGCCTCCAACTAATTTTTTACATCAAAGACTCGTACTTAAAATAAGTGATATTCACATATTTAAGATGTGTAGTTTCATTTACAAGTACGTTAACAATTTTCTACATAATGTATTCCGTAACATTGTTTACCCAAAGCGTAACTTGACTACATTCATGTGTACCAGGAATAACGACCTTTATGCCTCACTCGGTCTTGCTTCATGTATGGTAAATTTCTTTTCAACAGTTATTGCTGCAAATTATAGAATGAACTTCAAAGTGGTATTAGTAAACTTACTTCGTATCCATGCTTCAAAAATCGGGTTAAAATTACTAAGTGGGAAAACACTAGTTCCTTTCTTCGTTTACTTGTTGGTCTAGGGCACTCTATTATCCGTTTCTTTCTTTATTCCTTCTCTTCTCTTCTATTTTTCTATAAGTTATCTGTCTATGTTTTGTAAGATATTTGCGTTGTAGGTTACTAGCTCGTTAAATTCTTTGTTTGTTCTGGTATCCTGTCTATATTTATACTTTACCTCTGAATTGTATTGTATTTGTGTAGACGAAATAAATGAAATGAAAAAATAATATCACCTCCCTCCACCTATAGTCTCCCTCCCTCTCATTTGCCATTGCTGAAAGCCATTCGTCTGGATTTTTGTTCATAATTAGTACAAATACCATCGTTGTAAAATGCTCGGCGTGATACTCTACAGTGAGTATGAATTGGACCAATTGGTATAAGCATCATGTCAATGCGTCCTTTTAAATAATTACCTCTGAGCTTCCAGAAGGGCGTATGCCAATGTCTCCCAGGATTGGATATAGTTTCTAATGCACAATGAAGCAAAGGAAAAAAACTTGTTACAGTCCAAAAATGTTTTCGTCGAGTCCACGAACCCCCATAACCTATTAAGAGCCAGTCCTTTGATCAGTGTACCACAAGAATGAGTTCTCGATAACAATAATAATTAAGATTTATAACCAGGCTTATCAAAATAAGGCCCGAAATAAGAACGTTCATAACTTAACGCCTTATGAGATCCTTTCGGAGAATGTCGCTTCCAGCTCTCACATAAAAGTTTCAATGGTATGCTTTTGAGAACGACGCTTAACCCTTGCTTAAATTGCGAAAGGGAATGTACTTTTGGGAGCGACACTGTAGACCTGCAAATAAGCTAAGGGAATTTAACTTGAAGGTAGCAAAACATATACCTGTAAGAAAGAGTTTCTCATGTAAACCAACATTAGCTTAGGAGGAAATACAAGGTACTGCTGTTAAAATCTCTTCAACGCAACCAGGAGTGGCGCCAGGAGATCACTCCCCGACGGTGGAGGGGGCAGCGACCGGACGCCCCGACAGCCCCGATGCCGTTGAGGGTTGGTAAGGTGGGATTTGAAGAAAAGCTGTGTACTAGATCAGCGCTTCTGAACCTTTTTTAACTCAAGGACCACTTTCACTCTCAGAATTTTTTCTGAGGCACATCTTACAAAAACTTTATTCTTTTTTTCTTATTTTTTTTATTTTTTATGGCAGATCTCGCGGCCCACCGGTTGAGAAGCGCTGTACTAGACCATACAATTGCGGGGGCATATATTTCATAAAATTTACTAAAAGCACATAGTTCCTCGCTAATTTAATGTTTTCCCCATAATCTAAATTGTAAAATTGCAAAGCGCGCGAAAATTTTGGGGGTAAGCCTATATACACAAAAGAATTTTTACTTATTTAAAGCTTCAGCAGGTCAATTGGGTCCTATCGGGACGTAACTTACATTGTACTTCCATCCTCCAGTCACTAGCTGTACCATGCGACAGAAAAAAGAGGAAATTAACTAGGTTTTGCGACATGAGATGAAATTCCGACATTTACATAAATTCATGTATTCTACTTATTAACTTATTTGAAAAGGTGGAAAGGGTTTGTTGCCTATTTAGGCCTAATTAAGCTTTAAGTAACGGAACTGAGAAAGAAATGTTTTTTAAGTGTATCGCAGAAATGACCCTTTTGAAGACTGCAATAAGTATTCAGACCATGGGTGGCGACAGAAATGGCCCCTCCCCCCTGGTGCCACCTCTAAACGCGACTGGAAACAGAGGCGACCCCCAAGACTTGTCACAATCCACGGCATTAAGGCACTACGGAAAACTTTTTGCAAAACGAACTTGTCATAAATATGAGTGGTATCTGCTTATACCGGTCTCTCAGAGACATATTAGCCAAGATCTTGCCACGGCCAAAGAGTAGGCTTCTTGGTAAGTTTAAAATGCGCTACCAAAGCGAAACTCAATGGGCTTTACCCGAAGTTTTGCAGATGTAACTCTTTTTGTTATTTTTGTATCATGATTGATACAATCTTGATTAATGACGCAGACCTTTTTAAGGGTTCACTACTTATGAAGTTTGGCCATCATATGCTTGAGCCAAAGTAACAGAAACCTGTCTACAGTCGCCGCCAAAAGTAAATAAAACAAACCTAGTTCCCCCATTTCAATGTTGGCAAGTTGTTTTAGCCACAATCAATCACTTCAAACTAATCAAAATGGACCAACATTGATGAAGGGGATGAGGACGAAGATGCAACTCGATCATGTCAGCTTGTCTCATTTGCTTGGGCGGCAATTGAAGCCTGGTCACAGGTACCAAGCCAATAATATCCAACCCCGACACAAACTCTTGAAAAATTCCTATAAAATTTGCCCTTTCCTTCAAATATGCAAGGTTCACCTACTACCCATATGACGTAAGATAGTACCCTTACTAAAACTTTACTATAGTTCTTATGGACATTTACAATCCAAAATTTGCGGCAGCGAATTGCAGCTAAAAGATGCATTATGCATCTTTTAGCTGCTTTCTTAATTACACACGCCCAATGGGTCGAATTCTTCCTACCGGTATATACATTACTGTACATTACTGCCTAGTCATCCCCAATATAAATATAATGCATTCGTGTCGTTGCGTATACGAAAGCTGTCAGGTAAATTTATGTTTGCCGACTTAAATGCATCCTCTTGTAGGCACAGGACTAGTGTGTGGGGACGGCGGTCAGGGAGTAAAACGGTAGTCTTGAGCTTCCTCTTTACCAAATGTGCTTCGAGAAACTTTTTGTCTCATTTTGAGCGGAACTCCACATGGTGCGGGGAGATGCGTCCGCACCTCCTCAGACTAAACATACGTAAATTTTTAACACAAATTTTACTTCACTAAAAGTCATTACAATTATCTGTTTCTGTCCACTCGTCATCTACATCTTTCTCGTATACACACCTTTCTTCTATACTCAGTGGCGTAGCTAGAGGGGGGGGGGGGCAGGGGGGCGCTCTCCCCCCACAAAGCCTCTAGTCTCTGTCGGAAATAAATAAAAACAATCCATTTGAAACACTTACAACACTTCTTACGTTTTTGAGCAGAATTGTGGATGACATCGGCTCATCACTAACCATATGGATACAAATAACACCCATGTATATATTTCTGCTACAAAGTGGTAACAGCAATCTCTTTACGAGAATGTTTTTCATGTTCAGAATGATAACCTCTGGTTTGCTCTGTAGATGTAGATGAAAATGCAATAAAACCCGTTCGCTTTCCCCACATCTTCCATATTTGAGACTTGACGGTGAAAGCTAGAAAGATGAAAACTCCTTGTAATGACGTCAGAATGGTGAAAAGATACCACAGCACCTGGACATTGGTGATTGTAGCAACAAATCCGATCACCCATGTTAGTCCAAGGATCACAAATATCTGTAAGATACAAAGATTCAATATGCATTCTGTAACAGCTAAGCTGGCTCCACATGTTTCCATCACACAGTTTTAGTTTGTATTTTTGCAAAGTCCCCTCGACTCTCTAGCGAAGAGCCAAAGGCCGAAATCAAACGTTACTCCCGAAGGCGTTCTACTCCCCAAGGGAACCACGTCCCCGAAAGGACAACAAACTTAACTGACCAACAACCCCTCGACCCTCAAACCTGTACATCAAATGTCTTTCATGCGTGGTCCCATTCTCAACTGGCTAAAGAGAACAGATAATATAAATGATCTTAGCCAAAAGGCCGAGAAGCGATTTGATTTTATAGTATGACACATTGGCAAAGAAAATAAGTAAAAGACAGAAATGAGGCCATGGGCATATTTTAAACTAATCCACCGCAAGATACCCTAAGTACCAGAAAGTACACGAGCTAACCCCATTGTACACAAGTCCCAGGTACTGTAAAAGACACGAATGTCTTTGGTAACTGATAACCTACCCTAGGCTCTTTCATTAGCAAGAAGATAATCCATGCAGCTAAAAATCCCATCTCTCATGTCCTGTTTGGAAAATATCAGCCTCAGCAAGTTACTGTAACTGGCAAAGTTGCCAAGTTAACAAACCTTAAATTGTGACCTCCGACATCATCAGTCAACCAAGCACAAACCTGTATGATCAGCACGTCATGAAAACCATTTTTAGTTGACCTAGTTGCAACCCTCATTATTCTTTTTGATATTTTTACATTGGCTTTACTTGGTCTTATTGTTTTTTTTTTTCTAAATATGAACTCCCTTCTTGCATTCTTGTCTTGGTGTACCATTGTAAATGTTCTGACTGATTCTCTCTAACCAAACGACCTATAAAAATCATTTAAGTATCTGTGTCTATCAAATACCCCTTCTGTTAATGTTAAGTTTCTAACAACAACACACAATGGCACCATGTTGGAAATATGCCTTAAAACTAGTTCCCAGGTAGCAAACCAAAAGGGGCCCCATATGGGGGCCATTAAATTTTGCACCCAAGATTCATAAGGGGACATACGGGCCAGCTCATATGCCCATATGACCCATATGAGATAGTTCTGGTTGCCCACATCTTGAGTGCGAAACCATATGGGCCCCATATCCTGGCCCATATGGCCAGTAAGGATTCCATACGGGAATGTTACCTTGGTTGTTACCTACACAGGTCCACAAAATACGAATCTTACAGAGCAAGACTGGTGCCAAGTACTAGTTGTCGCACGTATAAAGGTATACAGTGCATGACAAACCCTTTGTTTATTCCTCGAAATCAAGGCGACAAAATAAACCTGACGTAAAACCTGTCTCTTGCAATTTGTTAAACAGGGAAAGTGACTGGAGGCTTCTATACTGATTCAATGGGGCAAATTAAAGTACTGAATGCTATGTCTAAGAAAAGAGAGCAAAATTCCTCTTACTTAAAGTAATCTTTACTTGAAAATGGATGGATTGTCCACAGCATACCTAAGTTAAGTACTAAGAATCAAAACTGGCAATACCTTGATGTAGATGAGAGCCTCGCGATGATAGTTGTGCTGTGTGCTCTTTCTCAAATGACTACTCTTTCTGATCTGTATGCAAATAGACACGGTAACGTGAAGAAAGAAGACCAGATTTATCACCAGACAAACAGCTACTGGTATGCCAAAAGCAAAAAGGTTAATTGTGTTAATTCCGATCCAGCAACCTCTTCTTGAGCCGTAAATAATCCCAAACGTATCACCGTCAAGCAAATAAAATAAAAGCAATGTTCCACTAATGGCTGAAGGAATCCCGAAACAGATCAGTAAGACATATACCAACGTCTTTCGAGAAGGTTTTTTAACTATAACAGCTTGATTACGCAAAGTAAAAGTCTGCTTTAAAATCAGTCCCAGCATGGAACTTGTTGTGAATACTGACAGCCATAAAAAGTGCCCTAAACCTGCCAAAATTGCACAAGGCAAAGGATAAGTAGCTGCCATGCCCGCAAAGATTAAAATTGTCTGAGCTGGTAAAAGACATGCACATAGGGTCATTATTAACATGTTGACCAGGTTAGACCTTAAAGTAGGAAATACGCTGTAAGTTATAAGTGTGAATGATACACCAATGATGGACAGGGATATTCCTATGGTACTTAAAATTGTTTCAAGGGGCGAATATTTCAGGAAAAATATGTAATAAGTCACTTTTCCAGAGTTCTGTAAAAAGGAGCACACCTGGATGCTTCCGTTTTGTAGAAATTTATACATACCAGGTGTTAATCTAATTGATTCGTTTAGTGAATAAACCAATATGTCTGAATCATTCTTGTCAAACTTAAACAAAGATGAGTTCATCTTAACAAGTGGGCAAGATGATTTGACATCATGAGTAAAGTTGCATCTTAAAATTGAAATGTTCCTAGTCACCAAACTTTCTTGGTCATTGCTATACCCAAAATGATGTCGGATTTTGGTTTCAGATATAGAAATATTTTCAGATGAATATTTGATGACAATTTCACCCAAAGATTTATCTTCGATGTACCAGTGTGAGTTATTTAGCCATTCTGAATGACAGTCGAAGGTTCCGTTTGAATGGAAAGAAGTACAGTAAGCAATTATTTCAACAAAACCAAGAGTGCTACAAACTTTTGACTGGATGGTTGTTGAGGTTTTAACATCAAAAGTAGATAACAACTTGGTAATAGTGTCGACTGATGTCGTTAAGGCCTGGAAAGGCATGTGAGAGTCCCTTGCTAATGTGTCACAAGGAACATTTTTATTTAGAGTACTTGTCTCAATGGCAAGCAATATGTCTTGTGGCAAACAACTCAAAAATGACTCTGCATGCAACGGGCATGCCAATCCAACATTTTTCAACGGCCCGAATGTCATATTTAAAGCAAATATTTCACATAATGAAGTTGTGTTAAGGTCAACTGTCGGTATCTCTGAACACAGACTCTCAGTGAGATAATATCCATCTGGACAAGTCAACTGAACACATTTAGATTTTAATGGATCAAACACTTGACCCATATTACAAACAACTGAGATAGTTTCGATGTTATTGCCTGCTTTTGAGACAGATGCACCTTCATTTTGGCCACCGAAGTTAAATGTTATCGAAATAGGCACAAGAGGGGGTGGGGGTGGAGGAGTAGGGCATATTTTGACACCAGTTTCAAAATCGTACAAACATGGAGGAATGTATGGAGGGGAATGAGCGATACATGAATTAACTATCACCACCTCACTGCTATTCTGATTAGCGTTATAACAATTGACACAGAAGGTATTCTTGAACTGTTTTCCGTTGACATTAATGGGGTCTACTATAATTGAACAGTTTTCAATAATAGATCCAGCAATCGTTGTGCTCTCGCAAGTATCGATGACGTCATCTTTGACTTTGTGACATGGTATCACTGAGAGAGAATGATTTGGGTGATAACCTGGAGGGAGAAATGATACTTTCGAACAATTTTTCACCAGGTATTCAACTTTTTCTCTGATAGTTGATGTTGAATTTGCATCTAATATATCAGCATCGATGCATTCGTCAGCATCGAAGGACCATGGGGTAAGCTCGGAGGTATTTTTGCCATGACATAAAGCACAGTGTATGTTTCTAAAAGTAATTCCATCTAGGGATTCCACTGGAATAGATGAAAGACCTCTATCCAATCTTCCTACCGTATGATTGTAAGCATCGTCTACATCGTTACAACCGTTTGGCCCATTCCAAGATTCCGGACAGCTTGAAATCATCCAATACCTTGTCTTTGAGATCGCATCAAAGGTGCACTGAAAATAGCTTTCATACCCACGAAGAGTGTCCAAAAATACTTTTTCTCCACCGTTGTTCAGGGGACAAGAAGTAGCGTAGTCCTGGTGATTGTAACAGCAGTCTCGAAATAATCTACAAGCAGGATGACAGGAGCACTGGGACGAAGCTTCCAGGTAGGAATCGCAGATTGAGAAACAGTAAAAATCAAATTGACAGTACCGTGCAAAGACTTTATCTGTTGGATAAGAAAATCCTAGTTTAGTGGTACACTGGGTTTCAAAATGGAAATGGATAGTGACTTTATTTTTTCTTCTAAAGAGTAGCGTAATACCATACACATGTGAAGTGTGATATTAAAAGACAACCGACCTCAGCCCGACAGAGGTCAGGACTGATTTCAGAGAATTGGACATTCCAAAGGCCTCGATCAGGGTGCAAGAAACACCACTTCTACAACTCAACTGACTGCAATGTGTCCTGTTTCATGCAAGGATAGCCAGTATAAGGGAATATTTGGAATCCCAAATGCCCCAGGTTGTAGGAAACTGCATTGTAGGCTACTAAAACGAATTTGTCACCACAGTTTTGCCCGTGGCATTCTTAAACTTATGTAGCCTTCAAGGCTGTGATCACCAGCCACCGGGAGAATATCGTTAGCATCCCCATATCCCAAGATTTCAAGGAATTGCATTCTAAAGTTCTAAATCACAAATTTTATACTGCAGTTGTGCGTCTATCTAGACTCTGCAGAGCGTGTTCAGAGAAATTATTTTGCTACGTTCTGTTGTTCCAGGAAATTGCTCACTACAAGGGCTAACGTGAAATCAGGGTGGCAAAGAATCAAGTTTAGGCGCAAAATTAAAGGCCTCTAGCAAAGTCAGGGACAAAACAAAATGAATAAATTCATCGAGAACACTATCATGCACAAAACACCCGTATGTATGGAACGTCAATCGTACAAAGATACCATCATTCGCTCTCACACTCTATTTAAGATTCAAACGAAGATGCAAACGAAAAATCTATACAAACTAAAAGTTGATGCAAAAGAAAGCTTGATACAAACTAAAAGTTGAATTATCCGCTGATTACTTCGTTTGCGAATTTCAAGTTATGTAGGCAAGTTGTGTTAATGAGAAAGCAGCGCAAATTTAACTGATTTTTTTCTGAAATAAAGACTCGGCATTTCATCAATCAGTAACATTTCACTCTACATTACAAGCTGTTTCTGTTTATTAACGAGTCCAAGCTTTGTCGGGACTAATTTAGAATGTGTGCAAGAAAGCGGTAAAAAATCATGGACAAGCTTAACATTAGCTGCCTGCACATTGATAGTACCGATAGTAAAAACGGACCGAAACCGTGTGGAACTTCCAGTTTCAACGTTCAGTCATGTAGGTACCCCTAGCTTGTCGTGCAACGCCAAGATTGTAGCGCGCACGCGCACTACAATAATTATGAAATTTTGTAAAGTTACGTTTCAGATAAGGTGGGGAGATGTCATTTAAGATTTTGTACTTTATAATAACTCCTATTAAAGAAAAATTGTTCATCCATTGGTATCCAACGTAGTTCATTTAAAATTTTGGAAGATGGAGTACGTGTCCCATTCGGCATCGCTAATAATCCTCGCGCATTGTCCTTAAACTGATGATAATTTACCTGTGTACCCTTTATGTTTATCAGCTCACGCAGTACTACGAAAATTTTGGTGTGGAAGTATGAACGCATTTTATAACATGGATAAATGGTGTATATCTAACAAGCAAACCAATTTTCTTCAAACAATTGCTACACACAGAAGAGACATATTCATGCAAAAGTAAGTCTTTGTCCAACATGACACCTAAACTTTAACTTTAGTTATCTACACGTTCTATTTTCGTATTACGGTATTACTTTTAATGCGTAAATCCCCTCCTCTGTCTAGAAATCTTCGTCTCTGACTACTTATCAATAACACACATTTGGTTTTGGTAACATTAAGTGCCAGTTTGTTTTTATAAATCCACTTCGTAATTTCCACCATATCAACCGTTAGTTTACGCCCAATATCTTTGACTTTACCACCACTTACGGATAATGTTGTGTCATCTGCATACATGTCAACTCGACCATATCTAAGTACATTCAGAAGGTTATTTATATAAAGTATGAATAATAGTGGTCCTTAGAGCCTTGTGGAGCACCAGTTTTAATATCACTACATTTAGACACACATTCTTAATTTGTACACTTTTTTCCTGTCCGACAAGCATGACGTAAACCAAGTTAATGCATGATTTGAACAACCGTACACCTTGAGCTTATTAAGTAGGATGTCGTGATTTACTGTATCGAAAGCTTTGCTAAGGTCTATAAGTATAATTCCAGTATACAACCCTTTGTCAATATTTTCCAAGCACGTATCGACCATATTTATCAAGGCAGTTTCACAGGAATGTGCAGGTCTAAAGCCTGATTGGTTATCACACAAAAGTTTATTTTTGGTTAGATACTCATACAAAGCTTTATGAACTGCTCTTTCAATTATTTTTGACACTATATAGGAAGGACAAAGATGGGTCTGTAGTTACAAACGTCTTGTACGTCACACTTTTTAAATATTGGGATAACTTGGCGTGTTTCCATTCTTGTGGAAAGACCCCTTCTTTGAGTGATAGGTTGAAAATATAAGTAAGACTCAGGAGCGGACTGAGCAGTCGGGCAACCGGGCACTGCCCGAGGGCCCTCACAGGTAGGGGGCCCACACTGTCATTCATACTTACATACAAGTATTTACTCACCTTAAGCATCACAAAGTGCACATATGTGAACGATCCTTTTCTAAGCTCAAAATTTTGAAGTCAAGACTTAGATCAACACTAACACAAAGCCATTTGGAACCCCTGATGCTTATTGCAGTTGAAAAAGACATTGCTCGCAAACTAAAAACTGACAAAGATAACATCATAAACAGGATTGCAAAGTCTTCTAGTGAGCTGAGTGCACTTCTCTTGATTTAAGTATTCTTTACTACCTGTATTTCTCCAACCGGCTTACGAACACTGATTGGTGAACAATTGTCTGATGATTTCCAGGTCATTTATTGTTATACAAGTCATACATTTACATGCAACTTTTATGTTTTGTTGATAAATATAATAGAATAAGTGGTTAAATACTTGCTATTAGTAAAAGTTTAAAAGTTGTTACTTGTTAGAGTCTTTAATGTATATATACTACTAGTACCGAGAGCCTGTGGGCCCAGCTATCATGATGGGCTACAGTTTTCGCTGTAAATGAAAATGGGCTCTAGGACCACTGTAAATGAAAATGGGCTCTAGGACCAACAATGGGTGCAGGAACACCAACACCGCAGGAATAAAAATTGCGGTAACACAATTGATTGCTACACGAGAGGGCACCTCACCGCAAGTTAAAAATCATCTCATGATGGCGGACACTCTAAGGCAAAGTCTAACGTTTTACACAGTATTATAGTGTCTTATCGACAAAACACCTGTACCGTATTTTAGGAGTGGTCTAGTTTCAAAAATATCAAGCGCTATCCAGTCATATATAGAGATCAGTGGTCTGGAACTAATAGCTTCTTCAAATCATAATTCAATTTCCTTGAAAGAGCCCTAAAATATCCTTACATTTTGTGAAATTTCCTTGGAAAAGCTCATAATCAATTACCTGGCAACACATTACCCATATTTTAAGAAGTTTGCACTGGCTACCAGTTGATTATAGGATAAAATTTAAAATTTCCCTTCTTGGGTATAAATTCCTGCTGTGGACAAGCTCCCTCTTAGGCCAGAAAAAATATGTTTGTTTGTCCTCGAGACCTGCCAAAAAGGGCCGTCAGGCGGGGTTTTTTTATATTTATAATTTTTAACCTTTCCAGCAGAGCACAAGACAATGAAACATATGGACATGTGTTTACAGGATGAACTGTGAGTGGATTATTGTTAACATAATAACATGAAAAAGGGATGTACAAGTGATTTATACCCCTTCAAAGTCCATACTCCACAGAAGGCCGAGAAGACAGCGCTGGTATCGCTCCTCACTTTCCCTGACCAGGACAGGGCTGCAAAACCAATCAAACACAGCTTTTACTCCATGTTTGCAGTACACGCCCAGCGTGTATCACGCCATGCTGGCGTCTGCGTACATATATATGCGCACTATATTCAGACCACAGCATGTTACTATAGTTCACAGGTAAGAACTTGACTGCAGTGTGTCCACTCTTGTCCGAAGGATAAAACCTGCGTATAAAACATTCAATTTCCATCAAACATGAAATGAAAAAAGAACGTAGTAATTTCGTCTGACAATCCCCTCCCCCCACATGCTGCAAGCCCCTCCGATCGCACACCTATGTGAATGAAAGGTTTCCACATTTTAGTCCCTCACGTGGCAGTAAGGAGATCGGTTCCAACCAAACAAGTCTGGGAGTGGCAATGTCGATTGAAGGAAACTCTTTTTTTGCTATTTTCGTAGTATGAAGCCATAATGTCACTGGCGTTGCAAGCGGGTGGACAATACCCGGGGGCTCCGAGGGTTCAGAGGGCCCAACCTGCAAATGCGCAAAAAATCTCAAAAAATCAAAACCCTGCCTACCGTCTAACCATCCAGCACAGACCCGAAATGAACCAAAAAGCTATCAACAACTACAGAACCAACTGCTTTTGAAGAACGGCAGGCAAGAATGGGATTGGGAATTGAACCCGGATCTGGTGCATGCAAGTCCTGGCTGTTACCCCGTTCCTCCCCACGAAGACTGAAGGGGTCATAGGAAAATGGGTTTATGATACCATTGGTTTGGGCCCCTCCCTGCCTCTTGTCCATGGGCCCCGAGGGTCGTGCTACGCCGCTGATCACTGTGCCCCAACGAACAGCAGTAGCCACGTGCGTTGAGTCTGTGCAATGGCTGATCGAGTGGACTGTATCTCCGCGGGTACGCTTCGAGGCAGACCTGCCAGGCCACTGAAACAGGGACCGCGGAGACTGGGGCTATGGGGGATTTAGCCCCCGCACTTTTCCTGCCGTGGGCATTTTGGGCCGCTTTAAAAGGCTTTTATTTTCTTGAAAATGTTATGCCGCTTTGATGGTTAGCCCCCGCATTTCAAAATTGGCTCCGCGGTCACGGTCCCTGTGAAATAGGTGTACAACGAACAATTGTGTATCATGAACCAGCTACGTACGTAGGTATTCTTCATAGCCAGTGTTGAAAATGGGTAAGTCAGTAACACGGAACTCCAGGAAAAAGAAGGCCTATGGTTTCCCTCGAGTGTTTTATGTGTGATTTGCTTTCAACTGGATATTCAACCTATATGGGCCATTTAGTGCAAGGTATTTCAGTCAGGAACAAAAAAAGTTTCGTTGCAAAATATATAGGTTTGTGTACAACACAAAAGGCAAAAAAAAAAAAAAAAAAATGAAACTAAAACAATAATACACGAGCGGACGAAAAATTACGTGCGGGCGGTCGAGGACAAACAAACAATTTATTTTTAGGCCTTAAATTCGTGATACGTGCATAGTGAAGGCTTCGTCTTACAAATTTAGGTCTACTTGCAGCGAGACTCAGATTGGTTGTCCCGTTTGTGAAGCATAGCAACTTGGCCGGGGAAAGGGCGTTTGCTTATAGTGGGCCCCTGTTATGGAATTCACTGACTCTTAGTGTTAGAGAGTCTGGTTAATTTGAAAACTTTTTTTTTTAGTCTGGCCTTTTCTTAAGGTATTGCAAAGCGCAACCGAACATTTTATGGTGGTGCGCTATGTATGTTTATGTAATAATACAGAGGATGGAGATTTACCGCCTCTGTTTTTCGGAAGTGTTGTGATCAGAGTAGTTCCATGAATTATTTCCTCAATAATGGTCATGAGATGCAGTGCAAACCGTGACGTATGCGCGCGAAGCGCCTCGAAATCTTTCATTAGATAAGATTTCCAATACAAAACCTGCATTTGGGCTCCGCATCGAGACACTTTAAATTCCCCAACAAACCTATACGCCAGTCAAAAAGTCAGTATTTCACTGGGAATTCGTAAACAGCTTTCAACTTTTGCTGCTGTACTTTTCCGAGAGTTGTTATTGGAAGATATTGATAATAGGAACAACACAGTTTCCTGGTGGGCTTTTTTGAATCCAAGTGGCATCTGCTGGGACCACCCGTATGAAAGACAAGTTGGTACAGGCAAGATTTACGGAAGGTGTCGTGTTACCCAAGTGCAAAAAGCCCTTCCCTTGTTGATGTTGAGTCTAGAAACTCTTTTAAGCTGCCTTACAGGTTCGTGAATTATCTTGATTGGAGGTACTAGAAAATAACATGGATCATGTGTTTAATTTTAAAATTTTCCACGAAGAAGGGGACTCAAAGGTCCCACGTCTTGGCCATTTTGACGGACACATGATCATTGCTGGGTGGTCTATTGGACACTGAAGAAAGTAACACCGCATAATGATAAGGATTATGCTTGTTTCACCTGAAAAGTACGGTAGCTCTTGATAGTTACAGTAATATTCCTTGAGAAATTTATTCACTATTATAGGCCTATAGTTAAAATGTAACTTATGACAGTACCTTTTGATTGTCAGTAAAAGCGAACTCGTTACAATGCCAAAAATGGGTTCACCTACCTAATCTTGAATTAGGCCCTTGGCCAGATAAGGTGCTAGAGAAATATTTTTAGGGGGCAAAATGTTTTAAAATGTATTAAGGCATATGTAATTAAAATTATTTCTAACGGCGCTTCCCCCATGTCCCCCCTCAGCTACGGGGTTTGTCTTAGAAAATATGAGAAGGGGGTGGGGAGGACGAAAATGGCAAATAGGCTATGGTCCCGCAAAATAGAAGTGAAAACATAATTTTGCACCCAAATTTATGTAGTTATCAAAATCATAGAAATTTGGGGTACTTTAATATTATCAGTGGCAGGTACATGGGGCGCAAGGGCCTACCTGTTGGCGTCTAAAATAAAGAATATAAAAGAAAAGGAAAGGGGAAAAAAGAAAAAAAATCGAGATTTGCAGTGCATGAACATTCTTATAGGAAACAGAACTGTAACTGCATTTGACATCTAATACCTATTCTGAGAACCAAAAGTATGCGTGTCGATCTTGAAGCACGAGAGTCGATGGAGAACATACGTGCTGTACGTATAATACTGCAGGTATAAAGGCCAGCATATCCTGCGCCCAGCGTGTCTCTCGTAATAGAAATAAACTGGGCATTGTACTTATAATGTAATGTTCTGTGAATCTGGTATACGTCATGCAGAGCGGTGAAACTCGAAACACTCTTTAAACATCGTAACATTCAGGCCCGTAGCCAGAGGCACTACTGTGCCCCTGATTGTGGAAAATTTGATCTCACAATAAATTTTTCCTATCAATGAACAGTGTCGTTGGCAAGCTATTGTCGAGCAGAGGTTGTAATTATTCCAAAAGTTAGGGTAGTAGGGTAGTAGGGTAAGGTTATTTTTCGAAGGAACGATGAACGTAGTTTAATTGTTTCCTGTCAGAAATCCTTAGTTACCGACGAAACAGGTGGGCGCTTTCACCTGCTCTTGAGTATTTCTTCAACACCACTCGAAAGGTATTGGCTTTATTCAACGGCAAATGCCTCACAATTATTGTCTTTCCGTGCAGATGTGATTATGGGCAGACATAGGTTGGGTTTTTGTTGAAGAATCTGCCCTACTTACGAGCAAAACCACGAAATTTGTTGGAGCGACTGCATGGTCATCGTCGGGAATTGCAATCTTTATCTTAGCTCTACGAAACTGAAAAGACATTTTTTTACAAAATATGTTTGCCACGATGGAAAGGCTGAAGAAAAAATCTCCCAAAAGTTAGGTAAAAGAGGATAAAACTTCGCAAAGATGCATTTTCGTGTTTCTCTAGAATCACGCCTACACGGAAGAACAATATTTGTGGAAACGGTTTATAAATCTAATAACTTTAAAACGGCGGGCGTGACCACCAGATAGAACTATAGATGAAAGCACCCTTAGCGCGCGAAAATCTTTTGAAGTTATAGAAAGAATCGTTACAGTACTGGCTACTGGCCTGATAAATAACCATTTCAAATACTTTCTGAGCATATCTATGCTTTTACCAATATTACATAAAATTTTCTATATACAATTTTGCGCAACTATGGGGGCTAAGAAAAATGTTAGAGGCTAGAGCTTGCCCTCCGTAGAACTGCGCCTGTTATAATTCCTTAATAATGTTCATGAAATGGATTGCAAATCGTGAGGCAAGCGCCCAAAGCCCGCCGAATTTTTCATTAAATAAGGTTTCCATGACAAAACTTGCATTCAGAATCTGCATCGAGCCACTTTCAATTGCCCAACAAACCAATATTCCGCCCAGAAAGCCAGTCTTTTACCTGGTAATTCGTAAACAGATTTCAGCTTCTGCTGCTGTGCTTCTCCGAAAGCTGCTATCTGAAGATGTTGATGATTAGAACAACACTGACGTAAAGTTCGAAGCGGGCGGAGCGCGCGAAAATTTTGATAGTTTGAGAAACATTTGTGGTAGAAAATGATTACAATAGATCCATCACATACATACATACAAACATACATACATACATACATACATACATACATACATACATACATACATACATACATACATACATACATACATACATACATACATACATACATACATACATACATACATACATACATACATACATACATACATACATACATACATACATACATACATACATACATACATACATACATACATACATACATACATACATACATACATACATACATACATACATACATACATACATACATAACATATTCCGTGGGATAGGACAGTTTTGATTCGATTTTCCGCGAGGAAGATAACGTTTGGTATTATTTTGGCTTGATCTAGCTGAAAAATATATACAAAGTTGACATAGGCTCAGTCGCAAAAATTCGCTAGACTGAGATATCAGAAATTCCAACTGGTATTTCAGATTTGCCGTCTATTTTCGCTCTGACGAACTTTGGGGGTGAGATACTCCACACACCGTCGCGACGGCCTTGCTCCAGCACACTCTCACAATAAGCGAACTTAATAATTCGACTGAACATGCGCACATCTTTCAAATTCTCGAAATACACATTTTCATTTCATTTCGTTTGTTTCTTTTCACAACAATAATCATACATGCAATAACGATTTACATAACATCATATTAACAATACATGTCGTGAAAAGGGAAGTGTGTTAAAAAAAACCTGGAGGGCTTGACGTGAACACACTCCCAATCTAAGTATATAATCACTCTAATGGAGGATTAGGAGTGTTTATAATGTAGAGCTGTTTAACCTTTTGTACATGAACTTTAGCTCAATGGGCAGTTTTAAGAATGGTGTTAAATGACCCAAACAGGACCATGCCACAATAAATATACCACTACTATGGATATACCATCCCCCATCACAATAATAAGTTCTTTTTAAGGCCCAAAATGAACAAAACTAGGTTATTAAAAGGTTCACATGCAGTAAATATGGACTTTGAATAGGCTTGAACTGGGAGGGTAAGCTGTACCTAATACTTCTACAAATATTTCAAACAGACTAAGCTCTTGCAAAGATTACAAGTTTGAAAATTAAGGTACATATCAAAGTATATATCTGTAGGTAGAAACTGGGATATAAATTACACTCAGTGGGAAGCAGACTTTGCAGAGTCTTTCAGCGACACAGAACCTTTTCATTTTTCCTTATGACAACAACTTTCAAAATTGGCACGCACTTAACGTTGAATCTGGGGTGTCTCTAAAAGGAAGACCGAAGATCGAAGACCTCTAAAACGAAGACCGAAGAGGTCTTCCTTTTGGAGACACCCTGTAATGAACTATCTCCTAGAGATTTCGCCCAGGCCAAGAGCCTGTACTTATAGCCAAAAAAAGGAAAAGTCACTACAGAATGAGCATTTCTAAACATATAATCGATTTTAAGCTTGAAAGTTGGACAATTTTGAACTTAAGCCTCCTTACATAAATGTACTCGCTCTTCCCCTTGGGCCCCTTATTCCCTTTAAACTAATTAAAGTTTTTACCTGCTCATTGAGTTTAGCTAATAATTATAGGTAATCACAGGATATTCTACATTTAGCCAGCGTATATGCTAGTGTATTCAAGCGGTGTATCTTGTACGAGGAAGATGGTTCATTGTCTCTACGAGACAACCGCATAAGAACGCATCTACGGCGGGGCTCGGGGACCTCCCCGGAAAAATGTGGGGAAAAGGGAGCCCTTATATGCGATTTCCCAGGTTTGGGGGTCTCGAAGTTATAGTTCGGACAGTGAAATTTTCATCATTTTAGTATTTTTTTCTCAAGAAGGCCAACTTTCATTTACGGTTTGGAAATCTGGGGGGGCAGTTTGCCCCCGGCAGGCTACGGCCCTAGAGTAAGGGAACGGTTCTTCTCCGTAGGGAAGAAGACGTGACATCCCGACTCTTTGAGAAACGTTTGTTATGGTAAGGTGGCTTAGATGCCACATGGTTCTACTTTTAGTACGGCTGTAAACTGTCTGTAATTATATGCTTAGAACTTCTTACCGCTAAATGATTTACTTCTGCTCTGGGTGTAAGGGAAAGGTGTTGTGTGAGGGTAGAGGCTGTATACCCCTCCCAAAATTTTTGCTTTTTTAAGGTGGCAAAAGCTTTGGCAAAAATGTAATCCGATTGTATGTTTTTTGAAATTCTCGTTATTCAGTGATTCTCTTGGGTGTGGTATGCCTAATTGGGACTACAATTAGTACCAGGTGCGGTCTGTCCCTTTTAGCATTTCGCTTAGAGAGCAACTACAGGCTAACACGTAGCTACTTCAGGAAATTTTTGTCAAAATTAATGTCTCTCCGATTGGTGAAAATGGCGCTATTTAACCGGTGTAAGTTGTATATAAACAAAGATTCCACGCTTTAGAGTTGAAACAGTAAGAAGGTGCGGCTTTCAAGTTTAAATATTAAGAAGGAAAGGTAACTTTTATTTAAAACATTGTCCAGTAAATAAATTTAAAGGAGATACTTTGACTTAAAGTTACTTTAGAAGCTCATTGATTAAAGCATGACTCATAGTAGGTATTTTTTCGGAAAGAAAGGTCCTGAATGAGGGGACCGGGGAAGGGGGCCGCAGCCTCGCCAGTTGTACGCCTAGAGTCCGTGAACGCTATGGGTAATGCTCGGTCGTGATTGAGCAAGACTGGAAATATTGCGTTTACATTATCCGTCTAATGATCTAAACCTGAAAGTAACCTATAATTATTAAACTATCAACTCAACAGCGCAGGGAGCGCTCCGAAAGTTTCTGGGTCGCACTGACGAATCTGCCCTCCTTTCGAGGTCTGCAGCACGAGTAACGAGCTTGCACGGCTTGGGCCTCCAAGCTTCGTGTGCCTCGTGACCCTACAGAACTAATGCAGTCCCCTGATTGGTCAATAGTTGATACGTAGTAAAGAACATAAATATCAATTAAGGTGATGATATCAGGTGACCAATGAGGAGGCTGTAGAAAGTGAAATTGACCGCACTTTTAAAGTTAAGATGGGATGGGGGCGAGATGTATGTGAAGTTGTGATGGCCAGCACGTACAGACACCAAACACGTGACAGGAAACGGGAAAGACTACCAGGTGCAAGACGCGTGAGAAAGTTTAGATAAACAAGACTCCGTGGGGCACTGGTAATTGAATGACCTGTTCAATGAATTGATGACCTACTTAATACGTACTAAATACTATCTGACAATAATCATAAAGAAAATAACTACATACTAAAGGCACTAGCTTAACATTTACCTTTATTATAGTGGTAATGAAGAAAACATTTTTGCTCCTCCGTCGAAGTCTTATATTTTTTGACTGGCCCTTAGCCTTCCAAAGGGGGGGGGGGAGGGGCGTAGGCCCCTCTTCAACTTTCAGCCACTTTTGAGTTTGGGATATTTTGTTTCAGAAATATTGGATTGTACGGTAAATTTGTGTTACATCGTCACAAATCACACTTTGTAGTTATTTTCGATGCTTGAAGATTAACTTGACTCCAAGTAAGAAGTACTTGGAAAGACAAAATACTGTACCGAACAGAGTTTAAGATAAAGGTCCACTTTTAATGTAATGGTTTTCATTTTTTAAGTCAGAATTTATCTTTTAAATCCAACCATTTTTTTCTCTGGAGCCAAACTCTGGATTCCATTCATTTAACTCTGGACTCATTTAATATTACATTATATTAATTGTTTGTAGCGTCCTTCTATTTCAACTTATTCATTTTCTTCTTCATTTTGCAACTAATATCTTACATACAAGAGTCACGTATAAATGTGACTTTTGATTTCATAATTATGACTTACAATCTCATTAAAGTGACTCAAAAGTCTTTATTTTGAAACTTATATTTTTAAAATGTAACATTTTTTTATCTTATTTCAACCTGTAATTTTATAATTTTGACCTTCAAATCTAGTTTCCCTTAATTTAAAAGTTACGATTTTGCTTTAAATCTCATTGTTTTGGCTGTAGAGTCAAGTTTTTGACTTGTAATTCCATTAATTTTACCGTACTTTATTTCCGTCTGTTTCATGTCCATTTGTTTTCAAATAAAGGTCACGATTTGAGTGTTCCCATTATTTTGACATTGGAACTTATTGTTTTGACCTACAAGTAATTAATCCAACTTGATATCAAAAGAGACTTAAAATCTTATTAAATTGATTCAAAAAGTTAAATACTTTATTTTGAATTTTAATATTGTAAATTTGAATCCCATTCATCTAACTTTAGGTTTTATTTACTTGACTTTAAATCTATATTTTCTGACCTTAAAATTTATTCTTGTGACTTACAATGTAATTATTAATAACTTTTAATGGCAGTATCTCGAATTTAAGCCTTCCTGGCTGTTTTGACTATAAAAGTCTTTAGTTTTATCTTTCTTAGTTTTGATTTAAAATTACAAACATTTGATATCAAATCTCAAATTTTTACTTTTACAATCAAAACTGTTCGATCATATTTCGACTTTGTGTTTCTTTATCCTAACTTTCAGAGTTCCTTTTTTGAGAATATTCCCAAAAGAGGGTTTGGGACTATTATAACATTATAACATTGAAAGTCACACGTTTAAATTTTAAAGAAAAAATAAAGATTTTGAAGTCAATATTTTGACACTTAAGTTAGATTAATGAGATTCAAAGTCATAATAATGAGATTAAAGGTGCAGCTGTGCAAGTCACTTCATCAGATTTGAGAGAAAACTGGGGCTATACTGATCACCGTCGGGGATTACATCTTTTATCGTGTTCATTAAGACTCGCCGAAAAATTGGGAAACTCCCCCTACTGACGGGGTAAGGAAGGGGCAGCCTTCCCCGAATGCACCAATTGATTCATTAACCCTGATTTAAACATAAAAATAATGACATCAAAAACTGAAAATCTTGATTTTTTATGTAAAAGTAAAAGTAATGAAGTACATTAATGAGGTTGAATCAACGCATTGATGTTTAAACTTAAAATTACGGCAAAATCTGCTTATATTGTGGTACGATGACTTCAAAATGAATCACAAGACTATATGCATGGGTTTGTTAACATTTACCCTTAATAAGCTAAGGATGCTATAGGGTTCACATTTCAGATATAATCATCACACCGTTTAAGGGTATAAAGCCGACTCATTTTGAATTTCAGTGCCTTAAAGTTACGCTACCGTTGGCGGCCATTTTGGATTTTATGCTAATCAACCTTTTCCGGGGTTGGATGTCTGCCCATTTTAAATATAATATGTAGTGGCGTAATCAAAAGAATATGGAACAATAAAACTTTCACTTCAATACATTCTAGGTTCTTGGGAGGTCTGTTTACATTTATTGCACTAATTAGCAAATATGCGCAGTCTGACCGCCATTCTGAATTTCAAGTGGTAGCCAGTCTCCGGTTCGAAATTATAATTCTCTTATTTGGGTTTCTCTTCATCAGAAGTGATCGAATTAGCTGAGGAAAATAGTCCGAACCATCTCATAAAAGCATTTACTACAAAAAATAATAATAACAATGGGAGGAACGTCCTCCATTTTGAAGTTCAAAAGACGGCTGAAGATGACCTTGAAAAGGTTGCACATCACTTTCTTGATCTCAGCACACTAAAATTGACCAAGTTTAGCAATAACACATATTTTGGCACCACAATCGAGCTAGATAGCATTCCATCCTCACCTAAGAGGTTGGCGGCCCTGCAGTTTTAGCGACATTCCTTGTTCAGTGACTCAAGGGAGAGTCTGTGCTCACTAAGAGCAGGATGGTGCTGAGTCCTCTGGGGAATAACATTTCAATTTTTCCGCATACGTGCCAGTCGGAATGGTAAGACCCCCGACTCATTTATCATATCTTCAACACATACAACAGATGAAATAGCCGATACAACAGAGGACGAATTAATCATTGAGTATTGGGAGGGTGAGATGCAAGGCGTGCAGAATAAGTGGGGATTATCTAAAAACGCTGCCTTCTTTGAGGGCTATACTTAAATCAGGCAAACCGTTGAAGTGACTTACAGCCGTTGAAAATTGCCATACCTCATCTTATTCATTTCACCTTTCATAAAACTGGAAAAGTATCCGGACGGAAGGCCAAGCCTGTGTGTCGGGGAATATAGCCCTTAGCCTTCTGCATGCGCAAACCCATGGTGGGGCTTTTGAATAATTTTACATGGTCAAGGAGTTTTAGCAACTACAATTACCAACGATGCGTGCGCAGGAAGAGCAAGAGGTAATAAAGCTATTTTACTTCGTACAGCAATCAACTGGTTCATTCATGATAAAATTCTCTTCTCCTTTCCTTTCTCCTTCCCTTCACTTTGCCTTTATAAGCCAGATAATTGTAGCTAGCCTTTCCGGTTAAAGACCCGGGAAAGGGACCTCCCTTGCCCTCTACGCAGAAACGCTACCGCCAATGTGACTTTCCCACAAACATCGGTAAAAGTGTCACTAACAGGGTTGTCGATTGCGTAAATGAACCATGAGCACCTGCCAAATTTGGTGTTAAATTGACCAAATCATAAGTATTTGATGTCATACTAAGTTTTTTCTTTTGACGTTCAAAATTTTCCATAGTTTTCAATAAATAAAGGAAATGAACGTTTTTACTTGAAGTGATTTTCGGGACAGCAAATTACCATGGGCCCAAGTCAGTTGTAGCCCCTTCAGGCTCTTTTGGCTCCCCTGAATGCAGAAATTGTATTATTAAGAATACCCTTGTAACCAACTTCCCTCAAGGATAGTCTATTTTCCAGTAGGGGTGGAAAGAAAGACTGGTAGGTAGGGGTTTGCTCAGGTGACATGGAGGCTTGTTGGAGAAGGGTGGTTCGCCCGAACTCTGATCCACCTTATGCTTCTTTTTAAGAGGGGAAGGGGATAGAGTAAGATTTAAAAGCCTGTCATCAATTCTAGTACTACTCTTTGCCCTTCTGTACAAAACCTTTCTTTCGCTAAGTGTGGAAGTTTGTTTTGGCTAAGACTGGAAGTTTATTGCCAAAGTTTCTACAGATAGGCCTCATACACAAATTGTTCAGTACCTCATTTACTCGTCTTTTTGTGGACAGTTCATCTATACTATTTTTAGATAACAGTCTCCACACACTTCCTGCGAAGATGTGTCCAACTTCTATAGTTCAGTAAAGTGCGAAATCCGATGGGGCGTTAAGAAAAATGGAGGTTCGCTGGAAAGAGGGTTCGCCCAAACCCATGATCCCACCCTGGTAACCCCCATGTTTACTCACGGAGAAATGAATTTTAAGGCCTGTAATAGGTTAGTTCATTCAAGGACTAGTATGGTGTTCTGTACCGTTTAAAAATTAGAAGTTAGCTTAGTATGATATATGACCCATATGGTTAACTTTATATAGGTATCTTGTTTACGGTATCACACTTCAATTTGTGCCTGATATCTTAGTTTACGACTGTCATATAAAACCAATACATCCTTCAAGTATGTTTATACTTAACCTCATCTGCAATTGTATCTTTATATCCGTGTTAGGTTACAATATCGGGGTTTTGCATTGGTGTAAAAGTTTGTGTGTAGGCTACCAGCACAAGTCGATGTAAATAATCTTTGATCAGCTTTCTGTACATTTTGTTGGATAGGTTTAATTCAAGTCTTACAACAAAGTATCAGGTAGAGTGCAAGGCTAATCCAATGTAAAAACAAACATATTTCTCTCTAACATGGAAACAACAAAATTAATGTTCAGGAAGGATACTATACAACACTCTTTGCATTATGAGAAAGTTTACTATAGGGCACTCAATGCAACATGAACAAGTCTACGAAAGAGTACTTTATGCATCACTTGTACTAGTTAAAACAGCCATAAATCTGCAATACGCTCACTCGTACTCATGATGATAGATTTGCACACTTATAAATTCATAGTTTTCTCAACGTTTTCAAAGTTAAGACGACGGTATGGGGTCATACTACTTCAAGTAAGCAGGTCTCCTTCCATGATTTAGAGCTAACTTGTAAGCAACCCGAACTTTATTTTGAAACTTTAGCTAAATTCTACAATGTTATCTTCATTTCCTTTTCGAGAATATTCTTTTTTCAAGTTTCAAGATTATTTTTCACCTCAGAATACTAACAATTAACATTAGTACACAACACAGCATACTAAGAAAACATATAAGCATTAAAGGTGAAAGGATTCAGAGGGAAGCAGAGATGCTTCCACTAAGTCTGGCCCCTTTAAAAAGAAACATACTATAAAGTAGGCAAAAAGATAAGAAAAAATGACAAACGGAACAAAAGAACATTTATCATAACAGAAACGGTTTTCAACCCAACCTTAAATGTTTGGAGTGTCGAGAAGAAGCTGTTTATACTTGACGTTAAAAAATAATGGGAAGTGCAACGCATAACGTGATTTGGAAGGGAATTCCACAGAACAGTTCCTTAGTGTCTAATCCGAGACTTGGTATAAGACACGTTCTAGAGTAGGGAATGGTAAGCAGATGTGCGCTTTTCCTGGTTTCGTAATCATGATAATGCCTGTTTTGAACTATAAACATTACTGTAACATATTGGCAACTTGTAATGAACAAAATTATGCATTAAAACATCAAGATGATATTTGTAATTGTCGAAGACGAAAGAAGACGGAGTGATTTAAAGAGAGGGCCTGTATGATGAGTGAAAGATACATTACAAAATTTTGCAGTAAATAAATGGACTGTAGGTAAGCTTTTTTTGGCATTCCCCCAAACCAGTAAGTTATAGTTAACATGTGGAAGTATGAGTGAATTATAAAAGTAGAAGAAGGGTAGTTTGGGGATAGAAAATGACTCCGATTAATAAGTACTCCATTAATTCGAGAGATTTTACTGCAAACACACGAAATGTGTTCTTTCCAACTAAGTTTACAATCAATAATAGTGCCAAAAAACTTTGTGTGGCGACTTGCTGGGTCTCTGGTATTTTTCAAAGTAAGAATAATATTTTTTCAGTATTCGGATCTTTATTGTCGAAAAAAAGAAGCTTGATTTTATTCATATTGAGGGAAAGCTTGTGTAAATTTAGCCATTCAACAATGTGTGTGAATTCCTTCCGAGCCAGTTGAAGCACATTAGACAATTTTTTGTAAACAAAGTACGATGGTGTCATCTGCAAAAAAAAAGAGATAAAATTTAGCACCTAATGACGAATTACAAATGTCATCAATATAAATGAGAAAGAGGAGGGGACCGAATACTGAGCCTGAGGTACACCAATGTTGCTTAGGAGAAGATTCTCCATCGTTTCAGGTAACGTAATGAGGCCTATTGCTTAAGTGAGATGAAAACCAGGCATGAGCACATCCTCCTCCGTACGCATATAACTTCTGAAGAATTCCATTACTTATAGTATCGAAGGCTTTTCAAAGATCAATAAATATTCCCTACTTAACTGAGATTGCTATGATTTTTGGGATACCTGACACAGAAGTTTACAGCCGCCATGTAAGAAGAATAATTTTTACGGAACCAAAACTGACAAGATGATAAAATTTGATGTTTACTTAAGAAATTCATAAGTCTTACATGGACAAGGTTTTCAAAGATTTTCGAGACAAATGGGAGCTCTGAAAAAAGTCTGTAATTGGAAACAACTTTGAATCTCCTACTTTGTAGACAGTGACAATTTTAGCAATCTTCAGTTCAGTTGAAAAAAAGCCAGTAGAAAAGGATAAATTAATGATACGAGTAAGTGGCACAGATATTAAATCACAAACATATTTAAGTATAGTATGAATTCCGTCGTAGTCAGGAGTTTTCCCTGTCTCTAAATTACTTACAACATTGGTAACTTCAAAGGTAGATGCTGGAAACATTACCCAGGTATGTAGTTTATTACTTCTTAAGTTATGCACTGGATCAAGTTTCGTACTTGGTAAACAGTCTAACAAAGACTCTGTAAACCGATGAAAAATACTTGTTAAAACCATTTACAAGTTCACCATTGTCAGTGATTAATCGATTATCACCTTCTGACTTAAATTCCTAACATAAACTTTGAGTTTGATTGCTACCAGACACGTATTATTCTTATTTTCTTCAATGAGCCTACAGTAGTGGTTCCTTTTGGCAGTTCTGATGACACTTGTGAGAACGTTCCTCTATCTGGTAAAACGATATCTACAATACTGAGACGGGTTTTGTTTCCATCTTGTGTATAATGAGTTTTTGCGATGGATAGACATAAGAATACAAGCTGATATCCAAGGTGATCTACAAACATTAATTTTCTTTTCTCCAAGTGCACCAACGAGAAAACGCATTTGAAATAGTTTCTATGAAGGAACTGTAGCTACAAGACGTTCTGCCAGTGGGAGATTAACAACTGAGCCATTATGAATCGATCAAATTTTTGAGGATGCGTATCGTGCTTGTAATTGTGATCCTTTTTTACAAAAGAACTAGCAATGTTACTAGTTAGAAACACATGAAAGTGATGTGAGACATCAGTGGTGAATACACATTTCGTGATGTTTCAAAACATAAATATTATGGAGGGGTAATCATTCTGAATGAATTATAATAAAATATATACATCTACAATTCATGGTTATTGAGCAACTTTGAGCAAAAATAACGTTGAAAATATTCTGAATAAAAAGAAGGATACTTGCTAGCCCTATTGCAATCGGCTCATCCGTTAGGGCTCAACAAAAGAAAAGCGTCTCTAACAAAAGAGGAAGCTTCTTACCCACTTATTTTTAGGGTTTTATCTTGTATCACAGTTATAGGTTTTCGATTCATTTTATCGACTGAATTTCTTCTTTTTGATAAGGTACAGCTTTTAGTAAACAGTAAGCCTGCGTTTTGATTTGTTTTAGGCTTACTTTAATAGTTTAGGTTTCTTAAGTTTAGTTTGGGTAGGTACCTTGCGAAAAATGTGGAACGACTACGCAGACTAATGTTTACTTCGATCCCTGGACCTCTTTGGGCGCTCTGTACAGGATTTTCGAGTTGGTACTTTTCATTCACCCATTCCAGCTAGGGTGTTTGTCAGTAGGTTTTATAATGATTTAAGGTTAACCCTTTATGAAACAGGGCTCAGGTTATTGTTCAGGACTTGACTAGTCCTGTATACACACCTACAAAGGACGCAACCCTGTCACATAAGTGTCCCTCTTGCGGACATGTATTACTGTTGCATGTGCATTGGTTGCCTTCGTAGTAGGGTTTACTAGAACATGCGAGAGACCAGCTCAGACCCATTAGCTATACGAGGTTTTAAAGGCGGCCAGATAGCTCCCAGGGGAAAAAAATTTCTAGGTGGCGAGTTATGTAAAGATGTGCTAAGGCAATATTAACTTCTTTCTCAAAAATATTTTTGGGCCGAAGTATATTTAGGGGGCGGCGTCCCCTTTCGAGTCTGGGCATCGAAAGAGGAATATGTTCACCTCCTGCAAGGTTTGATCAGATGTATGAATAAAGTATAATTGGTCACTAGGTCGGGGGATCATTGAAAAGACCAAAAAAAGCAATATCCATTGCGATAGGCCTAGGGTTACCCCGACCAGTTCTTGAGCGAGATCTTCCTCTACCATGTAAGGAGACCGAAGACAGCCGACAGCACAATGACCTAACAACATTGCAATCTTTGTAATACATCGAATCAGGATGAAAGTGCAAGTTTTCTCAACATTTTTGATGGTACTTACACTTGTCCATAGGAAAGCAGGCATACGAGTTTTCGCTAGTTAACATGGCATATGGTGAGTATTACAGGATTGTGAAGTTGTGGATGTAGATGTGTTTAAAGGCTCAACAGTAAAGGATGTCACACCGAAATTTCTACCGATTCACCTCTGTCATTGTTTTATCGATGACGTTCAATTTTTTACTTGATAATGTGGATTCATCGAATGTTCTATTTTTCAATGGAATGGGCGAAGGGAGTCATTTTGCTGCTGCTGCTGCTATTGGTGAGGAGCTAGCCTCAAGAGGCCATCAAGTTACGTTCCTGGTAAGCAACGAGTTTAAGCATCTTGCAGAGAATGGTAAATTTCTCTCAAATTTTGAATTCATCATTATAGATACTGAAGTATTGATGACACCTTACTATGCGCAAATTACCCAAGCCCAGTTTGAAGGTTTGGATTTGTATCAGAATAAGACGTTCACTGATGAAGTAGACGAAGCACGAGCACAGGAGTGTTCTTTTGTCTTCTCTTCCAACTTTATTGAAAATTTGAGGAATCGCCAATTTGACGCAATTGTTTTCGACCCCTGGTGGCCATGCTGCATCGCTTTGGGAGAAACACTGAACATTAAAAGGGTGGTTTTAAACCCAGCCTCGTTTAGTCCTGCGTTTTTAAGGGCGTATGGGCTACATGTTAATTCTGCTTTTATCGCCGAGCAAGGTACCGGCTTTCCCGAGAACATGAGTTTCTTTCAGAGGATCCAGAATGTTTTAATTTCTCTCCGAATCCCGGTGATAGATCATGCATCATTTAATGATGCGCTTGCTACACACGAAAATATGCCATTGGTTGCGATGCTGCAGAGGAATAAAATCACTTCTTACATGGACGGTCTCAGTTCTGCAGATCTTTTCATGTCAACCACGGATCCTTTGCTTTATCCAGATATACCAGAAAGTGCAGGACATATCTCAGTAGCTGGATTAACGACACAGGAAGCAATGCCTTTACCTGAGGTAAGGAGCTAGGCAGTAAGCATGTTCAAAGTTGTTAAAGATAGCGGGGGTGGGCTCCCCTAGAAAATCCCCCCTTGATAATTGAAAATTACCTTTGCGTTAATGCAGTTTAGTACATCTGGCCCCTCACAAAAGTATTTCTTACCCTTGAAAGCTTTTTCTCCCTGCCTCAGTACCTTATCTAGCGACGGGCCTGTACAGACAAGATCAAAAGTTCCTCTGATTCTGTTTAGGCTCGTATCCCTCTTCGGTTCATAACTGCTTTTAGGAGTAGCTCCAACTCTTCGCTTTCAGTGCAGTGAGATGGCCTACAGGACTTTTCATTTAAAGCTTTTCTGGCAGTGTACATTCGTATCAAACGTTCTGCCAAAATTAATTAATTTAATTTGTTGTAATTAGTATCTCTATCAAAATTACTGGGGACGATGCTTCATTTTACACCCATAAGGCCGGGGGTTGGGTCCTGATCCCCCAGTAATTTTCAGTTTGAAGGTTTCTTCTTATAACATCCAAACAGACCATGAAAAATGTCCAAACTTCGAAGTTAAATGGTTGAGCCTCCCAATCCGAGACACCATCGTGTGATAGTGCATAAAACTTAGGTATTCTTAAAAGAGTTGCCAGTCCTAAATCTCTCTTTGGTGTTTGTTAATTACGTCTCATTGTATTCAATATATTTTTTAAAGTCAGATAAAAGCATAGGGACATGATACTCCCTGCATTGGGGAGGGTTGGGGAAGTTAAATCCTTTCGATTGACAAGAAGCAGCTGCAGGGACACTGTATTTTTTCTAGGGGACGGGGATAACATTTGACACCTTCTAAGCATAGGGCCAGCAGTGTTGTAGTCGAGACCAGCATATACGAAACCGAAACCAAGACCGAGACCAGTGGGTGTCGAGACCAGGAGAAGAATTCGAGACCAAAACCTAGACCAACAAGATCCGAGACCAAGACCGAGACCGAGACCGAATGTACATAATTGTATAGGAAAATGACACAAACTTCAACTTTCTGAATACTTTTTTTATACCTGAATTTACTACCTTTTGCTCTGCAAATGACCTATAGCACGAAAGAGTGCATCAACTCATTGATATATACACCTGTTTTCTATTATCATATGCCCAAAATAGTTAACATAATTAATAACTTAACATAATCATTTATTTTTCTAATGTGGCCCATCTCTTTAAATCACAGTCAGTGAGTGCTACAAAGTGTTCAGTATCGATGAACTTGGCGCCAATTAATTAATGCATCACAGTGAGTTTGTCCAACCCACAGAAAAATGAGTCACAGAACTCTAGTTCGTGCCAACTTTTTCTTCGTACCAAACATGGCCATGGAGTACTCGCAGTTCGATAGCCGGACATTATTTTTTCTAGCCTAAAAGTGGTAAATTGTACCTTTTTGTGCGTCCCTGCGATTGTATTCAGCAGTGTGGAACCCTTTTTGTCACTACATAAAGGTGCTTTTCTGGGGGGAGAGGTCTAAGGGGAGGGGGATCCCCCTCCCCTTTGAGAAATGTTTGTTAATTTCAGGTTGTTTAGGTGCAAAATGGTACTATCATATGGGATATTTTTGGAACTGATCATATATGGGTAGAAAATGTCCATAATTAAGTAATTCTAATTTTTCCTACTAGCTGGATGCTTTTTTTTTCAAGTGAGTGGTGGCGAGTAAATTGCACCTTCTTATGCGCCCTGTGTTTGTACACAGCAGTGGGGATCCTTCCTTTGTCATTACTTACAGGTGTTGTCCTGGGGAAGGGTCTAAGGGGAGTCCCTTTTGAGAAACGTTTGTTAATTTCAGGTTGCTTAGATGCAAAATTAGTTTGAAAACCATTTGTGATAGAAAATAGTTTCAATAGATCCATCACGGAGTCGAAAACACACCACACCCTATCCCCAGAAATCTATTGCTTACATGCCTTTTGGGATCATTTTAAAATTTTCCAAAAAAAAAATCTGAAATTGACTTGGGGCATGCGCTCCCCATGCCCTCGCCGTGCCGGCGCCACTGGAGCCTAGGATAGGATTGCAGATAACTATGTAGGCCTAGCATATAATATACAGTTAATAGTGTGTAATATTTAGGCCTAGACTCATAGCCTTCAGAGTTGCCAGATAGCTGAAGTATCATGTCTAACCATGATGGCCAAATGTTTTGCAGATGCACTTTTTCCCATCTAAAAAGAATTCTGGTCGATGACTTAATATATTTATATACGGAACTGGCATATGAGTTCATTCTATTTTTTCGATAGCCAAATGATCATTAGTAGCCACGTTAAATATGGTCATGAAAAAGGCCAACAGGCAATCCCGAAGAGCTCGGAATAGATAGCACTGAACAAACACTGAGAAGGGGATTTCAATGCACACCCACACAGTGAATATGCAATGTTCTGATTACACTGAGTAACCTGACCTGTGTGCTAGTCCAATGCACTATTATCCACCATTGACTAAGTTAAAGATCCACCCACTGACTCACAGAAGAAAGTTCAACACATAATAGATATAGTGTATGGACTCGCTGGATGAATGATTTTTTTTCTCAATGCAATTTTTTCAATGAAAGTAAATGAAGTAAAAATAGTTTGAAATAAAATGAGTTTATTGAAAAAAATAAAAAAGGCCAGTTTTTTTGCCGGTCTCGAAGAGAGACCGGAAAAATTTCCGAGACCACAAGGGTCCGAGACCGAGACCAAGATCGAGACCGAGACCAAGACCGAGACCGAGACCATCACCGAGACCATGAAATGATGAGAAAGTATTTTTGGCAAAATGCTTTTCAGATTTCCTGTAATGTATTTGTAAGTTGCATATAACCATTATTCATTTTGAGATTTCTTGATTTTCAAATTTTACACTTCCACTAAAAGTCTAAAACATACACAGTAGGAAAACTATTTGATGAAATCATTTGTAAGCAAACAAAGAATTTTTCGTTATTCTTTCAAGCTAGGATCAGGGTTGGAAAATCTTTCTTCTACAAATATTCACTTGGAAATGTACATCATTAGCAGTAATGGCTGTGTTGAGGGGAGGGGTACATTTTGACTTTTTTTGGCCATCAGAAAAATTTCTTCGATAACACTGGTGTCAGTATTTTTATTTTCTCAAATATGATGATGGAATCAGTAGAGTTTACGGAACCATTTTGTAATGGAAAAAAATCCAGAAACCAAACCTTTTATCACCTGGGTAGTGGTATTTTGTAAGGACATTTTGGCCATTCTTAGGCAGAGCAATTAATAATTTTCGGAAGAAAACTTCAAACTGAAAATAAATAGGGGATGTACCCCGAATGACCGGCTCCAACGATTCTGTGGAATAATCCAAACATGAACATTAATGTAGATTAGAATAAAAGATTCAAGACAGAAGTATATTGTTTGCCTCATAGGCAGATCTGTTTCCGTTCATTCCACAAGTTTGTTCATAAAGTACAAAGAAGAAACAGGGAAAATAGAAACCATGTTAAAGAAAAATATTTCATTTGTCGTGAAAAATTCTTCCTGTATACCTTTGAAACCACGATCAATTGATTTAGAAAACCAGCCAATCCAAAGTGAGCAATAGCTGTTTAAATTTATTTTCAAGATATAAGATTGTTGCCTAGCGGAATTTACTGCTTAATTATTCATGAATAATTTGTTACCTACAATATGAAGATGTTAAATGATGCAATGTTGGCAACTGTGTAAAGTAAAATATTTGTTGGAAGTCGGTCTATTCCGGCAAAGTTTACTAGTGATAATATGGTCTACCAATGATTAAAAGCTATTTTATATCTGTGTCATGTTGTTGTACTGCAAATATTTCCCCAAACGGCCGGTTAAAAACAGAAATTGTAATGTAATGGATCGAAAGATTATATGAAATTTGCACACATGAACTGCCTCGTAAATTTGATCGAGTGGTGTCTTGAGCTATCAATAAGAACCGTTTCCCACCTCAGATGACATTTGCAGTTTTGATCATTTCAGTTTCATTAGACCAGACGTTGAAATCTCAAGGAATATGAATTTATACCAACCTATCGAAATTACTGTCAGAAAAAATATTCCGGAAGAGGGATTTCGGCTTAAAATATTTTCTATAAAAGGCTTCATCTTACGCTCCAGATGCTTGTTTAGAATGATGAAAAAAGAGGTGTAAAATATTACTTGCACGATAAGCTTGTGTTGCACTTCAAAAGAGAAGGGTCCAACAAATACCTCCTACCCCTTCCCCTATAGTCCCGTCAGTGTTTACAGTAGAAGGAATCTACTGATATTTAACTACACGGCTGTTTGTAAGTTTTCAAACAGCATGCACAACTAGGATTGTTATCTCTCCATTATACCTTTCTTTGTTATGTTTATGAAAGCTATTGCACGCAAGTTGATATAGGCCTATCGCATGAAAATCGTTGTAATATTTTACTTTCTTTGTATAGGATCTTGATACGTTCTTGCAGTCATCGGGAGAATGCGGCGTTATTGTTTTGTCTCTGGGTACCTACGTCACTCACCTGCCAGATAAATTCGTGACAATATTTCGAGAGGTGTTTTCAAAGTTACCTCACAAAGTCATCTGGCAATGGAAAGAAGATTTTTCTTTGAATATGACAGAAAACGTAAAACTGATGAAGTGGCTTCCACAGAATGACTTATTAGGTACAGACCTCTTCAGATATTCTTTTTCTTTCAGACATATAAAACATTAAAAATATGGAAAAAGCCCTTGCCAGTTCCTAAGGTCGAAATCCATTAAGACCTGCCCATTTACAAAGATTAGTGTTTCGATCTGTCCACACTCTGGCTAAGACTGGCGCCGGCTAGGGTGCATGGGGGACGAGCCCCCCCCCCCATCGATTTTAGAAAATGTTTTTGAAAATTTTAAAATGACCCCAAAAGGCGTTTAAGCTACAGATTTCTGTAGGGGTAGGGAGAGGTGTGTTTCGACCAAGTGATGGAACTATTGTAACCATTTTCTATCACAAATGGTTTCAGAATATCAGAACTATCACAAATCCTTCTCAAACTAGCAAATTTTCGCGCGCTTCGAGCACTTTAAACCTTACCTTAATATTGTCCTTATTATCAATAATTTCCGGCAGCAACTTCTGCAGGAGCACAGCAACAAAAGTTGAAAGCTGTTCAGGAATTCTCAGGTAAAAGACTGGAGTTGTGATTGACAAAGAGGGTTGGTGGTGAACTGAAAGTGTCTCGATGCAGAGCATGAATGCAGGTTTTGTCATGGTTATCTTATTTAATGAAAAATTTTAGCGCTTCGCGCTCATTCGCTAGGTTTTCACTCCATCTCATGACCATTATTAAGGTTACAATACATGCAACTATTTTGACCACAACACGTGTCCAAAAAACAGAAGTAAATTTCCAACCTCCCCTTCGACTCCTCCCTTTGGACAGAACCTTCATGTAGTGACAAAAAGATTCCATACTGTTGTATACAATCGCATGGACGCACAAAAAGGTACAATTTACACAGACTTTGAGGGGGGAACTGAAGTGGAATCACGACGCCATCTGTTCTGCCCACAACCACCAAACTCTGGCCGCGTCACTGCTGGCTAATGCTAACCTGTAAGGGCAGATGCATGATTTATTGCAGAGGGGTGCGAGACCATTCCCTAAAGGGACCGTCATGACATAAGGGGAACAACAGCATGATCACTTGGCCCGTAGCATGCAAGCATAACACAACAGTGTTTGCTTTAATGTCTACCGTATTGCACGGAATGACACTTTTTATAAAGCTTTGTGAGTGGCAGCTTATCTTTACCTGATTAAATCCTATACTTGGAAAATGTCTAAATCTAAAAGCTCCGAGATTTGATTTATTATTAGACCATTCACGGTTACGCCACTGGTTGGCACTGGTTTGCATGTGGGGGGGGGTCCATCTTTGAAAGTGAGGGTATAGTCAGTGGTACTATCTAAGCGGAGCGCCAACATCAGTTGGTGCGGAGGGTACAAAGAAAATTTTGGCAGAAAATATCCTCAAAATCACCCGAAAATGGCCGGGGATGAGAGTGGAAGTGTTTGCCTATGAGGTTGCCCCCATCACTGCGGTGTGCTTACAGTGTCTGCCTACACCAAAAGGTGTAGGTGGGGACTGTAAGGTGTAGGGTAAGTGCTTGTGTCAGTCTATTTCAACAAACAAAATTGCTTGTTTCATGTACCATCTTGCCTCAAGACTGTATGGGCAAAATCAGTTATGAAAGTCATCAGTATTTATAACATCCTTTCATAGTTCTCCATTACCTGAGCCAACATCAAGATGTTTTGTTTAACCTAAAGAAACTTTTAAAAGGTAAAGTCCTCGAATATCTCGTTTGGCCCCACATTACCCTGGGCATCAGTGGCGTAGATACGGGGGAGCTTGGGGCCCCAGCCCCCCACAAAATCGTTACGCCCCCAAGCGCTGCCGCTCCTAGTGATCTGGGCCAAAACAATTCACTCGACTGGGCTACTCATCTTGATAATGATAAACTCTGGCTGTGGAAAATCTCTATTCCAAAATTCCAAAATATTCCAAAATTGCACATCTTGATGGCTGACATCAAGCCTGGCAAGTGCCACTTCCGACGATCTGGCTTGTATTAAAATCTCAAATTTTCTTGGTACGCTCCGCGCCAACTCATGGTAATGTTGTGTTGGGTTCGCGCCATGCCTCGACTAGCTGTTCTGCCTCGGTAGAAATTAATTCACCAAAAGAATAATTCGAGAAATCAAAGTCCTGGTTACATCTTTTTATTAACGGCTTCTTTCAATGAAACATGATTATTAAAATTGTGAACAGAAAAACATTTCTTGTAACAAAGGTAACTGATAATTAGATCTTCTCTTTGAAAGTCAGAATTCAACTTTTTTGGAGATCCCTAAAGTGAAACTCTTAAAGGTAGACTTCAGAATCCTGCACGTGGTGGTCAATCATTACTGTGATACTCATTGGTCACTTCGAGTCTTAAGACAATAAAGTATAAATATTTACAAGTTACTTTCAGGAAGTGTCCAATCAAAGCTGTATTGAACAAACTCAAGACACGCCTGTGCAAGGTAAGTTTGATTACGTAATGTCTGAGCCGGAAGCAGAAGTTTCTCGTGAGAACCGGACGAGAGGAAGTCTGTAATTATTTACGGCTGAGTGCAAAACTGACTGTGATCGAAGAAGGATTGTTTAAAGAGCAACGTCCTGTTTATGAATCATGATAGGAGGTAAACATACCTGAGGCTTGAAAGGAAATAGGCTTTATCTTTAAAGGAGAGGATGCAAGGAGGGGGTATTATATGACATCCCTTCTGAGATTTTTAAAATTTTGGACCAGTCTAAAATTTTACTTACAATGGAAAACATAAGCTCTTAAAAATACATGAAAATGTAGAACCCTGTAAAGAATTCATCTTTTTTGTTTGCCGTACTCAGTAACACTCTATGAAAAAAGGAAACAAAACTTGCATGCCTATTTACATCTATTTTAAAAAGTAAAAAAAAAGGAAAAGTTGCTATGAACATGCATCATGAAGACTTACTCACATTACTGATTTGACACTATGGCATTTTACTTACAGAAGGGCATTCAGGATAAAGTTCTGGTGAAGTACCATGAAAAACCAGATATCCTACTACTGTTACATATGATACCAAAATGCAATCATAATAATGATATCGATTGAATACAACATACTTCAAAGCATGTTTTCCTGAAAACGCTGGAAATACAAACAAAAGAATCAAGAAAATTGAAATAACTCAAACTTTTGAACAAATGAACGTAAAAAAGGGAATCATCACAGATAAAAACTATCATAAAGATCTGTTTTCTCTTAAAAAACAAATAGAACGATTTTACAAGGTGAAGTTCCTTAAGCCGCGGTCACACTACAACGAATTCGGATCGGATTCCAATCCGATTTTTGTGAGTTTTCAATAAAATCTTCTCCATTTCGGGTCAGAAAGAGCCTTAAATTTGCCAACGAGTGTAAATAAATGATTTGCATCAGAGGTCTATGAAAATGAAATGTTAACTGATTTTTTCGTGACGTCAGTCACCAGACAGGCAGCTTGTATCGGGCCACGCTTTAGTCCGATTAAACAGCTGGTCTGTCGATGTTTGACGTACCGAAAGAATTCGTTATCAAATTTAACTTCTTATTTGCTATTCGGAGAGAAATTAAAACATTCTGGATCCTCTGAAAGAAATTCATGTTCTCGGGAAAGCCGGTACCTTGCTCGGCGATAAAAGCAGAATTAACATGTAACCCATACGCCCTTAAAAACGCAGGACTAAACGAGGCTGGGTTTAAAACCACCCTTTTAATGTTCAGTGTTTCTCCCAAAGCGATGCAGCATGGCCACCAGGGGTCGAAAACAATTGCGTCAAATTGGCGATTCCTCAAATTTTCAATAAGTTGGAAGAGAAGACAAAAGAACACTCCTGTGCTCGTGCTTCGTCTACTTCATCAGTGAACGTCTTATTCTGATACAAATCCAAACCTTCAAACTGGGCTTGGGTAATTTGCGCATAGTAAGGTGTCATCAATACTTCAGAATCTATAATGATGAATTCAAAATTTGAGAGAAATTTACCATTCTCTGCAAGATGCTTAAACTCGTTGCTTACCAGGAACGTAACTTGATGGCCTCTTGAGGCTAGCTCCTCACCAATAGCAGCAGCAGCAGCAAAATGACTCCCTTCGCCCATTCCATTGAAAAATAGAACATTCGATGAATCCACATTATCAAGTAAAAAATTGAACGTCATCGATAAAACAATGACAGAGGTGAATCGGTAGAAATTTCGGTGTGACATCCTTTACTGTTGAGCCTTTAAACACATCTACATCCACAACTTCACAATCCTGTAATACTCACCATATGCCATGTTAACTAGCGAAAACTCGTATGCCTGCTTTCCTATGGACAAGTGTAAGTACCATCAAAAATGTTGAGAAAACTTGCACTTTCATCCTGATTCGATGTATTACAAAGATTGCAATGTTGTTAGGTCATTGTGCTGTCGGCTGTCTTCGGTCTCCTTACATGGTAGAGGAAGATCTCGCGCAAGAACTGGTCGGGGTAACCCTAGGCCTATCGCAATGGATATTGCTTTTTTGGTCTTTTCAATGATCCCCCGACCTAGTGACCAATTATACTTTATTCATACATCTGATCAAACCTTGCAGGAGGTGAACATATTCCTCTTTCGATGCCCAGACTCGAAAGGGGACGCCCCCTAAATATACTTCGGCCCAAAAATATTTTTGAGAAAGAAGTTAATATTACCTTAGCACATCTTTACATAACTCGCCACCTAGAAATTTTTTTCCCCTGGGAGCTATCTGGCCGCCTTTAAAACCTTGTATAGCTAATGGGTCTGAGCTGGTCTCTCGCATATGTTCTAGTAAACCCTACTACGAAGGCAACCAATGCACATGCAACAGTAATACATGTCCGCAAGAGGGACACTTATGTGACAGGGTTGCGTCCTTTGTAGGTGTGTATACAGGACTAGTCAAGTCCTGAACAATAACCTGGGCCCTGTTTCATAAAGGGTTAACCTTAAATCATTATAAAACCTACTGACAAACACCCTAGCTGGAATGGGTGAATGAAAATTACCAACTCGAAAATCCTGTACAGAGCGCCCAAAGAGGTCCAGGGATCAAAGTAAACATTAGTCTGCGTAGTCGTTCCACATTTTTCGCAAGGTACCTACCCAAACTAAACTTAAGAAACCTAAACTATTAAAGTAAGCCTAAAACAAATCAAAACGCAGGCTTACTGTTTACTAAAAGCTGTACCTTATCAAAAAGAAGAAATTCAGTCAATAAAATGAATCGAAAACCTATAACTGTGATACAAGATAAAACCCTAAAAATAAGTGGGTAAGAAGCTTCCTCTTTTGTTAGAGACGCTTTTCTTTTGTTGAGCCCTAACGGATGAGCCGATTGCAATAGGGCTAGCAAGTATCCTTCTTTTTATTCAGAATGTTTTCAACGTTATTTTTGCTCAAAATTGCTCAATAACCATGAATTGTAGATGTATATATTTTATTATAATTCATTCAGAATGATTACCCCTCCATAATATTTATGTTTTGAAACATCACGAAATGTGTATTCACCACTGATGTCTCACATCACTTTCATGTGTTTCTAATTAGTAACATTGCTAGTTCTTTTGTAAAAAAGGATCACAATTACAAGCACGATACGCATCCTCAAAAATTTGATCGATTCATAATGGCTCAGTTGTTAATCTCCCACTGGCAGAACGTCTTGTAGCTAAGATCCTTCATAGAAACTATTTCAAATGCGTTTTCTCGTTGGTGCACTTGGAGAAAAGAAAATTAATGTTTGTAGATCACCTTGGATATCAGCTTGTATTCTTATGTCTATCCATCGCAAAAACTCATTGTACACAAGATGGAAACAAAACCCGTCTCAGTATTGTAGATATCGTTTTACCAGAAAGAGGAACGTTCTCACAAGTGTCATCAGAACTGCCAAAAGGAACCACTACTGTAGGCTCACTGAAGAAAATAAGAATAATACGTGTCTGGTAGCAATCAAACTCAAAGTTTATGTTAGGAATTTAAGTCAGAAGGTGATAATCGATTAATCACTGACAATGGTGAACTTGTAAATGGTTTTAACAAGTATTTTTCATCGGTTTACAGAGTCTTTGTTAGACTTTTTACCAAGTACGAAACTTGATCCAGTGCATAACTTAAGAAGTAATAAACTACATACCTGGGTAATGTTTCCAGCATCTACCTTTGAAGTTACCAATGTTGTAAGTAATTTAGAGACAGGGAAAACTCCTGGCTACGACGGAATTCATACTATACTTAAATATGTTTGTGATTTAATATCTGTGCCACTTACTCGTATCATTAATTTATCCTTTTCTACTGGCTTTCTTTCAACTGAACTGAAGATTGCTAAAATTGTCACTGTCTACAAAGTAGGAGATTCAAAGTTGTTTCCAATTACAGACTTTTTTCTGAGCTCCCATTTGTCTCGAAAATCTTTGAAAACCTTGTCCATGTAAGACTTATGAATTTCTTAAATAAACATCAAATTTTATCGTCTTGTCAGTTTTGGTTCCGTAAAAATTATTCTTCTTACATGGCGGCTGTAAACTTCTGTGATCAGGTATCCCAAAAATCATAGCAATCTCAGTTAAGTAGGGAATATTTATTGATCTTTGAAAAGCCTTCGATACTATAAGTAATGGAATTCTTCAGAAGTTATATGCGTACGGAGGAGGATGTGCTCATGCCTGGTTTTCATCTCACTTAAGCAATAGGCCTCATTACGTTACCTGAAACGATGGAGAATCTTCTCCTAAGCAACATTGGTGTACCTCAGGCTCAGTATTCGGTCCCCTCCTCTTTCTCATTTATATTGATGACATTTGTAATTCGTCATTAGGTGCTAAATTTTATCTCTTTTTTTTTGCAGATGACACCATCGTACTCTGTTTACAAAAAATTGTCTAATGTGCTTCAACTGGCTCGGAAGGAATTCACACACATTGTTGAATGGCTAAATTTACACAAGCTTTCCCTCAATATGAATAAAATCAAGCTTCTTTTTTTCGACAATGAAGATCCGAATACTGAAAAAATATTATTCTTACTTTGAAAACTACCAGAGACCCAGCAAGTCGCCACACAAAGTTTTTTGGCACTATTATTGATTGTAAACTTAGTTGGAAAGAACACATTTCGTGTGTTTGCAGTAAAATCTCTCGAATTAATGGAGTACTTATTAATCTGAGTCATTTTCTATCCCCAAACTACCCTTCTTCTTCTTTTACAATTCACTCATACTTCCACATGTTAACTATAACTTACTGGTTTGGGGGAATGCCAAAAAAAGATTACCTACAGTCCATTTATTTACTGCAAAATTTTGTAATGTATCTTTCACTCATCATACAGGCCCTCTCTTCAAATCACTCCGTCTTCTTTCGTCTTCGACAATTACAAACATCATCTTGATGTTTTAATGCATAATTTTGTTCATTACAAGTTGCCAATATGTTACAGTAATGTTTATAGTTCAAAACAGGCATTATCATGATTACGAAACCAGGAAAAGCGCACATCTGCTTACCATTCCCTACTCTAGAACGTGTCTTATACCAAGTCTCGGATTAGACACTAAGGAACTGTTCTGTGGAATTCCCTTCTAAATCACGTTATGCGTTGCACTTCCCATTATTTTTTAACGTCAAGTACAAACAGCTTCTTCTCGACACTCCAAACATTTAAGGTTGGGTTGAAAACCGTTTCTGTTATGATAAATGTTCTTTTGTTCCGTTTGTCATTTTTTCTTATCTTTTTGCCTACTTTATAGTATGTTTCTTTTTAAAGGGGCCAGACTTAGTGGAAGCATCTCTGCTTCCCTCTGAATCCTTTCACCTTTAATGCTTATATGTTTTCTTAGTATGCTGTGTTGTGTACTAATGTTAATTGTTAGTATTCTGAGGTGAAAAATAATCTTGAAACTTGAAAAAAGAATATTCTCGAAAAGGAAATGAAGATAACATTGTAGAATTTAGCTAAAGTTTCAAAATAAAGTTCGGGTTGCTTACAAGTTAGCTCTAAATCATGGAAGGAGACCTGCTTACTTGAAGTAGTATGACCCCATACCGTCGTCTTAACTTTGAAAACGTTGAGAAAACTATGAATTTATAAGTGTGCAAATCTATCATCATGAGTACGAGTGAGCGTATTGCAGATTTATGGCTGTTTTAACTAGTACAAGTGATGCATAAAGTACTCTTTCGTAGACTTGTTCATGTTGCATTGAGTGCCCTATAGTAAACTTTCTCATAATGCAAAGAGTGTTGTATAGTATCCTTCCTGAACATTAATTTTGTTGTTTCCATGTTAGAGAGAAATATGTTTGTTTTGACATTGGATTAGCCTTGCACTCTACCTGATACTTTGTTGTAAGACTTGAATTAAACCTATCCAACAAAATGTACAGAAAGCTGATCAAAGATTGTTTACATCGACTTGTGCTGGTAGCCTACACACAAACTTTTACACCAATGCAAAACCCCGATATTGTAACCTAACACGGATATAAAGATACAATTGCAGATGAGGTTAAGTATAAACATACTTGAAGGATGTATTGGTTTTATATGACAGTCGTAAACTAAGATATCAGGCACAAATTGAAGTGTGATACCGTAAACAAGATACCTATATAAAGTTAACCATATGGGTCATATATCATACTAAGCTAACTTCTAATTTTTTAACGGTACAGAACACCATACTAGTCCTTGAATGAACTAACCTATTACAGGCCTTAAAATTCATTTCTTCGTGAGTAAACATGGGGGTTACCAGGGTGGGATCATGGGTTTGGGCGAACCCTCTTTCCAGCGAACCTCCATTTTTCTTAACGCCCCATCGGATTTCGCACTTTACTGAACTATAGAAGTTGGACACATCTTCGCAGGAAGTGTGTGGAGACTGTTATCTAAAAATAGTATAGATGAACTGTCCACAAAAAGACGAGTAAATGAGGTACTGAACAATTTGTGTATGAGGCCTATCTGTAGAAACTTTGGCAATAAACTTCCAGTCTTAGCCAAAACAAACTTCCACACTTAGCGAAAGAAAGGTTTTGTACAGAAGGGCAAAGAGTAGTACTAGAATTGATGACAGGCTTTTAAATCTTACTCTATCCCCTTCCCCTCTTAAAAAGAAGCATAAGGTGGATCTGAGTTCGGGCGAACCACCCTTCTCCAACAAGCCTCCATGTCACCTGAGCAAACCGCTACCTACCAGTCTTTCTTTCCACCCCTACTGGAAAATAGACTATCCTTGAGGGAAGTTGGTTACAAGGGTATTCTTAATAATACAATTTCTGCATTCAGGGGAGCCAAAAGAGCCTGAAGGGGCTACAACTGACTTGGGCCCATGGTAATTTGCTGTCCCGAAAATCACTTCAAGTAAAAACGTTCATTCCCTTTATTTATTGAAAACTATGGAAAATTTTGAACGTCAAAAGAAAAAACTTAGTATGACATCAAATACTTATGATTTGGTCAATTTAACACCAAATTTGGCAGGTGCTCATGGTTCATTCACGCAATCGACAACCCTGTTAGTGACACTTTTACCGATGTTTGTGGGAAAGTCACATTGGCGGTAGCGTTTCTGCGTAGGGGGCAAGGGAGGTCCCTTTCCCGGGTCTTTAACCGGAAAGGCTAGCTACAATTATCTGGCTTATAAAGGCAAAGTGAAAGGAAGGAGAAAGGAAAGGAGAAAGGAAAGGAGAAGAGAATTTTATCATAAATGAACCAGTTGATTGCTGTACGAAGTAAAATAGCTTTATTACCTCTTGCTCTTCCTGCGCAAGCATCGTTGGTAATTGTAGTTGCTAAAACTCCTTGACCATGTAAAATTATTCAAAAGCCCCACCATGGGTTTGCGCATGCAGAAGGCTAAGGGCTATATTCCCCGACACACAGGCTTGGCCTTCCGTCCTGATACTTTTCCAGTTTTATGAAAGGTGAAGTGAATAAGATGAGGTATGGCAATTTTCAACGGCTGTAAGTCACTTCAACGGTTTGCCTGATTTAAGTATAGCCCTCAAAGAAGGCAGCGTTTTTAGATAATCCTCACTTATTCTGCACGCCTTGCATCTCACCCTCCCAATACTCAATGATTAATTCGTCCTCTGTTGTATCGGCTATTTCATCTGTTGTATGTGTTGACGATATGATAAATGAGTCGGGGGTCTTACCATTCCGACTGGCACGTATACGGAAAAATTGAAATGTTATTCCCCAGAGGACTCAGCACCATCCTGCTCTTAGTGAGCACAGACTCTCCCTTGAGTCACTGAACAAGGAATGTCGCTAAAACTGCAGGGCCGCCAACCTGTTAGGTGAGGATGGAATGCTATCTAGCTCGATCACTTCGATCACTTCTGATGAAGAGAAACCCAAATAAGAGAATTATAATTTCGAACCGGAGACTGGCTACCACTTGAAATTCAGAATGGCGGTCAGACTGCGCATATTTGCTAATTAGTGCAATAAATGTAGCCAGACCTCCCAAGAACCTAGAATGTATTGAAGTGAAAGTTTTATTGTTTCATATTCTTTTGATTACGCCACTACATATTATATTTAAAATGGGCAGACATCCAACCCCGGAAAAGGTTGATTAGCATAAAATCCAAAATGGCCGCCAACGATAGCGTAACTTTAAGGCACTGAAATTCAAAATGAGTCGGCTTTATACCCTTAAACGGTGTGATGATTATATCTGAAATGTGAACCCTATAGCATCCTTAGCTTATTAAGGGTAAATGTTAACAAACCCATGCATATAGTCTTGTGATTCATTTTGAAGTCATCGTACCACAATATAAGCAGATTTTGCCGTAATTTTAAGTTTAAACATCAATGCGTTGATTCAACCTCATTAATGTACTTCATTACTTTTACTTTTACATAAAAAATCAAGATTTTCAGTTTTTGATGTCATTATTTTTATGTTTAAATCAGGGTTAATGAATCAATTGGTGCATTTGGGGAAGGCTGCCCCTTCCTTACCCCGTCAGTAGGGGGAGTTTCCCAATTTTTCGGCGAGTCTTAATGAACACGATAAAAGATGTAATCCCCGACGGTGATCAGTATAGCCCCAGTTTTCTCTCAAATCTGATGAAGTGACTTGCACAGCTGCACCTTTAATCTCATTACTATGACTTTGAATCTCATTAATTGAACTTGAGTGTCAAAATATTGACTTCAAAATCTTTATTTTTTCTTTAAAATTTAAACGTGTGACTTTCAATGTTATAATGTTATAATAGTCCCAAACTCTCTTTTGGGAATAGTCTCAAAAAAGGAACTCTGAAAGTTAGGATAAAGAAACACAAAGTCGAAATATGATCGAATATAACAGTTTTGATTGTAAAAGTAAAAATTTGAGATTTGATATCAAATGTTTGTAATTTTAAATCAAAACTAAGAAAGATAAAACTAAAGACTTTTATAGTCAAAACAGCGAGGAAGGCTTAAATTCGAGATACTGCCATTAAAAGTTATTAATAATTACATTGTAAGTCACAAGAATAAATTTTAAGGTCAGAAAATAAAGATTTAAAGTCAAGTAAATAAAACCTAAAGTTAGATGAATGGGATTCAAATTTACAATATTAAAATTCAAAATAAAGTATTTAACTTTTTGAATCAATTTAATAAGATTTTAAGTCTCTTTTGATATCAAGTTGGATTAATTACTTGTAGGTCAAAACAATAAGTTCCAATGTCAAAATAATGGGGACACTCAAATCGTGACCTTTATTTGAAAACAGATGGAAATGAAAAAGACGGAAATAAAGTACGGTAAAATTAATGGAATTACAAGTCAAAAACTTGACTCTACAGCCAAAACAATGAGATTTAAAGCAAAATCGTAACTTTTGAATTAAGGGAAACTAGATTTGAAGGTCAAAATTATAAAATTACAGGTTGAAATAAGATAAAAAAATGTTACATTTTAAAAATATAAGTTTCAAAATAAAGACTTTTGAGTCACTTTAATGAGATTGTAAGTCATAATTATGAAATCAAAAGTCACATTTATACGTGACTCTTGTATGTAAGATATTAGTTGCAAAATGAAGAAGAAAATGAATAAGTTGAAATAGAAGGACGCTACAAACAATTAATATAATGTAATATTAAATGAGTCCAGAGTTAAATGAATGGAATCCAGAGTTTGGCTCCAGAGAAAAAAATGGTTGGATTTAAAAGATAAATTCTGACTTAAAAAATGAAAACCATTACATTAAAAGTGGACCTTTATATTAAACTCTGTTCGGTACAGTATTTTGTCTTTCCAAGTACTTCTTACTTGGAGTCAAGTTAATCTTCAAGCATCGAAAATAACTACAAAGTGTGATTTGTGACGATGTAACACAAATTTACCGTACAATCCAATATTTCTGAAACAAAATATCCCAAACTCAAAAGTGGCTGAAAGTTGAAGAGGGGCCTACGCCCCTCCCTCCCTCCCCCCCCCCCCCCTTTGGAAGGCTAAGGGCCAGTCAAAAAATATAAGACTTCGACGGAGGAGCAAAAATGTTTTCTTCATTACCACTATAATAAAGGTAAATGTTAAGCTAGTGCCTTTAGTATGTAGTTATTTTCTTTATGATTATTGTCAGATAGTATTTAGTACGTATTAAGTAGGTCATCAATTCATTGAGCAGGTCATTCAATTACCAGTGCCCCACGGAGTCTTGTTTATCTAAACTTTCTCACGCGTCTTGCACCTGGTAGTCTTTCCCGTTTCCTGTCACGTGTTTGGTGTCTGTACGTGCTGGCCATCACAACTTCACATACATCTCGCCCCCATCCCATCTTAACTGTAAAAGTGCGGTCAATTTCACTTTCTACAGCCTCCTCATTGGTCACCTGATATCATCACCTTAATTGATATTTATGTTCTTTACTACGTATCAACTATTGACCAATCAGGGGACTGCATTAGTTCTGTAGGGTCACGAGGCACACGAAGCTTGGAGGCCCAAGCCGTGCAAGCTCGTTACTCGTGATGCAGACCTCGAAAGAAGGGCAGATTCGTCAGTGCGACCCAGAAACTTTCGGAGCGCTCCCTGCGCTGTTGAGTTGATAGTTTAATAATTATAGGTTACTTTCAGGTTTAGATCATTAGACGGATAATGTAAACGCAATATTTCCAGTCTTGCTCAATCACGACCGAGCATTACCCATAGCGTTCACGGACTCTAGGCGTACAACTGGCGAGGCTGCGGCCCCCTTCCCCGGTCCCCTCATTCAGGACCTTTCTTTCCGAAAAAATACCTACTATGAGTCATGCTTTAATCAATGAGCTTCTAAAGTAACTTTAAGTCAAAGTATCTCCTTTAAATTTATTTACTGGACAATGTTTTAAATAAAAGTTACCTTTCCTTCTTAATATTTAAACTTGAAAGCCGCACCTTCTTACTGTTTCAACTCTAAAGCGTGGAATCTTTGTTTATATACAACTTACACCGGTTAAATAGCGCCATTTTCACCAATCGGAGAGACATTAATTTTGACAAAAATACCCTGAAGTAGCTACGTGTTAGCCTGTAGTTGCTCTCTAAGCGAAATGCTAAAAGGGACAGACCGCACCTGGTACTAATTGTAGTCCCAATTAGGCATACCACACCCAAGAGAATCACTGAATAACGAGAATTTCAAAAAACATACAATCGGATTACATTTTTGCCAAAGCTTTTGCCACCTTAAAAAAGCAAAAATTTTGCAATGGGGAGGGGTATACAGCCTCTACCCTCACACAACACCTTTCCCTTACACCCAGAGCAGAAGTAAATCATTTAGCGGTAAGAAGTTCTAAGCATATAATTACAGACAGTTTACAGCCGTACTAAAGGTAGAACCATGTGGCATCTAAGCCACCTTACCATAACAAACGTTTCTCAAAGAGTCGGGATGTCACGTCTTCTTCCCTACGGAGAAGAACCGTTCCCTTACTCTAGGGCCGTAGCCTGCCGGGGGCAAACTGCCCCCCCCCCTCAGATTTCCAAACCGTAAATGAAAGTTGGCCTTCTTGAGAAAAAAATACTAAAATGATGAAAATTTCACTGTCCGAACTATAACTTCGAGACCCCCAAACCTGGGAAATTGCATATAAGGGCTCCCTTTTCCCCACATTTTTCCGGGGAAGTCCCCGAGCCCCGCCTTAGATGCGTTCTTATGCGGTTGTCTCGTAGAGACAATGAACCATCTTCCTCGTACAAGATACACCGCTTGAATACACTAGCATATACGCTGGCTAAATGTAGAATATCCTATGATTACCTATAATTATTAGCTAAACTCAATGAGCAGGTAAAAACTTTAATTAGTTTAAAGGGAATAAGGGGCCCAAGAGGAAGAGCGAGTACATTTATGTAAGGAGGCTTAAGTTCAAAATTGTCCAACTTTCAAGCTTAAAATCGATTATATGTTTAGAAATGCTCATTCTGTAGTGACTTTTCCTCTTTTTTGGCTATAAGTACAGGCTCTTGGCCTGGGCGAAATCTCTAGGAGATAGTTCATTACAGGGTGTCTCTAAAAGGAAGACCTCTTCGGTCTTCGTTTTAGAGGTCTTCGATCTTCGGTCTTCCTTTTAGAGACACCCCAGATTCAACGTTAAGTGCGTGCCAATTTTGAAAGTTGTTGTCATAAGGAAAAATGAAAAGGTTCTGTGTCGCTGAAAGACTCTGCAAAGTCTGTTTCCCACTGAGTGTAATTTATATCCCAGTTTCTACCTACAGATATATACTTTGATATGTACCTTAATTTTCAAACTTGTAATCTTTGCAAGAACTTTGTCTGTTTGAAATATTTGTTGAAGTATTAGGTACAGCTTACCCTCCCAGTTCAAGCCTATTCAAAGTCCATATTTACTGCATGTGAACCTTTTAATAACCTAGTTTTGTTCATTTTGGGCCTTAAAAAGAACTTATTATTGTGATGGGGGATGGTACGTATATCCATAGTAGTGGTATATTTATTGTGGCATGGTCCTGTTTGGGTCATTTAACACCATTCTTAAAACTGCCCATTGAGCTAAAGTTCATGTACAAAAGGTTAAACAGCTCTACATTATAAACACTCCTAATCCTCCATTAGAGTGATTATATACTTAGATTGGGAGTGTGTTCACGTCAAGCCCTCCAGGTTTTTTTTAACACACTTCCCTTTTCACGACATGTATTGTTAATATGATGTTATGTAAATCGTTATTGCATGTATGATTATTGTTGTGAAAAGTAATAATAAACGAAATGAAATGAAAATGTGTATTTCGAGAATTTGAAAGATGTGCGCATGTTCAGTCGAATTATTAAGTTCGCTTATTGTGAGAGTGTGCTGGAGCAAGGCCGTCGCGACGGTGTGTGGAGTATCTCACCCCCAAAGTTCGTCAGAGCGAAAATATATAGACGGCAAATCTGAAATACCAATTGGAATTTCTGATATCTCAGTCTAGCGAATTTTTGCGACTGAGCCTATGTCAACTTTGTATATATTTTTCAGCTACATCAAGCCAGAATAATACCAAACGTTATCTTCCTCGCGGAAAATCGAATCAAAACTGTCCTACCCCACGGAATATGTTATGTATGTATGTATGTATGTATGTATGTATGTATGTATGTATGTATGTATGTATGTATGTATGTATGTATGTATGTATGTATGTATGTATGTATGTATGTATGTATTGTTCATGAAAATATTGGACAGAAGAATTATCCCTTGGATTGTAAACAATAATAGCCTTTCACCTGCACAAAAGGGGTCATTACCAAGAAATGGACTACAAGAACATGTATTTTGTCTTAAGAGTTCAATTACTGATTTTCGTCATCAGTCAGGAAAAATGTACATTACTTTTATTGACTTAGCTGATGCCTTTGGTAGTATTAAGCACGAATTTATGATCTATTCTCTAAGATTGTATGGGTACCCAGAAACACTTGTGAGGCTAACGCAGAATATTTACACCAATTCCTTTTTTAGGGTTGACTCCAGCACTGGATTTACTGATTACTTCATAGACAAAGAAGAATAATTCAAGGATGTCCTTACTCAGTCATTGCCTTTGAACAAGGGATTGACATATGGTTGAGATGGATGACTGATGGTTATAATAACATTGCTATTCCCAATCCAGTGCAAGGATATGTTGATGACATTGTTATCTGTGCCACACAAGAACAAGACCTTCTTGGGATGTGTGATAAGACGGATAGTTTTGTAACCGTTACTGGTATGAATATCAAACATAGGAAATGTGCTGTCCTTCATGGCCAACGGTGTGGGAATAACTGGAGCAAACATGACGGTACATCTGAAATTCAGATTACCATCCAAAATCAGCCAATTCCGAAATTAGGCAAAAGCGGCAAATACACCTATCTTGGGCACGATATTAGTTTAAATGGCAAGGCTTCGGAAGCTCAACTCAGTTCCATTGCAATAGAGTTTCATAACACACTTAGAAAAATTAACGAGTGTCCCTTGCCTGTCTCTGCTATAATCCAAGCGGTTAATGACATGGCAATATCAAAATTAAATTTCTATTTTAGTAATATCACCTTCCCCGCGAAGACGCTAGCCAACATGGAGGACAACATCGTGAAATACATTCGGGAATGGTTTCATTTAAATAAGTCTTCAAACAGGGACATAATTTTTATTCCATCTAGCAAAGGTGGCCTTGGAGTTTTAAGCCCCTCGTCAATGTATGTTTCCAAAAAGTTGTCTTTTCTGCTCCAGGCCTTAAATTCTGATGATTCGCAAACAAAGTACAGTGCAAGGTCATCTTTCCAACTTCATATGTCAAAGAGGAAAGCTGTGTTGCATGATGCTAATGAAGGTGTTCCACTGTTTGGGGGTTACGGGGTGGATTCTGGGGGGAGGGTTATCAAAAGGGGTAAGGTTAATTGGCCTAAATCTATTTGGGTGGAATTCAATGAGCTCTGCATTCGTGAGAAACTTCAACTTGAGGTCCACAATGACGTGTATGCCATTGTCGCTGAACATGACAGTGTATCTTTGGTTTTTCGCTCTCACACTGCACTGTCCAAGTACCTTTAAAAAATTCATGTTACTAGGAGGATTAACAGGCTTCGTAACCTTTATTCACAAGGAAGCATATTTAGAGTCGATTGTAACGAAGTTTTGTCTTGTGCATATCTCTCCAACTGTACTTTGAGTGACGAGCTTATTAGATTTATATTTAAATCACGTATGCAGTTACTTGAATGTAATTCCCTTCTTCATAAATACTACCCAAATTCATATCCAAAAAAGTGCAAAATTTGTAATAACCCATTTGATACGGTTTCCCATATTATGAATGGATGTATGGAATTTAGGAATTATTACACTGCCAGACATGATAGAATTGTTTCCCTTATTAGAGATCAGATCATGAAGAAACACCCTAATGTCGATATTTATAGTAATCAGATCATTACAGGTGATATGTTTTATACGCAAACAGACTTTAATTGCGTTCATCACAGAAAACCAGATCTTCTTATCTGTGATCGTCTAGTCAGGAAGGCTTTCATTGTTGAGATCTCATGCCCATTTGATGCATTTATAAATACCTGTTACAGTGCCAAATTTAAAAACTACCAACCACTGAATGAACTGATCACCCTTGACACTCCCTATTCTTGTAAGACTATCGTGCTTGTAATTGGTAGTCTAGGAAGTATACACAAACGAGTTACTTCCGGTCTAAAGATGCTGGGCTTCCCAAATAGCAGGAGCAAAGCTATTGCCAAATACCTCAGCATTAGTGCCTCCATTGGGTCCAATAATATATGGAAAAAACGTGCCCATAAATATGGCCACGTTGAATGCACTTAAGTCATATGTGCTAGGATTGTGCCCCCCCCCCCTCCCTGGTGATTACTTGTTGTTTAGGTTCAGCTTACCTTTTTTCCTTTTCCACGTAGGCATGCTTATTGCATTCTAAGAATTACCGCTTGTACTATGATGTCATTGTTATATTACTGTGGATACAAATGCAATAAATGGTTCAAATATGTATGTATGTATTGTTCATGAAAATATTGGACAGAAGAATTATCCCTTGGATTGTAAACAATAATAGCCTTTCATCTGCACAAAAGGGGTCATTACCAAGAAATGGACTACAAGAACATGTTTGTCTTAGGAGTTCAATTACTGATTTTCGTCATCAGTCAGGAGAAAATGTACATTACTTTTATTGACTTAGCTGATGCCTTTGGTAGTATTAAGCACGAATTTATGATCTATTCTCTAAGACTGTATGGGTACCCAGAAACACTTGTGAGGCTAACGCAGAATATTTACACCAATTCCTTTTTTAGGGTTGACTCCAGCACTGGATTTACTGATTACTTCATAGACAAAGAAGAATAATTCAAGGATGTCCTTACTCAGTCATTGCCTTTGAACAAGGGATTGACATATGGTTGAGATGGATGACTGATGGTTATAATAACATTGCTATTCCCAATCCAGTGCAAGGATATGTTGATGACATTGTTATCTGTGCCACACAAGAACAAGACCTTCTTGGGATGTGTGATAAGACGGATAGTTTTGTAACCGTTACTGGTATGAATATCAAACATAGGAAATGTGCTGTCCTTCATGGCCAACGGTGTGGGAATAACTGGAGCAAACATGACGGTACATCTGAAATTCAGATTACCATCCAAAATCAGCCAATTCCGAAATTAGGCAAAAGCGGCAAATACACCTATCTTGGGCACGATATTAGTTTAGATGGCAAGGCTTCGGAAGCTCAACTCAGTTCCATTGCAATAGAGTTTCATAACACACTTAGAAAAATTAACGAGTGTCCCTTGCCTGTCTCTGCTAAAATCCAAGCGGTTAATGACATGGCAATATCAAAATTAAATTTCTGTTTTAGTAATATCACCTTCCCCGCGAAGACGCTAGCCAACATGGAGGACAACATCGTGAAATACATTCGGGAATGGTTTCATTTAAATAAGTCTTCAAACAGGGACATAATTTTTATTCCATCTAGCAAAGGTGGCCTTGGAGTTTTAAGCCCCTCGTCAATGTATGTTTCCAAAAAGTTGTCTTTTCTGCTCCAGGCCTTAAATTCTGATGATCCGCAAACAAAGTACAGTGCAAGGTCATCTTTCCAACTTCATATGTCAAAGAGGAAAGCTGTGTTGCATGATGCTAATGAAGGTGTTCCACTGTTTGGGGGTTACGGGGTGGATTCTGGGGGGAGGGTTATCAAAAGGGGTAAGGTTAATTGGCCTAAATCTATTTGGGTGGAATTCAATGAGCTCTGCATTCGTGAGAAACTTCAACTTGAGGTCCACAATGACGTGTATGCCATTGTCGCTGAACATGACAGTGTATCTTTGGTTTTTCGCTCTCACACTGCACTGTCCAAGTACCTTTAACAAATTTATGTTACTAGGAGGATTAACAGGCTTCGTAACCTTTATTCACAAGGAAGCATATTTAGAGTCGATTGTAACGAAGTTTTGTCTTGTGCATATCTCTCCAACTGTACTTTGAGTGACGAACTTATTAGATTTATATTTAAATCACGTATGCAGTTACTTGAATGTAATTCCCTTCTTCATAAATACTACCCAAATTCATATCCAAAAAAGTGCAAAATTTGTAATAACCCATTTGATACGGTTTCCCATATTATGAATGGATGTATGGAATTTAGGAATTATTACACTGCCAGACATGATAGAATTGTTTCCCTTATTAGAGATCAGATCATGAAGAAACACCCTAATGTCGATATTTATAGTAATCAGATCATTACAGGTGATATGTTTTATACGCAAACAGACTTTAATTGCGTTCATCACAGAAAACCAGATCTTCTTATCTGTGATCGTCTAGTCAGGAAGGCTTTCATTGTTGAGATCTCATGCCCATTTGATGCATTTATAAATACCTGTTACAGTGCCAAATTTAAAAACTACCAACCACTGAATGAACTGATCACCCTTGACACTCCCTATTCTTGTAAGACTATCGTGCTTGTAATTGGTAGTCTAGGAAGTATACACAAACGAGTTACTTCCGGTCTAAAGATGCTGGGCTTCCCAAATAGCAGGAGCAAAGCTATTGCCAAATACCTCAGCATTAGTGCCTCCATTGGGTCCAATAATATATGGAAAAAACGTGCCCATAAATATGGCCACGTTTGAATGCACTTAAGTCATATGTGCTAGGATTGTGCCCCCCCCCCCTCCCTGGTGATTACTTGTTGTTTAGGTTCAGCTTACCTTTTTTCCTTTTCCACGTAGGCATGCTTATTGCATTCTAAGAATTACCGCTTGTACTATGATGTCATTGTTATATTACTGTGGATACAAATGCAATAAATGGTTCAAATATGTATGTATGTATTGTTCATGAAAATATTGGACAGAAGAATTATCCCTTGGATTGTAAACAATAATAGCCTTTCACCTGCACAAAAGGGGTCATTACCAAGAAATGGACTACAAGAACATGTATTTTGTCTTAGGAGTTCAATTACTGATTTTCGTCATCAGTCAGGAGAAAATGTACATTACTTTTATTGACTTAGCTGATGCCTTTGGTAGTATTAAGCACGAATTTATGATCTATTCTCTAAGACTGTATGGGTACCCAGAAACACTTGTGAGGCTAACGCAGAATATTTACACCAATTCCTTTTTTAGGGTTGAATCCAGCACTGGATTTACTGATTACTTCATAGACAAAGAAGAATAATTCAAGGATGTCCTTACTCAGTCATTGCCTTTGAACAAGGGATTGACATATGGTTGAGATGGATGACTGATGGTTATAATAACATTGCTATTCCCAATCCAGTGCAAGGATATGTTGATGACATTGTTATCTGTGCCACACAAGAACAAGACCTTCTTGGGATGTGTGATAAGACGGATAGTTTTGTAACCGTTACTGGTATGAATATCAAACATAGGAAATGTGCTGTCCTTCATGGCCAACGGTGTGGGAATAACTGGAGCAAACATGACGGTACATCTGAAATTCAGATTACCATCCAAAATCAGCCAATTCCGAAATTAGGCAAAAGCGGCAAATACACCTATCTTGGGCACGATATTAGTTTAGATGGCAAGGCTTCGGAAGCTCAACTCAGTTCCATTGCAATAGAGTTTCATAACACACTTAGAAAAATTAACGAGTGTCCCTTGCCTGTCTCTGCTATAATCCAAGCGGTTAATGACATGGCAATATCAAAATTAAATTTCTGTTTTAGTAATATCACCTTCCCCGCGAAGACGCTAGCCAACATGGAGGACAACATCGTGAAATACATTCGGGAATGGTTTCATTTAAATAAGTCTTCAAACAGGGACATAATTTTTATTCCATCTAGCAAAGGTGGCCTTGGAGTTTTAAGCCCCTCGTCAATGTATGTTTCCAAAAAGTTGTCTTTTCTGCTCCAGGCCTTAAATTCTGATGATCCGCAAACAAAGTACAGTGCAAGGTCATCTTTCCAACTTCATATGTCAAAGAGGAAAGCTGTGTTGCATGATGCTAATGAAGGTGTTCCACTGTTTGGGGGTTACGGGGTGGATTCTGGGGGGAGGGTTATCAAAAGGGGTAAGGTTAATTGGCCTAAATCTATTTGGGTGGAATTCAATGAGCTCTGCATTCGTGAGAAACTTCAACTTGAGGTCCACAATGACGTGTATGCCATTGTCGCTGAACATGACAGTGTATCTTTGGTTTTTCGCTCTCACACTGCACTGTCCAAGTACCTTTAACAAATTCATGTTACTAGGAGGATTAACAGGCTTCGTAACCTTTATTCACAAGGAAGCATATTTAGAGTCGATTGTAACGAAGTTTTGTCTTGTGCATATCTCTCCAACTGTACTATGAGTGACGAACTTATTAGATTTATATTTAAATCACGTATGTAGTTACTCGAATGTAATTCCCTTCTTCATAAATACTACCCAAATTCATATCCAAAAAAAGTGCAAAATTTGTAATAACCCATTTGATACAGTTTCCCATATTATGAATGGATGTATGGAATTTAGGAATTATTACACTGCCAGACATGATAGAATTGTTTCCCTTATTAGAGATCAGATCATGAAGAAACACCCTAATGTCGATATTTATAGTAATCAGATCATTACAGGTGATATGTTTTATACGCAAACAGACTTTAATTGCGTTCATCACAGAAAACCAGATCTTCTTATCTGTGATCGTCTAGTCAGGAAGGCTTTCATTGTTGAGATCTCATGCCCATTTGATGCATTTATAAATACCTGTTACAGTGCCAAATTTAAAAACTACCAACCACTGAATGAACTGATCACCCTTGACACTCCCTATTCTTGTAAGACTATCGTGCTTGTAATTGGTAGTCTAGGAAGTATACACAAACGAGTTACTTCCGGTCTAAAGATGCTGGGCTTCCCAAATAGCAGGAGCAAAGCTATTGCCAAATACCTCAGCATTAGTGCCTCCATTGGGTCCAATAATATATGGAAAAAACGTGCCCATAAATATGGCCACGTTGAATGCACTTAAGTCATATGTGCTAGGATTGTGCCCCCCCCCCCTCCCTGGTGATTACTTGTTGTTTAGGTTCAGCTTACCTTTTTTCCTTTTCCACGTAGGCATGCTTATTGCATTCTAAGAATTACCGCTTGTACTATGATGTCATTGTTATATTACTGTGGATACAAATGCAATAAATGGTTCAAATATGTATGTATGTATTGTTCATGAAAATATTGGACAGAAGAATTATCCCTTGGATTGTAAACAATAATAGCCTTTCACCTGCACAAAAGGGGTCATTACCAAGAAATGGACTACAAGAACATGTATTTTGTCTTAGGAGTTCAATTACTGATTTTCGTCATCAGTCAGGAAAAATGTACATTACTTTTATTAACTTAGCTGATGCCTTTGGTAGTATTAAGCACGAATTTATGATCTATTCTCTAAGACTGTATGGGTACCCAGAAACACTTGTGAGGCTAACGCAGAATATTTACACCAATTCCTTTTTTAGGGTTGAATCCAGCACTGGATTTACTGATTACTTCATAGACAAAGAAGAATAATTCAAGGATGTCCTTACTCAGTCATTGCCTTTGAACAAGGGATTGACATATGGTTGAGATGGGTGACTGATGGTTATAAAAACATTGCTATTCCCAATCCAGTGCAAGGATATGTTGATGACATTGTTATCTGTGCCACACCAGAACAAGACCTTCTTGGGATGTGTGATAAGACGGATAGTTTTGTAACCGTTACTGGTATGAATATCAAACATAGGAAATGTGCTGTCCTTCATGGCCAACGGTGTGGGAATAACTGGAGCAAACATGACGGTACATCTGAAATTCAGATTACCATCCAAAATCAGCCAATTCCGAAATTAGGCAAAAGCGGCAAATACACCTATCTTGGGCACGATATTAGTTTAGATGGCAAGGCTTCGGAAGCTCAACTCAGTTCCATTGCAATAGAGTTTCATAACACACTTAGAAAAATTAACGAGTGTCCCTTGCCTGTCTCTGCTAAAATCCAAGCGGTTAATGACATGGCAATATCAAAATTAAATTTCTGTTTTAGTAATATCACCTTCCCCGCGAAGACGCTAGCCAACATGGAGGACAACATCGTGAAATACATTCGGGAATGGTTTCATTTAAATAAGTCTTCAAACAGGGACATAATTTTTATTCCATCTAGCAAAGGTGGCCTTGGAGTTTTAAGCCCCTCGTCAATGTATGTTTCCAAAAAGTTGTCTTTTCTGCTCCAGGCCTTAAATTCTGATGATTCGCAAACAAAGTACAGTGCAAGGTCATCTTTCCAACTTCATATGTCAAAGAGGAAAGCTGTGTTGCATGATGCTAATGAAGGTGTTCCACTGTTTGGGGGTTACGGGGTGGATTCTGGGGGGAGGGTTATCAAAAGGGGTAAGGTTAATTGGCCTAAATCTATTTGGGTGGAATTCAAGGAGCTCTGCATTCGTGAGAAACTTCAACTTGAGGTCCACAATGACGTGTATGCCATTGTCGCTGAACATGACAGTGTATCTTTGGTTTTTCGCTCTCACACTGCACTGTCCAAGTACCTTTAACAAATTCATGTTACTAGGAGGATTAACAGGCTTCGTAACCTTTATTCACAAGGAAGAATATTTAGAGTCGATTGTAACGAAGTTTTGTCTTGTGCATATCTCTCCAACTGTACTTTGAGTGACGAGCTTATTAGATTTATATTTAAATCACGTATGCAGTTACTTGAATGTAATTCCCTTCTTCATAAATACTACCCAAATTCATATCCAAAAAAGTGCAAAATTTGTAATAACCCATTTGATACGGTTTCCCATATTATGAATGGATGTATGGAATTTAGGAATTATTACACTGCCAGACATGATAGAATTGTTTCCCTTATTAGAGATCAGATCATGAAGAAACACCCTAATGTCGATATTTATAGTAATCAGATCATTACAGGTGATATGTTTTATACGCAAACAGACTTTAATTGCGTTCATCACAGAAAACCAGATCTTCTTATCTGTGATCGTCTAGTCAGGAAGGCTTTCATTGTTGAGATCTCATGCCCATTTGATGCATATATAAATACCTGTTACAGTGCCAAATTTAAAAACTACCAACCGCTGAATGAACTGATCACCGTTGACACTCCCTATTCTTGTAAGACTATCGTGCTTGTAATTGGTAGTCTAGGAAGTATACACAAACGAGTTACTTTCGGCCTAAAGATGCTGGGCTTCCCAAATAGCAGGAGCAAAGCTATTTGCCAAATACCTCAGCATTAGTGCCTCCATTGGGTCCAATAATATATGTATGTATATGTATGTATGTATGTATGTATGTATGTATGTATGTATGTATGTATGTATGTATGTATGTATGTATGTATGTATGTGATGGATCTATTGTAATCATTTTCTACCACAAATGTTTCTCAAACTATCAAAATTTTCGCGCGCTCCGCCCGCTTCAAACTTTACGTCAGTGTTGTTCTAATCATCAACATCTTCAGATAGCAGCTTTCGGAGAAGCACAGCAGCAGAAGCTGAAATCTGTTTACGAATTACCAGGTAAAAGACTGGCTTTCTGGGCGGAATATTGGTTTGTTGGGCAATTGAAAGTGGCTCGATGCAGATTCTGAATGCAAGTTTTGTCATGGAAACCTTATTTAATGAAAAATTCGGCGGGCTTTGGGCGCTTGCCTCACGATTTGCAATCCATTTCATGAACATTATTAAGGAATTATAACAGGCGCAGTTCTACGGAGGGCAAGCTCTAGTCTCTAACATTTTTCTTAGCCCCCATAGTTGCGCAAAATTTTATGTAGAAAATTTTATGTAATATTGGTAAAAGCATAGATATGCTCAGAAAGTATTCCAAATGGCTATTTATCAGGCCAGTAGCCAGTACTGTAACGATTCTTTCTATAACTTCAAAAGATTTTCGCGCGCTAAGGGTGCTTTCATCTATAGTTCTTTCTGGTGGTCACGCCCGCCGTTTTAAAGTTATTAGATTTATAAACCGTTTCCACAAATATTGTTCTTCCGTGTAGGCGTGATTCTAGAGAAACACGAAAATGCATCTTTGCGAAGTTTTATCCTCTTTTACCTAACTTTTGGGAGATTTTTTCTTCAGCCTCTCCATCGTGGCAAACATATTTTGTAAAAAAAAATGACTTTTCAGTTTCGTAGAGCAGCCTTAATGGCTAAGATAAAGATTGCAATTCCCGACGATGACCATGCAGTCGCTCCAACAAATTTCGTGGTTTTGCCCGTAAGTAGGGCAGATTCTTCAACAAAAACCCAACCTATGTCTGCCCATAATCACATCTGCACGGAAAGACAATAATTGTGAGGCATTTGCCGTTGAATAAAGCCAATACCTTTCAAGTGGTGTTGAAGAAATACTCAAGAGCAGGTGAAAGCGCCCACATTTTTCGTCGGTAACTAAGGATTTCTGACAGGAAACAATTAAACTACGTTCATCGTTCCTTCGAAAAATAACCTTACCCTACTACCCTACTACCCTAACTTTTGGAATAATTACAACCTCTGCTCGACAATAGCTTGCCAACGACACTGTACATTGATAGGAAAAATTTATTGTGAGATCAAATTTTCCAATCAGGGGCACAGTAGTGCCTCTGTCTACGGGCCTGAATGTTACGATGTTTAAAGAGTGTTTCGAGTTTCATCGCTCTGCATGACGTATACCAGATTCACAGAACATTACATTATAAGTACAATGCCCAGTTTATTTCTATTACGAGAGACACGCTGGGCGCAGGATATGCTGGCCTTTATACCTGCAGTATTATACGTACAGCACGTATGTTCTCCATCGACTCTCGTGCTTCAAGATCGACACGCATACTTTTGGTTCTCAGAATAGGTATTAGATGTCAAATGCAGTTACAGTTCTGTTTCCTATAAGAATGTTCATGCACTGCAAATCTCGATTTTTTTTCTTTCCCGTTTCCTTTTCTTTTATATTCTTTATTTTAGACGCCAACAGGTAGGCCCTTGCGCCCCATGTACCTGCCACTGATAATATTAAAGTACCCCAAATTTCTATGATTTTGATAACTACATAAATTTGGGTGCAAAATTATGTTTTCACTTCTATTTTGCGGGACCATAGCCTATTTGCCATTTTCGTCCTCCCCACCCCCTTCTCATATTTTCTAAGACAAACCCCGTAGCTGAGGGGGGACATGGGGGAAGCGCCGTTAGAAATAATTTTAATTACATATGCCGTAATACATTTTAAAACATTTTGCCCCCTAAAAATATTTCTCTAGCACCTTATCTGGCCAAGGGCCTAATTCAAGATTAGGTAGGTGAACCCATTTTTGGCATTGTAACCAGTTCGCTTTCACTGACAATCAAAAGGTACTGTCATAAGTTACATTTTAACTATAGGCCTATAATAGTGAATAAATTTCTCAAGGTTTATTACTGTAACTATCAAGAGCTACCGTACTTTTCAGGTGAAACAAGCATAATCCTTATCATTATGCGGTGTTACTTTCTTCAGTGTCCAATAGACCACCCAGCAATGATCATGTGTCCGTCAAAATGGCCAAGACGTGGGACCTTTGAGTCCCCTTCTTCGTGGAAAATTTTAAAATTAAACACATGATCCATGTTATTTCCTAGTACCTCCAATCAAGATAAGTACACGAACCTGTAAGGCAGCTTAAAAGAGTTTCTAGACTCAACATCAACAAGGGAAGGGCTTTTTGCACTTGGGTAACACGACGCTTTCCGTAAATCTTGCCTGTACCAACTTGTCTTTCATACTGGTGGTCCCAGCAGATGCCACTTGGATTCAAAAAAGCCCACCAGGAAACTGTGTTGTTCCTGTTATCAATATCTTCCAATAACAACTCTCGGAGAAGTACAGCAGCAAAAGTTGAAAGCTGTTTACGAATTCCCAGTGAAATACTGACTTTTTGACTGGCGTACAGGTTTGTTGGAGAATTTAAAGTGTCTCGATGCGGAGCCCAAATGCAGGTTTTGTATTGGAAATCTTATTTAATGAAAGATTTCGAGGCGCTTTGCACGCATACGTCACGGTTTGCACTGCATCTCATGACCATTATTGAGGAAATAATTCATGGAACTACTCTGATCACAACACTTCCGAAAAACAGAGGCGGTAAATCTCCATCCTCTGTATTATTACATAAACATACATAGCGCACCACCATAAAATGTTCAGTTGCGCTTTGCAATACCTTAAGAAAACGCCCTTTCCCCGGCCAAGTTTCTATGCTTCACAAACGGGACAACCAATCTGAGTCTCGCTGCAAGTAGACCTAAATTTGTAAGACGAAGCCTTCACTATGCACATATCACGAATTTAAGGCCTAAAAAATAAATTGTTTGTCCTCGACCGCCCGCACGTAATTTTTCGTCCGCTCGTGTATTATTGTTTTAGTTTCATTTTTTTTTTTTTTTTTTGCCTTTTGTGTTGTACACAAACCTATATATTTTCCAACGAAACTTTTTTTGTTCCTGACTAAAATACCTTGCACTAAATGGCCCATATAGGTTGAATATCCAGTCGAAAGCAAATCACACATAAAACACTCGAGGGAAATCATAGGCCTGCTTTTTCCTGGAGTTCCGTGTTACTGACTTACCCATTTTCAACACCGGCTATGAAGAATACCTACGTACGTAGCTGGTTCATGATACACAATTGTTCGTTGTACACCTATTTCACAGGGACCGTGACCGCGGAGCCAATTTTGAAATGCGGGGGCTAACCATCAAAGCGGCATTAGATTTTCAAGAAAATAAAAGCCTTTTAAAGCGGCCCAAAATGCCCACGGCAGGAAAAGTGCGGGGGCTAAACCCCCCATAGTCCCAGTCTCCGCGGTCCCTGTTTCAGTGGCCTGGCAGGTCTGCCTCGAAGCTTACCCGCGGAGATACAGTCCACTCGATCAGCCATTGCACAGACTCAACGCACGTGGCTACTGCTGTTCGTTGGGGCACAGTGATCAGCGGCGTAGCACGACCCTCGGGGCCCATGGTCAAGAGGCAGGGAGGGGCCCAAACCAATGGTATCATAAAACCATTTTCCTATGACCCCTTCAGTCTTCGTGGGGAGGAACGGGGTAACAGCCAGGACTTGCATGCACCAGATCCGGGTTCAATTCCCAATCCCATTCTTGCCTGCCGTTCTTCAAAAGCAGTTGGTTCTGTAGTTGTTGATAGCTTTTTGGTTCATTTCGGGTCTGTGCTGGATGGTTAGACGGTAGGCAGGGTTTTGATTTTTTGAGATTTTTTGCGCATTTGCAGGTTGGGCCCTCTGAACCCTCGGAGCCCCCGGGTATTGTCCACCCGCTTGCAACGCCAGTGACATTATGGCTTCATACTACGAAAATAGCAAAAAAAAAAAGTTTCCTTCAATCGACATTGCCACTCCCAGACTTGTTTGGTTGGAACCGATCTCCTTACTGCCACGTTAGGGACTAAAATGTGGAAACCTTTCATTCATATAGGTGTGCGATCGGAGGGGCTTGCAGCATGTGGGGGGAGGGGATTGTCAGACGAAATTACTACGTTCTTTTTTCATTTCATAATGTTTGATGGAAATTGAATGTTTTATACGCAGGTTTCATCTTTCGGACAAGAGTGGACACACTGCAGTCAAGTTCTTACCTGTGAACTATAGTAACATGCTGTGGTCTGAATATAGTGCGCATATATATGTACGCAGACGCTAGCATGGCGTGATACACGCTGGGCGTGTACTGCAAACATGGAGTAAAAGCTGTGCTTGATTGGTTTTGCAGCCCTGTCCTGGTCAGGGAAAGTGAGGAGCGATACCAGCGCTGTCTTCTCGGCCTTCTGTGGAATATGGACTTTGAAGGGGGTATAAATCACTTGTACATCCCTTTTTTCATGTTATTATGTTAACAATAATCCACTCACAGTTCATCCTGTAAACACATGTCCATATGTTTCATTGTCTTGTGCTCTGCTGGAAAGGTTAAAAATTATAAATATAAAAAAAAACCCGCCTGACGGCCCATTTTGGCAGGTCTCGAGGACAAACAAACAATATTTTTTTTTTTGGCCTAAGAGGGAGCTTGTCCACAGCAGGAATTTATACCCGAGAAGGGAAATTTTAAATTTTATCCTATAATCAACTAGTAGCCAGTGCAAACTTCTTAAAATATGGGTAATGTGTTGCCAGGTAATTGATTATGAGCTTTTCCAAGGACATTTCACAAAATGTAAGGATATTTTAGGGCTCTTTCAAGGAAATTGAATTATGATTTGAAGAAGCTATTAGTTCCAGACCACTGATCTCTATATATGACTGGATAGCGCTTGATATTTTTGAAACCAGGCCACTCCTAAAATACGGTACAGGTGTTTTGTCGATAAGACACTATAATACTGTGTAAAACGTTAGACTTTGCCTTAGAGTGTCCACCATCATGAGATGACTTTTAACTTGCGGTGAGGTGCCCTCTCGTGTAGCAATCAATTGTGTTACCGCAAATTTTTTTCCTGCGGTGTTGGTGTTCCTGCCCCTATTGTTGGTCCTAGAGCCCATTTTCATTTACAGTGAAAACTGTAGCCCATCATGATTCCTGGGCCCACAGGCTCTCGGTACTATATATACATCAAAGACTCTAACAAGTAACAACTTTTAAACTTTTACTAGTAGCAAGTATTTAACCACTTATTCTATTATATTTATCAACAAAACATATGTAAATGTATGACTTGTATAACGATAAATGTTCTGGAAATTATCAGACAATTGTTCACCAATCAGTGTTCGTAAGCCGGTTGGAGAAATACAGGTAGTAAAGAATACTTAAATCAAGAGAAGTGCACTCAGCTCACTAGAAGACTTTGCAATCCTGTGAATGTTATCTTTGTCAGTTTTTAGTTTGCGAGCAATGTCTTTTTCAACTGCAATAAGCATCAGGGGCTCCAAATGGCTTTGTGTTAGTGTTGATCTAAGTCTTGACTTCAAAATTTTGAGCTTAGAAAAGGATCGTTCACATTTGTGCACTTTGTGATGCTTAAGGTGAGTAAATACTTGTATGTAAGTATGAATGACAGTGTGGGCCCCCTACCTGTGAGGGCCCTCGGGCAGTGCCCGGTTGCCCGACTGCTCAGTCCGCCCCTGAGTCTTACTTATATTTTCAACCTATCACTCAAAGAAGGGGTTTTTCCACAAGAATGGAAACACGCCAAGTTATCCCAATATTTAAAAAGTGTGACGTACAAGACGTTTGTAACTACAGACCCATCTCTGTCCTTCCAATAGTGTCAAAAATAATTGAAAGAGCAGTTCATAAAGCTTTGTATGAGTATCTAAGCAAAAATAAACTTTTGTGTGATAACCAGTCAGGCTTTAGACCTGCACATTCCTGTGAAAACCGCCTTGATAAATGTGGTCGATACGTGGTTGGAAAATATTGACAAAGGGTTATATACTGGAATTATACTTATAGACCTTAGCAAAGCTTTCGATACAGTAAATCACGACATCCTACTTAATAAACTCAAGGGGTACGGTTGTTCAAATCATGCATTAACTTGGTTTACGTCATACTTGTCGGACAGGGAAAAAGTGTACAAATTAAGAATGTGCTGTCTAAATGTAGTGATGTTAAAATTGGTGCTCCTCAAGACTCTAAGGACCACTATTATTCATACTTTATATAAATAACCTTCTGAATGTACTTAGATATGGTCGAGTTGACATGAATGCAGATGACACAACATATCCGTAAGTGGTGGTAAAGACAAAGATATTGGGAGTAAACTAACGGTTGATATGGTGGAAATTACGAAGTGGATTTATAAAAACAAACTGGCACTTAATGTTACCAAAACCAAATGTGTGTTATTGATAAGTAGTCAGAGACGAAGATTTCTAGACAAAGGAGGTGATTTACGCATTAAAAGTAATACCGTAATACGAAAATAGAACGTGTAGATAACTAAAGTTAAAGTTTAGGTGTCATGATGGACAAAGACTTACTTTTTCATGAATATGTCTCTTCTGTGTGTAGCAATTGTTTGAAGAAAATTGGTTTGTTAGATATACACCATTTATCCATGTTATAAAATGCGTTCATACTTCCACACCAAAATTTTCGTAGTACTGTGTGAGCTGATAAACATAAAGGGTACACAGGTAAATTATCATCAGTTTAAGGCGGACAATGCGCGAGGATTATTAGCGATGCCGAATGGTACACGTACTCCATCTTCCAAAATTTTAAATGAACTACGTTGGATACCAATGGATGAACAATTTTTCTTTAATAGGAGTTATTATAAAGTACAAAATCTTAAATGACATCTCCCCACCTTATCTGAAACGTAACTTTACAAAATTTCATAAAGCACATTCTCATTGCACACGCCGGGCTAAGCACGACCTCGTTTATCTCGATGTCGCACTTCTCTTTATGCAAAATCTTTTACGGTAAGAACAACTGCATGCAAGGAACAGTAATAATCACAAAATAGGAGGCAGTAAATCAGTTGAAACTTTCAAAAGACGGCAAAGACAAGAAATTCTCTCTTAATCCGTTTTATCTAATTAACCCTTCTTGTGCATGCTATCTTATCTTTTTGTATACCATTTTATCTGTTTTTATCATTTTTATACTTGTATGTTGTGTCATGTTCTTAGCTGTATTTTGATTTTTCAACTCTTATGTTTTTATTGTCAAAGTTTATATAACCATTTCTATCCATTATTTAAAAAACTGTGCTTTTATTGTTATCTTTTTAAGTCTCGTTTTATGTTTCACATTTTGATATTTTATGCTATCAACTCTATGTTTTTCTTCCTATTTTAAATTTTGTCTGTTGCTGATGTTTTAACTCAGACCCCCAGGGAAGAGCAACTTGATGTTGACTGGGCTACCCTGGTAAAAATAAGAAAGAAATAATAAATAAAATAAAACCTTTTTAGCCTACACTACGTGACGCCGGAGCCAAGCGAGGCTGGGGCTCAGTAGTGTCGTGATGGTAGCCTACGTTTTGGTAAATTCCCCCTCTCAATTAAAGTTTTCTTTTAAAAAGGTCCTGCAGTTTCTATGTCTCTGTTATAGAATGATGGACTGCCATGAGGGCCGTAGCTAGGGTCATATGTTTGGGGGGGGGGTGTGAAGGTCCCAAATTCCGACTGGATGGAAATATTTTCCAACTGAATGGTGGCGCGTAATTGCACCATTTTTTATGCGCCCTGCGTTTACATACAGCAGTGGGGATCCTTCCTTTGTCACTACATAAAGGTGCCGTCGTGGGAGAGGGATCTAAGGGGAGGAATTGACCCCTCCCCTTTGAGAAATTTTTGTTAATTTATGGTTGCTTAGATGCAAAATGGAGCTATCTTTGGGATATTTTTGGAGCTGATCATATATGGCTAGAACATGTCTATAGGATAACTAAATGAATTCTAATTTTTCCGACTGGTTTGATTCTTTTTCCAAATGAGTGGCGGCCCGTAAATTGCACTTTCGTTTTTATGGGAGTTACTTTTGTATGATACAGCAGTGGTGATCCTTCCTTTGTCACTTCATAAAGGTGCCGTCCTGGGGGTTAGGCCTAAGGGGAGAGGGGTCCCCTCCCCTTTGAGAAATTTTTGTTAAGGTGAGGTTGCTTAGATGCAAAATGGTGCTATCTTGGGATACTTTTGGAACTGATCATATATGGCTGGAAAATGTCCATAATTTAATGAATACTAAGATTTGGTGAAAGTAGAAAGTATGTTGTCTAAAAGAAGAATACGTTGTCAACAAACCTCCTGAAGCCCCCCTACCTTGACAACTTTAACGCCTTCTATTCTGGCATCTAATGCTAGCATACACCTGTATAGGCCTCCTGGAAGCTCTGGATCAAATATATAAAATGGGACAATGACATGATATTATTACCCGGTATCTAACTAATAATATAGAGTATGACGCCAAGCACTTTACATCTATTGTATTTTTACTAATTTTGAACGAAAATCCAGACGAACAGCTTCCAGCAATAGGGAATAGGCGGGAGGGAGAGTATAGGTGCAGAAAAAATGATACTAGACCTCCCAGACAGGTATAGCAAAAGGGTTTAGGACTAACAAGCGCGTTTTCAGAATGTACACCTAGTTTATGCTATAAAAGTTTACTGGTACGTTCTGCTTATAATGTTCATAAGTGATACAACTTGGATTGTGAGGATTGCGAGCGAAGCGAGCCGAAATTTGGGGGTATACTTCAATGCCAAAATGAAAAACCTGCACGCAGGGGTGGTGCTTTGATTTGCCGACGTGGGGGGAAGCGCCCTGACTGGGGGCCAGCTACTCTAAGTCCCGACAGATGCAATGGGTTGCCGAACTCAAAATAAAAGGCGCGCGAAGCGCGCCCAAAAATTTGGGGTTATATTGAATTTTCATTAAGAAAAGTTGAAAAAGTTTGGGCTTTTATTGAAGAATCTGGACAAAACCAAGAAATTTGTTCCGGTGACTGCATGACCGTCGTCGGGGATTACATTCTTCATCTAACCCATTAAGGATCTCCTGCGAAACTGAAAGATCTTTTTCTTACAAAATATATTTCCCACGATGGCGAGGATGAAGAAAGAATCTTCTAAAAGTTAGGAAAAAAGGAAAGAACTTCGCAACGATGCATTTTCGTGTTTCTCTAGAATCTCACCTACACGGAAGAACAACATTTGTGGAAACGTTGAAATCCAATATGTTTGAAACGGGGGCGTTACCACTAGATAGAACTAGAGATGAAAGCGCGCGTAGCGCGCGAAATTTTTTTGAAGTTATAGAAAGAATCGTTACAGAACTTACTGGCTACGGGCCTGATAAATAGACGTTTGGAATATTTCTATGTCTTCACCAACATTAGTCTATAAAAAATTTGGGGAGGGGGGCTAAAGTGCCCTAGCTCCCATAGAACTGTGTCTGGTATAATTACCTTAATAATGTTCATGAGATTCATTGTAAATCGTGACGCATGCGTGCGAAGCGTGCCCAGATTTTCATTAAATAAGATTTCCATAATAAAACCTGCATTCAGAATCTCCATCGAGATACTTTTAATTGCCCAACATACCAACATGCCACTCAAAAAGCCAGTCTTTTACCTGGTAATTTGTAAACAGATTTCAACTTCTGCTGTTGTGCTTCTCCGAAAGTTGCAGATATCGGCAGATATTGATAATAAGAACAACACTGAGGTAAGGTTTGAAGCGCGCGGAGCGAGCGAAAATTTTGAGAGGTTGAGAAGAATTTGCGAAAAAAGGACAGCTTTGATTTGATTTTACGTGAGGAAAATAACATTTGGTATTATTCTCACTTGGTCTAGTTGGAAATTATACAAAGTTGACATAGGCTCAGTCGGAAAAATTGTGCTAGACTGAGATATCAGAAATTCCAACTGGCATTTCAGATTTTCCGACTATCGTCGCTCTGACGAACTTTGGAGGGGGTGAGACACCCCCACACCCCCCCGGTCGCGACGGCCCTGACTGCCATATAGGAAACCCTAAAATTTCAGCCCGCTTTGCGCGCATTTGCACACTTAAAACCGCATGTCAGTCGATTGCCAGCTTCTGGTGGTGCTCGATCCTGTGTACTGGATCATGACAGTTTGTTTCATCAAAATCGCAGGAACACTGACAGTGCCACTACATGTGCATGTGGTTCACATTGCATGTGGTCGGATGCTACCCTTCAAGTCATGTTTGTTTCAAAGGAGATGGGCGTTAATTTCGTCCCCTTGTATACTCTCCTATTTACAGAATGAATGTATCATGTGGTAACTTTAGATGATGAAAATGTTCCGTATTTACTGACATATGAAGACCGGCGGCGGATCCATCCCGTAGGCCTATGCCATCTTCGATGTTCTCAGACTCAGTGGTCGGATGTGGAACATATCGAAAAAGCCCATGTGGACTTGTGGAGACATCGAACAAGCCCACACTAGTTCCTCATAGTTGTAGTTTGGTGTCCTTCTAATCCCATTTCTTCTTCTTCTTTTGGATAATGGTGAGACATCCAGTTAAGGACATTATAACACCACGTACGCGCCGTGTGGTCAGTAAAACTCTCAGAGAATTTGTAATAAATTCCACTGGTTTAGGGTGACTAATAGCCCCCTCGATAAGACAGGAGTACTCACAGGCTATGAACCTAGCAGATCTTCTTTGTACTACCTCCAATCTTTCACGAAGTGAGATCTGATGTGGGTCCCAAACGGTACAAGCATATTCCAACAAGGGCCTAAGTAAGCCCTTGTGGGCAGCCAACTTGGCTTCTTTGGAACAAAATGAAAAGATAGCAGGGGCGGATGCAGGTTTTGACTAAAGGGGGGGGGGGGGTTGCGATATAGTTACTATCTGAGCGGAGCGCCATCATGAGTTGGCGTGAAACGTACAGAGAAAATTTTTTGTCCAGAAGGGCCCCAGATTGCAGGAAATGGCATTTCCCACACGTATCCTAGGCTCTTTAATCCGTATAAAAACCACGGGCGTCAGGCCCGTCGGAAGGTATTTAAAAGTGGTACGGTATTTTTCGGGGTATTTTTGGGATTTCGAAGGGGCTGAGCCCCTCGTGGGGGTTCAAGGGAGAGAAGCCTTCTTGAAGCTTTGGATTTTGAAAAATAAAATTGCGTATTTCCATGGGAAGTTAATACAAGTGGAATATTGATTTTAAGTGGGGATGAAAAAGGGAGCGTCCCCCTCTCCTTTGAGAAATTTTTGTTAATTTAAGGTTGCTTAGGTGCAAAACGGTGCTATCTTTTGGATTTTTTTGAGCTGATCGTACATGGCTGGAAAATGTCCATAATTTAGTGAATTCTAATTTTTCCGAATGGCTGGATGTTTTTACTAACTGCAGTGGCGGCGCGTAAATTGCACCTTTTTATGCACCCTGCGTTTTTGTATACAGCAGTGGGGATCCTTCCTTTGTCACTACATAAAGGTATCATCCTGAAATAGGGGTCTAAGGGGAGGGGCGTTCCCCTCTCCTTTGAGAAATTTTTGTTAATTTAAGGTTGCTTAGGTGCAAAACGGTGCTATCTTTGGGATTTTTTTTGGAGCTGATCGTACATGGCTGGAAAATGTCCATAATTTAGTGAATTCTAATTTTTCCGACTGGCTGGATGTTTTTACTAACTGCAGTGGCGGCGCGTAAATTGCACCTTTTTTATGCCCCCTGCGTTTTTGAATACAGCAGTGGGGATCCTTCCTTTGTCACTATATAAAGGTATCATCCTGAAATAGGGGTCTAAGGGGAGGGGGAGTTCCCCTCACCTTTGAGAAATTTTTGTTAATTTAAGGTTGCTTAGATGCAAAATGGTGCTATCTTTGGGATATTTTGGAGCTGATCGTAGTATAGCAAAGGTGTGAAGGACTAGCTAGGTCGTGTTCAGAATGCTTTTTAGTCGTAAGTGTATTAACAATCACCACCTCCCTCCCACCACTGCCCTACCCCTTTTCTTCTCCCCCCTCTCTCTCTCTTTTAGCTGAAAAGTGGTACGGTAAATACCGTACTTACCGTAGCGGTTCCGACGCGCCTGATGGGCGTGGATCCATCTCCAAAGGTGGGGAGACTTTTCAACACTTGTTAACCGCCGTTCTGGGGGAGGGGTTTAAGGGGAGGGGGACCCCTCCCCTTTGAAAATTTTTTCAACCACCAGGTATCCTTAGACGCAATCTGGTGCAATATTTTGCATCTTTTGACGTCATATTTTTCCTCGAGAAAATCTTCGTTTCCAGGTAAGTAATCCAACATGTTTTTACTTGGCGACTACTTTTTTTTAAAGAAATTGGAAGATGTCAATGTTGCAAATGGTGTCATATTTGGGAGCAATTTAGCTTTTATATGTAGTATCAATTCGTAATCTATGTTATATTATTTACACCCTTTCGGTAAAAGGTTTTGCCCCTGTCATCGTCATGTTCCAAACCAAAATCAGAGATCTTATTGGCTGGGGAGAGGTTTAAGGGGAGGAGTGTCCCCTGCCCTTTGAAAAAAGAGGAAGTTGCAAGGTGTCTATATGGCAAATGGTGCCATATTTGGGCGCAATTTAGCTTCTTTAATGTAGTGACAATTCGTAATCTATGTTATATTATTCATACCTTTTACGTAAAACGTTGGGACCCTGTCATCGTCATGTCTCAATCCAAAATCAGAGATCGTATTGGCTGATGTTCAGTGGGTATTGTCAAAACGTACGATCATGAAAAATCCCATGAAAATCATCATTATTTTTGGCGGTGTTAAACCTAATAAATACCACATTATTTTTTCATATGCGCTTAGATACTCCTCTGATCGAAAAGCATTTGTTAATACTATCAAAATGTGCCTGAAAATATTGATTGGTGAGATCATTTAGCTCCAAGCCGCACGGGGTGCACAGAAATGTCACAATCCGCTCCCTTCTTGCTACTCGTATACGATCAAATCGCTCTATTTTTGTACCCTCGCAGTTTTAGTTTTCATCATTTTGCAAAAGTGGGGGAACTTTTTGGAAATGTCCCCCTTCCAAAAAAGTGAGGGGGATGCGTCCCCCCCCATGATCCACGCCCATGATAATAACAAGCTTTCATTGAAATTCCCTGTGTCAGAAATTTTATGATAAATGTCCTGTCAGAAAGTTGTGTTCCTTCTTGTGAGAGATGCATGCTCGACAGCCCAATAACAATCTTGGGCATCAGGAGTTCGGAGCATTGAGTCATTTGTTGTGCTCTCTCTAGGTACTTACAGTGACTCACTGAAAGTTTATCGCTTGTGCTCAATAAAGAAAAGTGGTTTCTCTTTTTGAAATCTGCTGCAAGTATTTTGGTATTGGGGCCTCAAAATTCAACTCATAGTGAAACGTTTCTTGCAGGTGCATTCTAGACGGCTCCACTGCAAATCATTACTATTTCAACCACATTGAAACATTTCACCAACCCTGCCAACGTACTACCCTTGCACAGCTATGTCACGGTCGGGTACCACTAAGTATGATTAACGCTTTTTGTTTACCTAATCTTGGTTCCCATATGCCATGAAATCGCATCCAGTAGTGCCTGTTTTAAAAAATGGGAACGCGACTCCAGCTTTTCGCTTGTACTCACGCTGAAAAATTCAAATATTGTGTTGACTGGTAATAGTTGTCGTTGAATTGGAATCACTTAATATTATCAGAAATCGAGAAGACCAATTATACTTTGGACATCCGTTGGATGTAAAGACGTTCAGGGAAAAATAGACTTTTCAGTGGGATCATACATCTAAAGAAGTTACCATTGTTCTGAAAGGTGTTGTTATCCAAAATTCGCTTTCATTACTGGGGAACAGTGAAAGAGCCTTTGGTACTGTGATTGAGTTAGGACTCGAACCCGGGACCTAGCTCTAGCACGTGAGTACTGTAACTACTGTGTCACCACTATTAATATACAAGATATATTCCTTTTTTATTCAAGAGAACGTTATGACCAAGATCATGTTTAAACATTATTCCATGCAGAACAGTGGGTGTTTGCCTGGAGTTTCTTGCACATGCATGGGAAGTGTCAGTGACCTGTAGGGCGGTATTTTAGCATATTTTCCTTCTTGCCTCTAGACTACATGGTTGTATGTACAGCAAGGTAGGGTATCAAAGAAACGTGATGTTTCCATGGAAATGGCGAACATACAAAACATGAAACATGAAGATGGCCTAAGTTTAGATTGTAAAGTCGGAGAAGGGTCATTTTTTCTTGGTTCACGCCTCGCCAACCGATGGTCGCGCTCCGCTTAGATAACGAGACAACCAGAAATCCTATGCATACGATCAAGCCTACCGCTAGTGTGTCTAATTCGTTTGCAGGCGCGGATCCAGAAATTTTGAGGGGGCGGCCCAAGATGAAAAACCTCATGTGCACCGAAGGTGCACCAAGAGCGCGAAGCGCGAGTCCCAAACGCGGAGCCCCGATGGGGTCCAGGGGGCAAAGCCCCCGGAAGCTCTCGCAATATTGCATTTTAAGAGCACAGAAATCGTCTCCAGTTCTTATGTCAGTGAGATTTTATACCTTTTCATGTTGCATGGAATTTGATGTGTATGGCTCAGTATAAGTTACTATATGTACCTGCAGAAGTTACGGAGAAGTTATCTTAAAACTTACACGCCAACATTATGAGCCCGTGTAGGTAACTTGAAATGATTTTTGCCATAATGAGTGTTTTATTTTCGTTTTACGGTATTCGGGTATATGACGTCAGATGAAACAATTGCGCGCGAAGCGCGCCGAAAATTTGAATTTACATTTAAAACCATTGCTATGACTAACGGTGTCCATTCCCTTTATGTGTGTCTATCAATTAGAAGGTGGGTTCGATACTAAGTTTTCAGTTCTCATAAGAAGAGGAGGGTGAAAAAATGAATATCAGTTGTTTTACATACTTACAATGCTGACTCTGAAATCACGTTTATGCACACGAATAATTGGCTTATGGTAGAACCCCACCGATGAGTAATGCGAATACGTTTGGGACCTTATTGATAGTAAAAGGAGCAATTCAAGGCTAACAGTGTGCAGATCAAACAAAAATCAAGAAATATTGAGAAGACTTTGCAAAAATCGTGAAAGATTTCAAATGACTTTTGGTAAAAAGTGATAAAAAGAAATCCATCACTCAATGAAAGCGTACCTCTCTCCGTGAGCGTAAACAATTGCGCGCAAAGCGCGCCGAAAATTTTCGGTATAGAGCCTCCCGGTAGCTCTACATTAATTGTACACTGAAAAGGGGGACCAACAGGACTCTCACAACCTTACATCCATATGGGAGGAGAGATGATATAGGCACCTTCTTTATGGACTTCTGAAGGGTATACCCTTCAGAAATCTATGACCGATGGTGCCGGCGGGAGTTGGTGATTGGGGGAACCGCAGATAACTGCTAAACCGTGCCTTTTTAGGCAGTGGGATTTTGTATACGCTATATACAAGAGTGGGAGAGCCTTTTCTTATTAGTACATGAGAGTGCAATCCCAGAAAGGGTTTACCCTCCCCTTTGAGAAATTTTTGTTAATTTTAGGGGGCATATATGCAAAATGGTGGTATCTTTGGGTCATTCTAAAGTGATTGTATGTTTAGAAAATGTCCACAATTTAGTGAATTCTAACTTTTGTTCGGGTGAAAAAGGGGAGTAAGAGACGGTTAACATATTGTCTTCAAACCTCCTTAAGTCTCAGGAAAAATCATGGGCGTGGATCCATCTCCAAAAGTGTGTGTGTGGGTGTGGGTGGGGGACTTTTTCACATTTGTGAATCGCCGTCCTGGTGGCGTGGAAGAAGCAGTTGGTGGTAGCCAGAATTTGCGTCACGGGGAGGCAATACGTTTTGTGATCTTCGGCATGGGGGAGGGGTCTAAGGGAAATTTTTCTAGAACTGAATGCCCTCAGATGCGATTTGGTGCAACAAAAGTGTACAATTTTTAGGTTATTTTTCTTCTAAAAATTTCGTTTTCCTAGGCATAATTGCAGTCTGTTCCATCATTTTTGAAAAAGTGAGGGGGACTTTTTGACGATGTCTCCCCTTCCAAAAAAGTGTGGGGGACGTATCCCCCCGTCCCCCATGATCCACGCCCATGGGAAAATTGTACACGCAATTATACCTGCGTGGAGTCCACAGAAACATTCTTGGACTATAATAAAATTTTTCCTTTACATTTTGAAAGGATATCCAAGGTTGACAGAGAACAGTATAGAGCCTCCCGGGAGCTCTAAATTAGTTACAGTATACAATAGAGGGACCAACGGGATTCTCACTACCCGACATCCATATGGGAGGAGATATGATATATCAACTTCTTTTTAGGTATAGCAAGAGGGATGGTGGACAGGCAAAATTCGTTTCAGAAAAGATTTTCGTCATTATTGAACGTCGCGGTAAGATGTTTGGAAAATAAGCAACGGCAATTACGTACTTTCAATCTTTCAAATCATGTGCTAGGCTAGATTAGTCAAAGATCCCATAATGATGAGAGCCCTACAGAGAAGGAGATGTACTTTTCAGAAAAATGTTGCATTGGAATAATTGCTTGCGTCATAACTTTGTCAATGGTATATAAAATCGGGTATGAACCCTGTCGTATGCGCGCGAAGCGCGCCGAAATTTTGAATAAAATATTAGTCCATGACAAAACCTGCATTCAGAACCTGCATCGGACACTGTCACTTTCCCACCAACCTATGCTATTCAGAAACGAATCTTCTGACTGAGAATTCTTAAAAAGCACTTTTGCTCCTTTGTTCCCCCGTGAGTAGTTACCGAAAGCTATTGATAATAAGGACAACTCTGACACAAGGCTTGACGCTAGCGGAGCGTGCGAAAATTTGGAATTTGCCAAGAATTTCCAAAACTTATGATAGTTTGAGAAGAGTTTGTGAAAGAAAATGGTTAGAACAAATAAACCAGTCATCAAAAATACATCTCACCCTACACCCTCCACAGAAATCTGGAGCTTAAACGACTTTTGGGACCATTTTAAAAAGTTTCAAGAATCGATGGGGGAGGGGGACACACGTCACCCATTGCCCACTGTGCCGACGCCACTGTTTGTAGCTTAAAAGCCTTTTGAATTCATTTTAAAACTTTTCAGACAGTTTCGAAATCGAATAGGGTATGCACGCTGCTACTTTGCCTGCAACAGGTGGTGCCACTGTGCACAATAGCACGTCACCTGACAGCTTGCCTTCTGTATTCATTCTGCAAGGTCTGTATGGCGAAAACTTTGCCTCTCAATCTCTCTAGATTACAAAAAATTTCACTCTTTAACACAAACTTGCTACTAAATTTCAGAGCAGCTAGCCGAGCCCATACTACATATGTCACGATGTTTACTTATTTAGATCTTAAGTCAAGGATCATTACTAAGCTATTCACCTGTTTTCGAACATTGTAGCGCTCGTTTCGTCGCCAACCACTTTGAAAGATATATGAGATAATCCAGCGATAGCTCCACCCAACCCCTACAGAAATATATACTTTGAATACGTTCTTAGACACTTTTATTCATTTTTTGCTCTTAATTTTTCTTTCTCCTTTTCCTTTTTTTCTTTTTCTTCTTTTTTCTCCTTTCGTTTTTTTTTTCGTAGCACGGGGGGGGGGGGGAGGGCCCCCAGGCCCCCCTGGATCCGCGCCTGACCTGTTCGTTTGTGTCTCTGTAATGAACAGCTAGAACTGAAAACAATCACTTGAAGTGTGTAATTGACCTCGTTGAACTTGATAAACTAATCATTGAGCTGGACCTCCTCTTGAAGGACTCACTGACTCTGTAATGATTTTGAATGAGAGAGAATCGGGACGATACTGAGAAGGAAAAATAAGCTGTCAGGAAACTTATTATATATGGCATGTTTATAGCATTGTTGTAACTGAAAATAACCTTCAAATCATACCGGGGAAAGTAAACAATATATTAAACAAAATGAAAAAAATCCTCGAAAATCAAGGGGGGGTTAAACCCCTAACCCCCCCCCCTTGGATCCGCCCCTGGATAGCTAAAGATAGCTAGAATATAAAGATAGCTAAAATATTCCCATTCTTCCCGTGCAAACATCCCTTAATTCCTTCCAATTTTCCCTCCTCCTGCGCGATTGCGTTGATAGCCAAAACTTCAAAGCAGATATAGCTGCTGTTAACTCAAAATGTATACGAATGTACGCAATGCGTTGCTACAAGCAGGGAGTTGCAAGTAATCCCTGCTACAAGCATGGGAGTGGTATGGCTGCCAGCGCGTGTTGATGTAGCTTCAACTGTAGATGACTGGCTTGGATAGGCACAGCGCTATCCAGTTATATTCAGTATAGAGATCTATGGTTCAGAGTTCAGACTCCAAAAGTTTCGTGGAATTCGATACCTGTACAACTAAACACAGGGTATCCTAGTCAGCAGTTATTTCCCGCAAAGAAAATACCAACTTCGTAACCAGGCTTCGTAAAATGATTAGTATCTCAATTCCCAGTTTCCGCCAAGTGGTTCCTGAAGATGAGCGACCATATACAGTACGGTTTATCACAAGAATAATCGTGTTCTACTCAAAATTTAGTATAGCCTAGAGTGGTTTACTAATACTTTAGGCCTAGCCTAACGTTAGTCCTAAGTAATAATAGAAGGCTAACGAAAGGGTCGATGTGAATTCGAACATAGACCTCACGTTAGGCCTGTAGCCTATAGGCTACTTGTAAAATAACTAAGGCCTAGTCCTCAGTAAAGTACTACAGTCGTTCGCCTACAGCCCACTATACACAGTCCTTACACCGACCTATGAAAATAGCGGGAGGATCAGCCATCTGTGTAATGTTTGAAATTGCCTTTCTTCTCACAGCAAATTTTGAAAGAAAAATCCTAATGTAGGCCTAGGCCTACTACTGTACCAGGACTTTTCTCTCCAGATCTTACAAGTACAGGAGTATTGAGCTGTTTTTGACCACCGAGAATTTCCGGAAAGTGCGAAAAATGTGAAATAAAATCAGCAACTTGGCTCTAATTTAGAATCAGTTCCCGGAAGTGACATATCTGGCATGCATAGGGATAGGGTTATATACGTGGTAAGCGTACGGATAGGGTCGGGTTTATTATATGGTATGCATACGAATAGGGATAGAGTTATGTGGTACGCATATGGATAGCAGATACGGTTATATACGTGGTACGCTTAGATAAGGTTAGGGTTATGTAGAGAGACAATATACGTATAGACATGTATATATGCAATGGAGTTAGTCTGTACGTAAAATTAGTCAGTACTTATAATATTTAAAATCGTTGGCCACCAGCTCGGGTTGCAGCGCAATCGGTTAGCACATAGACTTGCAATACTTTACAGTGTATCGCGTTCGTATTCCAGGCCCGTAGCCAGACAAGGTACTGGAGGGGGCCAGAATTTTTCCAGGGGGGTGGGGAAAATTTTTTCAAGGGGGCCAAATGTGTACAAATGTGTTAAGTCAATGGTAATATTCAAACTCTCTAGGGGAGGCAAAAAAAATTTCAGGGGGGCTTCGCCCCCGTGGCCCCCCTGACTACGGGCCTGTCCTATTCTGGCAGTATACCACGTTCGAATCCCACTGACCACCCTTTCTTTCCACACTTGTTACGCTTCTTCTTCCTCGCTCTTTTGGAACTTGACTTGTCACTGAAATCTTAATTTGGATTTGTAAGTTTTAAGTTGTAATTTTCCGTTGCCTCCTCTCTCTGGTATTGCTCCTGAGGTTATTTTGTTGCCCTGGCCTTATAGTTTCTTCTCTTATCTGTATACTTGCTGTGTTTTGGGGGATTGCATGGGATCTGTATGGATTGTTTTTGCCACTGCTGTGTGCTGGCTATATTGTGCATTTACTGCCTCACATGTACAGGTAGTGTAGGCTACTGTAAGTACCAGTTCTGCGAAGTTACAGCTTAGCTTAAAGGGGAATTTTCATGATCCCAGACAGTTCCAATTCTCCCAACTATGCATCTTCTAGCTCCTCCCATAACTGTATGAAGCTCTTCCTTGTGCAGGAATAAACCTGTTTAATTGCTTAAGGCCATGTCCTGGAGAGCATACAAGGCTATAAAATGTAATAAAAGTACTCTCTCTGCCTTGTGTGGAATGTGAGCTACTCTGCATCTTTCAAATTTTCAAACTTTGATGTCAATCAAAGAGCAATCACCAACTGAGAATTTTGATATACATACACTAAAAATATACTTTGGGGTGATGACTGTCTGTCTTTAAGCATTGTGACTATTTCCACGTCGACTAGCCGCCGTGCAGACGATGCAGTGACTGCTTACTCGCACGGCCCACTGACTGCACATACGTACGCATAAGATTGAGGGACACAGCATGTACAAATAGGTAGCAGTTGCAATAGTTTACGCACATGCATACTGAGAGGCATGATTTCTGCTCTGCTGAAATGCATATCGCAAGCAGTGCAATAATATGGAGGTGAATGAAGAAAATAGAGCTGTTTTGTTTGGAGGGATTTGACAACAGAGGGAACAGCAAATAGGCTTAGCATGTGTCTTTCAAACTTCTAAAAAATACAGAATAGTGTACCTTGACTTGCATCGGTCAGTGCTTTGTGTCGGTCAATGCCTACAAAACATTTGACACATAGGCTCAACTACATACGTACGTATCACCATGCGTGCTACAGTACCTACCTACAACACAAAATATCACGTAGTCATATGTGGTAAAGTATGGCAGCTAGTCGACGTGCGAATAAGCAATCAACGCATCTTGTCCGCACGGCGGCTAGTCGACGTGTGAATAGGCCCCACCTAGCTTAAGACTGCTGCTTGCTTCCTACATGGTATGTATTCAGCCAACACCTCATTGTATTATGGCCTCTGTAACCTTTTTCCAGTTTCTTCTTGGAACCTGGTTGCTCCAATACAGTTACTTTACCCTACCAACATGTAACTTTTCCAGGCACTTAGGCTCCCTCCACCCAGTTCCTGGCCTAGGCCCACTACAATTTGTCCATTTTAAGGCACCATTTCAGTATGACCTTACACAGAGCCCTTGTAGGTCAGGTGCTTCTAAATTTAAAACTTATTCTTGTTTCCTCCTTATTCTCTCAGGGGACATTAGTGTTAATCCTGGCCCTTGTGTTAGGCCTAAGTTCCCATGTGGTACTTGTAGTCGTCCAGTAGAGAACAATGTGGACTGCATATGTTGTGACAACTGTGATCTTTGGCATCATAAAGCATGTGTCAGCATGCCCGCTGACTCGTTTGCTAATTATTGCTCAAACAAAAGTTTAGTTTGGATTTGTCCAGGCTGCAGTGCAACCTTCCTTCTTACTTGGCCCATGGTTTGAATTCCAGCCTATTTACGTACTTCTAGTAATAGCTTTAATGCTCTTTCCCATGAACCTTGCAGTAATACTAGTGATGCTAGTCATATCTCATTCCACCCAGCTCCAAATGCTACTTCAACACCTAATAGTAAGCTTAAGTCACTAAAATCTCTGGCTAAAAAGCTCGTTGTCGTGACTGTAAATTGTGACAGCCTCAGAAGCACTGACAAGCGTGCTGAGCTAGACTGCCTTATTGACCTCCATAACCCACATATTGTGTTAGGTCAGGAATCTAAATTGGGGCCTGAATATTATTCTAGTAAAGTCTTTCCCAAAGGCTATAAATCCCTTCGAAAATACCGGAAGGCTGGTGGTGGAGGCGTTTTCATTTTAGTGAGGGAGGACATTGAACATGTTGAATCCGCTAAATTCCCTGAGGCAGAAGACTCGTGTGAAAGCATCTGGGTCCAACTTAAACTCCATTCTCCTTAATTCTCTTAAAGACTTTCACCAAAACATTACTAATGTTTACGGCAAATATAAGCATTCTCAGTGTATCATTGGAGGCGATTTCGACCTCCCTGGGTTTGACTGGCAGAATTAGGTGGTGCTCAATAGTCCTGATAAGGGCAAATGTGAACTATTTGTGAACACCATGAGTGAATTTGGCCTTAGCCAACACACGAAGGAGATCACCCATCCTTCGTCTAGAAATATTCTAGATTTGTTACTCACTAATATGCCAGGGTCAGTTTCACGTGTGTACTGTTCTCCCGGAATGTCTGACCACAACGTCGTTATTGGCATATTTAACACTGCTTTGCAATGTGTTCGTAAGCCGCAAAGAACTATTTTCTTGTACAATAAGGCTGACTGGAAGGATATCAGCATCGCCGTTAAACAACATTGACTACTTTGCCAGACATCCCAACAATTTTCCTGTTGAAGACAACAGTGTATTCATTCAGTCTGGTATAGAGGGTATATTACATCAGTTAGTCCCTCAAAAAACTAGTAAAAGCAGATTTCATTTACCTTGGATCACTAGAGATGTCAAAACCCTCATGAACAGAAGGGACAAACTCTATGTCCGGGCAGTTAGGTCCAAATCCCGTACGACTGGCTGAAATTCAAATCTGACAGAACAACTGCTAAACAAGCTATCAGAAACAGCCATAGAACTTACGTCTCTGAGATTGTTGGCGAGGGATTAAAAGACAATCCAAAGGTCTTCTCGTCTTATATCAAGGCTCTCCGTAAGGAACATGTTGGTATTCCCACCCTTCGTACCAGTTCTGGCATTCCAGCAACTTCGGACCTTGCAAAAGCTAATGCTTTGAATGACCAGTTCTGTTCCGTCTTCACCCATGAGGATACTACTAACTTACCTCCTTGTACTTAGCGTATCCCTGATATGCCTGATATCAGCTTCAGTGTCGAGGGTATAATTAAGCAGTTTAAAAGTATTAATCCCAACAAAGCTAGTGGTCCCGATCTCATGCCTGCTAGGTTACTCAAAGAATCTGCTGTTGAACGTGGTGATATGTTCCATCATTTATTTACCCAGTCCTACCGGTATGGAACCCTGCCAATGTCCTGGAAACGTGCACTTATATGCCCAGTATCCAAAAAGGCGATAAGTCTGTGCCTGTTAATTATAGGTCAGCCTCCTTGACTGCTATCCCTTGTAAAATTATGGAACATTGTGTTGTTTCTAGGATATGGGAACATTTGAATCACCACCATGTCATAACCACTAAGCAGCATGGTTTTAGAAATGGCATGTCTTGTGAAACACAGTTGATTGAAGCTATGAATGATTGGACCAGTACATTAAACAAAGGAAAGGGCCAGATTGATGTTATTCTTCTTGATTTTAGTAAGGCATTCGATGTTGTCCCACACCAACGCCTCCTCCTTAAACTACGCAGTTATGGGATAACTGGGAAAACTAATGCTTGGATTAATGGATTTCTTACAGGCAGGTCTCAAGAAGTTGTTGTTAATGGGACTCATTCTACCCTTAGGCCAGTTAGGTCAGGAGTGCCCCAAGGTACCGTTCTGGGCCCACTCTTGTTCCTCATCTATATAAATGATATTGAAAAAAATCTCTCTAGCTCTGTTTGTCTCTTTGCTGATGATAGTGCACTTTACAGACCTATTAAGTCCTTGAAGGATGCAGTTTTACTTCAGGAAGATCTATTTAAGTTACAAAATTGGTCTATCAGTTGGTAAATGGCATGCAATGTTTCCAAATGTAAACTACTGCATATTACATACCGTAAATCTTGTAGATGTAATTTTATCTACACAATGTATCACCAAAATGCTTCTTCCTCTGCTCCTGTTTCTCAAGATTTGCTTGCGCTCGCGCAAAATAACATCAGTCTCTCTATGTCTGCCTCTGAATTTTGTGATTTGGAAGAAGTCACTTCTGACAGATATCTTAGTGTCATTCTTGACAATAAACTGAATTTTAATAAGCACACTGAAGAGATCACAAATAAGGCTACAAGGCTCTTAAATTTGTGTCGCCGTAACCTTCACATGTGTTCTAGGGAAATCAGAACCACTGCTTACTATGCTATTGTTCGTCCCCACCTTGAATATGCTTCCACGTGTTGGAATCCTCACACTAAGCTCAATATAGATAAAATTGATGCAGTCCAAAGACATGCAGCGCGGTTCGTTTTAAATTACTATGACTATAGCTCAAGTGCTGATCTTTCAACAAAAATTTCTCGGACCCTTAAATGGCAACCCTTGCAGCATCGTAGGTCCTTAGCTGATCTTTATATGTTTTACAAAATTAGGAACAACCTTGTGAACATTCCATTCCCACCTATTATTACCCCTTCTGTCAGACATGCCCACTGTTATAACTACATACAGACCCTGCACTCAGAGGCATTCAAATACCAGTTCTTTGTTAGAAGTGTTCGCCTTTGGAATACTGTTCCCCAACAAATTCTTATTAAACCATCTGTTTCATCCTTCCGTGCTGCTACCTCCAAATGGATCCTTCCCTTTAGTTGGATCCGAGACCCTGCTACAAACACATGGGTCCTCACCCAGTCAGCTCATTAGCGCCATTGTCATTGCTTTTACTTGCACTCATTACTTAGTGGTTTCCCAGTTTTGTGGTCTTGTATATTTAGCACTTTTGCACTTTTTGTGGTGGTTGTGTCTCCCTTGTTGGCTTTTCAATTGTTGACTGTTTACTCTGTGTTGGCATTTTTGCCTTTTTGGAGTTCTTTACTGAAGACTGAAGTAATGCTACGTCACTTCCAGGCACTAATTCTAAATGAGTACCAGCAACTTTTTCACGCCGTAAAATTTACTGTGCGACTATGGAACTTTGTTTACACCAGTATGCTAATGAGCACTACCGTTACGTAATTATAGAATGTTTGCAGCGGCAATTGCTATGTATATGCAGGGGTTGAAATTCTCACTGTTCTGCTGTTGAGAACAGTGCTTTTAGTGCCAGAATAGTAACTTTTCAAAAGCCACTGTTCGGTGGAACGGTGTTTTTCCACAAGAAGCAAAGTGTATATAAATATACATACATGCTAATCTCTGATAAAGTAATGATGCCGTGAATATAAAAAATCCCCATAAATTTTGGCTTAAGTATAAATGAAATCTCATTCCACCATTATCAATTAAAGTCAGTTACACTTGCATGTGTTATTCCCTATGCTGAATGGTACAGTACTGTGTGAACGCACATACCCCTGTACTGAAGTTTTACTACCAAACGCAGAAAAACTTTTAGTACAGTATGTCGTTATTGCCCTGCAAGCAAAGGTCATCTTGCATCACCCCTTGTCTTGTGTGGTATGTTCCAGATCTTCTCTTAACTATTCATTGATATTCCCTCCACTTCCCTCCACTTTATTGTGTTTTTAGGGGGTTTTGTATTAATATTCCCACCAAGCTAGCAACTAAGCACCGAAATTGAAACGACTAAAAGCAATTCTGACTGCTGTTATCTTCAACCAAAGTCAATGGGTCCTAAGTGTTTGCTTTTCCTCGCAAGATCTTCCCATTGACTTACTGTGTGGAATGATACTTGAATCAAGGTTTTGGTGAAGGATAAGACTAGAACGATTTCACGTAAATTTGCTGCGAGAAAATAACAACAGTATGTGCACTTATATGTTGGAGAATCCACTCATTGCTTTGCTATAGCAATAAACTGCAATGCAAAGGATGAATCAAGCAGAAATATTCCTTTACCATGGAACCTTTTAGCTCTCACTCAAATCCCACTTACCTTGCTTGCTGTGCCTTCTGCATCAATTTTGAGTGTATTTCATCCTACAGTAGGTCTTGGGACACTGCAATGCTAGGTCTTGGGACAATGCAAGATTATTGGCGATAAATTTGTGCTTAATAAATAAGAACCAAAAGAAAATCAGGATATCCCACTGGCTAATCAACCCTGCAGGCGAAAATTCACCCTCCCCACGTTACAGTCAAGTCGTGCAGTCATACCACTCGAACACAGTAGACAGCAATTTGCATCTTTGCAGTTTGCATGTATGCATGAACTGTATGTATGCCAAGGTACTGTGCTCCAGAACAGTAAAATCTGATCCGGAACAGTAATTTTGGAAAAAGCACTGTTCCGTGAAACAGCAGCAAAAAAATTAAATTTCGACCCCGATGACTATGAGGATCAGCTAAGGCTGTGAGGGACATCGCAGCCATAGTGAGACACCTCTTATGGCCATATTTAGCTGCAAGCTCTTTTGAAAAGTGCAGGGCACCAAGGCTAATTGAAGGGGCAACTTTTTGGGGGTGGAAGGGGGTTATGGACTCAAATTAGTTTTCTTAGCCTTATTAAAATATTTTTGTTTAGATACAGTAACTCAGAGCAGTTTGGCACAGCCGAATATTACAAACTAGACATGAGAACTTCAGGTGGGTCACTTTATTGAATATTCCAGCTTTTGAAGTAATTAGGCTGTGACGAAACTGCTCGCCAACTCGTCATTGGCACGTAACATCATCATTGTGAGCTCCATGTGCACTTACTGTACCTTGCTAGTTTGGTGAGTGGTTCTTGGGCCTCTCCCAGTGTTCGTTGCCTACAAGTTGATACCTAAGCTAAAATTATGCTCACTTCCCTTTCTTAATTACATACCCTTAGAAGACTGATAATTTCATTTGCCTTACACAACAGAAACAATGCGGATGAATCCTGCTATGCCATGACCAAATCTACATTTCGAAACTTACATATATCATAGGTGTGTGGTGGGCAGCAAACACTGGGGAATATATGTTACGTTTAATGTGTTAGCAAAGTGTATGACTTGAGCAAGTCTGATTGTCTGGAGTTGACAACAAGGTGAAAGGGAAATTACTGTGTACTGTTAAATGGCTTGCTTTCATGCTTTGTGTTAAGCATGGGTCTTTGTACTACTGTTCATCGGTATGCAATTGTTACAGAGCTTCTCACTGAGGATGGAATGTAGCCCTCTTGTACGGATTCTTGGCAGAGTTGTGACAAGTCACTCAATTTTGCAGTCGAGTAGAGTCATTTACTACTGTACTTTCAATGTGACTATAGTCGAGTCAGTGACTTGAGTCATTGTATTATTTCTATGAGGAAAATTATGATACTGTACAATTGCTTGAGTCATTTCCCTTTTGAAAATTACTGTAGTGACTTGAGTCATGACTCGTTACAACACTGGTTCTTAGAATGGGACTTACTCATGCATCCCTTTCCATGGAATGCCAAACAGGATTAAAAAAGTAGTTGAAATTCATATTATTTAACATGTTGTAAACCGTGGAAAATACAGCTCACGCAAGTAGCAGTGAGTGATTAGGTTACCAAGTTAAGAGTGAAGCCGGTCGCAGCAAATTTTTTCCTCTTTCCCCAATTGATTTGACAATTCTTACTAGGCACTTGGGATGAGGAGGGGAGGGGCTGGGGGCTGACATGAAAGTGTTGGAAGTACTAAACTGTGAAAATGAGAGAAAGCCTATGTATATAGTCAACATTAAGTGCCAGAAATTTTGGGAGGTGAGTGTGAGGTCTTCAGGGGTCATTTCAGGTCAAATTTGAAAAGATCTGTGAATGTACATGAAACTTAGATGTATATATTCAAAGTTTTGTTTCAAAACTTACGGAAATACTGTGGAGGTCATTGGGGTCATTCAAAGTAACATTTCAAAGATTTATAGATGTACATATAATATTTGGTGTAGGGTTAGGCGATATACAATAAATATGGATATATATCGCCAGAAGCCCATATCATGATATGGGATGTGAAATACCCTTATCACAATATGATGATATAGAAAACAATAAAACTTTTTGGGGACTGAAATTTCAATAATTTAAATTTTAAAGATGAAACAGTGTTGAGAATTTCAGTGTTCATTCATCGATTTCATCCTGATTTACAAAATTAGCTGGAAAACTTTCTAGGATTATTTCAGGCACATTTAGCCTTGTCTACAACAGGTTTATCCATTTGGCGATATATTGACATATCGCAAAATATATATCCATATAGATGTTTTTCATATCGCCCAACCCTAATTTGGTGCCAGGTATTTTAATGATAACGATCATTGGAAGTATCCAAAGGTCACTCAGCCTGAGTCAGGGTCAATCGGCAATATACGTAGGAACTTTAGTGCCCTTTTCTTTTCATTGTTACTTGATCTTATGTATTAAAGCAAGCTGGCTTTAAGTAAGGCCATAAAATTATTAGCCCGCCCTTCCTAGAACAAATGTAACATTGGCTTGGACCAAAATTCAACAGGTTTGAGCTGCACCATTGGTGCTCTACGTTTGTGTTCATATCAGGAGCAATTCCTTTCAAACCTGAACAGTCAATTTTAGATTCAAAATTGCCTCCTAAAAACATCTTTTTTTGTCATTGGGACTGTTCCTGGAACAAGCTTTGTGCATGATCAACTTGTGAAATTTTGTTGCAAAGTTTCCTGTACAATTAACAAAATCTCTAGGAGATGAAGGTGATTACATTCCAGAATTGGAAAACTAAGCTCTAGCAATCCAAATGTCTGTTTTACCATGTCACTATGTGTGGTAGCTCCATGGTAAAACAGGTACAGTAAAATCTGCTTGACCTGTTCCGCATCCCCACCAAATTTCATTTCTGTATTAACTTCTAATGCTGCCAAGAAAACACAACCGAAAGGCAAACATATGTGAAATGCCTCTCCAAGACTGCTGTTGTGATCGCTTTACTTCGACTAATCTGTCTAGTCAAAGTAAAAATACAGTAGTTTCAGAGGCAAGGAATCACTAAGCCTGTAGGCTTTCTGGTTGTTGCATCTTGTTCACATATACTTAAAATAGGGCCAAATCCAAAATTACCGTATTGTGGTGGGACGGAATTTGATAGACTATTTCAGTTGTACCTGTTGGTATAAAAGTACTGTGATTGATTGATGGGTTTTATATAAAAAAGGCAGGTACTGACTACAACTAGACCCAGTTCAATGAGTACAAAGAATTAACATGTTGCCATGGTAACAGAATTTTATTGATGTGGTGGGATGGAATGATAAATTTTCAAGAACAAGAAACATGTAACAATTGTTGAATTATTACCAAAAGTATTAAGATGGATGTTCTAATTTGAACATTGAAAGCAAGTTCTATTAGTGTTCTTTCATCATGGAAATAATAGTAAAATGTAATGCTCACCCATGAGAAATGTAACAACTCTAGAAAAAAATGTCATTGTGGTGGGACGGAATTTTGTTACCTGTTGCAAGTGCTGGAAATAACATATCACAAAGGTACAGAATAATCATGTTTCTATTGTCTGAAATGATTATAGCCCCCTACTGGTGGCAAACTGCTGCAGCAAGGTTGATTGCATGGCAACAGTGGACATCATGGGAAGAGGCAGGATTTTTGGGAATCTTCAAGGAGGGTTGAGACTGAGTGAAAAATTACTCAGCGATAAGTGCACAGTAACTCTCAAATGCCAAATCAATGAAATTGTACTGCTGATTGCTATTAAACTATGCAAAAATGAACAAGAATGTTAAAAACTTGCTTCTTATGATGTGAAACTGCTTCACTGATCACAGATCCAGCACACATTTATACTGGCCTCTCGATCCAACTGGAATGGGTGCTGGTATTTATCCTAGCACTTAATCATTTGAGTACCACACTCTATCTGGAATATGAGGCCCCTTCCAGAAGCCTCCAGATCTGACCATAACCTGGACTTGTGTATTGGCATTAACCAATGAAATAACCTCACCAGGGTATATCTCTTCATCATACTCCACACAGTAGATCATTAAACATTTGTAACATGTGGACTTCAAGTTAGGAACACCTGTAATTGGAAGGCCAATTATGACAAAAAAGAGGATAAAATAGAGGAAGTTTACATGCAGTGTAGCCTCAGCATTGCTAGTTATTTTGGCTTACACATGTAGGCTACTGCAGCTTACATGTGTAGCCTGTACTCACTGGGTACCCACAGAGGTTGTGCCATCCTTCGAAAGTATGTGAGGGGCAAAGAGGAGTGGAGGGGGTTCTACATAACCCCAACCCCTTAACCCTTTGAGTCCTTGATTAATTTTGAAAAAAAAAATTGAATGCAGCTACTATATACTGATAAGGTTTATAACTTGTTAGGGAAGCTTAAAAAGGGTACATAACCATATATATTTATGAAGATTACATATTGAAAAATAGGCCTACTTTGAAATTTTTTTTTTCTGGGGGTACTGTAGCAGACTTACTGTGGTTGCCATGGCAACCAGAAGTGAGGTAATCAAATAAACGATATTTGAAAAATTGTGTTTCAGTGTCTCTTCCTTTTTATAGGCTCATCAGATTGGAGTGATCGGGAAAGTTTTCTTTTGGGGTTTTCTGGTTGGGGACAGGACCCCCACAACCCCCCTCTCCCTCCCTACCAGGGGATTTTCTCTGGCAGGCTACATAATCAAATGTAGAGATTTAAACAAATATGAAAGAAGATTACCAGCCCCTTAATCCTTGAAAACATTGCAATAATCTGGTTTGATATGCTGTATTTATATGTCCCTACTGTGGATTCCGTCCCACCACAGTGCGTTTCCGTCCCACCATGAATATGTCGGACCACTACCCCCCTACCCAAGTTTGATCTATCCAACTTCTACTTACATATTATTGTTTGTTTCATCTATGATTGATACTTTGTGGAGTTTCAGGTTTTTCCTTCTATCCCTCTCACCTTTGAAAATTAAATGAAAATGAACGAAAATGTGGTGGGACGGAATTTAGCATTTTTTTTTTTCATTTTTTTTCAATTTTCCAAAAGTGCCACTGATATGAATCCAAGTGCTTAAATTATCTTAAAGAGGTTCCTTTCCTTCTGCAAAAATGAAAAAACCCAGATTTTCTTCCATATGGAATTATATCAATAGTTTCGAATTCCGTCCCACCACACAGAGTTCATGCAACCTGCATTTTGAAATACCCACATTTCAACGATTATGTATCCAATCACAAGTTCTTTCAATTTTCCTTGATCAGTGGTTCCTTAGCTATGATACCATAGGTAAATACACCCCAGGGAACAATCTTCAAATTTTAGATTAGGTGATGACCACTTTTGGATTTGGCCCAATAATCATCACAATACATAGCATTCAAATAAGGAAATTGTGCTGCCATTCTACTTCTCTAAATCTAGAATACAGTTTACAGTACTTTTAGTCAGTGATTATCACATGCATTGTACAGTAGTGAAGGGGACTTGGTACAGTAGGAACAAAATAGTGATGAAACATTGGGTCATCAAGGTTAGGACCAAACTAGACTGAAGGAAAAGTGAAGATGAAGGGCATTACAACTGTATCAACTGTGTTTATTGACCTTGTATAAATTGTCTTTACTTACTTACCAGCTAGTTTACAGTTTGGTAAGCTGATATGACAAATACTACCGTAGGATATCAGTATTATTACTATCCTTGACCCAAAGGTCAGCACAAAGTGTAACAAAAGAAGATGAGTATTGTGAGTCTCACTTTTCACACCACAAGTTTACATTTTTACCTTCATACTGTATGTTTATTCAGGATATGTGTGTACGTAACAGAAATTACCATGTAAAATGGTCAACATTTCATATATAGTATGGGATTGTGGCTCTTTTTATATTTTTCATGGTTCATAGTCATACTGTAGTCATCTATGTTTGTTTTGTTTGTTCAGTTCATTTCCATACATGACAACATAAATAACATGTAATACAACATCAACATAAAGAGTAGCAATTAGAAAAAGAACAATTTACAATCATTAAAACAAAAACACGAAATGGAAAAGGAGAGAGGAGAAGTTAAGAAAAACCAATATGAATCCCCCCCCAAAAAAAAACAATCAATAATGATCAATTTTTAGAGCAACGTATCTCCATCAAAGTAACTCAAATGAAACTCGCAGTACTAATGTTACTATTCGTAAAATCAAAACAGTTGTTTATTCTTACTGTATCAATGAATTCTAATTTCAACTTTAGTTTGAAAACAAGTTCACTTTTTGCGTTCCTAAGGTCAGTATAAAGATTATTCCAAATTTTTGCACCAAAAACCGAAACACTCATAGCTTTTAAGGTTGTTTGGACAGAAATTTGATAAAAATCATCTTTTTGGCGAGTACGTACATTACTTTGTTTTTCAATAAATAGCCTTTGAATGTTTGGAGGTAATATACCATTTTTAGCTTTAAGCAATAAGAGGACTCTTAAATTTCACAAAATCAAGCTTTAAAATTTTCATGTCAATGAAAAATACATTTGTGTGGTCATCATTAAATTTTGCTTTATAAACCAATCTGATAGCTTTCTTCTGCATTACAGAGAGTGAATATCGCTTTTGTAAGTATTTCCCCACACTTCTAAACAATAGTTGATGTAAAGGAAAACTAAAGAGTTGTATGGGATCTTCATTGAGCTGGTATTCAATAATTCTCTTAAATTGCACATAAAAGCAAGACTTTTAGCCACTTTAGAGTTAACCCTTTTGATCTATTCCTTCAAGTTTAAATCATAGTCAATAACTACCCCAAGAAATTTTGTAGTGTATATCCTTTCAATAATGCAATTATCTATTTTAATAGTAATACACTTCTCACATTTTCATTTGTAAACACCATAAAATTGGTTTTATTAACATTTAGAGATAGTTTATTTACCATAAATCGTTACTCTTTTATACTCAACTAAAACCTCACTGAAATGTAAATTTAATTGCTGAATGTTATTTCCAGAGCAGAGTATATTTATATCATCCACAAAAATAATAAATTTAATCACATCCAACACATTACAACTGTCATTAATGTACAGTATAAAGTAAATACGTTAGGCCCTTAGATAGATCTGTGAGGAACACTGCTTTTAATGCTTGACAGATTTGAAGAGCAATCATTGATTTGAACAAACTGTTGCCTGTTGGAAAGATAGCTAGCAATCCAACTGTTCATGATTCTTCTTATACCATAATATTCTAGTTTTTGTAGCAATAAAGTATGATTGGTTGTATCAAAGGCTTTTCTGAGATCTATGAAAATGCCAACAGCATGCATCCTTTTTTCGATGGCTGTTGTAACATCATACAAGCCTGGTATAAAGGGCCATAGCAGTTGAGAGACCAGCTCTAAAACCATACTGACTATCAACTAATATAAAAATTTACACAACCTCTTTATCAAATAACTATTCTAAAATTTTAGAGAATTTGGAGGGGGGGGGGGGGGAGATCGAAACAGGTCCATAATTGTCAAATTTATCCCTATCACCTGCTTTTAAGAGTGGTATTACTTTTGCTGTTTTCATGTCACTTCAGTGTCACTATACCATACCTCCAACTATTGCATGGCTTACATTCTCTTTTTTCCTGTACTGCAAGCTTAGTACATCTGTGCTTGCACAGTTATGATTTTACTACGATTTAGGCTGGGGACTCCATGTATAGACTTTATATGTAGTAGTATACCCATTGTATGGAGCTCCTAATGAATACATGACACATGAAAGTTAATGCTCTCACCATTATGCTGCTTCATACCAGCTTGATGATGAGTAGAAGAGATCCAGAAGGAAAATGTATAGTACAAATTTGTTAGTGTGATCAAGTTAGTGTGATCCAGTAGGTTTTGCCTTGACGTGACCCTGTAATTGTCATAGACCCTTTTCCAGATAGCAGTTACAAAGGATTATGGGATAGAGTATTGGTGTGCGTCATTTCTGTCAACGGCATTTTACTATGGACAAAAACGGCGCGTACCAAAACTCTGTCCCACAATTCGTTGCAATTGCTATTTGGAAAAAGGTCTATTTTGGAACCATACTGTATGTGACAACTTGAATGGCACCCCTATGCTTCATATCATCACACACTTTTACTACTTTTCCAAGTTTGGTAACAAATATTAGACTTCAGGTGCCATTGTTGTGAAATTATTTAACAGTGTCCTTTTGCATTTATGGCAGGCCTACCAAATCCATGTGAAAGTGGCAGGAAGGACTCACGTTATTGAGAAAAGATACAGAGAATTCCACTCCTTTCATAAAAAGGTATGTCATAAACTTGAAAGGAATACTTTGTCCTGCTAGATATTTTATTCCGAGTTGGGCATTAACAGGGTAGTATTGAGTTTCCTCTTAACTGAATCATAGAAAATTATGCTGTCTCTTTAAACATGTCATATACATTATTTTTATGAAGAAATGAGTGTCTGTCTTTTTCATGTATTCACACTGTATGAATGAAATCCATTTGTGTGAGCACATGATCATATTACAAAGCAGATACATATAGTTTGAATGAGAGTATTTTCTCTTCATCTGTTTCTGTTCTGTCTTCAGAAAATCCAACCTAAGTGTTTTAAATTTAAGATATATTTTTCACCAGGATGTGTGTAACCATTTCTTTGTGCCTGGAAGTGTAATTCAAAATAGTTTGGTAGTCTTTTACTGGGCAAACTGTTACAATACTTTTCCAGTTACTGTGTATTCAAAAATAACCTGTTACTGTACTAGGTGAAAGCAGAAAGTGGTCAACCTCAAACCTTGCCAGTAAAGTTACTCCTATGGCAGTGAATCACTTATGGTTTATTTCTGTAGAGTAAAAATAGTGACTGTAATATAAACCTAGAAAAAGTTTGGGAAAATTTTTGTTAGTACTGATCTACGTAGATGCACTTGAAATCTGAACTGATGTGTAACATGCACAAGTGATGGAATTGTATTAAAACCAACTACAGATTACAGTACACTGTAAGAAGGGTAATTTGGTTTGCTTAAATTTTAAATTCAGGTCCTAAGACATTTAATTGCGTGCTAATGTTTTCTAAACCTGTGGGCAAGAGTAAAGAAAAAAGGGATAATTGTCAAAATGTTGTCCCTCATGCATTTTGACAACCCCCATGCATTTTGACACCAATTTTTTGTTCCAAAGTGGAAATTAATACAGTATGAGTGAAAATCTTACATGTATTTTATTTGTGACCATAGTGAGGGATGGAATTTGAAGTACATTGAAGTACATTTCCATTTGTTCTAGTTTAACTGTTGTTAAATCAGAAACTGGCAGTTACCTGTACAGTAACTGCCAGTTTCTGATTTAACAACAGTTAAACTAGAAAAAGTAAGACTTAAACACTACAAATAATACAATTTAAACATACTGCATGTAAGATTTATAATATTGCTATAGCAACAAGTGTTCATTGGTAAGAAGGACAAAATGAGAAAACCTGGAGGCACATTTGATATATTTTCATCATATTTAACAGGAATTCAAAATTTATGTCAATTATAACAAGTACAAACTTAGGTCTACTGACTAAAATGGGTTTAGAAATTGTCATTTTTGTGGCTGGGGTATCATGAAAATTTACAAAAAGTAAAAGGAAGCATGATTGACTGAAATGCAAGGGCTGGAGTGTCCGTGTTGGTGAAATCAAAATTGCAAAGTTCCCATTAAATAAAAAAGAAAAATTTCATAGGCCACTTCAGAAACCCACACTCTGGGTTAGTGGACAGGGTAGTCAGAACACAGAGAACTTGCTCACCAGTTAAGGCACAGACCTTGGGGGCTGTAGATGAGAGTCAAGAAGGAGACTCTTCTTCAAAGTTTAATCTTTTGTCTTCCCTCAATTATTTAGTGAAATCTGTTTTTCCCCTTGAACAAGTTATTAACCCTCACAAAGTCATAGATCTGTTTGTTACCCCTATTGGTACAGTACATGTACCAGAGGGAAATAAATTTGGTATGTTTGTTGAATTGAGCATCCTACAAAAGTGACAATGTTACAGACTTTCTACACTGTAGCCTAATTAAAAATTTGAAACCAATTAATGTTATTAACTGAAATTCACAATTAATAACTTCATTTGGAATCAAAAGAAATTTATCATTTGCATTGGAATTTAATTCTAATTGAAGTTTAATCATCATCATAAAGCACTGTATGTACTGTATTAATTGAGCTTACATAGGAAATAAAATAATGTGACAAGCACCACCATTCAAGCACATGAAGGGATTTTATGTCCCAGATATTCTTGGAAAGAGATTAATCGAAGTTATCAGGTGAAATCAATAAGTTTTCAGTAACAAGAGTATAAAACTACATAACACTTATATCATAATAGCTCAAATCTGTCAGAAGGCTTAAATTGATATGATTATGCTCTATCAACTTGTATATTATTACATTGTTCATGTTCTAGAATGGTCAAAGTCTGACCATGGAAGCACTACTGAACCTCTGAGTTATTATAAAAGTACTTGTTTGGACAGACATACCCATTTCTCCTCTTCATCCCTCCCAAACCACCCTGACCTTTCCTAAAGGTATTTGTGTGTCTGTGCTGGCTTCCAAAATATCTGGTCATTTTTGTTTGAAAGAGAGGTTAAAATGGGTATTTTGCAATAGAAATGAGGATTGCCAACAGCTTTGTTTCCATTTCATCAATATGAACAGAAATTCTATCCCTTGCCTGTCAATCCCTTATGCTGCCTGTTTAGTCAGTCCCACAAATGTAATTAAACTTGTTATTAATGTTGTAAACTTGAACTCGAATTAAATTTAATAAAAACATGTCAAATGTTTGACATTGCATCCTCTTCGAGTTTTCGTCATTCAGCCCCCCAGTGCCAGTGAATGTCCATTGTTACAGCAACATAAAAACTTAAGTAAATTTTGATTTTATTTATTTGTTGGGTGTTTGTGGCTTTATTCCATTAATGAACTATTAACATTTTCTTATTTCACAGTATCGATGTGAAAATGTGAAAATGTGCTTCAAATTCCGTCTCTCACACTTGCAGAGATTTTGGCTTAGGCTCTGCTGGTAAATTCAGTATCATTACCATTTGAAACATATTTTTTGTATTGTTCTTATGGCAGCTGAGAAAGACGATTGACATTCCAGATTTTCCTCCTAAGAAAGTTCTTCAGCTCTCTGCGAAAGGTTTGGAACATAGACGACAAGGGTTAGAGAACTACTTCAATGTAAGGAACCTATCATAATGAGTTAACTGATTTAACCATTGCATTCAGTGTCAGTGATCAGATGTTCTGAGAATAAAAGGTGGCTTTTGTTCCAAACAGAAAATATTTTAAACATAATTTTTGACCTGGAAGTCTTGACTTCTTCTTAAAATCACCATAATATAGAATTACTTCGAATATTTGCAAACAAACAAGGGGATTTGAATTCATAGAGGGGAAAAAAAGTAGAGTTACTGGAGTCAAATTTCTTGTGTATCTCTGTAAACAAAATTTTCCTTTTTTCCTAAAATGTGTTATTGCATGTTAACCTAACAGACTGTCTGAGAATACAATGAAAATAATCTGTTGGACATTTTCATAAATAACTCATTAATACCATCTTTTAACACGTGCTTTGGAAAGAATACAATGGTCTTGTAAACAATGCAATATCTTTGTGAAGGTTTTCACCTCAGTATGGTGTAGACAGAATAATCAAGTTGAGTTTGAGTCTATTAGCAAACATACTGAGCAACTTCATTGTGGTTGCCGAGGGAAAGATTTTTTGATGTGAAAAAAGCAGCAGATGAATTAATGTTGCATAAAGACACAAATTTGTAATACACTTTTTTGTACTGATCTTAATTGTGTGGGATTTCATTTTTAATTTTTTTTTTTTTTTTTTGTTTTTGTTGGTTGGGGTGGAATTTTTTGTGGGACTTAGTTTCTTCAGTTTAACTGATGTCTGTGTAACCTGTATAGTTAACAAAGTGTGGTGAATGATTTTCAGCGATACTGTCAACATGTTTGCTCAGATGTCATTATATTTGGTAAGAAGTCACAGTCAACTTTGTTTTTGACTTGCTTGGTACTTATGGATGTTTTCTATTGATACTGCCTATGTTAATCATGTTTTACTTGTATACTTGCAGGCAATCGTAACAACTGGAACAATACCAAAATCCCTATTGACCTTTTTGAAAGTGAACAATTTGAATAAAGCTCCGAGTTTTGAGTAAGTTTGGATGTTTGTAGGATGCATTTGCCATTTGGCAGGCAGTCTCCTACCCACATTGTTCTTTATGGTGTTTTAATGTCAAAAGAAGGGTTTATGCTTAATTCCAGTTTTGATATGTTAGAGGAGTACGCCTACTCAGAGTGTTTGGATGAAAGTTGCATTCACTTCATGTTTGTAGTAATCAAGATAATTGTCTAGGTAAACTTATCACTTTTTGTTCCCAAGTTAACCCGAAGCAAGTGCACATGATATCACTACATGTATCTCACATTAATCAACACCCTTGTGCTTTTCTGTAGTCTTTGTAACAAGTTTTCTTTCCATTATCTCATAGTTTCACGATGTAAATGCAAGTGGTGAGGTATGGCCATTGTACAAACTTAACGTTCCTCACAGGGAACTCATATTCCTAGCTATTTCAAGGTCAATATATTAGACTTAAATAAAACTTTTATTCAAGAGTGTGAGGAGATGACATCACTCCTGCTTGCTTCAAGTTCTCTTAAGGTTACAAATGTAATAAAACTCTATCTGATGTTATTGTTTTGAAAACCTTACAGAGGAAGTGGTTGAAACTTGCATGGGAATGCTTAGATTTAGTTCCTCTTTCTTATTTAAAAAGTAACTTTTGCTGAAAAGTTTCCTCTTTAGCTAATTTCATTTCATTTCATTTAGTTTTGTTTCTTCACAATGTAACAATGATATCAGAGGTTATTTACTATACAGATTTTAATCTTTAATAACAATGTGAAAGGAAGTGCACTAAGAAACCTTTGTAGGCTTGACTAGTAGTAAAAAAAACTCCTTGAGTACTCTAAAGGAGTTTGTGAATTTTGATGTACAGCAAAATAAGTTATCCATGTTACAGAGAGAGTGTATAAAACCAGAAGCATATTAACAAAGAAATTTTTGCCTCATGAATATTTGATATCAGGAAATATAAAATATAAAACAAAGCATTTTAAATTGAAAAAACGTCAACCCTACGAAAGGGTTGTATTTGCTGGTCAACTCCTCATTGATCCTGATATTGCTCACCAAACACAGAAAAGGCATACATGTTATCAGGTTATAACTAGGATTTTCTTAAGGGGTTGGAATTCAGGTATGTAAAGATTGGGAAAGTGCTGTGCTTCCAGTTGATTCATATCACATTTCTAGGGGGTAACTATTATTGAGTGAAACTCCTAGAATGGGTATTATGGCACCTGAAGGGGGGAAGGTGTGGGTGGCCCCCTCTCATTGTGTGGTAAATGTTGTAAAATGTTTGAAGTAAGCAGTTTGGAGCAATGTGGGCACTAAATGACAGTATATTCATGCTTCAGAGATTGTTTAGTCTTTCTGTGCACACAATATTATGAACAGTGCTGTGGGAGCAGAACTTACAGGAGAGTGTATGGGAACAAAGCTTCAATGTCAAGGATGTGAAGTGCTTAAGGGTGGGTATTGGTATGGGAGGGCTTGATACTTCATTTGTTGTTTGTTACAAGTATATTTCATGTTATTTTTTGTGTGTACCATGCTCCAGTGGATGTGTTTGTAGTACTTTGCACTGTATTCAATTAACTTAAACTTAACCTTTTCCATAGAGTGAAAATTTATCAAAATTATATATTGCAAAAGTAATCAGTTTTGAACCAATTTGGGCATTAAGTAACATGGAATAATCTTGCCTCAGCCCTAAAAAATGCACAATATTTCTTGATCTTAAAATTCCAGTGGATGAGGGCATGCCACCTGTGCACTTGGCTCTAGGACTAATGTTCCAAGAATAGTACCTAGTAGGGAACAAGGGACCAACCCCCCAATAGCTGATGGGCATATCTAGGCATTTATTAAGTATTTACAGAATCTATCTTCAAATGGCATTGAAAGGGATCTAAACAGATTTCAAAATAGACAGTTTGGTGGTCCATTAAATGCTGTACAGTCAGTGGGCTTGGGTATAGGGAGGTTACCGTAGATAATGGTATGGGTCGCATGGGGGCATAAAAACAATTCTACTCAACATTTTTTCTATATTTTCCACCTGGCTGATGTGTATTACCACTGAACCTATTTATTGCACTTGTCTACTGTTAGCATATACATAATTAGAAAATGGAGACATTGGTACTGCACAAGTCCCATGAAGGTAATCTCGCTCTGCCTACATTGGGTGCATAGTAATGCACAGAGAATATAGCATTTGTGATTTTTACGTCAATTTACGTAGCAAATGTTACCCATTATATTTCAATTTGCCTGGCATCCGTTTGCCCTGGCTAGTAGCCTACTAGTGTGTTACTTCTGGACACCTCAACATTCTTGGGTGAAGTGGTATCCATGGGGCCCTAAAGTACATGTAGCTACTCAGTTGGCCTACAGCTTTTTCAGCGTGGCAACTTTCCATAATACCAGTCGACTTTCAGCATACAGATCCTGCTCTGCACTGATAGGGTTGACTGACTGAATTTTCATTTTGCACACGGTTTATCTTTATCCAATATCTACTAACTGCAGTGGTTTCCACTGCCAAATTGTATCACAGGCGATAGAGACAATATGAACAACATCTTGAAGGCCTGTATTAATTGTTGCCAAGTTACGAATACATTACCCGTATTATACGAAACAGATTTAGTAGGATGTAGACTTATAAATTTGAGCAGTTAAGGCTATGCTTGTTGCTTATCTATAATAGGTACTACCCACATATTCTGCATGAGTGCATGACACAGTTTTTTGTGTCATTCATAGTAGAAATTATGTGGTAGTTACCGTAGATGTAGAAACAAGGTAGTGGAGTATGGAATCTACTGCAATTAGAGTTACCTTAAAGTTCCGGGAAATGCACAAAGTGATAAATACACCTGCTGGTGTGGAGTTGGTCTCAGCCATTTTATATCTGAGTCATCAGTCTGGAGTGTATGAGAGCTAGTTAGAGTCTAAGTCTTTGCTTTCCAAATGCAAGTCAAGAGTCAGAGTCCTTAGAATAGTTACTCAAAGCAGGGTCTCAAGTCAGAGACTGGTATATGTACATGCATTCAAATGGTTACATGGAGGACACTTTATCCTGCAATTAGTCTAAATCTGTTTTATAGCTTCCATGATCCATTTTCATGTTTGATGATTCATTTTTAATCACTCAACACAAACTTACCTTGTACTGTATAGGTTTAGGTTTTTGTTGTGTTTTTCTCTGTGTATATCGTGTAGTACCCTTTTATACTTCCCCTGCCATTTGTTTATCATTACTGTCGTAGAATAGTTGAATATTTTTAAATGTTTCTTGTCTCCTTTCCCTCTGAAAAGTTTTGTATTATTGGAGTAGCTTCTGAAACAAAATAATTTTGTATAATGATTTTCATCTAGCAGTGCTTTTCTTAGCCAGGGTTTCTGCCCTCATAGAAAACTTGAAGTTATGACATTTTAAAACTTACAATTTCCTGGGCTGCATGGTTCATGATATGTCAAAAAAAAAAAGGCATCTTGGAAATTTATTGTTTTGTTTTTTTAAAGAAAGAGAATGGAAGGAAACTTGGGGATATTCCATTTAATAATCTACAATAAATTGTAAATTTTCTATGAACATATATCACCACATTTTATTATTTGTTTGGAAAAGTGACGAAAAAGTCCCCAAATTTTTGTCTTTATAATATGCAGGAACCTTGCAGCTGAAGAAATTGCTTAAACAGAACTTCAAGTGTTGTTCTGTTTTGATTGCTTTGTAAATCTTTTTTCCTTTATTTTTTTGGCTGGTGTGGGGTTTCTAAGGTAGAACCTTTCTTCTTTTGTTACCCTTCTAGTTCCTTGGATGATCTCAACACTGATTCAGGCAGGTAAGACAACCATCTTATTTCCTAGCAGTGTTGGCAGTAGATAGTTTTCAGAATTTGGAGGGGAAATTCCACCCTTCAAAAATTTTATGGTTTTGGTTCAAAGGGAGAGATCTCCAAAGTTGAAACATAAAAGGTCAACTTTTTTCCCCGAAAGGTGTGAGAAATTTGCGGGAAATTCCTGCACGTGGTTTTCAAACTTTGGGATTGTTGAGAAGAGAGTGGGAATGATACCATCCCACTGCCTATTGCAAACACTGCTTCCTAGTCTTACTGTGTATTTTGAGTTTTCATAGTCTTTCCCCCTGCCTTTCTCTTCCCTGCCTCTGTTTCTTGCCCCTTATTCTCAAATGTGTGTTGGAGGCAAGGGTGAATATGTACAGAAGCTGAAATTTATTTATCACAGGTCTTTCTGGTGTAGCTGCTGGTTCAATTGTAAACCTATGTCAGCATGGGTGGAAAAAGCTGGGAGGTTCCTTACCAGGAAATTTTGGCATTTGGAAGGAAATTGTGGCATTTGAAGGTGAAAATGCAGAAACAATTGTGGAAAATTTTACTCCCTACCTGGAAATAAACATTTTTCCAACCCTGAATGTCAGCTGGGAGCTAAAATTTACATCATTTACACTGTAAGATCCTGGTCAGTTTTAAGAAGTAGCAAAATGAGAACAGTCAAAAAGGGCCAGGAGCTAAATTTTCATTTTATTTAGCTCTCAATAGCAGGTGTGGATCCAAGGGGGAGCTTTCCCGGGCTCAGCCCACCCCTTTTTCGCCACATCAGCAATAACAAATACGCAAAAATTAGCAAAATGTTAATCCAGGAGAATATTCAAGGGGGCTTTGAGCCCCCCTTTTTCGAAATGTCTGGATCCACGCCTGAATAGTCTGTGTTAATTTTTATCCATGAATGGAAGCATTTAGTAAATTTTTATTTTGGATATGCCAGATATCTTACATGATGGTTCTGAAAAGTAGTGCTTACAGTGTTAATTTTAATTAATTGAATATGAATCTAAGCACTTGGAAACAGCACTATTGTGAAATGATTTAGAAACAGTCATACATAATCAGAGTAGGAAGTATGCTTATTGATATTGAGGTGTTTGCATTTGTCATGTCACGTGGCATTTATTACGTATAAAATTTACTTACGTAGTTACTGAAATCAAGTAATACCTGCTGCTTTATGTGATGGGAAAGTGTTTGGTTGAAGTTAGCATATATAGCTAATATGCTTTACTTAGGCAGTCAACTCTGATTAGATATTACAGTACCCTATATACCAAAACCAAGCAGTACCTGATGGTGTAGGTAGTGGTAGTTTATTTAGGGTTAGGTTTTATAGAAGCAGTAACATCTGGTTCACATAGCTAATAAACTGAACTTTAATGAATAGTAAACTTTGAATAGCTAATATCCGATGTACTTACATGGAGCAAGATGTGTTGGCTTATAGATTTATGTACGGTAATGTCTAACAGTAGTATCATGTTGAAGTGTAATGTGCTTTTTACACATGTAGAGTCCACTCAAGCAGGGAGGTATGCCCTATTTTTATGCATCTGAATTACTACACTAAAGCAGCACCACTGCACAATTTCGTTCATTGTATCAAGTAACAGTGCCTTTGAAGTTAAAAAAAATTTGTATTGTTTTTAGGCAGTATGCAGTTTAGAGGTAAGACAGGTACTGTAAATGTTACGTGATGATTGTTTCAGTAAGTGTAATTACAAAGATGAAGTCATGAACTTATACATTTTTTAATTGTTCTGTTTTTCCTCAGTACCTCCACTCATCAGCCTGTTCTCATTTATGAAAATGATCCATATCTGAATCCTCCAAGTGGCAAACCAGACATTCTGGTTGAGGGCGTGCTTCATGGACTCTATGATCATTATCCAGTAGAACCAGAAAATTCCAGCTCAAGCTCGTGATGGCACAAATTGGTTACAGTCTTGTCAATTTTCTTGGAAGAGAGGATTTGTGATCCAGTCTTTCTCCAAAACCAGGTCATTAGACCATGCTCAAGGTTTCTCATTTGAAAGGCATGCAACCTTCTTGTTGTCAAAAGAGACAGCTTTGAGGCTGATTTGTAGTTTGGGGTTTTGAATGTCTTAACAGATGCAGCAGTGTTCGCACTAAGGCGCGGGATTGCGGGAATCCCGCTTTTGTCTTTCAAATCCCGCACATAATTGAATCTAATGCGGGAAAATCCCGCACACCTTCTCCGCTCCCGCACATAAATAAATCATAAGCGGGCAGCTGATGTTCTGAATCCAGCCAAAATTCCAGCGCACTTCTCCGCAGCTGTGATTGTACAGAGAAATTGCAATGATAATACGCACAATAAATTGCAATATAGAATCGTTCCCAAGCAAGCGGATCGCAACTCCCAAGCTGAACACTGATTATGGTAGCAACAAATATCATCGTAATCTAGCCATTCACAGTGCAGCTCTTATATGCTGGCTGCTGGTTGTATAAATATGAGCGAATCTGATTGGATTGAAATTCAATCACAGTCCCAGGGTTGCAAACGCAACGTTGCATCGTGTGCAATACCTTTGGTTACACACCTGTAGAGCTGTAGTGCACTGTGGAGTCTTACATGTGTAATTGTATTGAATATGTACAGTAGCCTACGTACTTTCTTCATTTTACGTCGTACATTGCTCTCGTTAATGCCTTGATTTTTTTAGAGAGGGAATTCCCGCACAGTTTCAATTCCTTAGTGCGAACACTGAGATGCAGAAAGGTGATTCAACTCATGCAGCTTTGTAGAATGCTGCCCTCTATGTATCTCACCTCTGTATTTACCCACAGTGGATCTGAAATAACTTGTAATCTGTCTAGGGCCTATTGATGTGGATGTTTTTGCTCGGATGATTGATGATGTCATCATGGTTTGTTTGTCAACAACAAGACAGTCATTTATCACCTGCATCATTATTACTTTATGAAATGAACAATTCCATGATCAGTCCATTCATTGAGTAGGTTAAGAGGGCATTAGGGAATGCCACCTGATGCCACAACTCATAATCCAGCAATGAAAACATCAACAGGCCTTACAGTTATCTATGGCATCATAAATAATGTTACAGTAGCAAGAGGTTAAAGGTTGACTCAGTCATGATTTATCTTAAGTATGCTCTCTACATAATAGCGATATGAGAAAGGGCTCTAGCTCACCATTTCAGAGGGCCAAGAACCTTATTCCAGGCTGCTAGAATTTTCCCAACTAAGTTTACTTAAAGTCCCTCCTCCAGTTTAAAACTCACTTGCCCTCTGCATCTCCCAGACAGAGCTTCAGTAGCCTGTGCAGTACTGAAGATAAGTTGATTAGGCCACATTCTTCAAAATTAATGTATTGTGTATGATTTCAATGCAAGTATATTCTGACTCATCTATAGAAATAGGCTGCTCACTACATCACAATCATTGAGCTTCACAATTTATCATCTCCAATCAGAGTGATGTTTTTTTAATTAAGTCAAAGTGCAGTCTCCAAATGTGAGAAGAGGCACCAGAGGGTTCCTAATCAGTGTTTCCACTAAGCTGCTACACAATTTTGACGCAATAATTTGTCAATTTGACGCATTGATTTAAGTGGGAAAAATGGAAAACAAAGAGGGTTTCAGATGCAGTGTGAACAACAATGCATGCCATACCCATGTGCAGTTCCACTAAATTGACATTTCTTGTGAGCCAGATTTTCTTATATTGAGTATATTGACCCAATGGATTATTTCTTAGAGGAAACACTGTTCCTAATTATGTTGAGGATTATGCAACAGCTCCTTAAATGCTTTTATTGGTGGACTTTATTATAACACAGTAACTGCCATGTTTTATATCTTTCCTCACTCCCCTACCCCATCCCCCCCCCTCCCCCTCTGTGCACTTTGTGATGCATTTGTGGTGTCAGTTATAAACATGTAACTGATATAAAAAGCGAAAGTTAATTTGGTTTTACAGTTACCTGGCACAGCATGATAAAGGACAAGACCTGATGGTCTACAGTCAAAGGTTTATAGGTTGGCATCACTTAACCAAAAGATCAGTTAGAAAGTACCCAGCAAAACATCCCAACAGCAGTCAGTTTTCTTTGACACATAGCTGGTGAACTGATGTTTGACATGCATTGATATTAGGCATTAAATTCCCTTTTAAGGAGCAGCTCTATGTCTTAACAATTGGTCAAACTCTTGTTAGGCAGTCCTTCAAAATGGCAAATTTATGACCCAGTCAGAGCAGTAGTCATCCCCTTAAGAAAAAAGTGCCCGAGTCCAAAATATACTCAATTGACATGAAAAACTGGAAAATATAAATTTTTCACTTCATTTGCTGACAGTGGTAAGGTTCTTCCATTATGTATTTCATCTAGTGTATCCAAAGCTTTATGCAGTCATTGGAGTCTGTCCCCAATTAAGGAAGCTACAACAGTTTTGGGAGGGTACCTGATTCTGAGGTTCCCAAACTTTACACAGTTCAGTAAGATTCCAGTAAAAGGGCACTGTACCAAGTCTGTTATACCTCACGGAGTGGACTTTGTTCAGCCCCTTTAGGCTACCCAAACACCATCTGCTCTAGTCTAGAAGACTGCACCCAATTTTGGATGCAGACTCCATTACCATATATGATTTATTCTTGTACTCTCTCATAATCCATGCTATTGTTTTTATTGAGAGAACATGTTTCACTGGTGTGTGTATACTTCATAAAACTGACAGATGTAACATTGTTTTGAATATTCACTAACAATCAGTCAGTCTCAGAATCACATATTTCTGTGAATATCCAAAAGATGTGTTCAGTGTGCACTTGTGCGGGCATTAGGGACATGACTGAACAAGGAATTTGTTGTGCGACCTGATGTATAATGTATCCAAAAGATGTGTTCAGTGTGCACTTATGCGGGCATTAGGGACATGACTGAACAAGGAATTTGTTGTGCGACCTGCTACATAGGCAAGATCTGCTAATGCTCAACAGGTTTGGGTGTGATGTATAATGCAGGTGCTGGGATATATTTACCCCACAGCCAGTAGATTCAGATTCAGTGGCTAGTATGCCTGTGACTAGGGAACAGCTAATTTTTATACACAGTGTCTGGTCATACCTCAAATTTTAATTGCATACACATTTTCAATGTTTCTTGACATCAAAAATGGCTCCCAGTGTTGGAAAAATGTCCAAGTTCTGCTAAAATCCACTAGACCAGAAGCTGCAATTATGGATTGGATTAGCACCTAGTCTAAACTAGTTCAATGTTAGGCTTTGATTAGACTCTCATAGGGAATTACACAATTGCACTGGACGCCAATAGACATAGGCATATGAGGTTGGGGAGCCGCAGCCTCCATTCAGGCAGTAATTTTATCATTTTCAGGCAAAGTATATTTTCACAGGCAAATGTGTGTCTTATTTCTCTAGGATTTAATAATTAATATGCTGGCTTACAGTGTCCATTCATTTGAAAGTGTATGTGATAGGCAAAATGTAAAAAAACCTATAAAAAGTGCAGAAATAGCCATACCAGCCAGTCATTTTTGTTCATCTCTGGTACCAATGGGATGGGGGGGGAGGGGGCAGGGGATGAGGTTGGTTAGCACAGATACTATGATGCCATGAACCAATTGGTTGGAAACTGGGACGTTAAACCTCATCTAACCTAACCTACTAACCTAACCTCAAAGGAAACAATTAAACTGTTTTAGCTCAAATTTATTCATTTCCTTATTTTCATACATGTTGTTGTGGCTTGCCAACAAAGAAGCTGTAGCATGCTTTTGTTATGTATTGATTTCAAATTTTTGTGCTACGTTCTTCTTTTCCATTCAGGCAACTGGTAGCCTGGGTTTGAAGTTGCCCTATGATTCATACCAAGAAACAATATTAAGAATAAACAGAGGATTCTTGAATGTGATTTTACCATTTATTTACAATGGACAATTGTTATAAAATACTTTACATGTCAACTCTAAAGATGTACGTAGAAAATGTACTTACAGTATGGTTAGTATCAAGATACTATGTTCAAATTTTGAGAAACTGTCTTGAATGTTTTACAAATAGTGAGCTAACTTCAACATTTTATATGTCAGTACAGGAATATCCTTCTATAAAGGGAGTTTCACCAATGTAATTCTTTTTTCAACTGTTGCAAGCTACCATTCTCAAGACCCACCCACCCCTGGCTTATAGAAGACACAGAATGTTGGGTAATAATAAGGTAATTCAGTTCTGCCAGTGCCATAGCCCATGCTGTTCAGGTGCATCCCCAGCCCAGCTCTGTGCATGGTCCCCTCCCCTCCCCCCCCCCTTTGCATAACTAGACAATTAACCAATGCTACTCTCCACTATCTGTATATCACATATTGTTTGAAATTGCTCACTGATTTGTTTCACTTCATAGAACTGAACAGGGTTGCCAGACTTTCTTTTAGACAAGTGTGGCATTCAGTATGGTTGCAAATGCCAAATGGAATTTTGTTGACATTGATCCCGTATGGAATGCAACAACTGCCAAAACAAAATAAAAATTCACTCAATGAATATGCTGTGTAATTAGTGAAGTATAGACCACACATGAAACCCCAGTGTCATGAAAAATTTGTGATATCATATGTTTTATTAAAGAAATACATGATGGTGGTCAATGTAAAACAATGAAAAATGCTGGATCATTGCTTAACTTAGGCTCATTTAAATACTACTGAATTTGGTGCTATTTGGCTTCTAAACCAGGCAACCCTGGGTCATACTGTTTTTTATGCAGTGTCTCCAAATTTAAATTAATATATAGTACTGTTATCATTTTTTTTAAAATTACCATCGTTTGTAGATCTTTAGTATTGATATTACTCATTTGCGTCTTATTTGTTTGGGATATGTCTAAGTTCTTTGTTTAGGATTGTTTTTACATTTCAAAATAGTTATTTTATAAAGAAAAGTGCAATGTTAGAAATATAATGCCTTTGACTTCATAAAATGGTATATCATTCATTGGTGAAATGTCTAAATGTCTTTCCAGTCTGACAGTCACTTTCTCCAAATGGACCTCAGTATTGCCTTTGAATACAAATGACATAATGCTCTGGAATGGGTCATCCATTTCTTTCTTTTTTTTAAATTTTTATAAGCATACAAAATGAACTCTTTCTTCAGACTCTTCCCTCTCCCCTAGAAAATACTTTCAAAAACATGAAAATGATGTTGTGCAAGAAATGTCATTAACTATATTTAATGCAGTACTTCTATCTTTGACTCCCCACCCTTATAGACAATTTGTCCATTTTTGAGAAAAGAATATGGATGATCCCTGAATGAGGTAAGCCATAGTAAAAATAGGCTGTATGATCAGTCACACACAGCTTATGTCAGTGTTATGTAACACCCTGCTTTGTACCAAATGTAGGCCATGGCATTTAAATAGTTTATCTAACCTTCATTCCTGAGTTACTTTGGATACTGGCAGTCTTCTTAACTACTGCAATGTTTTTACTATGATTTTCTTTCAGAACTACTCATAAATTCTCCACCTCAGTCAGATGAAAAAGTTTTACTGGCAAAAATCCAAAAGTAAAACATTTTGGGCAGCACTGGACATAAAAATTCAGTTTGAAATATTATATTTCTTTTAATAAGACTTTTAACCACTGTCACTTCTGCTTTACCACCATTCACCACTTTTCAAACTCCAACAGAGGATTTATTTATTTCACACATTTTGTAGGTCAAAGTTCACCCTTCTGAAGTATGTTCCTCTTTTTGCATGACATCTTCCCTGGAATATTTAGAGCTATGATAAGCTGTCTGCAGCCTCCTACCTCTATGTGTAAGGGGCCCATCCCTTGGCTATAGCTTTAGGCAGGGATGGCTAGTATAATCACTGATATCCACTGTAATTAGATGACACTGACAGCATACCAAGCTTTCAGGAGTAGGTCCAGAGACCTTCAGTACTACATGATGTAGGTAAAATTAACATCATCACTGACATCTACCCTAAGATTAGGATTGATATCACGTGTTCATGAGGAGTATCTACAGCTACCATGAATGTCATTCACAGGAAACTGTTAAGAAAGCATGAGGTAGACACCGATGAGAACATCACTGACATCATCATTACAAGGTGTATTGACCCCTTCTTATTGCTTAATGACACAATGGTTCACATAATAACTAACCCCAAAGCAATTATGCATTGCAGTCAGTTCTTGTCCACTATTTCAATCACACCCTTGAGAAAAACTTAGTTACAGTAGGAAGGTTAAGTGAGATATGTTTTGAGTATCCAGAGCTTATGATCACTAGTATGCATCTCTTGTCTGCAATTTCTCTGGATCCTTTAAATATTGCTTGAAGTAAGGATGGTTATGATATCACTGGCCATAATAAGTATCTGCAGAGATCATGAGTTATTTTCACTCTCTGTCCTGTCTGACAGGATGGCAGTAACCTTCCCAAGGCTTTTCTTGTCTGCATTCCAAAGGTTTGCAAAGTCTTCTTTTCTTTTCCTGGAGGCAAGGTAGGAAAATTGACTAATTACCATTTAAAATAGCCTTGGCCAAATCTGCAGACAAATGCCACAGTAAAATTTGGGGCTGAAAATCTTGCCTTTAGATACATCTTTTGACTGCAAGTCATAAACTTTCAAAAATAAATGATTTCATGAAATTCTTCTCTCCTAAAGATAATACAAACAAACTTCTATTAGCACGATGAAATTTCCTTGTAATAGGAAGGGACTGAGAAACAGTATCTTTGTACTGCAAGTAAGCATTCAGATTTTACCTTCCTACACACTGATCCAGGGAAGGATACCTTTCTCTGTTTATATTGCTGGTAAAGCTTCTCAGGGATGTACTGCATAGCATAAGTGGAATAAATGGGAAACCTGGGAAGCTCTTTCCAAGGAAATTTGGATCTTTTGATGGGCACTTTTGGGGGGTAGTAAAAAATGTACAATAATACACAATTCTAGATGACCAGTGTTGAGTTTGGACAAGCAATCACAGGCCACCCCCTCCTCCTCAAATATACCTGAATACCTTAACTTCAAAATACTCAGGACATTACTTGAACAGCCTGATCTTTAGCAAATTGTGATCACTACAAAATATTTATAGTTCCATTAAAACCATACAATTGCAGCATCTAAGAGTAGACATTTATGGAAACATATCAAATTATAACAACTTAATGAAAATGCACTAACATTAAGAAAATACTCTACCTTTTAGTCAAAACCACATGTTCTAACTCTTGTGACTTCTTTGCAGCCATCTGCAAGATCCCTTCTGGCAAGTCAGCAAGTCGTGCCACGTTTAGGCCATAGCTACGAGATGCTGCTCCTCTCACCAGCTGGTATAAAAAAGTCAGCACCGGTTGGTTATTTTCATTTTCTTTTTCTGAAATAAAATAAATTCAGTTAAATGTTGACGAATCTAATGAAAACTATCCAAAATTTAAGTTAACTTTATAAGTTAGTAAGCACTAGCCTTGAAGCTCCACAGTGTAAAACTCCTGATGGTTCCATATTTGTCCCTGTAAAACATTGTGAAGTAACTGTTCTTAAAGACTGGCATTTTTATCATTTATCAGTAGTGCACACAGAAAAATACAAGAGGCCATGACACAAGCAAAGTAGTCATATGGCATTTCTCAACAGGTGGGCCAAAAAGCAACATCTGGTGAGCTGCAAAGTCTGACAGAAAAAAATGGATAAGTCTTTACATCTCTCATCTTGTTTTTTCTTTAGTTTATTTTATCAGCCACTGGGTTACAACTTTTTTGGTATGGCTATATGTGGAACTTCATTTTTCAGTTTGTGGTTAAAGGTGATCCCCTAGTGATTTCATCAATCAAAAGTGGGCCTTGAGTTGCAAAAGGCTGAGAACCCTGTACTACAACAATGTGAAGAGAAAGGACACACGTTTTGTTTATGCAGTAGAACAAGTACGCCCCTCTCAATAAGAGTATTAAAACAAATTTTTTAAGTTAAATGTTACAGTTTACCTTTCAAAACCCTGTGAGTATATATGAGTTTGGAGTACAAAAGCAATACTCTCAAGCATGGGTACAGGCACTTGTACCCATGTGAAAGTATGTGTGTGTACTCACTGCAAGGCTGCAATAATGAGTAAACAAATGAAAAATTCATAAATTCTGGACTTCTCTTGCCATATATTCCAACTCGCCCACTTCGATCCTCCTGCAAATCATATTTATCTGTACCAAAACTACGCCTGAAAACCTATGGCTGTAGAAGTTTTCAGTACTGTGCATCATCTTTATGGAACAGTTTACCAGACGATTTACGAGCTTGCTCGCAACTTTCTGTTTTTAAGGGTTTACTTAAGACTCATTTGTTCAATACTGCTTATACTTATTGAACTTCTCTGTTTTCTTGTAAAGCGCCTTGAGCAGTAACAGCTTGGAACTGATTGGTGCTATATAAGCCTAATTTATTATTATTATTATATTAAACCTGGATTTTCAGAGGTAACTTTTGTGTTGCTTACCATTGTCTTGGTGGAGAAGAAATGCCATGTGGTAGTTTCCAACTGTACCTTCATATTGTTGCTCCAGCTCTGCTAAAGGTGGATAGTGTGTAACAAACAGGGTTATGCATTTGACCTAGTAATAAAAAGACAAACCAAAACTGCATTATGAGTGTATTACTCTGTGTAGGAACAGTTACAATAGCAAGAAGAATGTACCTACAAGACAGTTCCTAATAAAATTTACAAGGCTGCCATCCTTTGGTCATATTGAATTGCACTTTAAGGTGCATAACTTTTACCTCAGCTTGCTCAACTATATTCTGGAACACCTGCAAAATTAGGCAGATTCTACTTTCACTTTCATCGTAAGTATATGCCATGTTTTAGAAAATAAATATTGTATTTTAAGGTGAACCAAGGAGCCATCCAGCATAAATTTGATAAATCAACAAAACTATTGTAATATGGAAAATTATACAAAAATTGGCAACAAAGGTAGGTATGCACACTTATGTTGGGGTGATACCATTTGCCCTTCAGGAGAGAACCATACTCACATGCCTTAATATTAATCCTCTTCCCTATCCAAAGGCTTCCCATGATGCCTGCACTCTATTACAATAACACTACACATACTACTCAACTATACCGCAATGTGACAGTTTCATGAATGAACAAATTCCTGATGTGTAGAGTTTATTTTATCAGAAGCAATCACACAATCGAGGGGAACATGGTTAACCTTTTTATAAACACCTCATCAATCATAACAGTAACCATTCACAGTGTTATGACATCAAAGATAACAAATTCTGTGTGCAAAGTTTCAAATCAACAATAACATATTTTTTGTAATACCTTGGATATCAACTGTAACAAGTAAGCAACCTCAAGAGATGAAGAAGTTCACACCAAATTGGTTTTTATGTCTCAACAAATGAACAAAATAATTCTATGAGTACAAGCCTTTGCCCCACCAAATTTATCAAAGCTTGCAGTGGCATAGCTGCACCAACTCAACTGGCACAGAATGCACAAATGATGTATGTCTGAGATACTGGGGTTTGAACTTACAACAACTTCTCCATATGACTTTACATACACACTTCATGTGCTCACATGCAGGCTCCCTGCGCAGCTAGGGTTTGTTCAGATACTGGAGGCAGTACTGAAATTCCAATCATAAACAGTTCCTTTTAACTTAATCTACACCAGTGATTCTCAAACTTTATGAGGGTGAGGGCCAAATGCAAAGGCAGTGATGAGGTTGAGGGTCACAGGGGAGGATCTCAGGCTTAGAGGATGCTCATTTATGGCAATGAAATCCATAGAGGTCCAGAGCTGTATCTACAGCAGCCAGGGGCAAAGATATTTTTTCCTAAGAGGCTATTCCTTATAAGGGTGCAATCAGCACTTCAGCAGCACCTTACAAGACCAACCCAACTTACAAGTATTGAAAGGTGAGTCGCGTTTAATACATTTTTGAATTGTACAACCACTCTATGCAGCAATCATAGATAGCTGGGATAAAACTCTGCTATAAGCTTTGTTACTACAATTTATCGTACTTCAAAATACACCACTGCATAACTATTTGCCACCATCTACAAAACAGGATTGTCAGCAACAGGCTACATGAAACAAAATGCCTAGTCTTGGCCAGGAATCTAGAGGGCTGTTTAGTTAGCCGTTGAAGAAATTAGGCTTGTGAAGAGCAGTCTAGGTATGCATCAGACTAGCACCATTCCAGAAGAGCAAAACTGGAAGGAATCAAGTAATCACTTAAAAACACATAATTTAGAAAAATGTCAGCATGCAGTATTTGATCTCTTTCCAGCTTTTTTAATATTTTGTCAAAGATGATTTTCCCAAAAAGGAAACCCAATTCAGGGGCTGCCTGGACAGGGCCTGGGGCCACATTTGAAAATCAAGGATGTAAACAAACACACAGTAACCTCTCAGCCACAAGTTATTTCAAAGAGAGTGCAGTGAAATTGAAAACTACTTATGGTAAGACTGTAGTTAAAATGGTCCCTAGGATAGTCTATGATATGAAATTGGGGATATGATTTGTAACCCTTCCATGCTAGCCATACTTCTGTGCAACTTTGATGATTATTTGGTTCTGCATCTATGAGAAGAGGCCATTTTAGAGATCCAAAGCTATGGCATGAAATGACCCTGAGAAAATCTTTGACCAATTTTTTTAAACCCCTCTGAAAGCCCCTCACGCCATGATAATTGTGACCAACTTTCTGATAAATTCATCCAACACTGCATGACAAGAGGTATTTCTTTTTTATGCAATTTCAGTGACATACAGACGAACAGACAGCAAGACAGACAGACACACCCCATGATGATGTAAGCTTACACCATCTGGTATGAGCTAAAAAAATTGTAAGTCACATTCCCAAATTTTACTCACAATGCTCTAGTTAATAAGAGATAAACTTCATTGCTTTTGCAGTTTGGTGCCCAATCTGTCACAGACTTTTTGACAAACACTTTCACCTAAGACTCATGATTGCAGCATTGTTGTTGACCAGTTGGTAAGGTGCTCAACTTGGACTACTAAGTATGTGAGTTCAAGTCCTCACAGAGACTTGGCAATGAGTCATTTCTTGTTGTGGGTGAAGTTGGGTTGGTGGTTGAGTGTACCACTTTGCATACTAGAGGTCCCTGGATCAAATCCCAGTGGAACCACCTGGAAATATTCTGGGGACTAAAATTTACTTGTTCAGCACAGGTGTTCATAGTGATGCCGAGGGGGCTCAAATTGGGGATTTTTAATTGGGCATGTGAATGTCCATTTCAGGAAGTTGTCCGACTTGTGCTGTTGTCTGATTCAGGAAGATGTGAGCTTTGCTTGGTTCAGCTATTGAGCTGTGATGCAGAGCAAGAAACCTCCACCCCTTCCAGCCTTTGGGAAAGTGGCTAAAGACTTGAAATACACTCACGTCCATCAGAAGGGGATGTTAAATGGTGGTCCCGGGGGCAGGATTGGGAGCAACTAGTACATGCCTGCCTTGTTACCTCTGAGCACTAGTCAAAAAGGGAAGGCGAATCTTGCAAGTGTTCATCCACGCTCACTCTGGTATAGGGTCCTAAATGAGCCAACTGGTTTCCTGACCCTCACATGTTAAAGTTAATATGATAGATGACAGGGATATGCAAAATTTACTCTCTTTTAATTTAATCCTATCAGATTAACTTAGAAGGAGATAGTAACAATGCATGATGGGTATTATGTTTCACAAGTATTTACAAAAGTTTGTTGTTTAGTCATTTAAATAGTTTTGAGCTCAGCCAGTCTATTAATTGGGTTAAGTAAAGGGAACTGAAATGCTAACATTGAAGTATTTGCAAAAAGCCATGAAAAAATTCACTTATGGGTAGTATTGCCAAGTTGACATTTTAAATGCCAAAAACACTAAACTTGGCACTTTTGAGTTTGTGCTGGCATGGAACAGTTTAGGAACATTTTAAAGCCAATTATAACAACATTTTGACCTTTTCCTTGGCATTTTCATAGTCAGTACCTATTTTTCTCACAAATGTCTGTTATTTCCAAATTGCAAATTTCCCCAGAACATTGTGGCAAAATGCACACTGAAGTTTTCTACATTGAACCCCGCCCGCAAGTTTGTACAAAACATATTTCCCATGATTACCCAAGCATCTTTTAGGAAAATTGGCAAGTTTCTTGGATCTTACAAGTATTTCTCTGGAAAAGCAGCTGAATCTCTCCTCCAATCCCCCTTCCTGCCACCCCCTCCACCTAAAAAGGAAAAACAAAACCCAAAAAGGCATGTTTGCCACTGCACACTTTGGAACAAGACCGGATGACTTTGTATAAAACAAAGGAAGGTTATATGAGTAGTACAAGAGTGACACACTGCTGTATTATTTACACATAAAAGACCAAATATGTAACATAGCACTGACAAGTAACAATGCAGTTCAACCAGTGATGCAGTGGGTACTATCTTTCAAACTTTTTTGTATTTTTGTAACTTATATTTAAGCAACCCTCTATGTGCTATAGAAATTAAGGCTACCGGGAAAAAAGGGACAACTAGCGCATCTCCTACAACTGTAAAATAACAAATCCCTGCTGAGACTTGCCAAAACATTCAGATACAAAAAACTGACCAGGAACTAATGAAGTAAGCACATGTTGTCTTTCTAACATATAACACCATTTTGCAGCATTTTGCAATATTTCACTCACTCTTGTTTTTTTTTTTTTTTTTTGGAAAGTCCCACAATATTTCAGGCCATGAGATATTCTTCCAAAGTTTCAATAATCTCCATCTTGGTGGTAAAATGCACTCCTACACATGTACATGAACTTTAGTGAAAAACAAATTCTTGACCTTGAATGAGGGTGGATCAAATCTCTTGCCTAGATGGCTTGGAGAAATCTCCCCAACTTTTTAACTGTAATGGGACATGAATGTCCGCAGGACATTTGAAATTTGTACAATAATTAGAAGGCAAACCTGCAACGGGAGTAGATAACATACAAACATCATCGTGTTTAAATGGCTCTAGGTCAGAAGAGGACAATTTTAATGATTGAGGGCAGGCTTTCACAGTTATGTTCTGTACTTAAGACTTACTGGTCAACTCAAAATACTATTTTAGAACTAATAAGGAAACAAAACCATTACACCATTTTATAAGGTAAAACTTAGATACCTCTGTTATTAAATACTTGGCAGCAGCATATGCAATGGCTACACCATCATGGGTGCTTGTTCCTCTACCCAGTTCATCTAGGATGACAAGACTCCGCTGTGTAGCTTCATTCAGGATGGTTGAGGCCTCCAACAACTCCACCATAAAGGTACTTTTATGCTTAAATATGTTATCTGATGCACCCATTCTGGAAAATTAAAATAATATACACATATGGACTGAAACTTGGGAGGTGTATACAACCTCATCTAATACCTGAGATGCCTGTTGCATCTCAAAGATGCAATGATAAAATGAGAAATAACAAGAAATATTGAAGCTAGTACCCTCAACACTGGGGTCATACTCCTATGCTAACCCCTTCCTGTTGATCCCTCTCCTCCTACCCAAATACGAGTGCTTAAAAGTTTTGTATCAAATGGTGCAATAACCACAAAACTGCTAGGTTTAAATACATACAGTTATACACACAGTCCCCACAAAGTTAGAGCCACCTCTGACAAAAGTTTGACTACTTTCAAGTCCTTTGACAGCATACCTGTTGACACCACCTTTAAATGTCTGAAATTTCTTAGTGCTTTCAAGAGTTAATGTCTCTCATAAAGTCTAAACTATTTCATACTTTTATTACAATGTTCCCACTGAAGGCATTGAAACAAAATGACCAATCTCACCTGACATAAATGGCATCCATTGGAGTAATGGAGGCTTCTTCTGCTGGGACATGGCTTCCAATCTGGGCCAGCAGTACAATAAGGGCTACTTGTTTCAGGTAGGAGCTTTTTCCTCCCATGTTTGGTCCACTCACACTCATAAATCTCTCCTTATCACCCTACAAAGAGAAAACTGTCTCAGCTTAATAACAGAAAATACAAAGACCAGGATATCAGCTAATCCTTTAACATTGTCCTTTGAGCAGTCTTACTTTAAAAGCAGTATCTGCCAAACTTTTTCATGGGAATGTCCACTTTGCTTCAAGGACACTGCCCATTGCTCCACATACATATTACTTTCCAAGAATAACAAAGTATTTAATGTCCAATGAAAAAAACAGAAGTATGTAAAGCAAAAAATCTGTGGTAAGCCTGGTACTTTCAAATAAGTCACTAGTGGTGCTTGTACCTGTGAGATGTGACTAGACAACTCGTCCTCCTCCCGGACGATTCCACCTGGAAAGTCCCCTGGGACAGTTTGCTCCCAGACAATTCCCAACCCCAACAATTCAAATTTTTCTGGAGGAAGTTGTTGGGGGGGGGGAGGATTGCCATGGGTGGGAATTGTCCAGGGGTGAATTGTCCCAGGGTAATTGTCCAGCAGGAAATTGTCTGGGTAAGAATCATCCAGGGGAAATTGTCCAGTAACCACTTATATCATCATGATCCTTTCAAGGCTGAAATAGTCCAATAATGTAGTTACCAGCCACATACAAGTGAGGGGATTTCCAGAATTTTACATTGTTTAACAGATTCTGCAGAAATAGCAGACTGCAGAGGGCAATGCTCACAGATAATTTCCTAGCACTGAAAACTTGTGGTAAGTAAGCTGATGGTCCATGTGTGGTTTTCTGTAAAGATGCAATCATTATAACTTCACTGAGATTATTGAGATTTCCAAGTGGTTTAATAAGTGCCTTCTTGCATACCTCAATTCCTCATGATCTGTGTACTGTTCCACCTTTGACAAGCATTGCATGCTGTGTAATGCAACTCCAATTGTCCATTACAGGGGTAATGCAGTCACCTCAAATGGAATTAGTATACACTGTCATCCTATTTCATGAATGGCTCTTTGAAATCATGTGACACTATTTTTGTATAGGAACTGTGTTGGTATCTTTAAACTCCTGGTAGGAAGAAGCTACCAAGGGGACAGCACATGGTACTTTCCTCTGTCCCCACACAGTACTTTTGCTGATTCCCTTTTCCTTAAAGATAGAACCTTTATACACAATGCCAGCTACTTCCATTACTGAAATCTCAGTAGGCCTGAAGGTATTGTCTTTTCCATGAAAATGCAACAAGTATCTGCCTGACTAATAAATGATGAACATCTTCAGCAATAAGATCTCTGGGTTTTATTTTGTCGGCCTAGAACTACTATTGCACCCTAGGTGTGCCAAAACTAAAGGATCAATGTGATTCAATTTCACGATCATCTTATGCTATTTGTAAGGGAGGCATCCTTCATATTTTCAAACAATGATGCTATTTTGACCTTAGCTTATGACGAACACCCTCAATATCCCACATCCCAAGAATTACTTTATTTACAGTTTTATCACAATTAACTGAATGATGCTAAGTAGGAGCACTCTCTGCAATATTGTTCAAAGACAGACAGACCCACTGTAATCACTTTAAGTCACACAAGCTAATACCTACAAATGTGAGCTATTTTATTAAAATAGATAACACACCGCATAGGTATGACAGAAAATAATGTATCAATTATTGCAAAGTATTTTGCTCCACAAACTGGTCAAATTGTTACAAACAAGCCAATTGTGTAGCTTTACTGTATGCACTACCTTTGGGTTTTCATAATTTAAAGAAAAATGCAACACTTCAAACTGTCACACAAAGTATGACTACTAAATTATTCCCTGAATGACAAGAAAGTACACATTTCGTCATGTGTATGATTAAAACATTTTACATTAAATAGTAATTATGGTGAATTTTCAAAGCCTGTGAAGTATAAGTACAATCTCACCCTAACCAATATGAATGTATGTGCTTTGATAAAGACAAGACTTACCTCAAGATGTGTGCTATTTGGCATGTACTGTTCCCCTTCACCTAGCAGAGAGCTCACAACTGGATGTCTACCATTTTTGATGTGGATGGCAGCTGTGGCCGTGTCCAAAATTTCAGGCCTGTTGAAATCAAATGTAAAGATATCACCATACAACTCGAGAAGAGCCACATATATAGCAATCTGAGAAAGATCAGGATCAAAAATTGAAAGAGTTATTAAGTCAGAAAAGGTTAAATTCTAAGCAACTCATGGCACAATTACTTGCATTAGCACATGTAGGAGGTCTGTGCTGCATGCTTAATAAATTACAGATGAGAGTTGGAGTACACTTCTCAAAAGGACATATCACTTTTCAAGAATTAGAAATTCTCAAGTACATCATATTTTGAAAGTATTTTAAATGACTATTCATTAAACTAAGAAAATGTAGAATATGGCAATGATATGAAAACCACTCTATACTTAAACTTTTGCTAGAGGTTACTGTTTTTCCCACAGAAAGTGTATAACAGCCTTGGGAGACTACAACAACTTTGTGGTCAAGGACTCCTTGACCTAAGATTCTCCATGCTAAAGGTTCACTCAATAAAAAGAAGTGGCAAGCAATTACAGCATAACCATGACGTCATTGCCCCCAAAGAAATTTCATAAGCATAACTGCTCAATGATTATAGAACTACCACTATAACTATAGAATGGACACTATCATTTTTAAATAGTATTTGCTTCAGATTGCTACATCTTTCTTTACTCTCTAAAATGTTGATGAGGTTTATTTCTGGCCAGATGGCCATGTCAACTTGTCAAAAGTTCTTATCCTTTCACACTATTAGATGAGTGAACAAATATTTTTCCAATGAACTGTGGAGTAACAGTTCAAATCATTAGAGGGTCTTTATTCAAGAATCAACCATAACAACTCTAGAGTAGGTGTCCACTATATGAAGTGACCCCAGGATGGGTCATAAGCACTTCTCTCTCCCTTTACCTTGCCTTGTGGATATCTAAAACTTCTTTCATATGACAGTCTCAGAGAGAATTAACTCCCTATACCTGATGGTTTCTTACATGACCTAGAAACTTGCCAGTAATTGACTTTTTCAAAAGTGACACCTGTTTATCTTACTTCTGATTGGACAAGGATCAATGGCAGAACCAAACACATACAATTATGAAACATTTATACTACTAAAAGATATTAAGGAAGATAACCCAGACCTACCTGCAGAACCCATCCTGCTTAGCAACCTCAGATAGCGAAAAGAGACAGTCAAGTCCAGCTAAGAATTTGATAGCTCGTCGATATGTGAAAAACTTCTCACCAAATGCCCTGAGGAGATTAAAATGGGAACATGAAACAACATCTACAGCATTAAAAAACCAGCATTATTTGGAAAAGTAACACTTAACACATTGAAAGAGGTCTTCAAACCACAGACTGAACTCAGTAACCATTAGAGACTGGAGTGTTGTGGGGAAGTGGCTGTTTACCCTGCATACCATGGTATGCTCACTTAATCCCTGGTCAGTTGTTACATGATGACCACAGGTAAAGTGCCTTTATCTCAGTTGCCTCCGTCCAGCCAGGTTTAAATTGTTGACCCATGAAACTACCTATTGCTGCCTACCAGAGAACACATCTCTAGAGTGGTCTTGACCAAGTTTTTGTTTTAGCTGGGGTAACAATGTAGACCTTTGAAAAGGTCTTGTCTTGACAATGGCCCTTGATAAATCAGGTAACATTTCTTGACCAATCACTCCCTGATTTTTTTCCTGAGGTAATTCCAAATTTCCAGAATAATTTATTGAGACCAATTCTCAGTTTGACACTTCTACAAACGAAAATGATACAAAATTTGACAGATGGACCACTTTTGCAAGTTTTACCTTAGTCTAGTAAAAGTGACTCCTTTATCAGTTTACCTCATTTGATCACTACAGCTTTCCTTTCAGGTGACAACTATAATTCTCTGACATCAGCAATTATGGGGGGAGGGGGTGTCACAGAAATTATAAATTCCAAATGAGTTGTGTGACTCCAAGGAAAGTGGCAAGCCACCACTCTCTTAAGAGTCTCAATAGTTGCAACTCCTGCAACAACATGTAAACTGCTTCAGGCACATACAGTATGAAACATCAGCTGTAGACTGTCAACCACCAACTTAAACTACAGTGTTTGTAATGGCTGAGGTACAGTACCAAACTGCCCATGTCAAGTAATCATAGAACACACCTGAGGAGAAAACTATTTTGGAGTACCAGATCCAGTTTTGTTAAAATAATTCATTAAAGATCGAAAAAGAACACAAGATCAGACTTTTGGTAACACAAAAACTTTTGACGAAATAACCAAGTCTTTAAGAGTCATGATCCTAAAGAAATTACAGTAGCAACATGACTCTAGGCCAAGAGTAGTGGCTCTTAAGTAGGGTCAAGCAACCTGCCCATGCCTACTCCAACAGCTGCAGTTCCAGACTCCAAAAACATGGGAGTCACCCAAGTGTATTATACAAAACGTGAGAGTACCCAATTGCATTATACAAACCATACGTTAGTTAGATGAGGTTTAACGTCCCAGTTTCCAACCAACTGGTTCAAGTCGAGAAGACCACAGCCTTTTTTCCAATTGTGGCTCACTGGCTTGTTTCCCTACTCCATTGCTTATGCTGAGCACCAAGCACAAAGGCAGTAGGTTCCATTTTTAAAGTCTTTGGTATGACCCGGCCAGGATTTGAACCCTAGACCTTCCGGCTGCAAGTCGGATGCTCTAACCACTTGGCCACTGCAGTTGGTGCTATATACAAACCATAGGAGTCACCCAGCACAAGTAACCTTGTTGGTTGGCAGCAGTGTATAAGAAGTATTGCTATTTGCTGATGACATTCTTTTTTAGGATTAACATCATTTAACACCAGTAAACTAACAAATTTTATGCCTAGAGGTTTTAACACAAATGTACACAAAGGGCCAAGCAGACATTACTACAACATCCTCATAGCAGATGGTGTACCAGATCACTGGAGATAGACCCTTGCAGTAAATCAAAATAAATTCTCACTGAAAGAATTTATCTTACTCCAAGAATTGAAGCCATGCCTCTTGACAGGCTATCACAAGCTTTTCCCTGGTTCGACACAACTCTTTGAAAGTTTCTTCCACAAATGGTGGTCTGAATCGAGAAACTTGTTTTGTTCTGAAATAAAAGTTTGGAGAACCTTTTAAGAGGTGACCTACTTCCATTGCTTGAGAGATATTAAAAAATAAACTTGCCAACTACTTCATAGACACATAATCAGAAAGCATTTCATGTGACCCTAAAAAAATTTGAAAACAAAAATTTTACAATCATTTCAGAACAAGAATAGCCAAGTGCTGTTGTCAAATAATCCTGAATTAATTCTGCGGGACTTTAAAACAATCTCAGTGAGTGCTTTGATGAAATCTATCAATGCTGCCTGACGGGATTGGGATTCTATTAATGAAGACATGTATTTGCACAAAGTACTGCCATGGATTAATGAAAGTCCTTAAATACAACATTTTATGTAAAATATTTTTGTCAAAATGGCTACAGAGAAAAACAAGATGTCTACTGTGCTTATGGCAGAATATTTTAAAAATTTTTACCAGGAAATAAGTCATTTGTCAAACTTACTTCACAATGTAACATTGACTGTCACATGTTTTCTTACTATTAAGTTAATTTTAACGTGCACTTACGAGCTGATTCTCTTCCAAGTGTTTGGTACAAGACTGGTGGATACATTCTTAATTTCAACAAGATACTGCAAAGAGAATAAAGGCCAAAATAATTGATTACCTTTACTTAACTTCTTGGATTAAATACTGTATCCAGGGAAACAGATTACTAACCTGTAAAAAGACTCAGTAATATGATAAAAAATGCTGCAGAAATGTTTATTTTTGAAAGATAAGCATTTGCAATAGATATCTTCAGTAAAAAATGTCTGTTTCATTGAAAGAAGCTACATAGGAGGTTATGATAGAAAGATTGTGTGGTAACTTGGACACAAGTTTGGCAGGTAACAGCTTGAAGGGTAAATAGTGTAGCCTCCAAGATCATCTCCAAGTTACAAATCAATAATTTGGCCCATGCCCAATAAGATGATAGCAACCATTGGAACAGCAGGATTCACTAAGAATGGAGTAAGTTTCTGCATAAGTCAAAATACTTTAACATGAAGTATATACGAACTGTAATTGATACTCGAATGTACGTTATCTGTAATGATACACCCTCGCAGGTGTATCTTACTTTATAGCCAACCCCTTTGACTGTTTTTGTTGAAATGATACTGCCTACAGTGTTTACATGAATCATGCTACAACAATCACAAATATTTTGGGTAGTATGCATCAGTATGTGTTGCTATGGCAATTTGTAGTTGGTCATCAGTAGAGCTTGCATAAGGGAAGACACATATTTACAGACTCATCCTTCCAAGAAAACTAGGCTAAGCAAGCTACTTTCCACAAGTCCCACTTAAGGCCCTGTCACACTATAGCGTATGAGAGAAACGTATAATTTGCGTAAGAAATTCTTCGAATACGCACAACTTTTGAGCGTATGAACGGAAACTTTCGACAACTGTCGTTAAAGGACGTGTGAGTAGCGTATGAATAGTGTATGTATACCGTATAACTGGCGTATAGGTAGCGCATGCGTGGCGTATGCGAGCGTATTTGAGCGTATGTCATCTTATGTCAGCATCAGTGTAGTGTTCACAAACGTTTGAGTAGCCTGTGCAAGCGTATGCGAAACGTATGCGAAAAGTATGTCTAGCGTATGAGCAGCGTGCTCCGAACTTTCCCTTTATCCCTGCACTAGACATAGGTTACAATGACGTTGCTGATGCGCTTTCCATACGCTACCTTTACTGACCACCTGCATACCACCGTATGAGAAGCATACTGACCTATGAGTAACGTACCTTTAGCGTCACTCCAGCGTATTCAGCGTATGCTGAACGTCTACGTAACGTATAATTCATACGCTCGCATACGGCGAAAATTTTTGAACATGCTCAAAATTTTTTGGCGGCCTCGACGTTTGCGAACATACACCGACGTATGCCAGCATGCTTGAAACATATACGACTTATGCCTAACCTACCCCCAGCGTGTATCAGCGTATGACACCGTATGGCCAATTTTTCTCGTACGCACGCATACGCTACTAGGATACGCTATAGTGTGACAGGGCCTTTACATAACTTTTTGTGTGTGTGTATATTCTTGGTGAAGTCAAAAACTGGTTAAATGCTTTCTTTGGAGGATCTTTCTTTGATGTGTTATGAATGACTCAAGTCACACAGGAGAGACAAACAAGTAGGTAATACAATTTAACAAATTCATGGACAAATTTCTTTAGGCTGTATTATTAAAGGAAATCAACATACTAAACATCATCCACCTGTCTCATTTATCAACTTTTGGAGACTGCACTTGCCCTTAAAGGGAAATACTGTGTTTAAAATGCACCAACATGGAATACAAAGAAAATACCTTAAATCATTATTAGGCCGATCAGTATCACCAATAAACTCTAGCAATAGCTTTATATTCTAAAAATATTAAGCATTTCTGGAGTAACGGATGTTGCATCATTTGAATTTTTGAAAGTTTGGGTGAACAAATTACTTTTGTACAACAAATAACCAAATTTCTTCCTGAAAAGCCTTATTTCTTGAAAAGAAAGCTACCATGCTGGTTAGTTTTGAATCGTCTCTCGTTCTGTATCTATAGATATTGGTTTAAAAAAGTATAAATATTTTCTGTAAAACAAACACAATACTTCCCTTTAAAAGACCAAAGTATCACAAATTTTTTATGCATTACCATACTCCTAAGAATTAAACTCGTTAAAGACAGTCCACAAACATTGGAAACGTTGTAAAGAAATAGTAGTAACTTTTGGAGTCCTGTTTCTGCTACCTTAGAACTGGTTGAGACTGCAAGTCACGTTCTTTCCAATGGACTCATTGCTGTTACAGAGGCACACTACAATAGAAGCTGTATAAAGTATTATCAAGCACTTGTTTACCATGTATGAAACACCTACACCATAGGCTTTTCTACAGATAAGGTGTTGGATAGATGAGTTGGGAAACTTTGATATACAATGCATGCTGGGAAGGAAAGTGTAGTATAACAGAGACCACATGTGCAAGACAGACATTTTGTGTTCGAGTTTAAAAATATGGTTCTCTAGACATCAACTAAGGGTCAAAGAGAACATTCTCAGAGGTAAAGTTCTTTTTGAAGCTAATCTCCTAACTTGGACCGAAAAGGTTGGACAGTATGACAAAAAATTGTGGAAGACAAAAAAGTTGCTCAAAGCCTTCGTATCCATGCAAAATACATCCGTGGACTTGATCTGTGGTACTACATGGTACAGCAAAACCTAATTTCCCAACTCGTCTATTCCCAAATCAAAGAATCATGAAGAGAAAACTTGTGAATGATACAGAGCTGTTCTTTTGTAAAATTCATTATCACAACTTGTGCCTTTTAGTACACAAGCATGATTTTGACAGCACTGAAATTCCCCAGGGGTTGCATTCATGCAAAGCGGAGCTGCTTCTCAAGATTTGAAAGTCTAAAGTATAGACAAATAACCTGATCAAGCCTCTTGTCTAGTCCTTTATATATTTAGGATTACCTCATATCCAGAAACAGTTGCAAAAGTCAAGGAAGGCATCCTGAGTTGAAGTCTTACTTTCCTCCGGTGCTCCATCATAATTGCATTCAGCTTTTCAATCTCTTGCATACATTTTTCAACCATCGGGAAGTCCTCTGGTTTAACAAACAGTCTTGTTTTGTCTCCCTCTCTGTTGTGCAAATAAACCAATTGACATGTGAATCTTAAACAATGACTGTACCAAAACACAAAATCCAAGAGCTGTTTCTCCATAGCATTACTTTTAGCAGGGAGGTGTCTTAGTTTTCCATTTCCTTCTATATAAGTGGTGTATTAGAGATAGCTAACAATGAGTTGGAACTTCTTGCATAAAACTTTTCCTTTGAAATATCCTGTAAATCTCACACTGTAATGAAAACACTACTTGTCAAGTATTGAAGTTAATTTATGTAACATTAAATACTGAAACGTTCATATGACAAGTACGACACCCTCTAGAGATCAAAATATTCGTGATAAAACTCTGACTCAAAGTGTAAAGTTACTTCATTTTGTGCATCACCTAACATAAATGAAAGTTTTGAAATTTTGTTATCTCTTCTGCCATATTAGTTTCATGGTCATGATACTGTTCAAAGATTTCTACAGTTCTGCTTCAGCTGCTGCCTTTACACAGTTTGATAATACTTTGTCAATCTGGGGTAAGTTGAGTTATCTACTTACACTTACTAGTTCAGTAACTTTACCATCTCTGTAAAGACAGTGAACAATGGAACAGCCCACCTAAAGGCTGGTGTTTATATATTTGCATACACTAGGGCCACACAGGAAAAAACATGCACTGGTCAGTTTCATGCATTGGTCAGTTTCAGAAAACTGATCCTTGTCCTGCTACGCAGAGTGAGAAACAACACTACCTAAACAGTTTAGTTAAAATTTCTCAAAGGAAGAAAACTTTGTATTACTATTCCGGTTCCAGTTTATTTTATGATGAACACTAAGCAGGATTCCTTTACATTGAAACAAATAAAAGTCCATGACTTGCATGGCCTTTTCATGAACATTTTAAGAATCAGGAAGCCAAAAGGCTTGGTAATTCCTTGCCACTGACATGTAAGTCTAGTTCCATACTGTGCTTTCCCAAATTACTATGTTTACAAATTTGGCACAGGATGTTAAGGACCCATGGGCATACAGTAGATCTAATATGCTAATATAATATTAATAGCCTTTTGACCTCCAATGACCCCAAATGACCTTTGACCTCCACCAAAATAATAGGAAACATTTACTCAATATGGGTCTTCCCCACGCCAAGTATGAGGTTTACCTGTTTCCCTGCTTGAGATATTAAGTTTACAATGTTTTAACCTTTTGACCCACAGTGACCCCAAATGACCTTTGACCTCCACCAAAATAAAAAACGAGGATCTTTTTCAAAATACATGACCTTTCCAGGTACTTCCATGATATTTCCAGGCTGTCGGACCGTTCACAGCAAATGAGAAATCTGATTCTATTTTTACTGTCTACAGTATGACATGAACACAAACAGGTACTCCATCTCCAGGCCACCCACTTGGTCCACTCTGTAAAAGAGTGCATACAGATTTCCACAAGCCCATCATGATTTTTAACTTCTCTTTGCTATACATCACTGCACTATGCTATATTCAAAGAGAACATTGCAGACAAAACATACAAACGCCAAAACATCAAACAAACTGTACCGGGCTGCATCTTGATTTAGAGCTTGACTGTACTTGTCAACATCTTGTAAGAGTCTTGGAATCTTGTGGAATACTTCCAGGAGTAATTTAGATCTCACCTCCTTCTGAGCATACTCAGCATGGGATGAACACAGCTGGTGTAAGGTCTTTAAATTTTGAATTATGGTCACAAAATCTGCTGGAGAGCACTTCAAACAAAGGAAAAATAAATACTGACCATAAATATCGAAGTAATCAGGTCCAGACATATAAGATGCAACTTCTAAACCATTTTCCCCCTTCCTGGTCGAAGCAATTATAACATCACAAGTATGAAAATGACAAATGTGTATTCAGCCTGTGCACATTACAATACAAAGTATACGAATGGCCATGTAGGAAGCACAAGCTTCACAAGTAATATATATTCTATTAATCCCATGCAATAGGTCCAAGTATGACTGTAGACCTAGCTGAACCATCAATCCTATGGTCAGCAGGAAGGACAGTCACCACCTATGCTCAGCAGAAAGGTCAGTTACCAAGAAAACTATGACTATCAGCTGCCAGAGTGGGCTTTAAGAGTCGTATTAAGGAAGGGTTTAAGCAAAAAAATTAATTTTCATATATGACAGAGGAAATAAATCTGTGCGATTTGGTGAAACTGACATTCAAATCAGACATGTAGTACTTGAGATATCAGCAACTGAAGTTACCACATTTGTGACTCAAAGTGAGTTTGAGGCAAGCGGGTTATATCACTTCCTCACACTGATTAAAAATGCTTTGTTTCCTTTCTTTTTTCAGTCTGTTGTGGCGACCGTGAAATTAATAGGGACAGGATCCCCCACCCCCTATGGGGAATGTAAAGTTTGTAAATTTCCCATGCCTCTCACACATTCCGATAACATGGGATTGTGGAGGAGAAAATTGGTTGAACAGTTTAAAGAAAAACAAAAGACTGCTCATTAATGTGAAGTGATGATGTCAGATGTGCTTGCTTCAAGCTCACTTTGAGTTAAAAATGTGATAACTTTAACTGCTAATATTTTGAGAACTATAGGTCAGATTTCAATGCAAATTTCACCTGAATGCTTAAAGTACCCTCTAACATATTTCCTAGGACTTCAAATGCACTATGCCTTTGTTGCAAAATGAACCATTCCTTTCATAATTTCATGAATTAATTTACTTTTCTTACTTTTTTCTTTTTATTATATTCAAATTTTTGACACCCTTGGCCACCATGGAACATAAAGCAGTAGTGCAACACTAAGAAAAGGTTTCTTTTCTCTCTTTGGTCAAACATGGTAATTTATTTATCTGGTATAACACTTGTTTGCAACGTCTCTCGAGATGTGATTCGAGGTTGAAATAAAATGCATATTTCACAGGAAGCAAGTCAAATTTCACATATTTTCATTTCAAAGCAAAAAATTCCCTCAAATTGCCAAAGTATTTCTCCAAATTCCAAACATTCCTGGGAAGGACCTTACCACCTTCCCAATTTCTCCACTCACAATTTAATGCAATAAATTGAATTCAAAAAAATAAAATTTTTCATTACAGAAAAATCTACAGTAATACAGCTAAGTTTTTGTCAGTATTAAATTCACAAATATTTCTTCATAACATTACATTTGTTTACTTCCAACTTTCCAACTATGTCTCAACAGGGTTCATGCCATTTTCCACAGAAATGTTAACAAGCACTTTTCAAAATTTTTTTTCTCAAAAACATTATGTGATTATCTTACAACTGGAAAATTTAGAAAACTCTAACTGAGAAACCCAACAATGTCTCTAGATACTGGATATGTGCTACAAACTACTACACAACTGTTACAAAATTAAGTTACTTCCAAAACCTTGAGAAGGTTTTCAAGGATGCATACGAGTTGTACCTTATGCTTAATTCTTATAATGGACACAGGAGCATATACACAATTTCATTTTACCTTTTTGTGATAAATACTGCACAAGCTCTTCTCTAAGTCAGGTGCCTTGCTCAGAAAATCTTTCAACGAGATCAGAGCTTGGAAATTGGTTTCCATAAGTTCTTGGATGGCATCTTGGCGTTGTTTAATTTTACTGCCACACAAAGAAATAGTTTTTATGAAGTAATATAATTCACCAATGGTTGAACTCTTCAGGTTTGTCCAAATTCCAAAATTATTATCCAAATGTTAATGTTCTCAAGCTAGAGCACCAGTACCTCATACCAAGAAAACATATAAAAGATGAAACCTTTCATGGTTACATCACTGTAAACACTGTTTGGTATACAGCATGCATAAATATATATGTGTATGCAAGATTTTGCAAGTGTAAACACTAGCAAGACTGCACTAAGAAAGTAGACGAACTAGAATCTCCTTTTTGTTAAATGCACACCTTATCAAATCTTTTGCCACCTAGTCATGATGTCATTTGCTTGTAAATATGCATGACTCCTTTGCCCAGTCAATACTGTATCATTCTTGTTGTTGAAATTACACGTGACTACACATCATTGATTGGGAAAGTAATGACAATTAAAATCTAATTGATCACAGAAATATGTAAAATATGTACTGCTACTTAACCCCTGTTGTGACAATTGTCCAGAATATACATTTTAAATATTTTCAGTAATTATGGCTTAAAAATACATCTTCCTAGTCACCGCATAGCAGCTTACCTTACATCCAAAAGAGGTTGTGATATCCACCGGGACAATTGTCTGCTTCCAAAACTAGTTCTTGTATGGTCAATGGCCCATAAAAGAGTTCCTCTAGTCTTCCCATTAGACTGTAAGAGAACCATGTCACTTTTTCAATCCATAATACAATTTTTTAGCAAATGCTTTAATGACTGCTATGCAAATCACAAATCTAAACCCAAAACATCAAGAAAATATAAAACAAAGAATTAAAAAACTTAGAACAAAGAATTGGCATGAGACGCCACTGCATCTTTAAATTTTCTATGAAACATGACAACTTAGCATCAAGAAAATGAAATATCTGCAATTTACTCAATTTTAATAAAAAAAAAAAGCACCACCTTGTACAAATCTAATTAATGTCAGTGTCTGACATTTTGAATTAAACTTTCAAGATAGCAAACATAAATTAATACTATGAAGTATGCCAACAAAAACTGACAGATTCTGACCTGAACCGACTCAAGTATTCAGTCTATAAAATGGCTAGATTTACAAAAATAGCACAAATGTGCCTGTGGCATGTTGTTACATAAATGATGAAGATTAGGTATAAATGTAAAATCATGCAGAAATTCATTATTTAAGGTTTTGATGATGTCAGTGAAACAAGCTTGTTTAGGATGGGATGGCTGAAAGCCTATGACAAATTTACTTTGACATACTGTTTACTAATACCATGAACTGGAAGGTGAATATGTTCATTAAGATTACTCACTTTTGAAAAAAAGAAATATTTTATTTCAATTTATACATATTACATTCTTTTCATATTAAATTGCACTTAAGTTTTTGCTGGATCTAAATGATGTCACTTAAACAATGCCCAAATTACAACTTCTACTCAGGTCAGGTCATCCACAAGTATAGCATTCAGTCACAGTTACTGTAGATTCATTGCACATAAACGACTTCAATATCTTTACAATATGAGCGCCATACACCTAAAATGACCTATGAAATAATCACAAACTAGGTACCTACACAATAGTATTTTTGCATTCATTCAAGAGGACATTTACATGTCATTTATGAGATCCACACAAATGTTACTTATTAAGATACCATGTTTAACATGTTTGCACATTTTGAGCTCAATCAACAACAAGAATGTACAATGAAATAATCTCACCTGATTTTTAAAAATTTCTAGATTTGAAATTACACAGGAATTAAGCTTCATATACTTTTCGGTGCTGGAAAATGTCCTTAGACTTCTGTAAATGAGAAATTACATAACTGTATGTGACAAAAAAGGTAAACATTTACCGCTATAACATTCTTGCAGGGAAAATATTTCCATTATGTAACTATTAGGTGCATTAATGTTCCAAAATGCTTTAGGAAACCTTGCTTCTTTACATGTCATGTAAGGGTTGAAAATTCACAAATCTTCTACTAAAGTTTAGGCAGCAATTTTCTGGAAAAATTATTACCAGAATTCCCAACTGTTGTTCAAATTAATCTTTCAAGAAAGCCATAGAAAAGCATTTTTGTATACCTACGGATTTTGAAGATGGAAAAAAGAATAGGACTTTCACATTTTCACATTTTAAATTGCATCTAAAACAGTTGCAAAGCTCTTTTTTTTTGTTTTCTTTTTCTTTGATATTTTAATTTTGATTTGGAGGATGTGTACAACCTTTGTTTCAGTTCCTTTGCCTTCATTAATTTAAAAAAAGAAATTCCAGATAGTTCAAATTTGATACAAAAACAATGAAGTTCTAAATTCAACTACCTTGCTTGCTATTTACAAACATACTGTTAATGTTGCAAGGTTTACAGGAGAGTAGATAGTAGAAAATTTTTGGATCTAGGAACACAAAAAAACAAAAGATCCCGATTGTTCTGCCTTTTCAAAGCTTTCTTTTAAACAAAGCAATGTAAAGTTTTCTCAGCCATTCTTCATACCACGTGACAAATCGATCACTATGCTTGGAGCAATGATGTTTCTGTACCAGCAACATGAAAAACATTGTAAACAAGTTATCTATTTTTTACCTTTTAAAACTTCTAAATGGCAAATTTTACATTATGAAACATTTAAAGATAGCATTCTCTGATCTAAATTCTATACTGTGTTTTGTAATTTAGTTCTGCTACTATTTTAGGATGGTCAGTAAAGTTTACTATCTGGAATTTATGATGCAAAATACATACTAAAGAATACCAGGCAATTTACCAACTTCATTTTTTATTGAAATTTAATAAAAATATGTATCACATCTCCACAAAATTGACAAAAAATTCCTAAATAATTTTACATTAAAAATAATATAGTGATGCAGGAAAAGAGGTTGAAATAATTTCTATTAATAAATTTCATAGCACCTTATTTGCTTTTTAAAAAATTCAAACTGATTTGCATTTAATCTCATAGACACTGCATTTTGTAGCCCCATTACTAGTTTGGATGAATGAAAAATTAATTCTAACATTGTGGAAGGTTTAATTTATTGGATTTTAATATTAACATACAGTACCTGGTTTGTCTAAGTATCCCATGCAACTTGAATTCACTTAGATATCCTATGAGAGCTGCCAAACAACAAATAACTGGCACCGGTAGACGCAACACATGTTGTAACCCATTGTCCCCTGCAAAGAAGAAAACAAAGATGATGGAATAAAACAAAAATACAGAAAAAAGTTTCCTTTATATCTCAGCTATGGTACCCTGTACTCTGTACAAAACCAATGCTTTTTCTCCTAAGCAGACTGCACTTGTGAAGTTTTTGTTCAAAACAATAGCTCAAAAGTAAGTAATACACAGGCATTATCACACAAATTTGAAATATTTTTACATGTTAATTTTTCATATGTGTAAGTTAATGTCAAAAGAGAGAAAAGTATATTCTGCTCATGACAAAACTCTGATGTGGTCAATTCTGGCTAAACAGATCACAGGTTTTCATCCGAGGTGGTGACTCTTCTGGTCAGCAGTAGTCAGTCATGACTGGTACTTAGTCTTGTCAACTGTTCCTATTAAAATATCAGCTTTGTGCTTTAGCTAACAAGCCTACTATAATAATTTATGCAATGGAACCATCCATTTCAAGACAGAAATCACTTTCCTTTTCGAGTTAAAACTTTGCTTAGGTGTGCAATATCCATTGATGACAAAAACTATCACTGAGAGAATATCAATTATGTTTCTTTCAAGTCATTTCAAATTGACACAGTCATGTAACATCATCCCTGTGATAGCTCTGTTTGATCAAGGCTTTATGTCCAATCTTAATAATAGTCATAGATTCACCCTACGATTTTGGGCTTTTTGACTGCAGTAAAAACTTCTCCATATAAGTTTGTAGCTTGATCAGTTTTTAGCACTTGTCCCAATAATGTGTTAGCTGTTTACAGAGAGTCACACTCACAATGGAACACACAAGTGTTCAATAAGAGCAGGGTTCGGCAAACTAGGGGTCTCGACCCTTTTGAGGGTCACAAAAATATTTCAGAGGGTCGCGTAAAGGATTCGGGAGCAAAAAAATAATTGCCAACCTCTCATCAACTCATCAATGTGAGGGCCACCAAAATTCCTGAGTAGAAAGTTTGGGCCACCAAGCAAAAAAGTTTGGAGACCCCTGAATAAGAGCATGCCTAGAGCTAGAGTAAATCCACGCCCACTACACCTTTGTAGGTATGTACCTGAGATATACCTTGAGGTGACTCTAAGCCTGTGTCTCCCTGAAGCTACCATCCATTTGTCAGTGCTGTAGGGAGACCGGTCTCAAGACCGGAACTGTCGGTCTGGTCTCAAAGACCAGTCTCAAGTCCCTATGCAAACAGTGTGTAAAGCCTGTTGAGAGGCTGGTCTTGGTCTCGGACCCTCCAGTCTCGACTACAGCACTGCCATTTGTACTACAACAGCATCCTCACAGCAATGAGCAGAAAACACTTTTTCTGCTTGGTAGGCTATGTGCTACTTGACTGTTTTTATACAGAGGTGAGTATACCCCCTCCTCTTAACAGCTTACTAAAATACATATAACATCATCATCCAGTGGTTGAGAACTAATGGAAACTTTGGAACAACTGTCCAATCATGTATTATTGTCTCAGTGTGGCACTGTCCCTGCAATTTCAGCAAGATCTGCTTTAATTGTAGAAGAAGAAGGCTATCTGACAGACAGACATTCTCTCTCCTGAAGTATCACTTCCGACAAATAAGCTCACGAAATATAATCAAATAGCTAAAGGTGTCACTGGACAGCTTAGTTCAGATTGCAAAAAAGCTCCACTCTCTTAAAATTATCTACATACAGTACTCTAGTGAACATGGAGTCTGCACTAAAAAGTTTCCAGACACAATTACTCTTTGTCACGCCAATGAGAGTTTTAAATCCAATTCTCTCAAAATAATCAAGCTACAGTACTACACTCTGAATAATTTTAAGTAAGTGCTAACAGATTAATAGCGACATTCTTCTTTCTGACAAAATCTACAAATTTTGAATTTACTGATGTTAAGCCCACAACACACTGTACAACTCTGCATGGTGCAACTTAGTTGTTGTGACTTGGTGTTGAAGTATCTTTACAATTTCAAGTCATACAAAAAACCCTACACACAGTGTGACTGATTAACCCATGTTGACAAGGCTGCACTAAGGTATTTGACTTGATAACCATCCTATGGCTTCATGAACAATCTCTTACTTAAAACTGTACTTCTCCAGTTGAAACCAAACATGTTCAGTTTTTCCGGCTCTGGCCATGCACCCCTGAAACAAGCTTACATACTGCTGAGTGAGCTGCAAACACCCACACTACAATATTTTGAATGATGCCACTGCCAAGTTGAGAGGAAATGAGCAAAGTCATGTAGCGTGCCACAGGGCTTTAGCATAAAAATACGAAAAAACAAGAATACAAAAATGCACTGTTTCAAGGAAATCATTTGTCATTAAAACAAGTCCCAGCTTTTACACTAAAAATGGCTCCTACACTGCACAAGGTTTAATAACGAATTTGACTTCTATGACCTCAGACGACCTTAAAACACCACTGACAACGATAGGGTCCATCTCCTTCAAGTAACATAACTATCTATACCCTAAGTATGAATTAATCATCCATGACTCCTAACTAAAACTATTGTGAAGACAAGGTTTTACACATACCTGACCTCTGCGGACCTACCATACCAAGTATGAAAACTTTCAGAGTAACCCTTCTTGAGATATTATGCAAACAAGCTACAGTGTCACAAACACATACATACACATGCATGCACCCACATACACAAAGACACACATGTACATACATGCACACACACAGACCATCATGATTGCATAGGTTTCACTTACCATCCAAACCAATAATTTGTTTCATAAGTGTTTATAGAAGTATTACCAGTTGATCCTTGCCCACTTGGACAATCAGAAAAGAATGAGGTCACTTCTTCAAAAGCCCTTGTTTTTTCAAAACAATCATTTCCAAATCTTTCTATACGTATTGTATCCTGATTGTTCACCCTACAAGTAGAAAAAAGAAGGATAAATAATTAACTAGATTGTCCACCCTCTGAACACAGAAGAAGCCATTAACTTACACATGATTCACAAAAATTAGAAATATTTAACAAAATCTCTCCAGATTTTTGAGGTTTTAACTATATCTTTCATAGCAATGAATACAGAAAAAACAACCTGTCAACATGATTTTGATGTATCCGGCAGAATGAAAGATACTGTAACAGCATAATAACTACAAATTCAAAACAATGCCAACTAATAAGGGTCCCCTCCCCCCCCTTTCCCTTCTTACTGCCTCTTTACCTCTCACATGCCTAAGAGATGGGTACTACTGCCTTCTCGGGAACCACTAATCAGGTTTATGTAAATTACCCTTCACACTATAATTCCAGTTTTTTCTTTGCATGGTAGTTGTCTGAGAGAAAGAGCATTTTCATGTTAAACTGCATTTTTTACATTAATACTGTATGTTTGGTACTGTTTCATTGAAGAGTGTTTTTTTTGAAGAAGGAATACCTTCTAGTACCCACAAATCATATATCACTATATGATGTTCTTTGAGGTTAAAAGCATATGACAGTTTTTGTGGACAACCATCACCAGGTTATACCTAAAATGTCAAAATCAAGGCAGAAAAAAAAACTGCAAGCAAGGATGTTGTACCCTTTACCATTTTAAGGGTAAAGTGTAGTCTTGTTCAGGCCTGATTTTTAAGGAAATTTTCAGGTTGCCCCATCGGACAACCTGAAGCTAAATTTAGGTTGTCCGAAATAGTTTTTGGTTGTCCGAATGAAAGTGACGAACAAGATATGAACAATTCTATTTCCTGTCTCTGCCATAGAAAACAAACATTTACTTTAAATTCTGCATTTTCCCTAATTGCCTGAAGTTAACTTCTGGCAAAGTTGTTAGCACCACGAAGGTTGCACACTGTTAAAAGCTAACATTAAGTAACCCCAACTTACCCAAATTCAGAAGATGCTTCTTCATGTCAATAAAATGGTGATTGTAATGGAATGTCATCTCCCCCCCTCCCAAAAAAAAAAAAAAACAATTCACTCCCCATTTAACAGCTGGTGCAGAGACCAATGCACAAACTGCTGACCTGAAACTATGCAAATATCCTCCAAAATGCCAGACAGTAAAAACACTCCTTAAGCCTACTCCTCCTCCCCCCCCCCCCCAAAAAAAAATAGTCCCCCTTTTAAATTGTGATTACTATTGCTATATACATTGTAATTTATCTCCTGCCCCACTCTGGATTGTTACACCCCCCTCCTTCCCCAGAGGAGTGTCGCTATGGGTCTGACTCCTAATTGCGAAAAGGTTAAGAGGAGGTGAGAGTATGTTGCTTTGCCTCCCTCCAGCTGGAGAGGGTGCCATCCTACAGGTAGTGACTTTCAAAGACAGTAACTTCAGGCAACTAGGGGAAACAAAGTAAACGGGAAATTAAATGGACTACAACGCACCAAATTTATTACCAACTTGATGCTAAATTGAACCCTGATTAAAGGGCATATTACAATTACCCCAGATTGAATCAAAAGAACTGACTCCATGTATGCACACAATTTTCACTTATAACCTTTCTATAAAACCACACCCAAAAAACTCTTTTTAATAGTATGGTGAGCTGCACAATAAATGATAGTTTGATTTTACCTAATATATTCCATTCTATAAATTGAATATGCTATGGCAGGATACCAAAAGATACAATGACTCTGATGTAATGGAACCTTACAAATAAAATCTACTCGTCCATCGGACAAGTTCAAAGAGAGAAAGTGGTTGTCCGATGTAAGTTTTACCCGTCACGGACGATCGGACGAGTGCTAAATTTCAGCCCTGTTGTTTGAGTCTAACATGAAATACCTGTACTCAGCCAAAAGCTTGCAGGTGAGACAAAAACAGAAATGCCACACAAGTATCAGGATACAATATTAATGGACATTAACCCTTTCACCATGACAGAGGATCAATGCCCCCAGCCCCATATTGAAAGAATGATTGCAAGGTTTAGATGATATGCAATTTTGTATTAGAAGCTGTCTGAGTCTACAAAATAATGTAGCCAACTTATGGTAAGCTTTAACATAATTTTCTGTGTTACCTTTCCATATACTAGCGAGTTGAAGGCTGCCAGCATAGTGATAGTACTGGTTTTGCTACCATGCTGTGTGGGTTGCCATATCGTTTGTGTAAGCCCCTTTAGAGGGTCTGAATGCAAAACTATTTTCCAACATACCCTACCATACCCAAAGTAAGCACAGAGTAAATACAGATACTAATTATGGTAGATGTGGTTTGCAAAATGTTCCATAGGGTAGGAAGTAGTCCCCTGGGCTATAATGGTTGAGTAACACTTCTTTAAAACAATGTCAAACAGAGTGCAAGTTTTGGCAAGTTGCCAAAAAACTAAATGAGATTATAACCTTGACCTGATATTCACAGTAAAATCTCATCTCATACATCCAAACCAATAAGATCTAGGAAGACACTGTAAAATTTGGATGACAATAAAAATACAAAGAATAATGCAACTCATAACATTAGTTTCTGAAACAAAATCTTACAACTTCTGTCACCACATCAATTACCTGTCGCATATAATCCCTTTGAGCAGCTTTTCAGTATTCTCTGATATCTCTTTCGGGAGTAACATCTCCACAGGTTTAATGTGGTGAATCCTGGTTTCCAATTCCTGCCTAGTGCTGTTGTCATGGAAACAGTCATAAATGATGTCACCAGTGGAAGGTTGAACAGCCTGAAAGAAATCAGAAGCAAACACCTTGGAGATATGTAGAATTCTATATCTTGCATGGTTTTTACCATTTGCAAAGAAGGTCAAGTGAGGAAAAATTTGCGACTTTCATTACTTATGGACTGGCTTTTCAAACAAAAATGATGAATACTTATTACAGCAGACACAACTTTTCAAACAACTCTAAACAGAAGAGGTTTACTGGATTGCTTTATGGAGGGTAACTAATTTAAATAATTACTAATAAAGTGATTAATTATGGTAGGTCAAACCATTTTTCCCATTAAGTTGGCATTTGCAAACCTAACAATCACAACAGCCTTTGTTTTCTCTGGTGACCAGTCAATGAAAACACAGTCAGGAATTCCATCACATAATCGACGAAATAATATCCATTGTACAATAATAAATTGAGTAAACATGATAGCTCCACCAGTTGTAATTTTTATCTCATTGTTCTCACGTGGTCTGTTATTTTAAATACAAGGAAAAGCCTGTCTCAAAGAGTGTGCCAACTTTATGATGGATGTCAACTCAAGCATCCTTCCTCAAATCGGTTTACTCTTTTGACATTTCAATCTGTTATCACACACTTTTGTCACAAGAAATACAATTTTACAGGTCCACAATGCAACTGAGCAAATCACTGATTTCTTGGATGAAAGCACAGCAGCATGATTTGCAACACAGGTCAAAGGTCAAAAATACAAACAACCAAAACAGAGACAGGACATAGCAGAAACTGAAACTTTACCCTTCACTGGGCCATCAGACTAGTTCACTTTTGTGACATTTGTATGTACCAATAGTACCATCATGAACAATACAGATAGACTATCATTTCCTTGATCTTGCCATTCTGAATGAATTGCACGGCAGGTCAAGGGTCAAAAATACAAACAAAAGAAAAACACAGAAAGCAAAAAGCAGGAACTGAAACTGTCTGCTTGGTCGGTGGCCTGCATCCAACACCATCCTGTCTTTGTATATAGAAAGAATACTAGAGAGCAAGTCAAGGATTCTTTTTTTTCAGTTTCAGTATGTTTATTCTCATTCATGGTCCATTTCATTTGACTTCTACATTCAAATCTTTGGGCAGTAATTTTTATAGTTGAACAGAAAGTGTTCCTGCAAATAAGTCTGCACTTTAGGTTAAAGTGAAACTTTTACTTTCAGTGAGACAAAATGAATGTTGACAGGCACAATATTGTTCAAAGATATCAGTTGAACTTTCGAAGTCAGTGCATGACATTCAGGAATCAGGTCATACAGTATCTCTCAGATCTTGTTTAGGGAGATGTAACAGACTTATGCTACAAGTTACCCTCCAACCATGTACATACACCTCTGTATCAAACTGTTTACTAAACATACCATTATTTTCTGCACTGTATTTTCCTATCATATCTCCTATTGTTTACTGCTGCATATAACATGAGCACAAAGAATGAGCTTTAAAGTTGATAGGCAAACTTCAAAGCTCTGGCAGCTACTGTAGCTACAATTACTCCACAGATTTTGTGTCTCATTTTGTATGAGGTCAGTTTCGTTTTGAGCAAAGCAATTCAGGGGAACTTTATTTGCAAAATACAATGCAACACCACTCATTCTGTCCTCTGCCATTAAGTACAATACAATCACAGTCCAAATGGCAACATTCATACCCTTTCACAACACACACATATTCTCCAAACATATTGGAATGTACTGCAAAAGAGGAACTGTAACAGATCTCTTCTTTCATAAACTGGGAAAAATTCCATTTAATGTCCATAAATTCTACCAGTTTCCCCATATTAATTGCTTATGGAAATAATATTTATAAGAAGAATAAAAAAGTTGGTTCAAAATTGACTGCAGGTTTTTTCTTTTGAAAATGATAAGATACAAACACATACTATAATGATAAACAAAGAGCACCTATTAGATGCTTGCTACAAATGGCTGTTTTTAGAGTCTAACACTGTATCTAACCTTACTAAAGCTTGTTCAACTTCAGAGTATTTGAACATCTGCGGTATTTTCACATGTGCCAAAATTTATGGTATCTACTTTAATTTGTAGTGATGCATCAATCCTTAAAGGTTTCTATGAACTTTATAGCTATTTTCTGAGGATATCATAGGCAAACCTCTTCACGAGTTTACATATGTGCAATCCTTAAAATCTCTCTGAAATATGTAACTATCTAGTTCCACCAATGAAAATTAAAGTATTATGTAACTTTCGTAACACACACCTGACTCTTCTAACTGTGAAAAGTTCAGACCTCACAGCTTAAGAATAAAACTAACAGCTGATACTGATCCGTCCCTTGTCCTAAAGACTTACACTTATCACCATGGTAACTCTACTGTGTTTATTACCAGAGAAACTTTCACTTCACAATACAAACATATGTAAGCTACCTTGTTATATTTATTCTAGTCTGAACAGAGAAATCTAACTCCCAAATCTCATATGTATACATGCATTTTTATATCTCAATGAACCAACTGCAAAATGATACTCGGAGGAATGGAAGGGTACATCCACCAGTATAAAGTAGACCAATCATTCATTTGTAGTAATAAGTCACAACCTACTGGGAGTTTACCTGAAGAGCAAGTCTTGCAGAAAGTTCACAAGAGTACAGCTTTACTGAAGGCACAACTGTAAGTTCAAACTTGCAACAAACAACCTTGATTGACTAAAACACTAAAAGATTTTACATGGAATGTTATATGAAGCTAGGACCATACAGATTTATACATATCTTAACAATTGAAAAGGTTCTGACACTTAATGCTAATTAATGAAAAGTTTTCCATAAATAATCAAAATTTATAGAAACCTTACCAGTACATTGACAATCTATTCTCATACTACTGTACAATGAGTAAAGTTAGATGAGATTTAACAACACACCAACATGGATGTGTTATATAGTGTCAGCTAGATAAAAAGGTAAAATTCAGATATAGTTCAAGTTCAAGTTTGGTTTCAAATACGGTTCAAGTCCTTCAAGTCCTTCCCTTTAGTCGCCTCTTACCGTGGGTGTATTCTACAACCCCCAGCCCACAGGGGGCTGTACAATGAGTAAAGGATTCATTTGGAATATATAAAATTTTCAAATTTTGCCCTACAAAGGCATTTCCTCATAAATAATCATAAAACAGGACTTCTGCACTATAGACAAAATCCCAAAAGCCAATTTCTCTGGGGAAAGTTCTACTGAAAGGAGCACATGCTCAGCTTACGAATTAACACCTGCATTTTAGGGGAGATGGCATTGCCCCAAACTGGCCACCCATCTTCAAGGGCAAACTGAATAAACCCTGGGTATTTGCATGGACTCAAACTAAGCATCTGTGGCCAGAACCATCATTTAGAATACTTTTGACAGGAGGGGATCAATACCCCAGAATAGTTACCCCCTTCACTTTGGTATACACACCAATTGTATTTACTGTACATACCACAATGCCAATCTCTGTAGTAGCTGTGTGAGATGGTTTTATAACCTTTTCCTTTCCTTTAGGTTTGTCAAATTCACAGACACAGAGGAGAAAATTATCCTTGTCACTAGCTTTATCATCATATACATCCTCTGTCCCTGCACTCTGAAGATGTATGAAAAGAAAGTTAAGGAAAAAAGACATTGAACAATCACCAATCTCATTTCTTAAAATTGCAAACAAAATTAAAATGGCATTTTACATTATATATTCACAAATGAATCCTCCAAAATGCTTCTCTAACAACTTATGAACCAAAGGCTTAATAAAGAGATTTTCAAGAGGTCTATTACAGTGGTAAATTGCCCTTGAGACATGTTGTAATCTTTTCATGAAAGTTGGCAACTTCTTACAAACTGACAAAAGCTACACAAAATGTGATACTTTAGGGAGCTCTTCGGTCAAATACAGCTGGTAAAACTAATTTTGACACATCAAACTTTAAAACATCCCTCCATACACAAAAATGAAATACCAGCTCTGATGATAAAAAAAAAAACCTTTCACTAAAATGTACATCACACGTAGTTGTTGTATAAATAAACTTATCCTGTGCAAGATAAAAAACACCTAAAAACAAAAAGTGCCATTGAATGATCAGCAGTCACAATGTGTCTGTGAGCATTTATACTTAAAACTTGATTTCAATTACACCAACGTCCTCAATCTTGAGGATGTGATCTGATCTTACACACAAGAAAAAGATTGAAGGCTAGTGTGAAAGCAATGTAACCAATAAGTTAACAAGTAACTCACTGGAACATCAATTCCCTAACCAGACTTTTGAAGTTGCTTGCAACTAGATTTGTAAGTGAGGACCCATAACTGCCCTATGAAGGCTCTATCTGACCTTTAAGATACTTTATACTATGTCCTCCTTTAAATTAAAGCTCAGTCACAGAGGTTTGAGAAGTTAGGTCAGTTAAGGAAAGATGTTGTACAATGGGCTGGCCATTTCCACAGTACAGTAGCTAATTTAAGCCAACCATGAACAGCATTTTAAAGTTAATACTCTTTTTATAAACAATAATTAAAACCCAATCACATATTCAACTGCTCATACAGTATAATAGATCAGAAAATATGAGATCAATAAATCACATGCAGGAGGTAAACTTCACTTTTTTCAGCTTATTCATCAATTTTATTCCACCCTTTCTTTACCAGCCATCACACTATCTTCTTTTTTTTTCTCCCCCTCCCCCCCCCCCCCTTTTTCCTTTTTTTCTTCTGAGCAAGTAAGAATGGGCATCAGCTGATCATCATGCTCTGACTTAAAGAGCACTTGCATTACCCCAAATATTTAGGAAATCCAAGTTTCTAAAGCTACAATCAGTTTTTACAGCACTTTGATTGACATAAATTCAGACTAAATCCTTTAAATATAACCAGTTTTGATTGGTCAATGGTTAGCATAGATCACACACAGTAGTTTCCTCAGCAGCAAATAGCCTTATTTAACTACCGACTTTTGTCTGGGAAATCCTGAAGGATAGTAATTTTCTTTAAATTGTAGGAGGGGTTACAACTTAACCTGGGATAATTTCCACTGTCTGGGTCAGGACATTGGGCCTTTAAATAACATGACTATGATCAACAAATTCTTCTCAATAAACCATTTACAGTTTTGAAGGTCTCCAATACACCAATCTTTCCAATCTATTAAACCAACGCTATTTTAAGATCACCTGTTTGAAGTCAATGTAACATTCCCCATCCTTTACTGTAAAGCAGGAAATTAAAACTGAATTGAAAAAAGCTATTCTGAAACCTTTTTGCTCAATTAGACACAATAAAAATCCCTGCCTTGAACATACGGAAATGAGACTTACAGGTAGTCTGCCACAAAGTTTTGCTCAAGTGAAACGATGAAGGCTTTTCTTATCAAATAGCTTTGGTGTCCTTTTTGGATAAAACTAAGATAAATATCAGAATAATAATTTCAAAGGATATCTTCTCCAATCATTGTAGACTTGGTATACAAGGCAGTAAGTTTCCGTTCAAATGGAGCAGATCGATTGGAGCCTGCTGCCTTTATTGCTGCTGTTTCTGTCTGCCTGACCACACCCACTTTGTAGCCCTTGGCTACTAACCGGTGTGCATGCACGAACAGTCTATGAGTTGGTATGCTTGCTACAAAGAAATTATGGTCTGGGTAGGCACAAATATTCAGTTCCTTGGCTGCTATCTGCAAAAAGTGAAAAGAAAAATAAATCTGACTTGACCATGAAACAGAGATATCCCAACAAACAAGACATGATGATATAGGTTTGTAACTATTTTGCCTTTATAATTTACTCTGAAACTGTAACATTTGATTCTTCTTCCATAGTAATCCACAGTGTTTGTTGTCAAGGGGCAGAGTGTTTGTTTGATTGCCCAGGGTGTTTCTTTCAAGAAGCAGGGTGTTTGTTTGAAGGGGCAAGGTATCTTTTAAAAGGGCAGGATTATTGTTTCAAGGGGCAGGGTGTTTGTTTGAAGAGGTGGGTGTTTGTTTCAAGGGGCAAGGTGTTTGTTTGGAGGGGCAGAGTGTTGTCTGGATGGGAAGAATGTTCATTTGAAGGGGCAGAGTGTTTGTCTGAAGGAGCATAGTGTTTGTATGGACCGGCAAGGAGTTTTTTTAAGGAAAGGGGAAGAGTGCATTAGAGAAGGGGCAGAAGCATTTTTATGAGACCACCACAGGGGTTCGATTATAAAAGTGTGCTTTTGTAAATAATTAGGGGCATAATCACAACTTTGGAGGATTACCCTGGAATGCCACCACACCCAGCATGGCAATAGGCCTACAAGTAAGTTAGTTGTTGATATCAAACAAAACTGTTAGTGTACCTACCTCTGCATCTTTATCAAAGAATCTGAATCTGTAACCACACTCTACAAACAATATGACATCAGGATGCTGCTCCTTAATGGCCATCACCTGCTTCTCTAAAGGAGTCAAGGTGGGTATCTCCTTTACATCTGTCAACTTTGTTTTTTCATGTCCTTTCAGCTCAGTGGTTTTTACTTTACCATTTTTCCAGCCATCCCTGCTCACTGGTGATTTGTGACAGCTCTTACTTCCTGTTTTATTATTTTGAGGACGTTTGGAAGATACTTTACTGCCCTTAGTTACTTTAGGGTGTGGCTTTGTAGTTTCTTCTAGTTGTGAGGACTTTATCTGTGGTAGGTTATCTGTCTGTTCTGTACATGTCTCCCTCACTCTGAGATCATCTGGAGTAACAGCAGCAGAGAACTGGCTAAGAGCTGACATTGTTGAAGTTGCCAACTTTGGAGGGGTTTTTGTCACCTCTGTAGAAAAAGCATATCACTGAAATTTAGTCAAAGTCTGGATTAAGGGACAAAACAATCAGGTTGGCATCGCAAATTGCAATCCAAGACATTCCAGTTGTGAAGCAATTCCAATTCAGCTTGGCAAATATTGTGAACCAATATTTTTCAGGCTATAACTATTCTGAAAAGCACAGTACGTAATAATTGCCATACTGTTCAAAGCCAAAGCATTTGTATTACAAATAATCAAAATAATATGGCTCACTTGAAATACAAATTATGTTGATTCAATAGTTGCAAATCAAGATAGGGCAACTGCTAATTAATTCAAAAATTGATTAGCAATTAGTGCATATCAATTCTCTTGCACTATTTCATTGCCTACAGTAGCCTATTTGGAGACTACAACCTTCCACATGGTAGTGTTACTAGAATTCATCCACTGTTACACCAAACACAGGCACAAGCCACAACCAATTCCTTTTTCAAAATTTGGCACATGAGTCATCATTAACATTTATACAGTAATTGTACAAAGTGTCATTCTTGTGTAGCACTTCCTACTGTACAGTGGAAGACTTTTTCAGGGTCCACACAGATCCTGGAATTCCTGGAAAGTCAGGGAAAACTAAAATATGAATTTCCAGGCCTGAAATGAACAATTTTTCAAAGGTCCTTGAAAATACAGGGAATTTTAAGATGGCACATATTTTGTTTTGGTTTTCTCAAAATGGAAAACACACAAATTAAAAAAAAAAAAAATCTGTTTTCATGTGCTTACAGTATTTCCCAGGGATCAAGGCCACTATAAGGCCACATTTTTATGACAGACAAAGAGGCATTCTCAAAATTACTCTTCCAGACAATTTTTAAAAATTTAGTGCTTAAATAGGTACAACCAATAATGTTTTGTGAAGGACACTCTTAATTAACTGTTGTTAATGAAAGCAAAAGTCTAAAAACTTCGTCATCCCTAGAACTGTCCTGTGCTACATGTAGTTTACCTGGCCTTACAGTGGCCAAGATCCTTTTGTTGTTCTTTTATGGGCGTATGAATTTCACTCAGAATCCAATGTTTACTGCCTCTGGTATATGGGTTACTTTATCAACAGAAACGACTTAATTCACAAGAACAAGCTACTGTACAGCAGTTATATCTTCCTGATCAAACTTGTGGCGCATGTGCAGTATGATCGTACATATACAGGCTCGAAATAAAAGACAGCACTAACAGGAGCTGGCTAATGTATCCTCCCCTGATGGTCAAGGTGTCACTTAAAATTAGCCTTCACCGGCGGTCAAACCTGTCGCGGTGGCCTGTTATGTATAAGTATTGGTGCAGTTCTCAAATAAACAATGGAAATTATTATTTTGCTGATTTGCCAGTTTGATAACTCATCAGTTTATAAGTTTATATGAAAACTTGCTGTTCAGAAAATCAAAAAGATTCCAAGTACCATATGTGCTCTTTACAGAATTTTAAACAATCGGGAGACTGGGGCACATACTGTATTATATAATACATGTTACACACTGTGAAAGATTTTGTGCAAGTGTGTCATTCATGAGTACGTATGAGTAGTAGCATATATTCAGTATGGACCCTAGCATGACCACTCAAACATGAAACTCCTTGTCACTTACTGTATGAAAAAACCTAAGGATCTTTGTCAAAACACTATCAATTTTGAATGGATTGATAAATTATAAAAACCATAAATCTTCTATCAGTGTGAATTTTTGGAATCTAGGAAATGCATACTGTACTCAAAATTCTGACTTCAAAAAGGGAGCAATTTTGACCCAAATGTCATTGATCTGTAAGCTACATCTCTGTTCAAACAGTTTGCACTGTTGATTATGTTTCAATTACCCCAGCAGCACTGATCATCAGGAGAATAAAAAATAACATAACAGGTTAAGAACATCCTCAAAGCATGAACCTGACATCTACAAACAGCCTTAAATAACAATCCGAAATGTACTCATGACCTTCTTTTGAAGGTCTCTATCTAGCAGGCGAATTCTTTCAGGGAGGCACTGCACTTTTGCCATTGCCTAAAGTGTAACAACAAATATGACACTAAGGACCCAACCTACACATTCTCTGAAGTGTACCTAAAAATTCCTGAGAGAGGAGGAGGAGAATTCTACAAGTCAACCACTTTGCAGAAACAAAACTAAGCACTAAACTTGATATATCAAGCATGTTTATAGTGTTAAATGCTACACACTGTAAGTTATGGAATAGTATTATGTAAATTTACCAACAGTAAAATTCCCTCCTCCTCATCACACCCTTCACAACCTCATCGCTATCCTTCCTGCAACCCCTCCGACACTGTCAGAGCTCTGGGGTTGCTAGCTTCATTCCTAGTCGAGCAAATCCTTTTGCATCACCCTGGCTGGAAAGTGCATTTCCAGTGGCTAGCAACCTAGGAGGCATAACTGACAAAAGAATGTCTTGGTACAGTAGGCCAAGCACCAACTGAAAAAATCAACTGAATATTGCACTTCAGAGCCTAATGTCAATTTGTATTTGTGGTCCATGATCTGTTTAGTGTAGAACCTACAGTCATACAATATGAAGATTACAAAGTGCTTTACTCTTGAAGCCCACAATATCGTAAATACCAACAAACTTCGAGGGCTTCATGACTGGTACTGTAGGCTATCAAGGCAATGCAGTGAAGTTGAAAGTGGGTATTACAGATCTCTGGACCACAAGACTTTGGGTAGAGCCCTTCCTACTCCTAAGTAAGTGCCATTTAATCATTTCAACAAGGACAGAGAACAACAAGGACAAAGTACACACTTGTCTGTGGCCTGCAAGACTTTTGTGATGAAAAATCTAGCTTACTAGTAAAAATAAATTACAGCCCCAGCTTATATCATAACACACAATAAGACTGAATAAAAGGCAGTGTAAAAATTGATTATTTGTTAATTCATATTCTTAGCGTATACTTATCCATGGAAGGGGAGGAATCGCACTTACAGTAGACCTTGTGACTTAGATTCTGCTTTTTTTAATATTAGTAAAATTTTAATACTTAAAGTCGGAAAATCAGAACTTTCCAATTTTATGGGTTTTACAGCTACTGTCAAGCTCAGAAAACAGAACAGTTCAACTTTAAACGGAACAAATATGGACTCGGAAAAATAGAGATTTGTGTTCCTATTTGAACTTGGGAATTCTTGGTTCATTTTACTTTTTGACCCCTGGTGACCTCACAAGACCTTTGACCTTCACCAAAATCATATGGTTTCTCTACTGAATTTAAGGCATCACTATGTGAAGTATGAAAAGTATCTGTTTCCCAGCTAGAGATAACATGATGATAATATTTTCAGTTATGACCAAAAGTGATAGGGTTCTTCTGCTCAATATAATGGTCCACATGGTAAAAAATACAAAATATACTGTATCCATGCTACTTAACTTGAGGTATTGTGGTGACAATGTTTTCATTACACTCTGATCCCTGATGACCTTTGACTTCCACTAAAATGGTTGGGTTCTTCCGCTAAACATGGGGCATCCACTTACTAAACATGAAATGTATACATGCTTTCCACCTACAAATATTGTGTTAATAAAACAAGGTTTTCAGAGGTTGAATCCTGGTGACCTCAGATGACCTTTGACCTCCCAAAAACAATAGGTTCCTCCCTCCTAACATGGGGCATCCACATTACAAATATGAAATCTATCCAAGCTTCCCATCTTGAGATATCATGTTACAGTAACAAGGTTTTCAAAGTTTGACTCTGGGTGACCTCAAATGACCTATAACCTCTACAAAAAACAATAAACTTTTTCTTCTTCACATGGGGCATCCAAAACTTAAGTATGAATTCCATCCAACCTTCCTACCTTGCAGTACCATGTTAACAAGATGTTCTGAATCCCTTGTGACCCTACACAGCCTTTCACCTGCACCAAAAACAGTAGGATCCTTCTTCTCACCAAAGGGCATAAACAAGGTAAGTATGAAATGTACCCATGGATGCTTTGTGCCTTTAGATATCTCTTTAACAAGTTTTCAGTTTTTGACCCCTTGTGACCCCAGACGACCTTTGACCACCAGGCGCGGATCCAGGGGGGGCCTGGGGGGCCCGGGCCCCCCCCCCCACGCCACGAAAAAAAAACGAAAGGAGAAAAAAAAGAAGAAAAAGAAAAAAAAAGAAAAGGAGAAAGAAAAATTAAGAGCAAAAAATGAATAAAAGTGTCTAAGAACGTATTCAAAGTATATATTTCTGTAGGGGTTGGGTGGAGCTATCGCTGGATTATCTCTTTACATATCTTTCAAAGTGGTTGGCGACGAAAGAAGAGCTACAATGCTCGATTGACTTAAGATCTAAATAAGTAAACATCGTGACATATGTAGTATGGGCTCGGCTAGCTGCACTGAAATTTAGTAACAATTTTGTGTTAAAGAGTGAAATTTTTTGTAATCTAGAGGGATTGAGAGGCAAAGTTTTCGCCATACAGACCTTGCAGAATGAATACAGAAGACAAGCTGTCAGGTGACGTGCTATTGTGCACAGTGGCACCAGCTGTTGCAGGCAAAGTAGCGGCGTGCATACCCTATTCGATTTCGAAACTGTCTGAAAAGTTTTAAAATGAACTCAAAAGGCTTTTAAGCTACAGACAGTGGTGTCAGCACAGTGGGCAATGGGTGACATGTGTCCCCCTCCCCCATCGATTCTTGAAAATTTTTAAAATGGTCCCAAAAGTCGTTTAAGCTACAGATTTCTGTGGAGGGTGTAGGGTGAGATGTATTTTTGATGACTGGTTTATTTGTTCTAACCATTTTCTTTCATACACAAACTGTTCTCAAACGATCATAAGTTTTGGAAATTCTTGACAAATTCCAAATTTTCGCACGCTCCGCTAGCGTCAAGCCTTGTGTCAGAGTTGTCCTTATTATCAATAGCTTTCGGTAACTACTAAAGGGGGAACAAAGGAGCAAAAGTGCTTTTTAAGAATTCTCAGTCAGAAGATTCGTTTCTGAATAGCATAGGTTGGTGGGAAAGTGACAGTGTCCGATGCAGGGTTCTGAAATGCAGGTTTTATCATGGACTAATATTTTATCCAAAATTTCGGCGCGCTTCGCGCGCATACGACAGGGTTTACACCCGATTTTATATACCATTGACAATACTATGACGCAAGAAATTATTCCAAGGCAACATTTTTCTAAAAAGTACATCTCCTTCTCAGTAGGGCTCTCGTCATTATGGGATCTTTGACTAATCTAGTCTAGCACATGCTTTGAAAGATTGAAAGTACGTAATTGCCGTTGCTTATTTTCCAAACGTCTTACCGCGACGTTCAATAATGACGAAAATCTTTTCTGAAACGAATTTTGCCTGTCCACCATCCCTCTTGCTATACCTAAAAAGAAGGTGATATATCATATCTCCTCCTATATGGATGTCGGGTAGTGAGAATCCCGTTGGTCCCTCTTTTGTATACTGTAACTAATTTAGAGCCCCCGGGTGGTTCTATACTGTTCTCTGTCAACCTTGGATATCCTTTTAAAATGTAAAGAAAAAATTTTGTTATAGTCCAAGAATGTTTCCGTGGACTCCACGCAGGTATAATTGCGTGTACAATTTTCCCATGGGCGTGGATCATGGGGGACGGGGGGGGGGGCGTCCCCTCAATTTTTGGAAAAGGACACATCGTCAAAAATCCCCCTCACTTTTTCAAAAATGATGGAACAGACTGCAATTATGCCTAGGAAAACGAAATTTTTAGAAGAAAATTAACCTAAAAATCGTACACTTTTGTTGCACCAAATCGCATCTGAGGGCATTCAGTTCTAGAAAAATTTCCCTTAGACCCCTCCCCCATGCCGAAGATTACAAAACTAATTGCCTCCCCGTGACGCAAATTCTGACTACCACCAACTTCTTCTTCCGCGCCACCAGGACGGCGATTCACAAATGTGAAAAAGTCCCCCCCCCCCCCCTCCGCCCACACACACACTTTTGGAGATAGATCCACGCCATGATTTTTCCTGGGACTTAAGGAGGTTTGAAGACAATGTGTTAACCGTCTCTTACTCCCCTTTTTCACCCGACAGAAGTTAGAATTCACCAAATTGTGGACATTTTCTAAACATACAATCACTTTAGAATGACCCAAAGATACCACCATTTTGCATATAGGCCCCCTAAAATTAACAAAAATTTCTCAAAGGGGAGGGTAAACCCCTTCCTGGGATTGCACTCTCATGTACTAATAAGAAAATGCTCTCCCACTCTTGTATATAGCGTATACAAAATCCCACTGCCTAAAAAGGCACGGTTTAGCAGTTATCTGCGGTTCCCCCAATCACCAACTCCCGCCGACACCATCGGTCATAGATTTCTGAAGGGTATACCCTTCAGAAGTCCATAAAGAAGGTGATATATCATCTCTCCTCCCATATGGATGTCAGGTTGTGAGAGTCCTGTTGGTCCCCCTTTTCAGTGTACAATTAATGCAGAGCTCCCGGGAGGCTCTACACCGAAAATTTCCAGCGCGCTTCGCGCGCAATTGTTTACGCTCACGGAGAGAGGTACGTTTTTATTGAGTGATGGATTTATTTTTATCACTTTTTACCAAAAATCATTTGAAATCTTTCACGATTTTTGCAACGTCTTCTCAATATTTCTTGATTTTTGCTTGATCTGCCCACTGTTAGCCTTGAATTGCTCCTTTTACTATCAATAAGTTTCCAAACGTATTCGCATTACTCATCGGGGTTCTACCATAAGCCAATTATTCGTGTGCGTAAACGTGATTTCAGAGTCAGCATTGTAAGGATTTAAAACAACTGATATTCATTTTTTCACCCCCCTCTTCTTATGGGAACTGAAAACTTAGTATAGAACCCACCTTCTAATTGATAGACACACATGAAGGGAATTGACACCGTTAGTCATAGCAGTGGTTTTAAATGTAAACTCAAATTTTCGGCGCGCTTCGCGCGCAATTGTTTCATCTGACGTCCTATACCCGAATACTGTATAACGAAAATAAAACACTCATTATGGCAAAAATCATTTGAAGTTACCTACACGGGCTCATAATGTTGGCGTGTAAGTTTTAAGATAACTTAGATTCTCCGGAACTTCTGCAGGTACATATAGTAACTTACACTGAGCCATACACATCAAATTCCATGCAACATGAAAAGGTATAAAATCTCACTGACATAAGAACTGGAGCCGATTTTTGTGCTCTTAAAATGCAATACTGCGAGAGCTTCTGGGGGCTTCGCCCCCTGGACCCCCACCGGGGCTCGGCCCCTGGACCCCGCCAGGGGCCCTAACGTGGGCCCCTGGACCCCACGCGTAGGGACTCGCGCTTCGCGCTCGTGGTGCACCTTCAGTGCACATGAGGTTTTCCATCTTGGGCCCCCCCCCCCCTTGATATTTCTGGATCCGCGCCTGTTGACCACCACCAAAAAGAGACTTTTTTCTCCCACCATGTGGCATCCACAATAACACATACTGCAGTACATATGAAATGAGTCTCTGCTTCCAATCATGCGATATCGTGTTAAGGTTTTTTGAAGGCCCCACTGAACTTTGACCTCCACCACAAATGTCAAGCTTCTTCCTCTTAATATAAGGCATCTATGTACCAAGTATGAGAACTGTCAGAGATTCAATTCTTGAAATACCCTATCAACAAGCCAAATGTCACAAACACACACATATAAATACACACGCACATACACACACACATACGCACACAAGCCGTCATGAATGCGTACTGTAAGTTTCCCTTATCATCGTAACCAAAAGGATGGATACTCACTGGGGGGTGTATGTGTCTCCCCTCTCTGTGGGGAGGGTGATCTCTTTACCTTCTTGCTAGGGTTATCCTCTTTACTGGCACTGTCACATGACCTGGGTGACCCGGATCGTTTCCTTGTCTGTGTTTTAACAGAGCCTTTCTGTAGATCAAAAACAGAGGAAAAGTTAAAACTGCCTATTGTTTGATAGCCTGCATAGTGGCTCTCTCTGTCTTCGACACAGCTGCTGCTGGTGTTTTCATACAGTATCTACTGTAGGGATGATATGGATTAAAAATTTTGTCCCATATGCAAGCAGTCTGTTTGTTAGAGTTTCAGGGCTACGGCATAAGCCCACAGAAATTTGCCCATTTGATATTTTGTTTTTGGTGTTTGCTTCTCTAAAACATGAGATCCACATGAATACCAAGATAAAAATAAGATGAATAAAATCAAACATGATTGTCTTCCAGCGCTCACCAAACAATTTATAATGATACTGGTCATTCTCAGTCCAAAAGAACAAGAACATACACAGTTTTACATTCAAGATCTTCAGAAAACTTTTATATCAGACAAAATCATTAAAATGTTATTATTTGAGATTTGCAATGGATGGACTATACTGAGGTATAAATTGCTATGATTGTATCACTCTCCAAACTTACAAATTTATAAATTGGTGCCAGGTCTGGAATCTGCTACAGTACCAATCTTTTTACTACTCTGATGAAAGTGCATTGTTTGAAGGATAAGAAGGGGGATACATGTACAGATCACTTAAAGGTTGCAAAAGTAATTACCTCAACTGTATTTTGGAATATCAGTTTATCTTTCACATCTTCTCCTATTTTCCTTATACGTATCTTCCACAATGTTTCAGAACGTAAATGCTGCACATACAGGCCATTTAAACCTTCATAACTCCAGTATATTGAACCTCCATACAATGGTATAACAGTGCCACACTACATTTGACCTGTTGTCTTGACCATATGTATTATGACTACTCTCCTGCTTCTTCATTAAACTGTTTATGTGTTTTTTCTCTCTCAATACATATTTTTAAGTGTTAGTACTTATAGCTGCATTTATTTATTATCATTTTCTTTTTGATGTCTTTTATTCTGTAGTATTCATGTACAGTATTTCAGATTCGATAAAATTAGAATGAATATAAAATAAAACAAAAACTAACCCTGAGACCTGTCCATGAACTCTGATACTCATTCCTTATTACACATGAATTCTCCTTAATTGCATAGATATACTAACATCTGTCAAAATCAAAGTACAGTGGATGATATTATCCCCAAGGGTCCCACCCCTTGTCTTTCCTGACTTTTCTGCTGACTCCGGGTACTGTAAGGATGGGTGACATAAAACCATGGAGTAACATTTTGCAAATTTAACAGTTCAGTTACAAGAACATTGCCACATGGATAAACAGAACCACAAGCATCTACTGTACATAACTATGGGGTGTATCTTTCTTCAAAATGGGATGACTGCACTTTCCCTTCAAAATTTTCACAGGTCTGTATTTTAATAGTGACACTGTTGGTAGGGCTTCAGGTTCAGGTCAGCAGTCATACAAAAGCCAGCAGTTTTTGCAAACAGCTTCAAAGAATAAATACAGACTTGACATAACAGTACTGTGGACATTTCTCAAACACCCAATGTATTGCACATACCAAAACACAATGCCATAAAACATGCTGACAATATTCTCAACGTTTCATTTTTCCTCATAAAAATATTTTATATCTTCCTATGACCATATCATAAAAATTTAACAACTTTAAATATATGAAATAATGTACAGCTTATTCAACTTTCCATATAAAAAACAATGTCCAAAAAACATGAAATTTTGTGTACTCAGGGCCAATTTTACTTCAACAGAAGAAAAAAACCATTGTCTGTAAAGTAAAAAACTTCCACAACTTTTTGATTTTGCAATATGAAAAAATCATAACTCCTCATTTAAGGTAATACAACTTTCTATGACTGTGAAAACCAAACCTTGAAAGTACTGTACATGTACTATCATGCTAAAAATACTGTACAAAACCTTTACAAAGCATAAAGAAAACACTTCAAAATCATATCTCCTTCTTGGAAGTGCTCCCAGTTTTAAATATTAATTTTAAACAAATATAAATGGATAAAAATACTGTAACAGTGTATTCTAGAGAAGACCATGTAGGTTCCTTTTGCTGGGATGTTTTTTTTTCTTCTTCTTCTTTGGTGATGATATGCCTAATTGATGTTTCAGGTTCACTTATTCATAATAAAGATACATACAAGCAAAAAGAGAGTGTGCAAAACAGATTTGACTATAAATTGTGATAAAGTCACAGTCAACAATGTTGTATTAACTAACCAGTTTCAAGGCTAACAACCAGCTACTGATCACTTCATGATCTGATCTACTGAACAGTTCTTCATTTTATGCTTTACATACTTTCCTGTTATTACATTAATACTACAGTAAAGCTACTTCTACACTTTTACAAGCCAGTGAGCCACAACTGGAAAAAAGGCTGTGGTCGTCTCGACTTGAACCAATTGGTTGGAAACTGGGACGTTAAACCTCATCTAATCTAACCTAATCTACACTTTTACCTCATGACAACAGTAAAGCTACAATCCTCGACAAAAGTACATGGGACACCCCGCTCCCCGAATCAATGTTGAAGTCTCAGAACACGTTCGTCTGCTGCAACATTGAACAGGGGGGCGGGGATGAAGACAAGGGGATGACGACCTCATGCTTGCTTGTTTTGCTTGTTTTGTCCCATCATTTTTGTCGAGGATTGTCCGAGGCCTGTACAAAGGTATAGGGAGTATTTCACGGCTAAAGTCAATGTATGATATTTCGTGAAAAAAATTGGTCTATTTTGACCAAAGTATGTCTCTGAATAAAAGTTTGAGGTTCACATTGAAAAGAAACCCTTGTCCCTGAAAACATGCTCACATGGGACCACATGGACCCACGTGGGCCACGTGGGCTCACATGCGATATATGTGTGCAACATAGGCTTTACATGGGTATGAACTGCATGGTTGGTTGGGAGGCGAGGTAGCTTACAGGGGGTGAAATATTTTTCGGATGGGGGGTGGTATAAAGAGTCAAATATTTACTGGTAAAAACTGCACTGAACATTCGCGGGACCGAACAGCGAGGAAGCCCTGCTTGTTTGCCTAGGTTTGTTAAAATTTATCAGTCGAACTTAGAGAATATCGTCGCTACTTTACTAGTTGTCATTGTATCAAAATAGCGCCACGGTTTACCATTGACCTCAGCACGGTTTACCGTTGACCTACACACTATTTCAATGTACGTGGATGGTCAACCGTGCAAATCCACAAAAAATTCCACTATATGTAAAGCATTTTATTGAAGAAAAATGGTTAACCGTTTCAAATCTGGGCAATTCTTAAGTACATTGTCATGTTTTCTAGATGAAATGATTCCACAGAATGTTAACTTTAATCAAATTGTAGTTTCAATGATTATTCAATGTTTATTTTCCCAAAAAATAGAAATCTTTGTGGTTGACCGTTTGGTATACCGTGAAATATATTACATTCGCCGCCCCCCCCCCACTCCCCTTCCCGACGTATCAAGAAAAATAAAATGTAAAAGCCTCTTTGGCTTCTTCCCAATACAATTTGTTACCATTCAATGTAAATAAAACACTGTCAAGCCAAAAATCCACCACCCCTACCCCTACCTCATATGAATCTGCTGTGTATAAGTACATTCCTTTCCCCGAACTCAGATCGGGAAAAATTCACGTAAAACTCTATGCTAAGTACTATATGGCTCCTTCTCATGACAATTTAATATTAACATGACATACTGACAAGCCAGGTTAATAGTCAGAAAATTGCAATTTTTAATCCTTTACCTTAACTTGACAAATAAAACGGCAACTTCCTCTTTTAAAAACACCGTAAAACCAAATTTGGTAATTCCTATACCTTTGTACAGGCTTCAGACAATCCTCGACAAAAGTACATGGGACACCCCGCTCCCCGAATCAATGTTGAAGTCTCAGAACACGTTCGTCTGCTGCAACATTGAACAGGGGGGCGGGGATGAAGACAAGGGGATGACGACCTCATGCTTGCTTGTTTTGCTTGTTTTGTCCCATCATTTTTGTCGAGGATTGTAGCTGCACACTTAACAAGTTTGTGTGATCTAATTCTACTTGACAGTTGTCACCTACTGTACTTTCTTACAGTTGGTGCAACTTTCATTCACACGATTGACAATGCACACTGCATGACTGACTAGCCCGTTTAGAAGATGATGCACAATTGTATGTGGCACTCCTCTTTCCTCTTTATGCACAATCGCTGGTACCTGATTGGTCAAATGGCTCCAACCTTACGACTTTTGCAACTCCAGTCAGGAAAAATGACCATGTTTATTTTCCCAACTGAGGGCAAAGCGATTTAAAACTGACACTAAAATTGCCAGTCACAGTCATAGAGCCAGTCTACTGACAAAGTAACAATCGAGTTGTTGCCCCTACCTCTTGTTCATGGTACTTTTCACCATGGGACTACAGTAGTTTGTGATGGTAGCACTCTAAAAATTAGTACAATAATGTAATAACCATTCAGCTCCCATTATATACCACAATTGAAAAAAAAGGCAAAACCTTTTGGCAGTTGGTTGTATCAAGAATCCTGCATATAAAGACTATACTAGAGGGCCTTTTAGGAACTAAGGTACTGTATGGATGTGAAAGAAACTGCAAACCAAGACAAGTATTCTCTAGGATGTACAGTTCTTTCTTAACAAGTTTCATCTGTGTTTGACAATTTGGAAGCAAATGGTTGTTGATGTTACACAGACTGCTACAGGAACATATACCTCAGCAGTACACTTGGGAGACTCCGATAGTTTAGGAGTTGGGTACCTGTTGTCCTAGTATTAGTCGCAACTCTGGCTGGAGTCACAACTTGTACAGTAAGATGATGTCATAACTGATGTAGGAATATATATATAGCTTTTTGATAATTGTTGATTACTCTCAATAGGTACAAAGACAACCCTTGGTATACAATATAGGCCTTTCAATGGATGTGGTACCCAACTGCTGATCTTGGAGAGTTGAACTGGTCCACTGAAGAGGAATCTCATGATTTGCACGTACCAAAAAACAACGTTAAAACAGGTTTGGTACAATACTACATTTAAACCTGCAAAACAACAAACATGCAAACTCCGACCTATGATTTTTGTTCATACTTTTAGCAATATTGAAAATTTTCCAGAAGTCGCAATTCCAGACAAAGTGGTATCCTTACTCGACTCCCAGGTAGGAGTCGCAACTTTGAAGCAGAGCTGGATGTCCCGACCAAGCCTACTCAGCAGCTGCAGACAATTGATTTCTTGCCTCCCTTTGAGTCTTACATTTCTGCCTTTTCAACAGCTGAGGTTCCAAATAGCCAATATTGGAGAATCATAGAGGCTGACTGAAAAAAAACTTGTGGTTAAATAAATAAAAACACCAAAAGAACCATTTCTGTTTATAGTGTACTTCTTTGAAACCTTCAAAATAACAAGTAACTGTCTAAAATCCACTGGCCATTAGTTTTATAAAACAAAAGGGCATACTTCCCTCAGTACAAAGTGGGAATCATTGTTGATAAATTCCATATAACCTCTATGATCATCCACCCTCCCAACCATCAAACCCACTGCATCTTGAAGAAATTAACTGGTCATTACTCTGAATTAGGCTACTATGAAAAAAAAACAGACTACACCCTTAAATGCCCTTTTATGATCTGCCTATAGTGCTTTTTCTATGCTACTTGTGTTAAATGCTTAAGATAAATTTCAAATTGTGATTGTGATTGATAGCTCAAGTTAAATGAGTTCTTCCAGTGCCCACAATTTTGTAAATTTATACCCAGAGCCTCACAGGCTTCTCCCTGGTCCCTACGGGAGACATTACTAAAATGGGGCCCTTAGGCAGACTCAGCCTCTGAGCCCTTGCCAAAGATGGTCTTATATATGGTCTTATTTTTTGAGCGTGACTTGTGCAACCAAATCAAATTGGACTTTGCGGCAGACAAATGAAAACGAATGCACCAAGGTCGAATTTACATCACCACATGTGAAACTGTTTTTTCCTATTGAAACTGTATTTTGAGAGAGCAGGCATATATAGAAAGTTAGTATTCGTTTTTGTTTTTGCACCTTTGTCTTGTCAATACTGACCAAAGTAAATGTGAAATCAACGTAAAGTCACCATTTTCTGGTACTTACATACTTGCAAATTGTATGAATACATCAAAATCACCAAAATCATATAAATCACGTGTCTGCCCCAAAATGTGCACAAAATGACTTTTATTGTTTTTCATTGGTTTTCTACACATCGACTGGGTGGCAATTCAAATTCAATTATGCTTTTGAATTTTAATAAGTATACATGTATACAAATACTCCAAGTTTAAAAAAGTTTTCTCGGCAAAACTTATCGAATTTAAATAAGGAATAAAAAATGGGGTTCATGTAACTTTAAGGAATGCTCACTTCATCACAATGGTGTAAAAATGTAGTCTGTAAGGCTCTTTGAGTGTTCTTATTCTTAGAGAAATGATTCCTCACATGGAACATAATGTTCATCATCATTAAACTAATTCCAAGACGAAGTCTTTTTTGGTATGAAGAGTGTCTTTATTTTCCTCATTTCTTTTATCTTTTGTTTTGCCAATATCATCCAAGTTAGGTTTCAAATTGACTAAAACTGACCTTTTTCTGACAGTGAATTATTTGGAAATATCATCCGCAGCAAAACCCTAAATGTCAAACTTTTGCCCCCAAAAATCCAAAAATGACCAAAACTTTGATTTTTGAAAGTGCCAGCCCCTAAATATTCATCATTACTATACATTTGATCTAACATGGCTGACTGCTTGTATTTAGAAATGCCCACATACAGTACCTTTCCTTCTGAAGGCCTTTTCTGCCAATGGCTGGCCATCTGATACTACTGTATAACACAGGGCTTGCGACAGAACTTCAGAACCTCCACTGAGGAATCACAGAAGGCATCAAGCCATGAAAGGAATAGGGATTACAACTTCATGGTAAGGCAGCTTCTGATTTACCATTTAATACTCTAAGAGTAGTTGAACTCTTCTCAACTGAGGCCACTTAAGACAAATGATGAAAAAGCCACCTTACTATGATTCAGCTGGGAATCTACTGTACAGTATGACCCAGCTGGAAATCTACAGTAGGACTCAGCTGGGAATTGAACCTAGAATTTCCTGATTGCAACTACTAATTACTCCACCCCTTCATCCATTTGGCCAGAGTACCATGCAGGTAATCTAAAGTAAACATTGATAATTAAATCTGTTTAACACTATGGAATTAAACTCAAAGAACTTTGTCACAAAACACTTAATATCCTAGGAAACATTTATATACAGTACAGTACAGTGAGTGGACAAACTAGGCTGAACAGCAAAAACATTACCAAACTGGCAATTTCTGTTCATTCATACAAAAAAGTTGTACAGTTCTGCAGGGGAAATTTTAACAGTGATCAGTTTTCAGTTTTCATAAATTTTAATGCTGAACCAGCAAAGAAAGGAAAGAATGTAGGGTTTTATATATACAAAAACTGCTACTAAACAGTTTGCATTAATTTGCAAAGCAACTCAACCAGCGTGGGCAGTAAATACATATGACATCACAAATCAGTCCATGCTGTGTGTATACATTACACCACTGTAGTATTACTGAATACACTTGCCAAAGAGTGTGCAATCCAAAGAAAACAAACAACGACATAAACACTTCCTGTTTGGTATATTTACATTCATAAAGGCAAAGACTTTTCTTTCTTTTGTTTATTAATGATGTACACAGTACCCCATATTTTAAGTGACATTAATTCGACCTTACAATCCAACTTAAAGGTAAAAAAGCACTGGACATATTGTATTCTTTCTTATCTTTGAATGTACAGTAGAAGAGGGTCTCCCATTAAAACACTGCTTCAAAGCTGTGGACTTTTGATGTTCCACTAGAATGACGAAGTCTTTCGACGTTGATCTTAAAATGTAGATGGTATGCCCAAGCACTGATCACCAAATCTGGCAGCAGCAGCAGCTAGATCTACGAATTCTCTTGACCGAACAACAGCTAACTTTGAGTTCTTTTCGCTCAGATGTTCGCATTTGGCTGCCAATACCACTTATTACTATAAAGATGAAGAAGTTTACACAACTTGCTTCTAGTATTGGAACCTTTCAAAACTTGATTAGAAATCCTGAACTACTGTAGAATGTCAATGCGCATATATATAAGACACACTGGCACTGCAACCACAAACCCATAGAGTGACTGGTTCACATACTGTAGAATTGAGGAAATTGGACCAGGAGAGACACATGTACAGTACTAGTACAGTAAATGTTATGATTTTCTTGTTGTATCAGGACTCCTGCATAATTTCCAACAAAATCTTCATCATTTTGCTTGAGTTGTAAAAGGAGGTTTTGATGAATTCATTCCATAAGACTTCAGATTTTTCATCTGCAGACAACCTGGACTGCTGTTTTGATCAACAAACCAAGCATGAAAAGTAACCTGAGATACCAAGTTTTGTGATTAAGACTTCAAATCACCTTGACCTCTGCAACAAACTTTTGTTGAAGAACAGTAGACTTCTACTTCACAAAAAACCCTTCTCCTTGAGATATTGCATTAAGGTTTTTGTGTTTGACCTTTAGTAACCTCACATGACCTTAAATTACCAAAATTACTGTAATAGGGTTCCTTTAACCAATATAGTGCATCTACCGTCTTGAGATACTGTATCCTATAGGCTAAACCAGGTAAGTTTCATTTACAGTATACACACTAGCACCCACAGCCACCATAACCACACACAACATAAAGAATGAATAGATTTCTCTTTTTGTGACAATAGGACTATTTTTCTAAACAAAAGAAATAAACCACCTTTCCAGTAAGTACAGTATCACAGGTTTCAGTTTCCTTCCCTACAGTATCATGTCTGCAAGATACAGTAAGAGCTAACAAACACCTCTGCATGCCTGCATAGGTTTCTCTTTACCTCCATTCCAAAAAGTATTCAATTTTATACATGCCCCAACCTTTCCACTACATAACAATATCTATAAAGTCTAATTTTAAAACTTGGATGGGCAGAAGATTATTCTCAACTGGAACTGTAATTTGCATTTATCCATTCTTTTCAAAAAATTCTAAATTCCCTCGGGTTACCATGAATGCATTGCCCAGTGCAAAATACAGCTCCACAAATTTTTGCATAATTTGCAAAGCAATAAAACCAGTTTCAAAAGTAAAATGCAATACAGTAATACAATCTAAGTACCTATAGCACCACTACTGTTGTATTTCAAAATGCATGACAAATTCCCTGAAGAAAATTCAGGAAAGTGCCCCTGCCTGACCTTACTAAGCCAAGGTAAATTATAAAATGAAGCAAACGATTGCCAAAACGTTAAAGGTCTGTAGACATGTACATAAATGTCACACCTACCGATTTGATATAAAAAGCATTGAAAACACTGAAAATAGCCACAATGTCCATCAAAATCTGTCAAATACTGACCATTTTTTAAGAGAATTACCGTTTTTGCAATATATCATGAATAAACATGAGCTACGTATGCAAATTTATATGTGGCGTGGAAAGAGGGACTCATAAGGTGTGTGTTATTTTATTCTTTGTTTGCTGAACCTTCATTCCAAGATAAAGAACAGTGGTTGTTATGGTGGCAAGCCCTAAGGTGTTTACTTTGGGAGTAGCTATTTATTACTTTGAAATGTCCATAATAAAAACCAAACTAGAAACTAGCTGGTATGTAATTAACAGATCATTTATGGATTAGAAATATAAATTCAGACACTGTGCAACACTCCACATCACAATTTCTTTCATAGCAAATGAGGAATCTACAAAATGGTCAAACTTTGAAGATTTATATCCTGAATATGGCAAAAGATATTCAAATGATTCTAATGGACTTTAATAAGGGGATCTTAATCTATCACTGTTGAGTAAAACACTGTTTTGATTATGTTTCTACAGACCTTCAAAGATGACCCTGTTTTATCGACATTAAATACTACACAATAAGCACAAATTTGCTACACTGTAAAAGTTGTGATGACAAAAATAATCTGCATTTTAATATTAGTACGGAAGTACTATCTCAAACACATTCTGATGTGTTCCATTGTGTAGGCGTTAATAACAAGTAAAGTACAGTGTACACTGTGTTATCATAATATACATGGAAATGACATCATTCATGAACATAAACAAGTCATGCTGCATTTCAGTCACGTACAAACCACAATGCACAAATGCATCAATTAAGGTTTCAATGAATTCATTTCAGTAGACTTTAGCTTCATCCAGAACTACAAAGGATTTGCAATGTTAAATTCAGGACCAATATGATGTGTTCCCCACCATACAGTACAGGTATATCTGAAATTTTTATGATATCTACCTCAAGATATGCTAACAAGATATTCAGACTTTGAGTTCTGGGGAACTGAGATGACCTTGAGATGACCTTCAGCAAAAACAAAAACATCAACAAGAGCATTTTGTAGTAAACATGTACTTAAATAAACATCACGTATAAAAGTTTTTTGAGTTTCCAAGCGCAAAATTTCTTTTTAAATGCAAATTCTTCATACACTGAAATTTAGTGACTTGAGATGACCTTTGACTTTTACCAAATACAGCAGGACACTTCTACTCAATATAAATTATATAACACATCTACAGTACATGCTGAATATGCTAGTAAGTATATAGGCGGTACTGTACATGCTCCCTTTCTCAAGATACGACCTCAGATGACCTTTAATCTCCATCCAAACCTGTGCAGTCAGGGATTCCGCCAGAAATGCAAAAAAGGGGGGGATTAATTGCTCCTAAACCCCTAGTCCAAATTGATGCTGTCCCTGGCTAAAGTTACAAGTGGGTTCAGGGGGACAAAAGCTTGCTTCAAGACCCCTATAAGGTGCATTTTGAAGGGTTTTAAAGGCCATTTACTTATGAAAGTTCAAACATTGCTGCAAAGGTGCCCTCTTCTTAAGTAAGAAACCAAGATATGGACCATTTTTTAAATTTTTATGGAAATGAAAAGGGGGGGATTTTACCCACCTTCTTCTGGAAAGGGGGGGACAAATCCCCCCTTTCCCCCCTTTGGCGGAAACCCTGGCAGTCCTTCTTCTTGATGTAATGCGTGTACATGCTACATGTGAAGAGTATCCAAGATTCCTACCTTGAAATATCATCTTCAAGGTTTGCAGAGTTTGACCTCCTACCTCTATGACACCAGATGACTTTAGACCTCCCATCCAAAGCTACAGTATGGAGTCCTTCCTCTTAGTTAGTTAGTTAGATGGGGTTTAATGTCCCAGTTTCCAAGTAATTGGTTCAAGTTGAGACGACCACAGCCTTTTTTCCAGTTGTGGCTCACTGGCTTGTTTTCCCTACTCCATTGCTTATGCTGAGCACCAAGCACATAGGCAGTAGGTTCCATTTTTTAAAGTCTTTGGTATGACCCGGGTTTGAACCCTAAACCTTCCTCTTGATATAATGTACACATGTAAATACTACATATGCAGAGTACCTATGCACTTCCCACCTAGAGATATTGTCTTAACAAGGTTTTCAAAGTTTGACCTCTGGTGACTTCAGATGATCTTTGACCTCTACCAAAAACAACAGGTTCCTTTCTCCAATGCATCTACATGCTATGTATGAAGACTATCCATCCTTCCAATCTGGATATACGGTGTTAACAAATTTTTCAGAGTTTGACCTCTGAGGTCCCAGATGACCATGACCTTTGACCAAAAATGTATGAAGTTTTTCCTCTTGATATAATGCATCTACATGCTACCAATGAGTATCTATACTTCCTACCTGGAGATATTGTGTTAACTACGTAGGTTTTCAGTGTTTGACCTCTGGTGACCTCAGATTACCTTTGACCTCCGAAAACAAAAGATTTCTTCCTCTTAATATGGGGCATCCACATATCAAGTATGAGAACTTTCAGAGTTTTTTCTGAAATATAGTTAACAAGCTGGGAGTCACGACCCCACACAATAGCTGTAAACACGCATCCGCACACAGACAGAACACACACAGAGACATACTGTACACACGCCATCACCAATGCACAGGTTTTTCTTTCATCGAAACCAATAATGCTTCACAAGAAATGAAAGCAAAAACATAAACTCAGTGAATGAAGGAATGATAGTGATAGTAGAGTCAGGTGCTTTCAAGACAGTAGTGGAATGATAACAAAGTGCATCCTTGTCGGACTTCATTTCAGAATCCACCATCAACTGTTAAAGATTTCTTTATTGAGAGAAATCTGGGACACAAAATGTTCACAGGAAGAAATTCACTCAAATGAGCTGAGGATGCAAAAATCAACCTCTCATGCCATTCACACATATGAACAAGTATGCACTTTGTATATTGTATGTATTTAAAAAGTAAAACAAACCTATGTGGTAGAAGGGAATGTTGTGACAATGACTAGATTTTATAAGGCAAACACATCACTTTCAGATGCTGACTACATACAGAGCTTCAATTTTGTCATAATTAACAGCTTTTTAAAATTACAAGTTTGTTCAATAATATCAATTTTATGAGAGGGTATATTCTCTTCCAAGGAAATGTGAAGGATGACCTATGATAATAGATGTAAACTGTTGTACAGTATACTGCAAAAAGATGAATATGGAAAGCAACAGAATGTAATCTACACCATTTTACAGGACCAGCTCAGGCTTTCCTTTTTAACCGAGCTTCAGAGATCTGTCCTCTTCAAATGCATTCCAGGTTTCTCCACTAGCTGTTTTGTACAGAATGTACTCAGACTGTACACAGTGTACTCAGAATGTACTGGATGTACTCTACACCCTTTCAGAGGACCAGCACAGGCTTTCTTTTTTAATCAAGCTTCAGAGATCTGTCCTCTTCAAATACATTCCAAACATACAGTAGCTCTAACATACTATGAGAATGGGGTCCTCAGACCATAAAGCTACTATGAATGGAATAAAAGCAGCTTATAACCCTCTCAGGTTATCATCAGTTCCGACATTCCAAAGCTCAACACCCTCATTTGCTGCTACAAAGTGCTATAATCAGGGATTACTAAAGGATAAGCATCAGATATACTGTAGGCAAGATCTTTCCCTACCATTTAAACCCTCACACAGCCTTACCGGTGTTTTGCATTATTTTTAAGTTAGAACTAAAGTGATCTTCAAGAGTGGACACTCGTGCGCACATAAGCCATTCATTTTTTACAACTTAGTAAGGATTGAGCTTCATGTTAGGTTCAGTTTTGCTATCAGGAAGGATCCAGAAAGGTGGGAAATTAAATTGTAAAAAGTTTCTTACTTTTCAAAGCCACAAAAATATTGTCAATGAGAAATTGGCAGTATAGTTGGGATAATGTAAATTTTTCTTGGGGGAACGTTTTGTAGCTTTTGCAGTAAATGTAGAAGTACTGCACATCTATTTCTACTGAAGGCACTGTGAATTAATCAACTGTGCATTGGCTTTTGCAAAACTTGTTTAAATTTTTTGATGCATAAACCAGGACAACTGTCATTCTTTTTAAATGAGCAAAGCTCTGTGCTCTTGATTGTCAGACCTACACGGTAGCCACATATAAACTGACTTTGAAGAAGGACACATACATTGTACTGTATGCATAGCCTTCTCATAATGAAGCAGTGTTATAGTAGCAATGCATTACAGTAGGAAACTTAAATGTAGGAAGTCTGGTAGGGTGTGGCAACCAAACACAGTGTAGGGCCACAGTGTTTTTGCTTAACACAAAATTTTGTTTTCAACTTTCACAATTCTGGGAAATTCTGTTTCAAGCAATTTCCAGATTTGATGAAACAATACTGTGTATGTTGCTCAAAGAAGTTACCTGGTTAGCTGTACATACAGTGTAGGCACTATAAAGCTGTTAAGCAGTATACATTGGTACATGGGGAAAAATGAAAAGAGAAGACCTACTGTGCTGTAGGTCTATGTACAATGCAAGTAGTCTATCCACAGAGGCATGTTCCATCAGGGAGTACTGTAGGTAAGTCCAGGAAAGGAATAACTGGGCCTTGAGCTCAGCATACCGAAGGCCTGATATTGTCTAGTGTTTGCATGGGTAATCTGTGTACCTGGGTACCCGCCCAATGATTCTGTTACCTGGTTCCAAATTTACTACCCGGTTCCGAAAAAAATGTTGCATGCGAAAAAATCATCCTGTATTTTCCATTTTCCCAGATGATTGAACCATTTATTTACTTTTTTTGTGGAAAAAAGCACCATGAAAAGAGATTTGAAGCACAGCTATACATTATTTCAGAGTTTTTCTAAAGAGTCTTTGTCATGCAGTGGCATTATTTCTCCCGACATCGCTTTAATTGGGATCCCAGTCCGTAATTTCTACAAAACTGATCTAGGTTAGGCATAAGTCCGAATTCCACAGTTGCCTGCGCTGCCTACATACATATTGAATAATACTCCGTATATAAACTGAGCTTGGGCCCATTCCCCAAATGTGCGAAACATATGTCGATGTATGTGAAAAGCATCACAAGGTCATCATTAATACGTAGTAGCTTGTTCATAAGATTCTGATCGGCCATTGGCCCATGAAAAAGGAAATAGGCTAGAGTTGACCCTCATGTGTGATACAAAAACCGGAATAGCAATTCCCGAAATTTTGAATCAGTTAATTTAGCGTTCAAAACTTTTGTTTAAAAGTCGGAATTTTTCATTAAGCCCCACCACCACCCACCCCTGAAAATATCTGCTCAAATTAATCTTATACCCTCTCCCGTCCTTGTGAGTGCGTCACATTAATTAGTCACCTTGGGATACAGGGCTACGTTGTTCAAAAAAGGTTGACAGCCTAACAAGAGTCACAACAGCCTAAAGTAGGCCTAGGCTATACCTCGCACCTCTTTAATACCTCGAGTATACCAAAAGAATAAAACATATCTCTATTTACGATTAAATGTGCCACTAAGTCCAAATCAACCCTTCACCATGTGTGAAGAACTAAGATAAGACTACTGACACTGTAAATATTCATGAAAAGTTGCGGACGGAACCATGCTATTACATTTAGTGGACACCAAAATGGCGCTCACGGGAACCAAGTTTCTGATACATTGAAGGGTGCCCGGATGTTGGTTATCTAGCTAGCTACGTATACTGTGCGTATATATGGGTGAGCATGCCGCATTCTCACTGTTAACATGTGCAAGCTTGTTAGCGAAAGTTCCACAACATGTGTTACACTGTGGCACACGAGGACACACGAACATCATTTGTTTTGATTAATTACGTCATTTGTTTACATGATATAAGGATGTGAAAAAGAATAACCTAGCTGCGTTGAGGTCTCTGATTGGTTAAAAGTTTCGTGTCTTAAATGTCTAAACAGCTTCGAGTTTAGCTTGCTATCAGCATCAGAAAACGTCTCAAAATTCAATCAGAGAAACTTATGGGACCATGTAAAGTACTCATTCTTCTTTAACTGATTATTTTTTATATGGTTTCTTTTATTGGTAATTTTCCACTTGAAAGGAAACGGCACGATTTTGTTGTGACAATTTTAGTCTCCCTTAAATGGTCGCTACCTTTTCGATTACAAAAGTGCATTTCAGGCATGTGTTACGAAGTCTCTGTGCTTATCAAAATTAGCTGCTATTTAATTCACTCTAATATCAGGTACCCGGGTACCCGACGGGTACAGTGATTGGGTACTCGGTTCCTGTTTTTTGTACCCGTGCAAACACTAATATTGTCACCTGTTTCAGATTTTATCAATCATTTAACATTTTGAAGTGAGAAACATTATCTTCCTTTGTCTTTTTCATCTTATTCTGGGGTAACTGTGCCAAAAGGAAATGCTTAACTAGTCTGGTTACAATCCTGACAGCCACAAACAGCCAGTCTGCAACAAGCAAGTTTATGAGCATTAAGACCATATTTTTGTACCCCAGCCCCCAAAATTCAGCATGACTAGAAGATATTTCCCAGAACTGATATGGAATATGCCTTTAGGTCCAAATTGTTGAATGAAGCAACATAATGCATGACTTGTCATCAAACAGCATCATGAAAAGCTAGATTTAGGGACTCTAATTTTTACAAAGAAATTGTAAAAATTCCTTTGTACGTTCCTTTGTACTTTGTGAGAAAATGAAGGCTACAATTAGGAAGCATTTTCGAGGCCTCAAAAAGTGACCCCAAATTTGCCATGAACTTGACTTTGCTACTGAAGAGAAAAGCAGAAATTGGGTACAATTGAGAAGTTTACACCCTGCCTTTTCCATTAGTACAAAGTTTGCGATTGGAAATAAGCTTGCCACTGAATTGTGTGCCTCACAAAATTAAGTTGCTGTTTGACTGCTTCAGTGTGTACTTTCATATATATAGTACAACATGTATGGGGCGTTACTACATAGAGGCATGCTTACAACTTACTATCGTTTAAATCTAAGCTTAAGTCTTACTTCTTTTGTGAGGTTTTTTCTTTCTAAAGCACCACCAAACATATCTTATGATGGCAGCACTATGTTAAGTCATTTATTACATTGTTACATTACTGTAGACCCTACTGCTCAGAAAAAGGCTTCCATAATAAAAATTCAAAACACGCAGAAGGAATCTCTGTTTACATTACTGAAATCATGTACCATTTTTCATGAATTCAGCATTTCTGAGGGGAAAGCTTTGTAATCTTTAAGACAATGTGTACAGTATAAGGCCTTGCAGACTGTGACATGTGTTGACTATGGTCTACAAAAATGTACTGCAGTATAAATGTAGTACTTAGTATGCTGCAAAGCATTGTAGAACTACTGTACATGGAAGGTGTGATGTGTGTACAGTGTTGTTACACCTTTTACAGTCATTATCAACATATTTGATAATTCACCTTTGTCTACCAGAGCATGTACTGTAGTATGGAGACACTATGTGCTTACACACATACATGTACCATACAGTGTTTCCTCTAAGAAATTATTCATTGGGTCAATATACTGTACCCACTATGAGAAAATTTAACTCACTTGAAATTTCAGTGCAATGCATTGACACTGCATCAACTTTAGCAACCAATGAAACCCTTTTTTTATTTTTTGCCATGAACATCAGTGCATCAAATCGGAAAGTCATTGCATCAAAAACGCATTATAGTGGCTTAGTAGAAACACTGGTACCATAATTATCTCACTGGATGCTATTTATCCACCATCCCTCATGAAAGGGTGGAGTTGGCTGGTGGTTTGACTTTACTACCTTGCCTACTGCACTACACATCCTCAGATCAGATTCCAGTGGAACCACTTGGAAATTTTCTGGGATTTTCTAAAATTTACTTGCTCTCCATACAGTAGCTCAGGTTCACAGTGATGCTGAGGGTGAATTTTAATTGGTTATCTCATTTGTCCATTTCAGGAAGTACATTTCAGGATCTTGTCCTACTCAAGATGTTGTCTGGTTCAAGAAGTCCGCTTTACTTACTTCAGCTGTCGAGTAGTGGCACAGAGCAAGGAACCTCCACCTCTCCCAGCCTTTGGGAAAGTGGCTAAACACTGGGGATAGGCCTACTGTACACTCACATTTGTTGGATGGGGACATTAAATGGCAGTCCAGAGAGCAGGAATGGGAGTGATTAGTACACGCCTGCCTCATAAACCTCTGAGCACTAGTTGAAAAGAGAAGATGAATCTTGCCTCAACGAGCAGGCTTCCTGCCCCTAAAACGTTAAAGGCAATAGGCAGTCGCCCCAAAATTTTCTCTGAAAAATCAGCACACTCTTGCAAATCTCCTCCTATTGCTTTAAAAGCACTTCTGAAGATGTTTTGAACATAACTATTACAAACAATAGGTAAAGAAAGGCAAAATTCTCCTTGAATTCCAAAATTCACTCACAAATATTGTCACATGATCAAAATAGGCCAATCATGAACTAGAGTGACAGGATACACTCACTCTGTTTGGGGTGACTGCCTACTGCCTTTAAACTTAAACCGAGAGGGTGTTTTTCCTTGGTTTGTACAGGCATACAGTACAAGCACTAAAACTTTTGCGTAATGCCTACAGGCATTACAGAAGGCAAAGGTGCTACTGCATGAATAATTTCTTACTGAATCTTGTGTAAATAGGTTGCTATGTATGTATTTGCCATGAACTTGACTTGGCTACAGGATGGTTTTAAGGGAACCTGGTATTTATTTGTGGCAAAAGAATTTTACCAATGAATTTGCAACTTTTTAAAATTAGAAATAGCATGAAATAATTCACAAAGTCATTGTTTCTGGCCAGTTCAAAGCAGCAACATGACGTTCTGTACACGTATACAGCCAAAGTTTACATTTTACATCTGTTATTTTGCTTGAAATCATTAACAAAAATTGAATTTGACACTACTTGTCAAGAACATTCTGCTATTACTATAAATGCCTGAATTATTTAAGTACAAACTGGCCTTTGAAAACTGCAAGTTATAACGAATTATATATTAATGAGCTATAAAGTCACTAAACATCATGTATAACATGACCAAGAACAAAACACTTTTCATACTTCTGTAAATCGACTGCAAGCACTTTCTTCCTACAAGTGATTTATCCTAACACACTGTATCATTAGCAAATTAGATCCTAGATGGAATAAAAGTTGTCAACTTTCATTAACTTCCCTCTCTTTTTCTGATTGTAACTTCAAAGGTTTTAATGATTTTTAGATGAATTTGCCATCATTACAGCTGATGAGATGCCCCTTTGTATGTGCTTGGTAAACACAGACATTAATTTTCCATTGTTTCTGAGAATAGTTACTCCATTTTCCATCAGAAATTTAATTTCTGCTGAAAGTCTGCTAGGCCTGTGTAATATACTAACAGATGCTGGGAATGTGTACTTCATACTCAAAGTTACAATTTCTTAAAAATGACAGCCAGTTGTGCAAGAACCTTGCTTTAATTTACATGGATCTGAAGGTGACTGAGAATACCCTGTGTTCTGGCCTGAGATTGGTAAAGTTGAAGTGCTCTAAACTTCTCTATAGCTTCAAGTTTGGCTTTTTCTTAGTATACCAGAAACGACTCTAAATTCAATTTGAGAACTTTATAGAACCCTATAAATTATCCAGTTTCATTTACTGATACATTCTGCATTTCTTATCCTCCCACTGTCCTGCAGGCTTAAGTGGACCCAGCTGAAAAAGTACATGTAGGATAAAACATGGCAAAGTAAGACTTTGTAGGCCCTAAGCAGGCCAAAAATAGATCCTTTGTTGGCTTCCAATTCATTGATACTCATCAACTTTCTCAGTAACATGTATAGGCCTAGGCCGAGGGCCTAAGTTAACATTACTACAAGCGAATAGTAATACATTATAGCCTACTGTGTTCAGTAGCCTACTCAATACTTGCCTTGTGATCTTCTACATCGTATTTACTGCCTGACGGTACCTGTTTACTTGGGAGTTTAAAAAACCTAGACAGGGTAACTTGCTTCATTGACGCCCCATCTTGAGAGGTGAAATTATCATTTCTGTCTCTCTGTGAAGCAACTTTTTGGGCCTTTCCCAAGTTCGGAAACCTTGACTTCGTCGCCATCTTGTGAGATACTGATTGAGGTAGCAGGTTCGTAAATTAGACACCAATAAGACTTTTCACCATGTAGATGAAATAGTTACCATTTCAGAGCATATGACAGAGCCCAATATCAGTTTACATGCTGTTTTTAAGACTTTTCACGTTTTCGATGTGGTTGCTGTAGCCCACTAATCGGAACTCTAAATCGTTTCAACTCCAGGCCAGGGAAGTACTATTTCCAAATTCCCCCGAAGGACGAAAATCAGCCGTAACTCTGGAAGGAGTTCTGCTCCACAAAGGTTAGTATGTCCTCAACCTCATGACCTTCAGTCCGCTAACTTACGTTACCGTACATCGAGCCTGCCATGTGTGGTCATGGAAGTATCACCCTGACATGGTGTGGCCGGCTCATGGCTGAACATAACAGTACAGATACTACACATGATCTTAGCCAAAAGGCCGAGAGGCAATCCAGGGAAGTTAGAATGAATTCCCTCCACCAAAAGCTCTGAACAGAGTGTTTTTCACTTTGGGGCCTGTCTTGGAATAATCATCTAGTAAACTTTTTGGTCGTATTGAGAAGTATCGGTGGAGAGACTTAATCATGTATTTGACTACTGAGATTTCTCATTTGCTTAGTATGCAAAAATTATTATGTAGAGTGTTGAACAGTGTCTGTATTTCTTTTGTTAATTTTACTATTTTATTTGTTTATTTCTGTTTTATTTATAGAGGGTAACTCATTAAGCTTGAGCCGCTAACCTTCACGAGGGCCTCATAACTTTACAAATTATAACACACATGAACGATCAAGTGAAAAGTGTTAAAACACAAAACAATTCAAAACAGTGAGAAAACAAAACAAAATGATGAATAAGCTTGAAAGAAGATAACAGCAAACCTTTGGAGAACAAAGAACCTAGATTAAAGCAGGGCCAATAACTTAAAAACCCAAAATTAAAGGGCGGTTTATACTTCCAGGTTTTCAAGCGCTTTAAATATGACAAGTCTAATTTAAACGTTTTGAGGGTAAAGGAGCCGATTGGCTCATAGGGACCCTATACCAGAGTGAGCATGGATGAACACCGGCGAGATTCGCCTCAGTCTCTTTTTGACTAGTGCTTAGAGATTAACGAGGCAGGCGTGTACTAATCGCTCCTAATCCTCCCAGGACCGACATTTAACGTCTCCATGCGGCAGACGTTAGTATGTATCCCCAGTCTTTAGCCACTCAGGCTTTCTCAAAGGCTGGAACTGGTGGAGGTACTTCCTTGCTCTGCACCACTCCTCGACGGCTGAGCGGACATGCTGAGTCGGACAACTTCCTGAAACGGACATTCAGATAACCAATTAAAATTCACCCATTTAACCCCCTCGGCATCACTGTGAATATGAGCTATGGTGAGCAAGTAAATTTAAGTCCCCAGAAATTTCTAATTCATTTCACAGGGATCTGATCTGGGGACCTCTACTGTCCTCCATTATGCAAGGCAGTACACTAAACCACCAAGCCAAATTCACCCTCAACTTAACATGCAAGTCTACCCTCCAAGTGGGGTAACATAACACACGTTTCATGAGTCCCTCTCCCTACGTCATAAATTGTAAATTTACAGTAATTGTCTTGTAAAATAGTCAATATTTTAAAGACTTTGATGAGCATTGCAACTCTTAACTTTCTTAGTGTTTTTTGATTCCTTGCCGAAGGCAGACAACGAATCTATGCGATGGTGATGTAGTGTGTGAGTATGTGTTTGTATGCGTGTTTGTGACTCTTGTTGTAAACACGATATCTCAAGATAACAAGAACGGATACTTTTCATATTTGACATATAGATTTGTCATTTCTAAGAGGCAGAACCCTGCTGTTTAAAATGGAGTTCAAAGGTAATTTGAGCTCACCAGAGGTCATCAAAAGCCGAAAACCTTGTAAACATCATATCTCAAGGTAGCAATGACTTGTACTTTTCGTATTTGGGTATATGGATTTTTTATGTTAAGAAAAGAACTTTTCTGTTTTTGGCGGAGATCAAAGGTCATTTGAGGTCACCAGAGGTCAAAAACCGAAAACCTTGTAAACACGATATCTCAAAACAGCAACTACGGGCACTTTCATATTTGGTGTAAAGGTTCGTCATGTTTAGAGAAAGAACCCTACTGTATTTAGTGGAGTTCAAAGGTTATTTGAGGTCACCAGACGTCAAAACCGAAAACCTTGTAAACACGATATCTCAAGATAGCAATGATTATTTATCATATTGAGAGAAAGAACCCTATTCCCTAATCCGTCATCTGACGGATACCGGCGCTATACTAAATTGCCATTATTATTATTATTGTTTTTGATGGAGGTCAGGGTCATATGAGGTCATCAGAGGTCAAAAACTGAAGACCTTGAAAAAACACGATACATCAAGACGTGCCCCTTCATGCTCCCTAGCTACGCCACTGCCTGTTGGTCGTTGAAGTTCGTTATTATGTTATGACACTTAATATCAGGATTATTATACAATCCGTAAGGCAAATGTGCCGTACATATTACTGCTAATTGAACTATGGTCTGGCAATGTTCACGATACATTTCGCATTAGATCATTTGAATTTAGAAAAGTTTGTTCATCACAATTCAGTTAATTTTCGTTTGGTCCAGGTCAGTTCGATTTAGTTTATTTAAGTTTACAGGGCTGTCGCAAGGCTTCTATGATAGGCTTCTTTAGGCTAAGAACTACTACTCCTAGATTTTGGCATTTTCCAAGTTATTCTTAGCTGTTATTATTATTATTATTATTATTATTATTATTATTATTATTATTATTATTATTATTATTATTATTATTATTATTATTATTATTATTATTATTATTATTATTATTATTATTATTATTATTATTATTATTATTATTATTATTATTATTATTATTATTATTATTATTATTATTATTATTATTATTATTATTATTATTATTATTATTATTATTATTATTATTATTATTATTATTATTATTATTATTATTATTATTATTATTATTATTATTATTATTATATTATTATTATTATTATTATTATTATTATTATTATTATTATTATTATTATTATTATTATTATTATTATTATTATTATTATTATTATTATATTATTATTATTATTATTATTATTATTATATTATTATTATTATTATTATTATTATTATTATTATTATTATTATTATTATTATTATTATTATTATTATTATTATTATTATTATTATTATTATTATTATTATTATTATTATTATTATTATTATTATTATTATTATTATTATTATTATTATTATTATTATTATTATTATTATTATTATTATTATTATTATTATTATTATTATTATTATTATTATTATATTATTATTATTATTATTATTATTATTATTATTAGTATTATTATTATTATTATTATTATTATTATTATTATTATTATTATTATTATTATTATTATTATTATTATTATTATTATTATTATTATTATTATTATTATTTGCAGAAAAGCTTCACACTGAAAGTTTTTTTTTTTTTTGGGGGGGGGGGGCTAGGCTCCGGCAACCCTGCTTTAATTTATTTTGGTTTGGTTTAGCTGGGTTGAGATGGGTTTAGTTGAGTTAAGTGAGTTTAGTTTACTTTACTTTAGTTAAGTTTAAGTTAAGTTGAGTTGAGCCGAGTTGAGTTTAGCTTTGTTTAATCCAGTAGTTCTTACACTTTGATACTGCTGACGACGACCCGCTGATATATTTTATTCAAATCCAGGTAGCGTTGTCAGTTCGTTTGTCTGCTGTGCATGTCGCTGATCGATTGTGGCTTTATGGGCAAGCAGGGCCTGGGCGAAATCCGTAGGGGCAGTTCGTGATAGCGCCTAGTGGCTTACCTTGGATAGTTGGCACCCAACCGGATCCTTTCTTCGTCACCCACTGCGGCTCTGAGGAAGGGGTCTAAGAGGAAGGGTCAAACGGAGGACGTGACATTTGTGTAAGGTCACTTAGGTGCAGATTGGTGCTGTCTTAGGCAAATTAGTGTTCGAACTGCTCCTGTTTAGTGTCTTTTTTTCAATTTAGGGGGTTTGGGAAGGGGTGTCAAAGGTAGCATGTGACACATCAACCCCTCTGAGAATTTTGTATGTTCATTAAATGAATAAAGTGCAAAATGGCGCTAGCCTATCTTTGGGAAAGCTTTGAACTGACTACATGTTAGAAATTCGCCTTTTTATGCCATTTCCTATTTTATTTTTGACTGGGTGTAAGGGAGAGGGTGCTGTGAAAGGCCCTTCCCCTTTGAGAAAAATTTTGCCTTTGTCAGGTTGTTTGGATACAAAATGTTGCTTACATTGACAAATCATTGAATTGATTATATATTTGAGAATTTCTTATTATTAATTGTTTTATGCCGACCTTGCCGACCTTTCTCCTCTGAGTGAACTACTTGGAGGGCCACCATCGATTGGTGCGTGGATTAGGCTGTCGATTGTTGTCCAAAATGCTTCCCAGATTGATGGTCGGAAAGGGCACTTTCTAGACCTCCAAATTAAGTTGCATCATAATATTTTTAAAATTAAATGATTTAGAAACGAGGACTTCAAGAACAAAAGTTAAACTTGAAAAACTTATTCAGTAAGATCACTTTATAGGACAAAACAGAAGTACACGTGCGCATTGATTTAAGAAGGTTAGTTAATGGGCTATTTATAACCATGCTGAGACAACGCATGAGAAACATTCCTAAAGACAGGGCCGTAGCTAGGGTCATACGTTGGGGGGGGGGTGCGAAGGTCCCAAATTCCGACTGGGTGGATGTTTTCTCCAACTAAATGGTGGCGCGTAAATTGAACCATTTTTTATGCGCGCTGCGTTTAAATACAGCAGTGGAGATCCTTCCTTTGTCACGGCATAAAGGTGCCGTCCTGGGGGAGGTCTAAGGGGAAGGGGTGTACCCCCTCCCCATTGAGAATTTTTTCTTGATTTCAGGTTGCTTAGATGCAAAATGGTGCTACCTTAAGGATATTTTTGGAGCTGATCATATATGGCTAGAAAATGTCCATAATTAAGTGAATTCTAATTTTTCCGACTGGCTGGATTCTTCTTCCAAATGAGTGGAGGCTCGTAAATTGCGCCTACGTTTTATATGGTCCCGCGTTTGTTTACAGCAGGGGATCTTTTCTTTGTCACTACATAAAGGTGCCGTCCTAGGGGAGGGGTACCGCTCCCTCTTTGAGAAATTTTTGTTTCGGTAAGGTTGCTTAGATGCAAAATGGTGCTATCTTTGGGATAACTTTTGAACTGATCATATATGGCTGGAAAATGTCCATAATTTAGTAAATTCTAAGATCTGGTTACGTGACATCAGAGAGTACGTTGTCTAAGAGAAGAATGCGTTGTTAACAAACCTCCTGAAGCCCCCATTTTGACTACTTACTGCCTTCTATTCGGGCATCTAAGGCTGGCATATACCTGTACAGGGCCTCCTGGAAGCTCTAGCTGGATCAATTTTCTAAAATGGGGGCAATGATAATTATAATGCTTATCACCTGACATTCAAATAATAATATAGAGTATGAAGCCAATCACTTTACATCTATCGTATTTTTACTAATTCTGAACGAAAATCCAGACGAACAGCATCCAGCAATGGAGAATGGGCGGGAGGGAGAGTATAGGTGCAGAAAGGTGATATTAGACCTCCCAGACAGGTATAGCAAAAGGGGTGTAGGACTAACAAGCGCGTTTCAGAATGTACACCTGGTTTATGCTAATAAAGTTCACTGCATGGTACGTTTGTGCTTTTATTGTTCATAAGTGATCAACGGGGATTGTGAGGATTGGGCGTGAAGCGCACCGAAATTTGGGGGTATACTTCAATACCAAAATGAAAAACCTACAGGCTCAGCCAGGGGTGGTGCTTTGATTTGCCGACATGGGGACGAAGTGCCCTAACTGGGTGCCAGCTACTTTAAGTCCCGACAGATGCAATAGGTTGACGAACTCAAAATAAAAGGCGCGCGCCGAAAAAATTTAGGGTTATATTGAAAAAAGATTTCACATTTTTGTTTTCATTAAGGAAAATTGAAAAAGTTTGGGTTTTTATTGAAGAATCTGGGCAAAACCATGAAATTTGTTTGGTATATCTATATATCTGAGTATATCTATGTCTTCACCAATATAAGTCTACATAAAATTTTGCGCAATTTTGTGGGGCTTGGAAAAATTTGGGGGCTAAAGCCCGGCCCTAGCCCCCGTATAACTGTGCCTGGTATAATTATCTTAATCTGTTAATAATGTTCATGAGATTGATTGTAAATCGTAACGTATGCGCGCGAAGCGCGCCGAAATTTTCATTAAATAAGATTTCCATGACAAAACCTGCATTCAGAATCTGCATCGAGATACTTTCAATTGCCCAACAAACCAACATGCCACTCAAAAATCCAGTCTTTTACCTTGTAATCTGTAAATAGCTTTCAACTTCTCCTGTTGTGGTTCTCCAAAAGTGGCTATCGAAAGATATTGATAATAAGAACAACACTGAGGTAAGGTTTGAAGCGCGCGGAACGCGCGAAAATTTCGATAATTTGAGAAGAATTTGCGAAAAAGGACAATTTTGATCCGATTTTACGTAAGGACTAAGTAAAATAACGTTTGGTATTATTCTCACTTGATCTAGTTGGAAAATATACACAAAGTTGACACAGGCTCAGCTGGAAAAATGTGCAAGACTGAGATACCAGAAATTCCAACTGGAATTTCAGATTTTCCGACTATCGTCGCTCTGACGAACTTTGGGTGTGAGACACCCCCACACCCCCGGTCGCGACGACCCTACCTAAATCTTTAACGTGTATGATTCAATTGTGTTGTATGCATAATGCATGAGGAAGGATTTTCGTTCGTCAGTACGATTTACTCGCAAAAGAGCCCGCCTGAGGCGGGGGACCTTCCCGGGAAAATTTTGGGAAAATGAACCCTTATGTATGCGATTTTCCAAGTCATGAAGGCCTTTAAATTAAAAAACATAAGTAGTACAATGAAGTTTTGAGTATTTGCACTATTTTTTTCAAGTAGGCCATTTTTCATTAAGGGTTTGGAAATCTCAAGGGTTTCCCCATTGCCCCCACCCACCCCCACCCCCACCCCCCGCAGGCTACGGCCCTGGCAAGGCTTCAGTAATGGGTTTTTTGTAAAGGAAATTTTTAGTTGTTGAAAAATGCAAATATAGTAAGAGGATTTCCATCGAGTTTTACAACATTAAGAAAGTCCATCCAAGTTACTTCAAAATGAGGCCATGTTGAAAAAGATTAATAAAACTGGTTAACTTAAACTAAAGACTGATCGTAAGCCATTCGAAATGGTCATGAGATATGTAAAATGTACGCAAATTGCAGTTACGGAGAAACATTGACATACACGTAATTTTATTGGTACATTCACATCCAAGCAAATTTAAGCTGTCACCTTGTTACAGTCACATATCCACTCCCTAAAGTATGTCTCTAGGCTACAGAACTTGACAATGAACTATAAAATAAATACTCCAAATATGGGTAACCCGTGACCAGAATACCCATTAGTTTCACGAAGATTTATCAAGGACTTTTCTTCTTACAAACTGAGTCAATTTATCTTATAGTGCTTCAAGTCCCAACAGCTACCTTCTTGTCTCATACCCAGACAAAGGTCGATGCTCGCCAAATTAATACTATTGCTGATCAGCATAAGTGGTCGATTTGTGTAGGGCAAAATCTGTATTTGCGTAGATTTCAACTGTTCAGTTTGAACAATTAAACTAAACATTCTATCCTGTGGCAGTCCCATCGGTACGACTGCAAAATTAAAAAATGAGGTATGGGATGACCGTTAATGTTTCATAAACAAATTATTGTATGACATGTTAAAAAAACAATACCAATATGATACCAAACGATTTATTTCTTCAGATTTACTCTCATTAAAAACCTAAATCACAGCAAATATCCCAAAATTACGGAATATGATTTGCTTGTATATACCATTTTACCTCAAAGCGTTCATCCTACACGCCTGTCAATGAACTGCAGCATGTATTTATGAATATGCATAAGCATACCAATTTTGTTCTAATGGCTATTGGCTCCTTCCAGCCCATTGTATTGTCCTTAGCTACCGGTAAGACGTTCAGGCGCTTGAGTAAGTGCTTTATCCATGTGTGATTTGCAAACATAGTCACAACTTTTGATTCCCCAGATGATATGACCTTGACAATATCAGCTTACATTATGATGGCATCTTGCCTTCTTTTGCGTTTCCCACTTTGACATTACTGGTAATTCTAAATCATTAGTCGCTTGAGGCAAGAGGATTCATAGTATAACGGTGAGATATGAAGCATGCGTGAACTGCATTAAAAATAACAAGCTTGAAGCTATCAGTAAGTTCTGAGGAAGCCATTGCACGTGGTTCTTGATCTTGAAAAAGAAGACAAGTGCGAAAACACGTTAATAGGCTTCTCCCTGACATTGAAACATAGGGTAACACTACACAATATTGTCAATAGATGCCAGGCATGAGAACCATCAGCCTCTGGAAAAAAGACATAAATTTTGCTCAAGTCATGTCAATCAAAAGAAATGATGGAAAAGCGCTTTCTTCCATTATTAATGCCATATAACGTCCAACACGTCAGAGATGTGTTTTCTTTGCATTTTACGAACCGTCTTCGTCAGTTCTTACCCCTCGAAGGCAGATATTTGAAGCTTTTCGTACAACTTTTGGAAATACGAGATTTTTTTTTTTTGGTTCACATAATGTCATAGAAGATATAGTGTCCGTACTCGATATGACTTGTTCTGTGTGAGGGGATTTGTGAAAGAATATACATTCAGAGACAGCCTATACCAGGCTAAACGCCGTAAGATACCGGTATTTTTTTTTTTTTTTTTTTTTAGTTTTTTTTTGTCCTAATTAAAAAGGGTAACCGATTAAAGGGATGAAGTCATCAGCTAAACAAGCAAGCTTTTTACAAACATATATCTTGGTTACTAGCCTACGTTCGAAGATTGTTCTTCACGGGATGACAGGCTTTCCATGGCTTTTCAAGGGGGAATTAAATGCAAAGTTGCACAAAATGTATGTAACAAAGGTCGCATGGTAAAACCCGTTAGTTCCATTTTTTAGAATCCCATCTTTTGCATATACGGTTAATTCACAGTTGTCACAGGCAAACCCCTGTTAAGCTTTCACTGAAATATGAATTGGAATTCGTCCACACATAGCTAGGTTGACAAATTTCAATATTTATGAAGCAAGCTGATCCGCAATTTATAACCATTTGTACACGTATTGGCTTATTTCTTTTTGACGTGTATGAGAGAGACTCAATTCTAACAATCTGCTGAAATTAACATTGAGGCTCATATTTTGGTTCTTGGGATATAAGAATATGGAAATACTACATATGCTTACTCCAGCTGAAGTTGAAGCAAGAATTAGTGATTTTATAGTCTCACTCTGATAAGCAATGGTTTGTTTTCTTAGTTTCCAATCTACTGTCAGACTGTTTCGATATTGACATAGATAGGAATGTGGGTTTTCCTTTTCATTTCTCCATCGTTTGTTTAAAATATTAATTAATACTCTTGAAGAACTATGTTATTTTCAGTGCAGTCCTTTTTGTACAGAACGGCTATTTGGCTCCTTTATTGAAGTTTTTCAAAATTGTGTAGCTAGTTTTGTGTTTACGGTATAAAGTAACCTCTCAAACTTTAAGATGTCTTCACTTCAGGGCTTGGAAAAATCCCCGCCCGACAGCCCGGGGCAAGAAAAACTCACCTGGGCAAGTGCACTGCTCAGTATCATAGCCTGTCGGGCAGGTACCCCAGCAAAGAATCCCCACCCCCACAAAGGCTAGTAGGTAAATTTGAACCGGACAAGTAGTTAAACATGCGGGTAGGTAGATTTAGAGAACAGCTAGACAGGGCCGATGGCCAGACAGGTAATGAAAAATGAATTAATGAATAAAGGCACGAACGAATAAACGAGTGAAAAGTTTGTACAATCCATACAGTCACAAGATAAATGCATGATATATATACAAAGACGTAGGCTAAAGCTCCCCGTCAAACTTGTGGTGGGAGAGAGTATCCTTCTGCTCCCCCCCCCCCCACAATCCAAGGTCAAAGACCCCTTATTTGTTCGCTGTGTGAAAAATATCAAAATTTGCAGTAATTTTCCTTGAAATTTACGCAATATGTCACATTTAATTGCATCTAAGGACCCGTACATATTCACAAATTTCTCAAAGGGGGAGACCCCTCCTCTTAGACCCCCAGGATGGTTGTCCGTTCAGCCCACTCCACACCCCAGAGCTGAGAAAAGCTTCTTGCACCTATGTTTACGACTGGTTTTAAATTTAAAGGAAGGGTTTAAGTAAAAAAAAATAATTTTCATATGGAACTAAATCTACGCAAACTGGTGAAACTAACATTCAGATCTGGCATGTAGGGGTCGAGATATCAGGGAATGAGGTAACTACATTTATGAACCAAAGTGAACTTGAGGCAAGCAGGGTTACATCACTTCCTTACATTGATGAGAAATGTTTTGTTTCCTTTGTTTTTTCAGTCTGTTGTGCTGACCTTGAAGTTAATCGGGATAGGGCCTCCCCATTTGGAATGTAAAGTTTGTAAAATTCTTATGCCTGTCATACAATCACAATCCGATAACATGTGATTATGGAGGAGAAAACTGGTTGTAAAGTTTAAAGAGAAACAAAAGACTGCTCATTAATGTTAGGCTATGATGTCATATGTGCTTGCTTCAAGTTCACTTTGCGTTGAAAATGTGACAATTTTAACTGCATATATTTTGAGAACCACACATCTATTTCAATGCAAATTTCACCAGAATGTTTGGAATAAGTACCCCTCTAACATATCAAAACTTGATTTGAGCTTAGACCTTTCATTTAAAAAAAGCAAAACGATGTTGATTAATGTGAGGCTGTGATTAACCTTTCTTATGTTTCAAATTAAGTTTGAAGTGAGAATGTAACAACTTCATCTGTTAATATTTCGATAATTGTAAATCGTGCAAAACTTGCGGCATAGTAAAGAAGATCAACAGTATAGATAACCATCCTGCCTATCGTCTCTGATGGACTAGGTTTAATGCATCTATAGACAGTGCAGCAAGGGTGTAGGAACATGTCAAAAAGTGAGGGGGAACGACATCTGAAGGACACTCTTCTATGTTCTTGATATATATATATATATATATATATATATATATATATATAAATATAAATATATATACATATATATATATATATATATATATATATATATATATAGGTAAAAATGAAGTAGTAAATAGTGCTAAAAGTTTGTGAAAAATTCCACGACGTTTCGGGTTAAAGTTAAAGTTTCCAAGCAGATTATTTCTTTCTTTGAAAAACGCCAGTATCCACAAAGAGTGCTCTCTAATGCCCTGAAACGCATACAAGGAATTGATCGAGCCTCTGCCCTTGCCCCCAAAACTGACCATACACCCACCAGACGTATCCCGTTGGTCCTTTCCTTTCACCCATCTGTAACTCCCATTGTACGTGCCATTTACAGGAATGTAGAGACCCTCCGTCATGACCCATTCACCCGTGACCATTTCCCTGAACCCCCCATCACAGCATTCAGAATTGAAAAGAACATATCTAAGCACTTGGTCCGTGCCTCTCAACCTCAAGCTGTTGTGCCTAACACCTCAGGAACTTTTCCTTGCAACCGTGGGAGATGCAATACTTGCCCGGTGGTCAGTTATGACAAAAACCTTTCCATTGTAGGTCCCAACAACAACCGGTTTAACGTTCACCAGCATTTTACCTGTACTTCAGCCAATGTTGTTTACGTTCTCGTATGTAAACGCTGTAATATACTGTACGTGGGAGAAACAAAACGTCGTCTTGCTGACCGAGTCACGGAGCACCTGAGGTCAATCAAACAGAACCTCCCAGGGTTCCCGGTAGCCACACACTTCAATCCCCCGTCAACATGCTCGATCCGTGACTTGATGGTTTCGGTGACCATCTCGTGTCGAGGTTCCGATCATGACCGCCTAGCTGCCGAAAACCGCCTAATCATGAAACTTGGAACCCTGTCCCCACATGGTCTGAACGTTAGACTTGAACTGTTATAACGCAGCAATTCCTGCATTTTTTGACTTGTGGTAACCACTTAACACTGTCTGTTTTCCTAGCCGAGGTTTACCGTGCCCAATTTTATTGTGTATTTTTTAAATTGTACGTTTGGCCGTGTCAACGATCAGTTGCATTTTTGCCACCTGATGAAGGGTTTAAACCCGAAACGTCGTGGAATTTTTCACAAACTTTTAGCACTATTAACTACTTCATTTTTACCTACCTACTTCATACAAATAATACAGTAGACGTTAAGAAGGCCAACAGGCCGGTTGACATTTTGAAGGTTTAATAATCATAAGCAGACTATCCGGGTTTTACTGTTGGACAGCATTACAACTTACCCGGTCACGACCTCAACGATCTAAAATGTATACTGTTGGGCTCTTCTTTTACTTCCCAACAGATCCGCCGTAATTCTGAAACCAAATGGGTCCTAACTCTCAATACACACACATCGCGGGTCTGAATAGGGATTTAGGGATAATCAGTGATTACACCTTCCACAACCCCCAATTAATCTGACTGCCTAGCTTTTGCTTGTGAATCTTTGCTAGTGAATCTTTCTTATTGCTAGCCTTTTCACAGTCATCTGTCGTTTATACGCTGATGAAGAACACAGGTGTGTTCGAAAATTTCGTATCACTATATATTGTACATATTTGCTATATATTTGCAATAGATCGAATACGTGCTTCAAAATGTCAACCGGCCTGTTGGCCTTCTTAACGTCTACTGTATTATATATATATATATATATATATATATATATATATATATATATATATATATATATATATATATATATATATATATATATATATATATATAATATCACAATATATGTCATTACAATTACAATTATTGCTTACTTCCTTCGATTGGCACGTGGGTCAACTGGCTCATACTAACAGACCGGTTCTATTCGATGACTCTAAGGTCTTTTTTGACACATTTAGCAATCCTTGCCCTCCACTTCATTGGAAACTATCTCTAATACAAAAGATTAGTGCAGCCCTATATATTTGTACAAACACTAGATCAAGTTGTTGAGAGCAAGTAAGGGCAAGTAAGGGCAAGGGTGGAAGTGCCCTCATGCCCTGGGTAAGTTGGTTTGTGCCCTGCAGCAAATGCCCCTTACCCTCCCATTAGCAAATCATTTTCCTATTTGGAGAGTTTGCGTGCCCCCTATCCTGATTTAATGAAGTAAAAGCCATTTGGACATTGAAAAAGTCACGTTGGACGTTACTTCCATCCGAGTAAATAAAAATCAGTGTTAATTAGGCCTACCTACAGCTAGAGCTCGCCATTGCTTCGGAGTCACATTGGTATATGACCTCAACATCATTGTGTTGCATCACACTTGGCACGGGGAAATGCCCTGCACTTTCTTTGAAACTAACATACTTGCCTGCTACCTTATTGCCCTTTTTGAAAAACAAAGCCACCTCGAAATATGTTTTGTGCCCACCCATCTTCAAAACTTCAACAAAATATAAAAAATGCAGTGTTGCATGGCACTGGGGAAACTGGCCGAAAATGGCAGGATGAGTGCACATACCCATATTTATGGGAAAACTAAAAAGTTAATCCCAAGTCACTTCTTACAATGACAGTACCCCATGGAGTTACTCTGTGCAGCCTCCTCCTACTATCAGCCAAAGCAACATAACACAGTCGTGTAGGACCATTTCGATTGTGGGGCACAAGGATTTTTGCCCTAATGTCTGAGCCTTTTAAGAAAATTTGACCCAGTTTCTACAGATCTCCCCGAATTTGGGGGATTCCCAAAGAAGTGGGAGGGACACATTGCCCTCTTTCTCCCAAATCATATACCTATCCCCTTGGAGTATGTGCTTTTAGTTGAAAAAATAGCATAAGAGAACTTTTTGTGAGAGGGGTAACTTAAAGCACAACTGTTTTACGTTTAGAGGGCAATCTGGAGATTCCTGAATTTTAATTGGCAAATTGACATTCCAAAAGGAGCAGCAAGGGCGTTTATTATTTTCAAGAGGGGCACATTTTACCATTTTTCGAAAAGTGGGGGCCGGTGCCCCCCGTTCCTACACCTTTGCAGTGCAGTATATACCCTCAATAATGACTGTAACGTTTTTATAACTCCTGCAGTGTGACAGGCATCGAGACTCGTTTGTGCAGTACAAGAGAAGGCTTATTCACCTTACATTGCCCTCCTTGTTCATCCTTCTCTTTCAGAAAGCAACGTCAAATATACCTCGATTTGTCTTGAGTTTATTAGAAATACGGCAATTCCTTTCCTGAAATTTTTACTAAGAATTCAGTGCATATTTATAATCAGCAACTCGTGGAATTACAGGCTCTGATTATCCAAATGCAATGAACTAAAAGTATGAACCATATCAGGGTTTGCCTGCTTCGGCTATAATTTATCCTTACTCGGAATTATTATATTATATTGGGAATCAATGCTTCCTTATGTCAATTTGTTTCCTTTTTTATGCTGTTTCCGTAGTCTCGTCACTCAATAACCCCCTTAAGGGCTGAAAAACATAGAAACTTAATTAAAGAAAACTTGTAACAGTTTTTAATATTATGCTATATAAATTACAGAGAGGTGAGCGATGTGGGTGGAAAGTAGGTAAAACTCCCTGTGTACTTCAGGCAAAGGGGGCGTCATAGGTATGGTTTGTAAGACGCCCTCACTTTCGTCCTGTTTGTGTTGGCACCATGCATGTGATCAAAATTATCGTACCACCAATCTGACATAAACATTACACCTGCTTTTCCACGCAAATCGGGAACATCGATTAATAATGTTCACGAGTGCACGTAAAACTGAACGCTAAGTATAAGACGAATGCTTAAAGTAACACGAAAAATAATTTCATCAAGTTATTCGTTTCCAGTAATAAAGTTGATTACATTATGTGGAACTATCAACAAACCGTAACCGAATGACTTACGATTAATTAGATTATTTCGTAACTAGCGATATCACCAAAATGTGGCCTAAGTATCGTAAAAAAAATGTATTATAGAGCTAGTAACGGTACACTGTGATGTTTTGCCATAATCTACACTTAAGATTTTACATGTCTATAGGAACTTTGGTTTGCTGCAAATCGGGAATATACCGTAACTTCCAAAACAGCAAAGTGTATGTTCAAAAATATAGGTTTAGTTGAAAGTGTACAAGAAGTGGTGGGCTAGACTAGGCTATATATTAAGACGGAAGGCGAAAATGCTACAGTAAGATGGAAGAGTGTTAAATAATTCGTCTTGGCAAAAACAAAACAATTATCTGGATTCATATTATTCCTACAGGTGGCAAATCTTTGCTGCAAGATACACTTTTTGTTACTTGAAGTTTATCACGTTAGATATACAAGCCCGTAGCTAAGGGGGAGGGGAAAGGGGGATTACCCTAGAAAATGTTTCGCTCCCCCTAGAAAATTTGAAATTAACGTTGCCTTAATGCATTTTAGTAAGTCTCTCCCTCCCTCTCCCCCGAAAATATCTCGCCTCATCCAGTGCCTTGTCTGGCTACTGGCTGTATTGAGATAAATTTCTCCAAATTCTAGCCTGACTTCGAGCAGGGAACCTTAATAAGGCCACTTACACACTGCGCATAAGCATATGGCATTGTGTGCATGTGTTCCATCCGTATGGCTCTAGCTGTCCGTAACAATCAACGTTGTTGTATGCGTTCATAACACTAACCTAACAAACATGTGCACATCACACTGTGAACAATCAAGGCATGAAGTTTGGCCCGAAAACTACATTTTCTGCCTTAAAAGTCCCATTATTTCTCACTGGAAGAGAGAGGGGGCTGCCATCTTTATGTAATTATCAAAAGCAGTTTATTATGATAAGTCTCTTCTGATGTTAAAGTGTTACGTAATTTTACCAGGCTTGTGCCTCCTTCGTAATTTGGCCCCCTATGGGCTGGGGGTTGTAGAATGTGCCCACGGTATTTCCGCCTGTCATAAGAGGCTACTAAAGGGAAGGACTTGCACTGTACTTAAACTTTGCTTGGCACCATATAACGAAGTTGTGTTGGTGTGTCGTTAAATTTCATCTAACTAACTACTGTAACTAACTAACTAACTAACTAACTAACTAACTAACTAACTAACTAACTAACTAACTAACTAACTAACTAAATAACTAACTAATTCTCCTTCATAATCTGTCGGTTGTTCAATTAACCATTTAAACAATTTCAGGAATTCAATTGTTAAGGATAGCAGTTTCAAAATATGATACAGACATGTTAGCATGCTTTTTTTTCCATTGTGAAACAAAATACAAATCAAACGACAAATGTTTCAATCATGAAGCGGAATAAACTTTAAGAATATGTCCCTTTGACTTGCCACAAGTCTTTTACCATGGCTGAATATTTAAGTGCAAATAAGCTAAGGAACATGATGGTTTTCTTGTCTTTTATCGATTAATCCAAAGTATTTCCATGGAGTCTAGCTTACAGTGATGACTAAAAATGAAGATTAGCTTGTTAGTTGACGATGTATATGAACCGGTTTTCGCCGAAATGAAATGGGCCTTTTCAAAAAGTGTTGGCCTACATTCAAAAATAACATTACAACTGGGCCAGTGAACTGCATAGAAAATAGGCAAAGTAATTGTATACTGAACTATTAATCGACTAAAACGCACAATAACGGTAGTTATTCATGGATTATCATAAAGTACGGTACCTTAATTGGCAAAGAGCTGTACGGTAGTGGTGGGCATATTCGTGTACCTAATTATCAGTTGTAAAGGCTGTTAAATGCTAATACCTCCTAATCTAAGGTCAAAAAATTTACTGGCAATGCCAAATTTACTCAGATTTTTTATGTGTGAAATGTATTTAATTTTTCATGCTCAAGGTCACTTGTTAATGACCAAGAATATGGCTTAGTAATATATCTTCTCGAACATTGCATCAACGCCATTATAGGATATAAACTTGATTCGGGGATTAGAATTATGACTTGAACATACCAAAGTATGGAGCAACGTTTGCCCTTTTTATCCAAATGTAAGTAATAATGATCTTTATTGCCCACGAAAGTAACATAAGATGAAAGTATGGTGTAGTCCGTGCATTGTCATCTTCATTTTCTTTGAACAGGTGTTTCGTCACTGCGCTGTCAGCCTGTCCAGGCTCCTTGTTGGACATTTTGATCTACCTTTGTATTGGCTAAAAATTGATTTAAAATTCTTGCTGTGCGCACGTGCCCTTACCACATCTCCTGCGCATGAGCTATGACCGGCAGAGCCTAGTGAGAAACGCTTTGACGTCAGTTGATAATCCGCTTTATATCTGACATTCCATTAATTTCTAAGCAATTGATTTCTTTCAAAGTGTTTTTGTAGAGAAGAAAAATGAAAATGTTCTTCCATTCACTGTGCGTTGAACAAGACATTCTGCAGTATAATTTGCATACATGTATACGATATATACCTGACATCAATGCTCAATACGGCGGTGCAATAGCCTCAAACTGTGAGAAATCTTATCAGCGCTGCTTTCGAAAACTGCTCGTATCAGTCGAAATCATCAAATCATTCACACCACGCACCGAGTCGTTTTCGATTGAGACGAAGATTATGAGCATCAAACAGGCAAAACATATACATGATTCAAGCGCACATGCCTTATGCTTAGTCAGGGACTGCTTACGCTCCATCAAACAAAACACTGAGTGAATTAAAAACGTAGCCAAGGGCGAATTAACCCCGACACCTCCAATCCATTACATTAATATCGTGGCACATCTGTACGATTTCTAACTTCAAATGGAAACGGTTGTAACACGAGAACGCGTGCATGGGAATGACCTTATGTGCAGAAATGTCATGGGGTGACATGAACCGTTGGGCTATGGATCATCACGTTTGTAATTGTCAGAGGCAGGGAATGTTTTCGTGGAGGATGGTGGATATGAGAACTGTACATTAGATTTTATAAGCAGACTTCCTGCTGAAAACAAGGCCAATGTACCGGTGAGGTACTATTGCCGTTCGGCGAGATCACTGTTTTGAATGGGCGACCCTGTCTGCTCTGTTTATGTTTCAAGTGCGTCGTAAGAAAGTTAATTAATTTAACGGAGAATCTAAAGTGAAAGCTTAATGTGCTTAGAGCGATGAACTCAGTGATCATTGAAAAATAAAATGGTGCACAGGCATCCTGGCATGATTAGCCAAGGAAGTCAACTGGTGGAGTTAGTTTCAGAATCTATAAATCTTGACTGCTGCATGTAAGTTGTAAAACTTCTCTCTCGGATGAGAAAGATTCTAAGCGTCAAATTCAATTAACTTATAGCGTGGCATGGACGCTTTTATATTTAGCAGTTTGTAAGAAAATGTTTTTGCTACAAATTTGTTTTAAATCCAAAGAAACTTTTAATCAAAAAGTACGTTTTCGGACCTAAATCTCTCCAGTTAGCATCAAAGTATTCAGCCTTTGCTTTTAGTTGTATTGAAGAAATTTGGGATATTTTTCTATAAAGAGAGAATAGGCTAAACATTGCTTAAATGAACAGTACGTTTACTCGTAAAACGTCGCAGTTGAATCAGTAAGTCAATCAGCGACGTTAGAAGATACGCAGTGAGGCAATTTCATTGTCAAAAGGCCATTTTAAATTTCGATGAGCTTCAGTACAGGGAATCTGGAAAACGCGACCAATTTGTTCCCAGTTTCTTGTTAGGCCTATGGTAAAAATATAAAGTTTGCAAGTATTTTCTGGTTATTTAACAACGTGATCACATTTGGCCTATTTACCTTGTCTGTGTGGCCTTTGATCTCAGTTTTGTAACTTTGGCTGCATTTTGGGGACTTAGTGTGGTGGCCATTCAACTTCTGTGATTTCAAATAGGGGCCGATTTAACATTTTTCAGGCTACTTCACAACTTGAAATTTGACCTTGGGATGTATAGTAAGTTAACTTCATCCTTTGTACCGTGAAAAAGTTCACATTTTTAGGCTATTCTATAACTCAGCCACTTACAAGCATTTGACATTTGCATGTGACCTTTGACCTCATTACCACATAAAGATACGGATGTAACTTTCGCAGGTGTCGAATAAATATCTCTTTTCATCAGTGCAGTAAAAGTTTGTGCAGGAGCTAAATACCTCATAGGCCCTATACCCGGTGGCCAAATATCGATGTTAAGTATTTATGAATTAAGTTTGGTTGCAATCAAGAGCGGCGATTTGTTCTCAATATTGGGGGGACATGACCTCATTTGCAAATAATTTACTGTGTGAAAAATCAAAGTCAATGAACGATTTCTCAAATATTGGGGGACATGCCCCCCCCCCCCCGGATCGCCGCCCATGGTTGCAATTGGTCATTGGACAAATCTGGTTATAACTGAACTTCAGGTAACGGTGAGATGAAATTTACATTTCAAGCTAGTTTGCTTAATAGGACATTTGACATTGGCATGTGGCATTTAACCTTGGTAACAAAATGACACTACCATTTAGCATCTTTGATCCTAGTTTGGTTGGAATAGGTCAATGAATTAATGAAATGCAGACCAATAAAAATGCTCTCAAAGTTTGACATACAGATAGAGACACACACAAAGGATGCAGCCCTAAGAACTTTCCTAAGGACGACTTAAAAAGTAAGCATTACGTGAGAGTCAAAGGTGGCTTTTAGTGCTTTCTATGCAGTGGTAAGATTGACATATCTGTAAACTACTTATTGAAATGAATACACGAAGAAATTATTATAATGTTAGCGTAGTCGTCAGCATTACAACAGAGGGATAAAAGGTAAAACTCAAATAAGCTCACCCGATTCCCTAAAAATAGAAGAATCACTAACACATTTCGCTACTGGATTAAATAAATCGGGTGAATCAAATTTTATACTTTGTGACTTCTTCCTTACAAGGTTGTGTAAACAGAAGAATATTGCAGCATCCTTTACTATGTTTAAAATATAAATTAAGCTTTCAAATCCTTAAAACTAAGCCAAAAAATAAATAATAATTTCCTACTATCGACTTTTGGTGCAGTAAGGTTTACAAATCAAATATCAGCGATAGATAGACTATTAAACTCGTATTGTCCTCTTTTCAAAAATTTAAGTCAATATTTGACACCCATCTTTCCTTCTATTTTTCTTCTGCTATTCCCTAAAAGTTACAAATCCGTCTTGTGCACTTGGTCTTTAAGACAACACACGAGTAATTCCCAAGTTTACATCCTGACACGAAACCACATATGTCCCCAGCAGTGCTGTTTTCCGAGTTCTCCACCCTCACGCAGTTGTAAAGACTTGGCAACTTGAAGCAATCATAGTGTAACACAATATGCAACCGGAGTCATTAGAGGACATCTAAAGCTGATGACCCTGACTGAACACTCATCAATCGCTACTCTCAGAATGATAAGTCAACGGCTTCTTTAGGATGTGCGTGCCGGCGGGATGTTACGGTAAAATGATAATATTTATTCTTTCAACATCCAACTCTGTCATTCAGTTGACAAGTAAGTAAAGAAATGTGCTCCTGGTCATATTCATTTTTGGGGGGAACGATCATCCTTTTGGTGGTTCTTGATTACCGAAGCAATCTCCCCTGTACTGCAAAGAATTATTAGTACTCCTGCCGTGTTGCCTGGCTGCACAGGGGAAGGAACATTCAATTAAATTGCCCTTCTTCTTTCTCTGGAGAATCGCTGAGTTCACAGACGGTCATTTTCTGTGGCCTTGACGGAGCTCCAAAAATACTACATCCCTCGCGTTTCGCTTTTAGCTCGCGCTTTAAGCCTAAGCAAGCATAAAAGGTTGCCAGGGCACATTACGAGCGAGGGATCAATTGAAAGGGAAAAAACTGGCGCTCAAAATGAGATAAACATAGAGTATGCCTCAGTGATAATCAATATATGGGTTCGTGCATCACAAACATGAGCCTTAACCACGGAAGAAAAAAAGATGACGTTGGTGTCTTTAACCTTCGGATTTATTTCCCAGCGGAGCAAGAAATTCGTACGCGGATTCCGCTGAATGAATATATATTTCTTCATAAACCGAATGAAGGGTGGTTTGGTAATACACTTGGGTCAAGACGAGGGACGACCTTGCCATGCCGAGTCCTAGATTCTGTTCATTGGCGATAAAATAAAGGCAGTTAATGCTTGGTTTGCTTTTTAATCGTATTTTGGAACTGAAGGGAAAGCAGGTTTGTTTTGTAGTGGTGTTGCCTTCTTATCATCCAATACCCGAACGTGTACCAATTGCTTCAAGGACTCGAAAGAGGAAGCGTAAAACAAAAATGAAGTCACGCACGGAATGCTGTTATTGACTTTAAGATATAGGCTACACTAAAGGGGAAAAAAAGAGAAAAATGTGACGTAACATTTACAGACTATTTTCTTGTTACAAACAGAACAAACTACAAACCAAAAAAGTCTGATACATAACAATCAATAGGTTTGGTGGGACAATTGATGCTCTTTTATACGCCCAAATCCAGAGAAGTGGGAAGTGATTGATAATGTGATCGAAAACTTATAGCTTTTTAAAGTAGACATCAGACTGTCCATTGTATTAAAAAGTAAACGGAACTGTGTGGAATAATTATTACCTCTGTTCGAATAGTGTCCTTTGTCGCCATTGGTACCAGAACTCTGCCTGACTGAAATGTCATTTTCGGACGATCGTAGTGTATGAACTTACGTTAAAGTGGAAGATCAAACATGATGTCAGTAGGCCGGTAAATACTTTTGACATAACTGGCAGCGACACAAAATATCTTCTGACAGAAACGAAAATTTAAATTTTCCAGGTTAAACTTCCTTTTGATGCTTATATATATATATATATATATATATATATATATATATATAATATATATATATATATATATATAGATATAGATATAGATATATATATATATATATATATATATAAATTTCTTTTCAATGTATTCCTTCTGTGTCAACTATGCTTTGTGTTCTGCTTATTTACCTGTTATTTATCGGAATACACGTGGACCATATTTCAATTATATATATATATATATATATATATATATATATATATATATATATATATATAATATAGAATATGAGAATGAATGCAATAAAGAGCATAACTGGTTGATTAGAGGAGTACGAATCTGCAATTTTATTTCGAAATTTTCGGTCCCCCTGGAACCTTCTTCAGCGAAATCTTACAACGAAGTGAGTAACTTAATCAAGAAAATAACAACCACCGAACAATGCGCTGGAAGTTAGATAAACAAACATAATAGGATTAAAGTGTTTAATGAAAGGTGTATTGATTAAGAAGACCGAGGTCTTTGTGAAGTCCAGTGAGATGTGATTGAAGCTTCATTATCCAAATTAGTTCCGTACGTTTACGGTTTTCTGTGCAAACAAAGTTACTAGCTTTGAGAGTTACTTTTAGACTATCAAGGGCATGACAGGGGAGATTGAAGTGTTCTGCTACTGGGAATCCGATAAATGTCTCGAATAGACTCGTACTCCTCTAATCAACCAGTTATGCTCTTCATTGCATCCATTCTCATATTCTATTTTGATCTTGGAGTATACGTGGAACTTAACTATTCTGCTACATATATACATATATATATATATATGCAACTGTGTCCGCTTCCCACCATTCTTCAGTTTATGTATATATATATATATATATATATATATATATATATATATATATATATATATATATATATAAATATGAATAAATATAAACGCATAGTTATGCGTCGGTGTACAGTTAAAATTAGAAAATAGGAGTTAAATGAAGACACCATACCAGGTTGTTATATATGTATATATATATATATATATATGTGTGTGTGTGTATGTGGGTGTGTGTGTGTGTCCAAACACCACATAAATCCTCATTATCACGTCCCTATCCTAGACATAGAGTATTAGGCCTAGATGAGAAAAGTATAAATCATTGCAGCAGGAAATGTTGAATAAAGTATAATATTTGAAGATTAAAGTTTTGTTATGTTAATAGAAGTGATTTGACCTTTCGGATGTAATGTTTAATGTTTTCGTCGTATACTTAATTGTTATTTCTTAAATATGTTTGGTTAATACAAGCGAACCGAATAGGCAGAAAACATGATGCTTCAAATAAAAATAGACTCAGATTTGACGCATGACATGACTTCCTTGTACGAATTCCACGACCTTTGACCTGGAGTAAAAGAATAATGGTCATTAATTCTTTACTGAAGCAGGCCTAATCGTGAAAAATTGTAGAACCTTCAAATAATTCGATAGTTTAAGTAGCTATTACAACATCAAAAGACTTATGGTTCCTCATCCATATTTCGGACAATAGAAACTTTTTATCATCAAATAATCATGTCTGGTAAAGAAAATACGCCTTTGACATATCTTGACCTCATGGTATTTTCTGCCTGTTCAAATCTGATGGATACATCACAAACTCATGTAATGTCACCCTCCCAAGTCTATCCGTTCTCTCAAGCATTTGAATACTTAATTTCCACCGAAATGAACATGATTTGGCTTTTGGCCTTTTTTCACTTTGTTTGAACCCTTTTAATTTAAATGTCAATCTGCGTAATATTTACGTATCAATATTTAAATCATATGAAGTAGAAAACTAATATTTACATGTATATACAAAAACCATCATTAAGCATTATTGTACTTTTAAAAAACAAGCATATTATTGAAAATTGCAAGCAGGGCAGAGTTTACCCAAGTATGCAAAAGTGAGTGAGCTGAAGACTCAATGGATATCAAAGAGAAGCTGCCTTTGTAAGGACCCTTATTAAACGATAACATTACAATGTAATTACAATCACATAGTGTTAAAGATATGAACTACTTGATAACTTAGACATGACCATCTATTTATACTCAGGAAGTAGGTAAAGTTTGAGTTTGCTTTTGAATGATCCAAAAGGTGGCGTGTCCAGAATATTGGACCTACTTAATAAATAAACTTTGGGTTACATTGTAAAGAATAAAACTTGGGTAGAGTCTCAAAATCAAGACTTAGCTAAAACTAAAGGAAGTTGTGAGTATATATTAGGACTTAACATATTTGCTAATGAACTATAAACTATCCTGCCTGATAAAATGCAATATTAGAGATAGTTACACTTTTATATGGATAAAGAAGCGGTATGGAATGGGCAATGGTAGGGATAATGTAGGTCTAATGCAAAGCTTTTGAAAAGACGACATTATTTCTGATTAGAATCAAAATGTGCACATCGTCAGGAGCAAAATCTTCCAGATGAATGGTACTTTCACTTCTCATGAGTGAAAGAACACGTGACTTTTGATGTTATTCATTAATGAATAATTACATTTACTCAATCTCATTGTGCGAGTGAGAGAGAATGAGGTGGGCTTTATAAATTTTATAACTGCTTCTTGCTGTACTGTTTCAAATTTTATACCATCTCCAGAAATTCCAAAATAAGTGTTATCAAAAACAGGCTTAATTGATATCTGTGTTGCCTTTCAGTGCCGTCGGAGCCGGGGGAGGGGGCGCTGGGATTTACCTACCCAAACAGTTTCCAAACACTTTTCATTAGCTGTGTGGAAAAAGGGCAAACATTACCTTACAAAATGGCAAAATACAGCCGCCCATGGGTCTCAGCCCCAAATCCCAGAAGCCTTCCGACTGTCCTGCATGTTTGTAAGATTTGGTCTTTACGATTCAACCAAAATAACCATAGTCACCTCTTCTTGTATAATCTTGGAGCTAACGTAGACCCTTCATGGTACAATTGAAAATGACTGATGGCTGACACCATTTTTGATCAGATCAATTCCCCGCAGTGGTTGAGTCACGACGATCCTTAAGAGTTTCTGTATAGGTTTAGTATAACATTTCTGCTTCTACTCCTCCCTTTGACCACGTTGATATACTAATTAATTAAATTCATTTTAACTAAAACTGTTTAAAGTAACATACTTAACTACATGATGACTTGTTTCCATAAAGTGGATCACCACTCGCGCTAAAGGTACACCTGTAAAACGAACGTAGCTTTGATACAAACAGGCAACAACAATTGACGGAAAGGTAGATACCTTGAATGCAGGTTGCTATAGAAACAACTCTAAGTTTCAGTGATTTGTTTGCTGATTAAGAAAGAACAAATCGTTGGGGGCAATAACCTACATGTAAGTATTACCAAGTGATAGCTTAGATATGAAACATAACTTGCACTGAATTTAAATTGATATAAAATGAGATAGTTTCAAAGAGTAACTTAACATCTTCTGTATGTAAGTGATCTTCATGTTGCTTGTTCCATGTTTCAGTTCCAAATATATCTGCTCAATTCCAAATGGTTACTAAAATTTATACCTTAAGATACGTATCCTTAGACGTCACAATGAGATAATCCAATTTTAAATGCATTCACTGGTTAGTTGTTATGTGACCACTTCGAACTTCCTTTCACTAGGTACGGCTGTTTGTCATTCTGTTAGTTGTTATTTTGGGGGATAGATGGGGGCGCTCAATTGTCTTGTCACAAACAGATGGGATTTCTCATTTGTTAACTAGCAGAAAGACTCTGATTGCTTCAAAAGGAATGGCCTCCGCTTACAACTTGTAACTCTGAAAAGATTATAGTAATCAGCTTTGAGAACACTTTAAGGACTGCAGAATTTACGGAGGCCGATCATGTGCACAGAAGGAAAGAGCGTTGCCTCCTAAGACTATACATTTTAAAGGACTGTACCTCAGCCAGTCACTTGCATGTTTTGTTAGGAAGTTCGTTAAAAATAATTGATACCCTTGATGTAGACAGTAGGTTGGGGAAAAAGTTTATCATATAATGACATTTTCCTAGAAGGCTGCAGTGATGTGGCAAAAAGAAATTGGTTTTCTGAGATTTTCTTCCAGTGACGTAAATTCATTCCCGTGGTGTCGTGGTCAGCACTTGTTCTTCCTTTCTGCTCTGGGACTGATTAGTTTCCTTACATCAGCCGTTCTCATTATTCGTCTTGCTTCAGTATAAGATCAGTGAGATGCCATTTCTAAGACATAGATATGGTAGGTATAGGCTTTATCTAGTTGGAGTCTTCTAACCAAGTGTATTAGAAGGTATGTACCTATGAATCTACAGTATGGAAAACTGCTCCCGTCGAGGAGAAAACATTGGATATTCATCATGTATCAATAAGTATTTCGTTGTACAGTAGTAATACAGGGCATTATAAAGGTGTCAGAAGACGTCTCAATTTGCTATGGTTCGAGCTTACTTTCAAGCTAGCAGGGTCCGTATAACCACGGGAAAGGGGTGGGGAGGGTAATCGTATCTCCCAAACGTTTTCATGGCAATGATTTCAGGTATATAATTTTATGACTGATTCACACAAGTGCTCCACCAAACTTAAACTTTGCCCCTGTAACTCCTCCGCCATTTGAATAAAAAAGAACAGGTGGTGAGTCAGACAACCCATCCAGGAAACAAGGCGATGAGGGCATTTCCAACAGCCCTTCTATGTTAATTTCTTTATTTCATTCTCTAAGGCATTGTCCGATGTATTGTGCATGCTGTAACAATTACCCCCCCCCCCATAACAGTAAGTTTTATAGCCTACTCCACTCCCCCACTTTTTCTGGTCATGAGCCTCCACTGAACCTTAATGTTATTCGACCCAGAATGACTTTCAAGATCAGCAGTTGTTTTAAAATGGATTGTAGTCTAAAACGTTCTTCAGCACTTGGTTTTCAAAGTTAAACCTTGTCACACATTGGCAAAATGTACTAAAAAAGAAAAACCAAATACAATTTCTGTCTGGCATTCAAAAATGCCTTTTATTTTATTTATTAAGAGTCATGCCGTTTCGTGTCTTGGACACTTGCAAACATCGCACAGTGGTAGGCGACCCACGAGGAGTACAGTTTTTTATTCGACGTACACGTGAGTCTAAAACACAACTGTACCCTACTTGTTATACAAGTTAACGTACAAAAACTACTTAAAAAGTCACTTTATGGTGTGATTATGTGGACAAAAAAAAAGCAGAAATGAAGAAACAAAAGCATGTTACGAGTAATTGGAATAACCTGCAGCTGCTATTAGGTACATGGGTTTATAAGTGTTCCTTAAGAATATAAGAAAAGAAGCAAACGTTTACATTGCAAGGCGTACGACACACCAAACTTCTAAATAACATATGCTATACAACGAAAAAATATCAAAGTCATACTACAAGCTCATGGCAGTTATCAATGACACCTCACTTTCTATAAACACCTCGAGCCAAATAAGTGCCGATTTTATCTGTCCACTTAAATGATAAAGATTTAAATTTATGTTCAGCGTCTTTATTCGTCGTTTTCCGGGTAGTTTTTAGCAAAAAAAAATATTGAAAACTAATGGGCAATGCGTGAGAACAAAACCCTGCATAGAAAAAGGAAAAATCTGTTTTATGTAAAACTTTAGGCAAAGATGAAATCGTTATGCCCAACATATCTGCAGCTTCAAGCAAAATTTTGATTTCATTCTCTATGTATATGATGATGTATCAATGCTTTACTTATCTTTCCATCTATCATCGTATAAAATGTAAGTTTCTTCCTAGCGTATATATAGGGAACATTCCATTGAATACAATATATTTATGCATCTTCTAAATCTGTTACGCGAGATACGATCCATGTCTCTGGAGAAAAACAGAATGCATCTTCGCATTAGGTTTACAATAAGGTACTTAAATGGTTATTGATAATTGATTTTAACTGTTGACTCATTGCATATGTCAGTCACATATATCATGAAATTTACAGGGACTAAAGTTCACTAAATTCAAGTTGATTTCAATTTGGCACAGGATTTTTACTCCAATCGGAATGCTGGTTTACACAAACAAAATTACTACCGCTAAAATTGACTCCCTTGACCAAGAACGTATTAGTGCTTAAAATATATTCCGTTTCATTAGCTACATAATTTTAACATCACATGTTTACATTGGAAAATGAAAAATATTAACTGTTATTGTCATAAGGGAACCAAAGGGCACAGAAACTATATAAATAGGTTGTACGTTTACTCTCTTAGACAACGGTCACGTTAGGAAATAATTTAACAAGACTAGTATATATGATGTAAACAAAACGATACAAAAGATTTGGCAATGTTGTATCTTGTATACAAAAATCAGCTGCAGAGTTTCTCCGCTGTGGGAGACGGATTAAGAAAATATTTTTCTCGGTGTCAAATGACTTGTTGAACCGATTATCGGTTCTGTTATATAATATTGTTATCGGCCTGTGTTCGTCACATCGAAAATCGTCGTTTAGTCTAGCATCCGCACAGGTAAAATGTGCACACAGTAGTTGTACTTCATAAAAACCAGGCAACTGCTGCTCGAATAGCAACTACCTGATGAAACTGTTATTTGTATGTGATACGGCTGTACAAGTTTTTGCAAAGTAAACGAACATTACAGCATTCTCGAAGAACTTGCTAGTGACAGTTAGTTTTGTGGCTTTGTGTACAACAATTGTTCAAAGTTTAAATTACCGGTTTCGGATTGGCATCGACCGATGATAGTATTTGAAATATCAGATATCAGAAAAACCTTTACGTTGACATTTGTTCAGAACTATATATCAAAATGTCCGCCTAGATTTACAAACGATGAATGGCAGGACAGCGGTATGACAATATATAACCTCCCGTAATAGGCGGCCTGTGTTATTTTACAATGTGTAAAGATCTTATCCCTGTAAAACGAGGTAAACTGTTTTGGCTATATTACCACATTACTTTGTTCCATCTGGCAACAACGACTACACAGAGAATATGCAATCGGGCTGAACTCAATCACTATCTTCAATTCGTGATAATAAAGTTCGCTGGATTCGTCTGAGAGGAAATGAACTTGAATACAGCAAACAAACGTATTTACTTAAACATAAAATGTGTAATTTTGCTATGGTAAGTTTACAAACGATTTTCCTTGGATACATTGGGTTCATTGACTAAACAGTATCATGATTCTAGCACGAAATTAAATACTTCACTGAAGTTATCCTTTTGCATAAATGTTAATGTGTATGACGTAAGGACAGCAGTTACCAGGAGGAAAGGAGGAGGGTGAAAGGGTTATATCAATGGAACCATTACCAAGATAGAATGAACCACGAGAGTGCTTTCATGTGACGTATAGGAAAGGAAATAAAGGAACATCTATGATTAAAAGAGCAAAAGGGGACTGGGTTGTCGGTGGTTTTGAAAACCTGGCAGAAGGACACATAATTTTTCCAAAATAGGCTACAAAGTGAAAACTGCGAGTGTTAATAAAAATCTTTTAGATGTCAGTGTGTTACCAGTAAAACTTCCATGATAGTGAAAGTGTAGCAGAATAAATGATAAAGGAATTAGTGTGAACACGCTCTAATAGCTTGGGGCAGACCTGCGCTAAAAGTCGACACAAAAACAGTAAGAACATAGTAATTCGTTTTCCATTTTGATGGACGTCATCACATGTGTCAGATATGTCCCTCGCATGCGTTGCTACGAAGGGGTTTCCGGGTGACCTGTCTGACTCAGCAGGTGCCACTCGAAGGGTAAATACTTTGAAGTGATCAGAATCCCTTTTTCTCCACGTTAAGGCAGCATTTCACATTCTATGGACTACTAGCTTTTATTACTAATCCCTGGCAACTTAATAACAATATAATAGCCATTTTCATCAAAATTATACAATTGTGTTAAAACAGTCATTTAAGGACTTGCAAAGTAGTTGCTTAAGACACAGTGAAAGGTGGTCTTGAGTTAAGCTTTAATGGCAGTCTGTTAAACACTGCGTATACATACAATTCCGACATACAACATTACGCACACTCATTTGAACATTTTAAAAAAGTTCTGCAAACTACTCGCTTAGAAAAATTAATCAATGACCAAGTCAAAAAAACTCATTTTCTAAAAAGGAATGAAACTCTACAGAGAAAAAAACAACTATTTGCGGGGAAATATACAAATCATGTTACAAGCAAAGTACTCCAAATAGTTATTAAAATGCAGATAGAAAACCAATGCAATGAAGACAAAACTGGCTACAATTTATTCAATCAAATAAAATACGGAATGGCTGCAGTAAACGTTGGGAGTAAGGTGTGCGTGCATTGTACTATGTAAAAATTTACATTTCAATCTCCCCGATACCGTTACGTAATCACAGTGACAAAATTATGCACCATTAAATATTCTCTTCATGACATATTCCTTTCTGACATTTAATTAACAAATAGGCCTATAACAACAGACGAACAACAAAATATAGTACGAATTAATGCCAAGGTGTTTACTAACTTTGTTCGAATGTATGGTTTAACTTTTAAAAAAGAAGACATTTATCTAACCCTCTGGGAAAAGTACCGTCTTTAAAAGTAATGGGTTTGCTTTCTTTTTGATATATGACAATATAAAACGGAGACAGACTCATGATATTACATAGAAGTTTCTGCAGTTTGTGTTCCCTGCCCAATTATCGAAGATGTTTCTGTGTAGGCCTCTATACTTTTACTGCCTATGACTCTCTTAGTGCGCTTTGTTCGTGTATGTTCAAGTATATACCACGAACAGTGTTACATAAGTGTTGTAGTAACAAACTGCATAAAACCTGATTGATCGTAGCCTAACACAATGACACTACGTACAACAATCTACGAATAGCCTACACCTTATACCGGAAGTAACCATTATTTTTTAAAACTGGAATAAGCGTCAAACTTTGCATTTGTGGACGCATCGTGCTTTGTGTTTGCATTTACGAAAATTAGGCGCACAGGGGATAGGATCTCGGCACGTAAGTACTCACTAGATGAGATTTCGGAGTGATTTAATGCGAACGAGAAAACCAACTAACGTAAAGTTACGGTTCAAATATTTGTATGTTTATTTTAATGATTTACGTTGATTTCATCCTGCTCTTAAAATTGGTGATAAAAACATGAACGTTCTTGAACATATACAAAGATATGAAAGATATGTCTTTTTATAGTATGTACATGTTTATATAAACACATATCCTATATACATATATTTTATTTTTAAGAGTAGAGTATATCATATATATATCATATATATGCAACGCACCAAACACGTTCACTTAACAGGATTACGTGTGCATCTATATGTATATAAATTATTCTCTGCAATGTAGGTTAGAAAATGAAATGTCTGGAGTCAGACATTTGTTTACACCAATGAACGAAACAACACGTCCAAGTTTGCATGCATTTATAAATGCGCATATAATCAAAGTCGGGGAATCGTTAACAACGCTGAAGGGAAAAGTTTTTATGGATAGAAAAAGTACTGACTGAGAAATATGGCAAGGTAGAGCATATGAGCGACTTTGAACAACAGTAACTCGTACAACATGAGAGAAATAGTTCCTCCTTGAGCAGAAATGCTGTGAAGATAAACTAATAACATATGAGTGACTCTAAATCAACCCTTTTAATTATGGCTGGTGTTACCTGTAAATAATTATGTAATAGGAGGCTTTAATTGACGGTTCTTGCCAATACGCTGACAAAATGATTGGTAGTTGTAGTCCAGAATAGGAACAAAGAACAGACTGACAGAACAGATAGAATTTGTAAAAAGAATTAAAGTAAATAAAAATCTTCTTGGAATACAGGATTTAAGTTATAATGGAGATGCTTATTTCCATATAGCACCATCGGTTGCCCCCTTAAATGAGGAGCTTCTATTTTTATTCATGGTCACGGTTAACTGCTTTGAAAGGTCAGCGTATCATTCACAATTTGGATTTTGAAACTTCTAAAAAACCTTTAACTACATTCGTCAACCGATTCATGGAAATGACGATGTAGGACCTCTACTTCGCTGGTAGTTACATTTCGAAGATTGTTAAGTTTTCGAACCATAAATGAACCTAAATTGGCAATAATTTGTTGAGTAAATATCGAATTTTTGTTCTCTTGCGCTTCAATTAAAAATGTTTGGACTCAAAACACTACATTGGTGGGAAAGCTTATCAGTTTTTCAGAAGACTATATTTCAGGTAAATTTTTATTTCAATGTGATAGATTTATTTTTCATGGCAAGACGTATTATACAAAGACAACACTGCTGTGAAGTCTTTGAAGAAAAATAGATCAGCTGCACTTGAGCGATACAAAAAACCCAATCATTTCAATGGAAAAAATCCACGATATTTCAGTAAAACTTAGACAAATTTCATGCAGCAACCTTCACGCAAATCAACACAAGAATAATGAGACTACAATTTCCACCATGGTATGCATACGGTGGGGTCAGAGCATGGAGGATACTTACAAGCTTAGGATGCTGTAGAGAATTGTAAATAAAAATACTGTCCTTCAATTACATGTTTTGTAAGGACAATGTAATTTCTCAGACGTGTTGATGTTCTTCATCGGAAACTGTTGCAAAATTTCAAATTTATATGTGTACTATGCTTCAACCACCATCTCCTTTGTCCCACCTATGTTAAGAGCGTACCATACTCAGATAGACGTACTCACTTAGTAGATATAATGACAAGAAAACGCAGATTGGGAGACGGTTGCTTGGAAAGAGGACATTTGGAAATTTCCCTTACTCTTTTTCAATATCAGCCGAAAAACCTAACAAAATAATTAAACTGGTAAAACTTCTGTCACCAATAGTAGATCGATTGGGGATGTGTGGACGTTCGGAAACTAATTTTTAGGAAAGGTAAGATAAACCTTTGCTCCTTTTCACACACAATTATACACTGAAAACATGTCAAAGAAAATAAACACGTATACAGGAGCATACACCAAAACAGTTCAATCTAATAAGCCTATAGCTGAAACCAAATCAAATTTGAGACAGCAAATACACGTGATTTTAACTTATAGTTCATACTTCTTTGTATTTCAGATATACGAATTGGCAAGGGATTGCATATAAAAGAACTTGTTTTTAATTTATTTTCTTTTTATCCTTTTTAAAGTCATGAGACCGAATTTAATTCGTCTCCAAAAATCACTTTTGACTCCAAACGTATACAGCAAATCATCGCCAAATAGGCCTACAAACTTCTTACAGGCCTTTTACACTATTCATAAATGGGCATTACACACTGTCACACTTAGGTCAATCCAGTTTCACGTGCCTCTGATATCTCTGGGCAAAACGAGCTCACTAGTCAGGTCGGATTGATAACACGTAAGCTTGATCAACGACAATCGCAACCCCTTTGCGTACTGTTAAAAATTCCTCGAAAGTAAACTTTCATGTTGAGATCTTCTTTACGGCTCCGTGTCACTTCTGTAATACCGACGAATCCCAGTTACTGTTGTACCGTAGGTCACCACTTTTTTACCTTTCATGCTGTCTCGGCGGAGACGACATCGTCAGTGAGAAAAAGAACCCATTGACGCCGTTGGCGTGAATTTCAGGTTACCGTGTTCGCCTGACTTCTTTTATTGCATTGCAACGTATGGCCAATTGAACGAACTACCGGAAAGCAACATGTCTCGTATGAGAGTCTCAATCGGGGTTTTGCCGACAAGCCTGACGAAGAATAACTGCTCGATGACCGACGCGGACACCGTTCGTAGTGACGGTAACCGTAAAAGCAGCTTTCCGAACCGGTTGGGTTGATTTGGATACTGGCTACGGACGTACTCTTCTAGTGCACATTGTGACTTCTCTTGGAGTGACTCGATATGAGCTGCATCTGACAAACCGCATGCGTCTGTGAAAAACAAACGTAAAAGATGATTGGTAAATCTCTGATTCCTTTAAACACTACAAGAAAGATGTCTGTAACTGAACAAAAGTTTTCTGCAATAGACAGAAATGTTTGACGCAGCAGTGACCTTGTCAGTGACCAGTGCAGCAAAGTACCTGGTTTTTCATTCCAAAGTTAGAAATTCGTGTTTTTGTTTCAGATGGAGATCATGTTAAGTGCTGATCTTATCTTTTCATTTCAATGACATTTACATAAGGCTACCTCAGAGGTAAGCAGAAAAATATTGAAATTAATTGAACGTTACTTAACATCACCAAAACGAATGCTCAGATATGGTTAGCTTGAAGAAAACGCTTCTTACAAGTGTCTGTTTTGATCCTCAAATTCAAAGTTAGGCTACAGAAGTGTTACATGGTATCATATATTTGTAGGAGTGGTAGGGGAGGCAGGGACGATCAAAACAGCAAATTCAGTGTATTATTCTCCCCTTGCTTCTCTAGTCTGGTGTAAGCACATTGAAAGAGAAGGTAACATTTCTCGACCTTTAATGAACACATCACTGTTATTTCGGTAGCATTTACAAAAATGTCATATTTAACGTCGCTAACACTAAGTGTTCAAAACCCCTTTTCTCTTTTTATGACATCAAGACACTTTGCCATACCATAAGGAGAGCAGTTTTTACAGCAAACGCAATTAAGATTAAGAATTAATTCCATTGCATTGTGGTACACACACAATTCGTATACCAACATTATTGAGGATGTTTATCTTGTACCCGACCTGCGGAATATCTTTGTGGGTAAAAAGTCTACTCATTCATTTCACCTCTCGTCGATTCACTTAGTGTGACCAAATACAGACGGAAGTCGAGAATGCTTACGCTAATTGAAATGCCAATCAGAGACTCCAACGCTTTCAGAGACCTGACGCAACACTAATTTGATAACACAACACTAACTTGCCTTGAATTTATGTAATCTGTGTTAAAAAGAGAAACCTCTCTGCCTCATACGATGTTAGAAGATCAAGTGGAATGCTAAAATATACAAATTTAACGAGTCGTCTAATAAAAGGCTGAGGAAGAGGTGAAATTCAATTACTATTATCCTGGTAACTTCAATCACAATTTGTGCCACCATTTTACATAATAATTCGATAATGAAATCACCTTGATTTCATCATGAAAAATGGCAGTAGTAATGTATCTACAACTTGTCATGTTATCCTTATGACAAATTATCTATCATTTTTCTCTCTTTCTCTTTCTGACGGTCTGAGTCTTGTCAGTTGTTTCGGATTTCGCTGGAATGGGTGTGAACTCTTAAGTGAGTTATAAGTGTAAATTTGGGGCAAACATAAAAAGGTTCAAGGTGGCGTAATTTGATGATAGACATAATCGAGAGAAAAAGAGGGAGTGTGAAAGAGAGATAACATTGGTAACGAAATGATAGTTTCCTGACATTTTTTAAAGCACAACAGACGCAATCAAGCAAAATGTCAACTCCATTTTTCAGAAACGTGTCTAATTTGATTTTAAGTCTTATCGAATTAGTTGCTTTTCACGAGGCAAGTAGTCCATGATTCACTTTTGAGTTATTCATACTGACGTTCATCATATGAGACAACTGACGATCTCCATCGATATGTAACGTGTTCTCTCTATTTTACTGTCACTGAGGTGAGAAATTTTCAGCTAATTTAAAAATTTGATAGGATATCGTTAGTGTTGTGAAGCATGGATTTTTCAGTCGCAATTTTTCAGTTTAATCTACTCGTCCAATGGTTTGCATCCCCAAGTGATGGCCCTAGCCATCGCTACTTGGTAGGGTTGCCAACTGAGTCGCCCACAGCTATGTCAATCCTTTCAAAGTACCCCCTTACTAACTCGCCTTTATAGAGTCTCTCCTTTCAACCCCCTCCCCTCACTTGAAATTAAATTACCTGAAATGTTTCAAAGATGGTGATAAACTGACATTAGCTGCATTTCTTTCCGTCATTTGGACATAAGTAAACAAGTAGGCAATTTAAGCTCTGATGGCGGAAAGGGGGAGGGGGGGGGGTGTTCTCGAATACGTGTGTGTCAAAAATTGAACAAAATTATATACAAAAAGAAGACAAAAAAGAAATGTGTTAAACAGGCCTAGGCAATGACTTTCACAGGCCTCTGAGCATTATCCTTTGCACCATGAAATAATGTAAAACTTTGGAGTGCGCCGATGTGTCACTCTGTATCTCGTAACACCGAGGAAACACTAGAATGAATAACCGCTTGTAATTTCATGCGAAATACTCCTGTGCGCTTGTCATCAAGTCCGTTTGTTTTCCTATTTCTAGTATAATTATGACTCGAAATTACAAAATGCTATGCATATCTCATTGACTTCATAAGGTTTTGGAAACTAACATCATCTAATATGTTTATTGAGTTCACTCCCACACATCAGCAAATTCACCCCACGATCACATCTACTGACTATCCCATAAGTCAATCACATCTACTGACTATTTTAACAGGTCGATCTCATCTACTGACTATCCCAATAACTCGATCACATCTACTGGCTATCCCAATAGTTCGATCACATCTACTGACTATCCCAATAAGTCGATCGCATCTACTGACTATCCCAATAAGTCGATCACATCTACTGACTATCCCAATAAGTCGATCACATCTACTGACTATCCCAGTAAGTGTCTAGAAGTGCATAACCATCAATCCTTTTCTAAGCAAAAAGTTACTTTGTTACAAGCAGTTTTTCACATCTCAAATTCATTGGGGTTTTGCTGAATTTCGAAGCGACTTTGCAAAGAGCAAGCGTGTAATGGGCAACATTGCTAAGGTGAGATTTTGAATGTTAGGGAGCACATTTACTTGTGGCGACTTTGCAAAACGGTTACTTTACGAGGGGTTGACTTGACAGATCCCCATTGTAGCATATGAGAATCGGTTGCATATACGTTAGGTACAAATGAAATCATGTCGGCGGCATGACTGTACATAAAGCTGCAATTGTGTACAGCTAAATTATAGCTTTGAGCAGTTTATAAAAGGAAAAGTTTAAGCACAGCAGGGCATTCAGGGTGACGTCACTAATGTCGACCGGCACAGAGCTGCGCGTGCACATATGTTTGCCTGAAAATTCTCAAAATAGGTATAATTGCCGTGTAAAACCTGGCGCCATTGTACGAAGAATACTGACGCATCGGAATCTATCGTGACAATGTTATGCTTACAAACGTGTTAGTTCTCAAAATAGGAAAATTTTGCTGAAAGTTGCTTGTTTTACCAGCTATGACGTTACTAGTCTGTTCAAATAAATAAGTTAATAAGGATGACGATAGTGGACATAACGACCTTTTTCCGCTTGAAAATAAAATATTGGATTTTAACATGACAAACTGCTTTAAAGATAATGAGGATAACTATGGACGACAAGCAATAGCTGTCGTAAAATGTATATCCCCCCCCCCCCCCCCAGTGAATGCTACCAACAAAGGGCTTAAGTTGAAAGTTATTGTTGCATGTTTGATAGGCATATACGCATTTTTAGTTCCAGCTTTATACTGCAACTCTTCTGATCGCACCTTTCCTCGGTTCTAGTATTTCAAGAGTTCCAGAAATCGAAGTGCCTCCTCTTCTCTTGGTCCTGTCGGCTTTCTAATAAATATCAAGCCTTTTTGACGAAATTTATTAAAGACCATTTTCGAATCGGATATCATATAATACTCATGCCCGTTGAAGGACAGAAATCCCACAGCAGTTTTTATCCCATTGCAACAGTTGCAGGATGTGTCTAGGAGAAGCTCCGATGAGGGTCCAAGGAGCTATATATCTTTACAGGTTCAAGACATTACCACAGAAATAGGGCTTACACAGGTTGTCTATTAATAAGACATTGCAAAACTGATGAATTCGTGAGGAGGGTTTCAGACAATTTCCCAACTTAGATGACCTTTGATCTTGAATGTCTGAAACCCACTATCATACAAAGGTTGTATTCATGTTGCACGCGTGATCCCAGCCTGGCTGCATTGAACTTAAACGTTAAACACCTGAGATAAATTTTACAACTTCAGGCTATTTTACCACTTGGCCTTAAATGACTCTTGACTTTGGTCTGTGACATTTGACCATATTAAAACATGAAAGCAACCATGCATGTTTCACATATTTCCCCCGTTTGGTTGCAAATGGTAATTGATCAAAGAAGGACAATCCAAAAAGTGTACTACCAGGCGCGGATCTAGACATTTCGAAAAGGGGGGCTGAAAGCCCCCTTGAATATTCTCCTAGATTAACATTATGCTAATTTTCGCGTATTTATTGTTGTTTATGTGGCAAAAAGGGGGGGGGCTGAGGCCGGGAAAGCCCCCCCCTGGATCCGCGCCTGAATACGAAGTATAATGGGTGACCGTCGAATGCGCACTTAAGAAATCTATCATTCCAAGATTGTGACGTGGAATGTTAGGCTAGATGCGCACTCGACGGGCCCCTGCAGTCGACGGGCACCCTACTATAACGGCAGTTTCACTCACACCACGTGCTTCTACCGTTGTATTTACCAATATTTTCAATATTGTCTCAAAATTATTCGCACTATTCAGTGGTTAATCTTAACAATTGTTTCTCGTACATAGACGTGGTGACTTTTCAGTGGTTAATATTTACAAGTACTGTTCTCGTGTATATGGTTACAGTGGTACACAAGATTGTACGGTGGGCAGGGGGTACCCCTTCATTTTGTTTGGGAGGATATACATACCTCAAGAAAAAGTCACAGCTTCAACAGATATCTGACAGTCTTGGCATGCTAAATAATTCAACACCTTTAACTAACAAAAACTGAGCTTAAGGAACAGAGTTGCTCTTGCGTAATATGTAGCATGAATGAATTTGTACCTTTGACATTCGTTTGAGGCCTTTGATCTCAGTGACATATGAAGGTGCCTATGTTGCATCTTATGACTTAAGTTTGGTTGCAATTGGTCATGTGACCAAAGATTAAACTAGATCACCTAGAGGTGGAGAAGCTCATAACCAGGGTTGAAAAAAATGTTTGTTTCCTGGGAAGGGATTTCTTTTTTTTTTCCAACTTCTTCCTTATAGTCATGGACAAAAAAGGTACATTTCCTTCCAAATATCCAAATTTCCCGGGAATGAGCCTCCCAGCTTCCAAACTTTTGCGACCAATGCTCATACCCAGATAAGATATATTGCAAGGAGGAGTATTTTCCATACATGAACAAAATGATCCCATACGTACAACCTTTTAACTCGCTAAATGCATCAAAGCTTTAAGTGGCATATCACCCTGTAGTGCAACAACTCCGTTGGCAAAAATTGTACAAATGATGTATGTCTGAGGCTCTGAGCTATTGGAGTTACGACAATCTCTGCAATGGAACTTAACATTAACGTTTCTTACTCTCACACTGACTCCCTGTACAGGTTTTGTCCAGATTCTAGAGGCAGCATTGAAATACCGATCATAGACAGTTCCCCTTAACCCAATCTTAACAAACTCACAAAGTTGAACTCTCATTCATTCATTGTTTAACGAGGACGCAGTGTAAACCTTTTGTGAGACTCATTAAAATGGGTGGGCCTGAATACAACTGAAGCAAACCAATTTAGAAGCTCCAAGGTAATCTGTGATCAGAAATTGGGGATATAAGTTGTAATTTCCATCTGTCAATCATACTTCTAAGCAACTAACCAATTCATTAATGGAGGAGACACCGTTTTAGAATATACGAACTATGGCATGAAATGACCCTCAGATGACCTTTGACCCGACCACAAGATAATTGTGACCAACTTTCAGATACGTTAATAGAACACTGCACGAAACATTAATTTTTTTAAGCAATTGTGGACAGACAGACAAATAGACCCCCTCCGATGGTACAAGCTCACACCAGCTTCGCAGGGATCAGGTAACCAGAAGCAAAGGTGCTTAGTGCTTCCTTGCAACTTGGATAAAATTTTGGTACTATGATTTCCAGTTGACACAATTTCACCGGAAAGTTATTGTGATTACATTTAGTCAGGGGTACAGAAAGTTGAAACCCCATAGGCATGGATCAAGCAGATTGATATCATGTTATTATAAATCAGCTTCTTGCTTCTAAGTTTGGGCATTACATGCAAGGTGTAAGATCCAAACATGTTTACAAGGTTTTCACACTTTTATCTTTGAACTTTGAACACTTCAAAAGATAAAAGGGACAATGCACTCAGTACGGAGCACCCATATGTCAAGTATGAGATTCAAATAAAATTTCTACCTTGAAATATCATTTTTACAAGGTTTTGCAGTGTGACCTATGATGACTTCAAATGACCTTTGGCCTTCATCAAATCTTCGGTTCATTTATACTTAATTTAGGCACTCATAGACTAAGTATGAGATTACTTTAAGTTTCCTTCTTGAAATTGTGTTTAAAAAGTTTTCAGTTTGACTTCTTATGACCCTAAGTGACCTTTGGCCCCCGCCAAAACAGTAGGGATCAGTTTTACTCATTACGAGGAAGCCACATGACAAGTATGAGATCCATCAATGTTGCCCTTCTTGAGATATTATGTACACAAATAAATTTTGTGGTTTCTACAGTTTGACTTCTAACAAGAACGCCAAGAGGCGTAGTGATTCCTTGCCAAGTTGAGAGATGAGGAAGATATGAGTGCATAGGTTTAAATCTTCCTTGCAATCAATGAGGACATCATTGTAGACTTGTATAATTAATACAGTAAATGTATGACATATTAAGTTTCTTTATACACCCCTTATTGAGACAATGTGGTTACAAAAGATTTTATACCTTGCCAGCTGGTGACCATAAATGACCTCTGATGTCTCTGAAAAGCAATCCCAACTGAATTCTTTGCACATTGAACTTACACATTAACTTGTGAAGTTTGCCACTCCTATCCTTCACAAGAATAAGGAGACTGTATATTCATATAAATCAGGCAATTCCTTGCTGTGGTGAATCCTTGCTGTTACCATGCCAGCACCATTACATGGACACATCATTTCAAGGTGAACTGTGTAACACGATTGATGGTAATTATTCTTTGGGGACTTCAGTTCTCTCCACTTTCCTGTCACCTACCTAAAATCACAGGGCTGTCAATCAATCATATCTTTGACAGTCTCCTCAGACAAAGGACAGCAAAGTGGGCTCTCTTTTGCCACTTGTAAAGGTCATTGGTCAAGCAGCTTCTCCTAATCTGTTTACAATGATATGGTCTGTCTGTTAAAAACACTAAACAGATCAGTTTGAGCCACATTGATACTTTGTAGAATACTGTATTACCATCATATAACTTATACAAGTTTTGTACAGTATCAATACAAGGGATGTTCTGCACCTGTTAATAAAAAATATATAATGCTTGGTCCACAGTACTTAGCAATTACACATCAATCTGGTTTTGACTGGGACAGACCACCAACAAGTTAGGTGTCAGAGGCTAGCAGTATCAGTCTACAGGTTACTTGTCTTTATGAGTTGTGACAGTTTTATCCTCAGTGGGCATAGAGGGGAACTGTTATTACCTCTGGTTCTTGTGGTGAAATATGTTGTATCAATCACAACACCTCTACATCTCAAACCAAGTGTGAGGTATAAATAAATTAAAGCCTTAAAACCTGTGAAATCATAACATAACCCAAGTAACTGTAAATGGAACTGTTCAAAATGATTATATCAAAAGCAATAAGATCACAGGGATGAGTGAAAGGCACAAAATATATAGTATGTTTGGAGTAAACATAACACCTGTAACCTACTATGTGCAAATCCATCTTTGAACCACACAAAAAAGAGTATCTCATGAATTCTGTTCAAAAATTGGAGTGTGTAAAAAAAGTTTTCAGGGTTTGACGCCCTGTGACCCCAGATGACTCTGAACCCCACCAAACTAAGTATAAAATTTATCCAACCTTCCTACCTTGAGATATCATGTTAAAGAGGTTTTCAGAGTTTGACCCCAGATGACCTTTAACTCCCACCAAAACCAGGTTTTTTGTTTAACCATAATGCATGTTGCCTACATACTAAGTATGAAATTTATCCAACATTCCTACCCTCAGATATCATGATAACAAGGTTTTTAGAGTTTGACCACCAGTGTCCCCAAATGACCTTTGACCTCCACCAGAAATAATAGTTCTTTGTCTTACAGTAATGCATCTACATACATGTGTGAAATTTATCCAAGCTTCCTACCTTGAGATACTGTGTTAACAAGGATTTCAAAGTTTGACCCGTGGTGACCCCACATGACCTTTGACCTCCACCAGAAAATGTTACGTGTCTTTCTCTTACCGTAAGGCATCTACATACTAAGTATGAAATTTACTCAAGCTTTCTGCCTTGAGATATCATGTTAACAAAGTTTTCAGAGTTTGATCCCCGGTGACCTCAGATGACCTTTGAACCACACCAGAACCAATTCTTAGCTGAGATCTTTACATGCTTTACCCACAAACCAATTTTGAAGTATCTCTCCCTTTTCCTTCAAAAACTAGAGTGCTAACGAGATGTTGTCACACACATACACACACATACACACACATGCATACGCACACACATACACCGACATCACCATCGCATAGATTCCTTGCCTGCCTTCGGCAAGGAATCAAAAACCCGAAATGAGCTTTGAACTACACCAAAACTAAGAGGTACTATCTCTTCAATATGGAGTATCCACATGCCAAATATGAGATCCATAAAGCTTACCTATCTAGAGATAAAATGTTTACAAGCAATTTTTATGGTTTTTACCGTTTGATCGCTGATGCCCCCAAGTGACCTTTGCCACAAACTAGGTACGACCCTACGAGATTAATTGAAATTTACGTTTTTGACATATTGTTTACGAGTTTTCACAGTTTGACTTCCACAAAAAAACAAGAATCATTTTCTTTACACGCAGTATTCTAAATGCCAAGCATGAAATCCCTCAACTTTATCCGCTATGAGATATCACAGTTTCGAGCAGTTTTCAAGGTTTCTACCACTTGATCTCTCGTGAACCCAAATGACCTTTGGTCTCGACTAAACCGATTAGGGTTTACCCTCTCAGTATGGGGCATCCACAGATCAAGTACGAAATTCAGTGGTTTCCATTCTGGGGATACTGTGTTTACAAGCATTTTTCATGGCTAATGCAGACTGACCTCTGGTGACTCCAGTTGACCTTTCATCTCCACTAAAAACGATAGCAAGCATTTAACAATATGGGAGTATATACATGTCAAGTATGAGATCCCTAACAGTTACTCTTTTTGAGATGTCGTGTTTACAAGCACAGTATCACATCCACTCACGCATACATACTTACGTATACACATACATGACATCATCACCGCATAGACCCTCCACCAAAAACGATAGGGATCATCTATAAACTGAATACGCCCCCCCCCCTCCCGTCTTTCTGGCAACTTTTGGTAAAAAACTTTTTAAGTCACAAAGTAGGGGAAAAAGCACAAAAGCAGTATAAAAATGGAATGAATCATACCACAAAACACAAAACTATGGACGATAAAAGACTGTGCCACCTCTCTTCAGAACAGAAAAGTTGCACAATGCATATGCAATTAAACTCACAGTATGGAATATTAGATTTTTAACTGAAGGGCACATCAGCTAGGTTTTGAAGACAGATTGGTTAAATTCTCTTCTTTGGACACTTCTAATTTTCAATGTCTCCTAGGTCAAAGCAGTCATGATGAAGGCAGTTTAGTAATGGGTCATTCAGAGAATGAAAATCAAAAGCAGTCTGGGGTGGGGGCATATGATGGAATAACAACATGAAGTACTTCCAAAGCGCCAAAAAACCAAGTGCTTGCATTCTGGCATTTGCCAGGTTAAGAATGAAGCTTCTAAAGAAGCTCTATGCTAGACCTTTAGTCGTAGAACAGTCCAAGGGTTTTTGGACTTCCTGGAATTATGGATTCCTCTTTTAAATGGATTTCAATGCAAGTATTTTACGGTACCACTGGTCTGGACTGTCAGAGTTAACCATCTTGGTTAAGGCACTTACCCAATTTGAACATATTAGAAAAAGTTCACTTAACTAGAAACATTTGGAGTGGTTAATTGAAAGTCCCATCTTTGCAAATAAATGAAATAATGTTGTAAAAATTTCAAAAATTGATGAAACAAATGTGTATGGAGTACTCACAAATTGCTCTACAGTTTAAGGTTTTTGAGCAATTCCCGATACTATTTTCTTTCCAATTTTCTACTTTCTATCTTACACTCTTAATTTATACTACTGTTTTGCATTTTGAACCAAGCTTCTGTACCTACAGGTTTCTGACCGGGGACAGCCCTATAATCCTACAGACTATGGTTTTACAACCATTTGTCACACCTTAACTAACAGTGAAAATGACAACCCATTCATCCTACAGCCCAATGGTTCAACGAGCCATTGGTCTTACAGAATGATCCTACAGAATAATATCCTTTGGTGCAATAGCCTCATTGATCCTAAAGTCTGTTGAACATCAGTGTCATGGCCTAACAGGCACTGAAAATTAATAGATGTCTACCTAGAAAGACCCTATCCTACCAACATGCGATAGAAGGGCTATGGCTATGGAGGGTCCAAGGGTCATAGTTATCATTTGGAAATTAAATATGCTTTCATTTGTCCTTCCATAACACTCCCGTATGTGAAAACTCAACAGGGACAATATTCACAGATTACCAGTAACATAGTGAAGGATACTTCAGACTGTACCAATAGCTGGTCACTGTGACATGCTGAAATAATACGGACATGGAGGCTGAAGTACTTGTCTCTGAAGACTTCAAGAATAGTAATGATTCCAGATAAAAAATTTGTACATGCATACATTGTAAGTGTAGGGTATCAAGACTGTATGCTCCCAAGTGTGGGTCACTAACCATACCTTTGAGGGTGATCCAAGAGGGCAAAGCTTATGGTGAATTGTATCTTATGATGGTTTTATCAAAACAAGTTGAAAAGCAGCAACAACTGAATTTCCATAGTCTTTGGATCAGGGAGATGTTATTAGCTAATAACACCTCCCTGTTTGGATACCGTGTGTTCGCCGGTGAGGTGCGGTGCGGTGCGGGTGGAGTAGGTCCACAGCTCTTGATTCCAAAAAAGATGCAGAGGATGCTCGTAAACGAAAATGTTTGAGGAAATCTTGCGCAAAATTTAATCTGTAATTCTGGTGAAAGCACAATGATTCATGTACCACCAATGTATATTTGGGTCAAATGTTGGGAAGTGTTTATGTATTACGTTTTAATACCCAACATCCCATTTGGGTATGTGAGGGCACCAACTTAGCAGCGTCGGTTTAGGAACTTTAGGGATGATAGTACACATTTTCTTTACCGAATGCTGGCAACATGGTAAGTACACTGTTAAAACAGTCTGTGAAAGTATCAATGCATGGCGGAAAATAAAGAAATACAAAGAGAAATACAAAAAATACTGTCAACTTTTTAAACTAATTAACACTAACAGCATTTTTTGTGTTCTTTACATATTTCTACGTGTACATTTTGTGTTCTGTAATTATTCAGGCATTTCTGAATGTAGGGCTTCAGAATGTTTAGGTGTGAAACAATTGAGGCCTAAATTTATAAAACAATGTTAGGTCAATTTCTGATGCATCATACTTAAAGGTTGTGTGACATGAAAATAACATAGTTGGATATTTGATGCATAAAGCGTTAAAAATCCAGAAAACAGTTGCAATTTCCATTAAAATCCATCAAATATTGACCATTTTACAGGGAAATTTCTAATTTCACACTTGTATCATGAATAAAAATGAGCTAAATTTGCGAATATGTGACATCGAAAGAGGGACATACCGTATGTGGCACATGCTAGCCTTTGTTTTTTCAACCTTAATTTCAAGGACAGTGGTAGCATTGTTATTCCCTGGGGGTTTATTATAAAAGTTTAAATTTTTTCCTTGAAAAATATTGATATCACTCACCAAACTGTAATCTATATGATCAGTAATTAAGAGATAACTTATATAGGGTTAACAAAAGAAATCATAACACTGTGCAACACTCCACATCATTATTTTTGCATAGGCAATTAGTTTCTTCAGAAACCATCAAACTTTGAAGACATATATTTTGAGAATGGTAAAAGGTATTGAAATAATTCCAACGGGTCTTTGATTGGAGGACTTAATTCTTTAGCTGACAAGTGAAACAGCTCTTTTTGGTGGCATGTCACACGTCCTTTACTATGACAGAAGTATTACTATTATTGTGATGTTGACGTTGATGCTGGTATCCTGCTGTTTCAGGTCCTAATGCACACTGTTCAAACCAAACATCAACCTTCTAGAAAAAATATGTTGAGCACTACAGAAATACATGACATTTTCATTTCCATCAAGTCGATAGCTCTTTCACGATAAACAACATACTTAGTACAGAACTGTCTAGTAACCATACTACATTAAATACAGTACCTAGTGCTACGCAAGTTGACCAGCCGACGATGCCTTTTGTTATTTCAACAGTGAGAAGACAAACTCTGTCCTTTGTGGCAATAATTCACTGAAGCCTTCACATTACAGTAATCACATCTGGTCACCTGACGCAGGCCTGAGTAAAAATTGAATTGCCTTCAGATATCACGCCACTAACAATTTTTCCTTTGAATTACACACTATATGTGGTTGGTTTCTTGGCCTCTGGACCCTTGTAGAAGAAGTTTTCGACTGATAGAAGCTATCCCCCATATGAAAACTAGCAAGTAGTCTTTTCACTGTTTTTAAATTTGTGTGTTAAGACCACTGAAGCTTTATAAGACATTAGGATTGGGGTTTCAACTTGCCCTTTTCACCAGAAGAAGGTTATAAGGCAAAAAAGTGACTAAAATACCTTCAAGGTACATCGTTTTGCATAATGTGTACTTCAATTCATTTGCTATTGCATTCATATAACAGACTGAGACATCCTTTTATCCATACATTGAAACAGTTCCCTCCCACCCCACCCCCAAAAAGGGGGTACTGAATTTGCCGGTCAATATTTTGGCAAGTAGTAAATCTCTTGAATTAGTGGAACGCTATTTAGCCACCGTAGGGTTGTTTCTTCAACGATTAGGTAGTAAATCTGATGTGAGTCAATATTTGTAGTTTACAGAACAATGTTAAGGCATGAATCCCACAATTATCACGAATGGTATCCTTTATGTATAGTCTGCATGGCACATGAGTAGTACTGCTTTTAGAATAACCATTCACCTCAACTAAAACAATAACACAGAAATGTTTTTAGTTGTTAGAGGAACTTACAGGTTTCTGTTTGTTATTGACTGAATGAAGACATCGTGTCAATGAAACTGTAGTTTGACATAAGTCTTTGGAATGCAGAATTTCATGCAAGGTCTAATATTTGGATCAGTACTGCCAAATATTGTTTTTACTCCCAATTTCAAAGAGTAGAGAAAATAGGAATTTTGAGCTGAAAGTAAGGAAAATAGGGAGGTTACATGACAGTACGGAAAATTAGAAAAAACAGAGACGCCAGAAAGACTGCATTTATGGGCCATCCACATCCCAAGTATGACATCCCTCCATAACACCTTTCTTGAGATAGCGTGTTTACAAGCAAAACGTCACACGCACACACATACACAGCCAGACAACATCACCATCGCATAGATTCCTTCTGCCTTCGGCCAGGAATCAAAGACAAGTCAAATCGTATGTACAATTAGTCTAAAAGACAAGCAAAAGATTCAGCCACAAGGAAGACCTCATGCCCCCCCCCCCCCCGCCGACCTTTCACGTGTACATATGAGCTCTTTAAATAGCGTGGTAAAGGTTGTCATCATTTGCTTCTATAGGCTTGTACTGAAAAACTCGTTTCTACTTTTTCGGTGGCTTTAACGGCAAAAATAATATTTTGGGATTGATCGACATGTGACACCAAGTGGAGCTTACCACGGAAAATTGGGCAATAACTCCCATCCTGACAGAAATGGCAAATCTCAGGCCTCTGAGGCAAATGTATGTAAACATTCTTTATTTTGGGAACCTTTGTTTTTCAGGTAAACAGATACATACATGAGACAAATTTGATTCTTTGTAGGGGCAAAACAGAAAGTTCGTAAGCTCCACTATTTGTTTTTGTAATACACAGGTAAGTGAAGGTTATAATATTTTGATAGTGCATGTGATAAGCAGATCCACGATTTCAGACCTTGTAGACAGGAGGGTTCATTTGATTCAGGGCGAAGCCAAAACATTACAACATTGAGGGCACGTCCATGGGAGGGGGACCAGGAAAATATAAAGAGAAAAAACTTGTATATGCTATTCCTGTTCTAGGGGCTTTGCAGTCGTAAGAAGGACATTGAAACTCCTCATTAGCAATAACACCTCATTGGTACATTCACATTGTGATACTTATTTTTAATAGATGGAGTTTCGTGCAAGTTATTTAAAGAAGAGGGATAAGGCTATTGATATTTTGTTGAAGTGCAGGATTCATGTCTAAATCAGTTTGATTTGAATGTTCAGGCAAATAAAGACGTGAAAAATATCCCAAGCCTTGTATCCTGTGGATAACGTCTATTCCTGGAAATAAAATATGAATATTAGGCAGTCGAGTGGACGAAGTGAAAAAGAAGGATAAGATTGGTTTCAAAAGTTTCCTCAAAACAGGAGATAAACAGCATTTTGTAGACTTAGTAGACTTTGTAGAATTAGAACTTTTGCAAGCTTTCGGGAGAAGATTTCGTTGAAACATACTAATGTTGACAGCACCGTTTAGACCATTTTTCATACTCCCGTATATACTCCCATATCACATATTGAACGTTCAGTAGCTGCTTGTTTCTCCAGCACAAAAGCTGTTAATTGTGTTATACTGGACAACATTGATAAAGCTACCATGTTGAGCTACTGAAATTTCTTCAGTCAATTAGCACATGAACACGTTCCACCTCAGTCCCTCGAATGTTGGGACTGAAGGGAGAATTTCCAAACTTTTTGCTGTCTAGAAAATTACTTTTGAAGTCTGGAACACCTCAAAACTTTCCACAGACTGTACACTGTAATTCCCGCGAGATTGGAGTTACCAAGTGTAACTGAAAATCAGTACTCACCAAAACACACAGGTCTTTTTAGTTTTTCGTTTTTGCGTCAAATTTCGGCCAAAAATGATAATTAATTTTTCCTGCATGTTATGGGTTTGTATGGGTTCCCTGGGACTGGGAGACCTGCAACTAACAAAGTGATTTCCCTTCATTAAGGAAGTATTACATTTACGTTGACGTTTAAGAAAGTGAAATGGGAGTGGTATCCATCTTCCTCTCTTCACCCCTCACCAACCCTTCAGGCTAAATTGCGGCCATACAACGTGGCTCTTTGAGCGATTTTGGAATATTGTTCATTACTCTCATGACATGAAGAGTTTTTCAGACCAGTCTTGAAGAAGTGCCTTGAGAGAACATACAACGGCAACACAACCAAACGCATAATCTTGTGACAATAGATCTTATGCCAACAACGTCATAAAACCGAAGTACGCATGCTCACAGGACACTCACAAACTTTTATACAACCAGTAGTACAACATGTCCTCTACAGAGGGCAGTTTCAAGTAGGTCAGGGGGCCTCCTTCTTTTTGAAGGTTGGGGAGGCAATACCAGAAGGTTAAGGTTGAAAACTTGATATAGGGCACATTACTGTGTACCACACTCAATGGCGCTGTACAAAGAACAAAAACCTCAAGAGTCAACAGAACGATCTGTTGATAAATAGGTATTTAAAGCACCCTTATAAGAAAGGATGGTCGAAGACCGCCTAATATCGATCGGTAGGGCATTCCAAAGCTCAGGTCTTTTAAAAGAACGATCCGCAAAGGACTTGCGACTCGTAAAAGAAACTTTGAGAACCAAGCCCCCAGAGGATCTAATGGAATATCTAAAATCTATCAAATATCTATAACATCAATAAAATCTGGTACCAGTACCATAGATCCCTACCGACAAGCTTAGCGACTTACTCGTCCAAAGCTAAGATTTGGTGTATAATGGATTGTGTATTTTTGTGTATTTTATATATAAGAGTAAGAATTTCCAAAATTTGGTTATAGCAGACTCTGGATTACTTTTAAATTGTAAAATGAAATAAAACTCTCCAAATAACGCCGTTAAAATATGATATTTTTCGGCATGAGCCTCTCAGGTAGTTGTCCAATTATTACTACCGGCACTAAAGCCTGGGAAGAATCCAAAGAACCATGAAATCCCTGTCACACATCCCCTACGCTGGCGAGGGGGGATTTCTTCCACGAACTTTCCACAGTTCACCATATTAAAAATAATTCTAAAGTATTCCAAAAGGAATGTCAGCTATACATTTCTGTTGTTTGTGTGTGGGTGTGTCGGTGTGTGTGCTTCACTAAAGCGGGGTGCTCCACCCACCTGGACCTGAAACCGTTTATGACAGCACGGCGACTGCTACTCCGGAGAAGTTTCATTTTAGTTTCGTTAATTTGTAGGGGCTCTCTACCCCTCTACATGTGCTCCAAACATGGATTTCTGTGGCTGTCTAGACATTGTTTCTGACATCATCTGTGATACTCTTCTATCACCAACCCTTTGGAAGCGCGTCTGCGTGCTCCACCCAAGACTCCAGCATTATAAAATCGACTGGCTTTCAGCCCAATTTAGGCAATTAGGCCTGAACAAAAACGGTCAAATTGTGGTTTCTGCGGTCTTTCAATGCGCCAGCCTAGTTTTTACATTAAACGCTTCGTTCTAACGCCCATATAGACGCTGTCTGGTATAACCCCTTGATTACCCACAAGGGTGCCCCCTGGACCCTACTCTAAGGTAAAACCCTCGGTGCCACTTCTAGGGAGCTCCAGTTGTGTATTTGAAGCAGTTGGGTCAATCCATCCAATTAGACATTTCCCCTACCCACTTTTGATTTTGGGTCATTTCTGATTGAAAATTTCACAGTGGCTTACGCGATACATATTGTATGACTTCCGTTACACTGGGTAATCTTTGCAAATTATCACAGCAAAATTTAACCTATATTGTTCATTTGCATGTGGTAGACCGAAGAGGTAAAGAGTGGTTCTCCTTTGCTGGCGGTTATAAGGTAGATATCCACCAGGCCAACGTCGTCAACGTTGGATTTATATGCATAGCATAAATAAACTGTCTTGTCGTAGGCTACATGGCCTACAAACTAGACATGATCAAACGTATAAAATGATCCCAATATATGTAAGCGGTGTGACTGGTGTCCGTCACAGACTATGCACATCTAAATGATTATCATAAACAAATAACATAGTTCACGGGAAACACAGCTTGCAGTAACCCAAGCACACGATTGATGGAGACATCTGCGTCCCCTACTTCCCCGCGGGGCTGTTTGCTCAGCTCTCTTTAGGGCTTTCCAAATTGAACGAGGAATGTACTGTACAGCCTGCTACGTAGGAAAGTCTCCTACAGGCCACCGTCAGAACCGTGACAGACGCTAACAATGATGAAATGTCGTCCGTAACCTGAGGCTCTCACCCTACCAAAAGGTCACGGTTAATGTCATAAAGTCGTACCCCGGGAATCCGGGGCAGACTAAACAGCTTATAAAATTTGTTTTGATCGAATGTAGCCGCAGAGAATCTCATCTAACCTTTTTCAGATGCTTTAATGTTCCCGTATCTTCCCATTTCTTGGAGTTTCTGTGCTAGAGATTTTATCTCGCTGTGAGAAAAGCAATATCATTGATTACGGCGTACAAATCCCGGTCTAAAAACACTAATTTGAACGCATATGAGGAGCCGAGCTCGTTCTTACTGCTGGGTTGACAGCCTACCGGTGCAATAACAACCTTGATCTCCTGTGTAATGTCATAAACTGCGCGATCTCTGAGGTTAACGAGGGCAACTAAAAACTGAAGGTTGTGCTTTATTGCAAGTTTGTCGGGTCATTCATCATTTTCGGATGAATAGGTTACGACTCTCGCGGCTAAGGATACCCAGACAACATATGTGAGACAGTTGCTAGTAGCGACGTTATCCTTGACTTTGAGTACTAAAGCAGCCCGCCTTGCTAAGAGTGCCGAGAATAATAACGAACGGTTGCTGTAAGGGGTTTCATGAATCAACCTCCGCCAACTGCTGCTGAACTTGCCGATAGGTGGTTAGCTGTATATACACTAAATCGGCGGCTTATCTACATCGTGAAATGAGCTCACTAAATACACTGCTGGGTATGGGTTGAAAAAGTTGGGAAGCTGGGAGATTCCTTCCTTCAAACCTTTGGTATTTGGAGGGAAACTTTGGCAATTGGAGGGAAATATACGTTTGTCTGTTTATTCTACATTCATATATGATAAGAACTGTGGAAAATTTGACTTTCTTCCTGCAGGGGAAATAAACGTTTTTCCAGCCCTGCTACTGAGTGATGTGTTTTTTATGCAATGGTTTCGTGTATGAATTGCACCTCCGATATATGTAAATCGATATAATCTGAATAGAAATGTCAACATTATGGAAATAACTTGGATCAGGGTATGTGCCTCCTGTGTCACCCCACACAGGGGGTTGCCGTTCCAAGGGAAGGGAGAAATTCGAGTTCTTTTCGTTCATGCGAGGTGGCTTATTATGCAAAATGGTAGATTTGGCAATAATCTGAATGTTGAATATTTCTTTAAAATTACAGTACAGAATCTTTCTTATTATGAGGTTGGATGAAAAGAAAGTGGTGGTCACCTCCTTTTGTTTGAGAATATTAATGTAAGGTGGCTCACCAGTAAAATGATGATATACTTGTTAAAGGGTTGTACGTTATTACTTGCCTTTAAAAGATACCAAATGTAATCTAAATTGTTGAGTTGGTTAGCCACCCGACGTAACGTTGTAATTCGTATGCCATATGCTTCTCCCACATTCGTGGTCGCTTAGCATCGTAAAATAACTGCCCGTTAAGGCCTAAATTAATAAATTGTTATTTAAATCCTCATTATTTAGTGAAATGTTTTCTTTTATTGGGTGTAAGGGAAGGTGATGTTGTCTAAAGGGAAGGGTGACCCTTTTAGAAATTTTTGGTTATGCAAGGCCGCTTACATGCAAAATGGTATCATCTTTGGTATCAAGCTTTGAAAGGATTAATATCCTTAGAATTGTCCTTTTTTATGATTTTTCTTGGCTACTTCACCTGCCAAGATCGGTAAGCGGGGCTGACCGCCCCTTCGCCGCCGTTAAGTAGGCGAGGATTACAGGTGAAGTTTGCGGTTGGGACGGGCGGGGGATACCTGTCATGCTGACACGCAATTCTGGACAACACAATACAACTGATGAAAATTACGCAACAATGTAAGACTGCGATGATTTGAATTCAGCTGTAAATACAACTGTTTTTAACATTAGGCCTTCAGACCCGCCGCCTAATCACTTTTTTACCCGCTCAATTGATGAATGCTACACATGCTAAGAAAATGTTTAGTAATACCTTGCCTCTAGGAATATTTTTGAGTACTTTCACTTTTCTGGGTTCCCAACAGTAGCATTCTGATCACCACGTGCTTCTCAAGAAAAGTCGTGCTAGCTACCTCCGACTGCAGGCAAAATCCTGAAACTACTTCCAAAAGGAGTCACAGCCCTGAATTGACACCAAGACTAATTAAAAAGCCATCAGAGAGCCTTGCAATAGTGGGAACGAGAACTACCTTGAATATTTTTAACAAAGTGTAATCAAGACTTGTCTTGAATGGATTGTACAAAAGCATGCGAAGTCTGTGTTTAACTAGAGTGCAAAATGGTTTTTCAGATCAGACGTGCAACCAACATTATTAGCTGTGTAGCTGCTTTTGATGGTATACCCGGGTGGGAGCAAAGCCAACTAATAAGGTCCATCAAGGTTACGCTTCATCAGATATCGTATTTAATAGGCTTTCACCGTTTGACCTCCGGTGAGCCCAGTGACTGTCAAGGAATAATTGACACAGATTTGAATATATACTTAATAAATAACTGGTAAATATTCATACATTATCACATTTGCAATTTGTGCGCCTTTGATAAAAGTGGAAATAGAATAACTGAATTTATCTTGATTGTAACAGTAGCTCCACTTACTTTGAACATGCTTATAAAGGCTGTGAGACTACAATATGAGTGTTGTGTCACTGTCAGCACTTGCCACAATGAACTAGGACTACCTAACCCAGACAACACCTCCTAAATGTGACAATTTCTTGCTACATTACATGAACAGGAAAAAGGACAGGAAAAAAGAAAATCTTTTGCGAAGGTGTTAAATTTATCTGTGAACCTACCCCTATCATTTGATGATGGAGGTAATTCTGGCTAGAATTTGACAAAAATCCGACAGGATTTCTTCAAAGATCCGGACGGAACCGGATAATTTTTCATTATCCGACCGGATGCATCCCTACTCAAAAGACCTCTAATCTCCACAAAAAAACTATACGGCGCTTCCATTTATGATAAAGTCATATACTGAGCATGAAAAGTATCCACCCTTCCTATATTGAGATACTATGTTTACAACATGCTTACCATACATGACCTCTTAACTCCACTAAAAACGATAGGATTCTTCCTCTTAATAGAATAAATTCATATACCAAGTTTGAGAAAGTGTCCATCATTTCTATCTTGAGATAAGGTTATTAAATGCAATTTCCAAGTTTCTCGAAGTTTCACCTCTGACGACCTCAGAGAGTGACCTGACCTCTACCAAAATCTACATGGTTTATGTTCTGACTGAAAAGCGCCCACATACCAAGTACGAAATGTATGCCTGCATCCTACCTTAAGATGTTTACAAGGCTTTGGTTTTTGACCTGTGGGGACCACACATGACATTTGACCTCCATCAAAAACAGTAGGATTCTTCCTGTCAATATGATAAGGTTATAAGCTAAGTATGAAAACAAGCTATCATTCCTATCCTGAGATATCGTGTTCATAAGGTTTTCAGTTATTAACCTCTGGTGACCTCAAATGACCTCTGACCTCCACCAAAAGGAAAAGGGGTCTTTCTCTCAATGTATTAAATCCATACACCAAATAATTATAAGCAGACCTCATTGCTATCTTGAAATTTCATGTTTACAAGGTTTGCAGGTTTTGACCTCTACAGACGTTAAAGTGACCTTCTACCTCCATACTTCCTGTCAATATCGCAAATCTATAGACCGATTATAAAAAGTACCTGTCATTGTTAGATAAAGATAACATGTTTATATGCTAAGTATCACTGCCATTGGCAAGTAATCAAGTAAGGGGACATGTCCTAGGGCTGAAGCTTTACAACGAGTTTGTTAGTAAGTTTATGAAGTAAAGCGAAAGCTACACTTTATTGATCAGACTACAAACATTTGTTTGTGCAAGCTTACATCCATCACCAAAAAGATTATTTGTGATTTAACAGTGGGTATTGCATGGACAAACATCAATACAAATGAGATGGGTAAGAAAGAAGGAATGTCTCCAATGCTGGACATAAGAAATTCATTGCGAACATGAATACAGACTTCCGTATATTAGCCCCTGCATAAACGTCAAAATGGTCCCGAGTCGATCATTATGACGACAGCACTTTTGATTAGAACATATAGCGTTCAACAGTTCTAATGCTATGGTGCTGCAACTTCACTGGTGATTTGTTACTGATAGCAGTAATGTAACTATGATAAATATTCGACACCCACTGACCTTTAAAGGAATCAAAGAATGTAGCCCCCTCTTATGATGAACATGTCAATGGCTTTCATGAAAAGACATTTAATGACCTCACATTACCTTTATCTTTTTGATGTTTCTGTAAATCTTGGTACCTGTGACTAAATAATGAAGTGTTACCACCATACCCTTTTTGAACTCAAGGGAAGAAGCATTTTCAAACATTACGGGGTTGGAACTTTGTTCCTTAAATGACCTTGAACTCTTCTTCCCTCAAGCTTTTCCTCCATAAAACTAATGCCGGACCGTCACCACTTATGGCCTAAACCTATAAAATTACTTCAAAGAAGAACATTTTAAAGAATTTCTGGTTTTGACTTCAGTTGACCTCGAGTGCCTTTGGACTTAAATTCTTACACACATAACATTTTCTTAAGGTCAGTGTCCATTTTCAAATAACATTCGACATCTTTTATGTTTTTGAACTTTTACCAGCTAATACGGCAGGTCCCCAATTCCCCTAATAGTTTACGTGACCCCTGACCCCTCTTTGCAAGTAGAAGCCTTAGAAAACTTGGTATCTTTACCACCCAGTGTCTAACACATTGAACACACATCGCAACCTTTTTATTCAGTTTTAAGAACTGATAACACGTAATTCACTGACCTTTTCTATGCAAACCATACCTGTACTTTTTCAGAACTTGCAATGGAGCATTTAAATCTTGGTGTTGCAAGTTAAAAATTAGTCCTCCGCCGCCGCTCTATTCGTCTTATAGGCCTACGTCTCATCACTGTGGTTGACCTTCATAATTCGCAAACATTTAGCAATGACAAAAGACTCCAGTGACTTACTCACCTTGCCATACCATAAATTTGCTAGCCGTTTTAGCATCTTGGTCACCACATCCCAAACCCTTACCAAGAAATCTGTAACAACATTAAGATTCCTTACCTGAAGTGAAAAGTACGATAGCTTTCAAACACGTGTACTCAGCGGAATCAACATGCAAGGCTTTTAACTTCTCTACCTGCTCCTGAAATATTCGTATGTGGTCCATAAAAGCTACGACACGTTCAGCTGACATGGGGCTAGCATGGAGTCCTGAGGCCGCCAAAAGTGGGGCCACGTGTAGAGGCATGGAACACTGACTGGCATTTAGAACGAACAGTTCGCTCCAACACATCCTTAGAAGGGCTACCTGGTCCGTTACTTGCAAATCGGGAAAAAATGGAATATTTCTGGCCCACTCAACGGCACTAAAGAGTAGGCGAGCGGCAAGTTCACAGATATTGTCAATACCCATAACGCTATTGGTTTGCATACACTGTGCGTATCTGGACGTTGGGTATGGCTCTGCTCGGAGGAGAAGAGAAATGTAACCTGACAAGAAGGAATGTCCCTCGAAGCGACCATCCAGGTATTGCCCTGGACCTGGTTGTGTCGGTGGCATGCGGCCTCTTTGGACGGCTGCAGATAAGAAGAAAAGAGAAAATTTTAGAAGCGACAACTACAATTTAAGAATCATCATCGTCCTTTGGTACTCACGTCATACACGCCATATATTGACCACAAGTTTGTAAACCATCACAGCCAAAAGTATTACATTTTAAACAAAATGTTGAATAGCATGACCAAACTGACTTTTCGTGTTGATTATCGAGAAGTGTTTAATCAGTACTGATCCTCCAAAATTTTCCCCAAACATTCAAAAACGAGCAAGCACCATTGAACAGCTTGTAATATTACAATTCGAAATTATTAAAATCTTACCATAAAATGGTAATTCCGCATACAAGCGTATGGGACTACTTCCAATTAGCGTGGGGGTTGGGGGAAGGGGATGGCTGAGGCATTTTTGCCCAAACTCCTAGTGCCCGAAAAGAGCACATACTTTGTTCGAAAGTAGCAAATTTGATGTCCCAATTGGAGACTGCATCCCCCAGCAACCCCCCCCCCCCGCCACCCGCCTCGTAGATCTGTGATTTGCATATAGATGCTATGAGAACGTAGTCGCTCATATTTTAAACTGCAGTTGCCGAAGGCCACGAAAGATCTTCACTTACACATTGCTAGCTTTTAAATCGCAATTCATAATAGGTACGTACAATAAAAGATGGATGGTTTTTTCCCACAATATGACAGTAGGCCTACACAGGTTTCCTATAGGCGTATTATGCATTCACAAGAGGTAAGATGACGGAAACCCGGAACATGAAGAACAAGCCACTTTCGTAAAGTTTACAGACTGGAGTACGGAGATTATAACAAAGGTCACAGGTGACAGTTGGAAGTGTTTTACATGTAGGTTCCTAAGGAAACCTTGAATCCTAACTGGTAAAATACTACACTCTAAAAACAAAAGAGTGAAATTCACTCCAAAAAGAGTGTGCTGAGGGACCACTCTTAGGTAAGAGTGAATTTCACCCGGAGTGGAGTGAAAATTCACTCCAAATAGAGCAATACTTTATTCTATGCGTATGAAGTATCGCTCCATTTTGAGTGAATTTTCACTCCGCTCATGGTGAAATTCACTCTTACTTAGGAGTGGTCCCTCAGCACACTCTTTCTGGAGTGAATTTCACTCTTTTGTTTTTAGAGTGTAAATCAGCCAAATAACCATATCAAAAGCCATATTACAACAGAAGGTTGTTTGCCAGCAGTAAACCTGACGGCTTGAAGACTAGCGGTGGGGAGGTGGAAAAATGCATATATCAACAAATAGTTAAAGCTGAAACACTGAGTTCTTCAATAGTCTGGTGCGAAAAACGAAAGTGTAGGCTAATTAGTCGCCCGCATAACTCAAAGCAGAAACATACTGGGTAAGCAGCTTCACTAAAGAGTGGAGATATTAGACGGATGCGACAGATACCCACTTACCCAGTATGTATGTGTGTATATATATATATATATATATATATATATATATATATATATATATATATATATATATATATATATATATGTATATATATATATATATATATATATATTAACAGTAGCGCCATATGTCTAAGGGATTGTGTAACCTAAAAGATTTTTCGTGTGGTGTCGCCGTTTATGTAGGACTACTAGCTTGACTAGGTTAACTTGAAAAATGGGTACGCCACTGGATTGCTCTCAACTCTCCGATAGTCTACCGAAAAGACGTACTGGGGTCGTCCTGACTCCCTTATCAGTTTAACTGGTCAACCGAATAGCAAAAGTGTAACGTCTGATCGACGATATGCAAGATAATTTTTCATTATTGTGACATCAAGTTTCGGAGGTACTTAGTACGCTATTAAATTGATACTACTCCGCTTTACAAAAAATAGAGCCACGTGATCTACAGACCTGGAACGAAACGTAAACGAATATTTGGAAACACCGCCGGGTTGTTAGCTCGTAATGTCACAAACGAAGAAGTTATTTAGGCCTTTATAGACCAAAGGTGATCACTTCATTCTCTCGGTCATCAACAACTTTCGATCCTAACTTTTGCAAATTTCAATCTATGCCACTTAATTGGCTGTCTCGAAGCCTCAAATTCAACGTCTAACTACAACAGGCAGCACCTGATTTTTCAATCAATTTTCCCTCCTGCCTTTGTTATCGATAAATACTTCAAGCTGACAATCATGATCTTGAACTTTGCTCTTTGGGATAAAAATGTCGAGCAAAGGTTTGCTTCTAAATAAACCATCTTGAACCGAGAAATGTTTCGCCACTGCGGAGGCCAATAAGCGACTGTACAGGGCGAGATACATACACAACACGTAACAGATCCTAATATTACCACCGTTTGGAGACGCGATAGGCACGACAACGGCCGTTGGGGATCGATTGTTTGTGCTGACCTTATCCGCCAAAGATCACACTATCTTTATCCTCCTATGAAATTATTTAGAGCCAATTTGACATCTACCCCACGTTGTAAACGTTTCATGAAGAACATAATTTACGTTCTCATAAACTGCATAATTCCTTCTGGCAAGACTAGGTGACTGTACAGTGTGCGTGTTTTTGTGGAAAATGAACACGTAGTGAAGGAAGGGATACCACCGAAGACAACATGCCATACAATTACATATAGGTGTGGTCAAGTGTCAACTTGATGTAAAGATGGTTAAACATCATCAATGTTCATGATTTTAAGGTTTTTCAAAAGGATTTTTAAAAGAAGGTAGTATTTCAATGTTTACTTATATCATCCTCACAATTGTTTTGTGACTTTCATCACACGCCATTGATTGTTGCCTTTAGTTATGATTTTCTTTATCAGATCTCATATCTTGTCCTCCTCAACTCGTTACAAGACTTCCGCTTGTCCAGTTAGGTTTCTGAACAGTGAGTCTTTGGTGTAGGCTACGAGAGAAACTTCAGGGTCAGCATTCAATGCGAGGTTGAAGGAAGGCTTCTGGTGTTATTTCAGAATTTTTACAAGTTCTATATGGAAGCACGTTAGGCACATGGGAGTGTCTTAGCTGAAATGTTGCTCTACGTTTTTAGCAATCGATGCCAGTTTTCAGTCCACACTCTATTTAACTAGGACCCTATCATGGTCTTAACCCACTTAAATCCTTCCAAAGACGAGATTTATACAATATCTTCAATGCTTTTTATTATTTTTAGGTTATTATTTGTATTATCTGTGGAAAATTGTACCCTACGACTCTTGAAAAGTAAGAAGCTGGATAATGGGTATAAAGTTAAGCTTCAAGTACTTGAGAAGTACCCAGGTGAGAAGAGTATGTCAATCAAGTACAGCCTGAATATTTAAACCAGGACTGTTCATGGTAGTACGTTCTACACAAGATGATCAATTTGACTTTTGGACTTATAACGTACAACTTGAAGTCTTGGGTATTTTCATCACTCAAATGATTTTTGACCATATACTATAGAACAATTTGAAAACTACAAAATGAACTCATTCAAAATAGAGTGCTATAAGTATGAAACTATGACTTAATTTAAATCAACATATCACCATAATGCAACGTTAAAATCCAAATTGTAGTTGTCACTGTTCTCGGGAAGGGAAGCTTGGCTTAATATTTAGGTTTAGAGTAATGAACTGCAGCCACACGGGGAAGAAAACATAAAAGTCCCTCCTTGATGCAACTTGGCAACTTCAAACGGTTGTCACTACTGTGGTTACTTCCTTAGTTACGAATTTTGATAAATAATTGACAATGGTATTGAACAGATGGTTTTTAAGAAAGTTTTTTTTTTTTTTTTTTTTTGCTCTTCAGAACGTTAGTGGAGTTGAAACATTTTCATTTTCTTCCACCCATCTGGTGATGTCATATTTTTAAATTAAGCCTGAAAGAACCATTATTTCATACAACGATATGTGGTCAAGAATTTGAAAGAGACCAGTCAGAAGTTACGGTACGAAGTACAATTTCTGGTCGGTCGGAGCATGTCATCCAATTCAACAATTTTGCTCATACGTTTCTAATGCAGGTTGGTTAATATTGAGAAACGTGCTGTTGCTGTAATCCGGAGATCGAACTCCAAACTGTACAGCCTCATTGCCTCCAAAGTCTTTACCCCCACTTGGTCATCGCATTGCTGATATCACATTCCTTACATGGTTTTGTAATGGGATGGTTGGTCAAGCTCTACAGTAGTTTTCATAGGGTCTGCATACTTGCCCTCCTTAAGTTATCGCATTCAGACGAAAATAAGGGTTTCATCTTTTCTCAGTCTCTAATACGGCCCTGTAATGTACCAACTGAGAATAGGAGTACTGGAGAATTAATCAAAGCAACATTAGAAGAGGTAACGGGAAAATGACCCCCTGCAGCTAATATATGAATTAACCATGCTCTTCTCAAGTGCAGAAACAGAAATTAAAACATCATAAGGCAGAAACTTTACTTTCGAAAGCAAAAACGGTAATTGACCTTACTTATGTAGGATAAGTGCAACAACTCTTTTCGCAGTAAGTTTGACAACTACTGTCGGTATAAATGTTGGTATAGGAATTTTAGACGTAGTTAGCCATTTTAGTGGTTAAAAAGAGTTAACTATAGGCTATCTGACATAAACTTATTCAAACGTAACTTAACTAATTACTACTTAAATACTTATTAACTTTTTACATTAATGAACTTCTTGAATGCTGCTATGTTTTCTCGTTCTTTGTATTTCCTTTTTTCTTTCTTTCTATGTAGCCAGAGAGTGTTACTACTAGTCAAGCCTACAAAGGTTTCTTAGAGCACTTCCTTTCACATTGTTGTTGAAGATTTAAATCTGTATAGTAATAACCTGTAATATCATTGACACAGTGTGAAGAAACAAAAATAAATGAAATGAAACTTAAAGACTACTGCTCAACCACACAATATGTAACTTTACATCGAACTCATCGTCTCATATATGCATAGTTTGGTGATGTAGGCGTACTACAAGGCTGTGACTTGGGCCTAGAAACGTACGCTGCACTAACACTGTTGAAAGCCAGAAATAGCTCCCAACGTAATTGACCTGAACTCATACTACACGATAATCCTATGAAAAAAGTCAATCTGTCGGGGTAATACATACCACCACATACAGCAATTAACGACAGTCTTGTATTGTGAGGCTTCCACAAATGAAGAAAGAGAAGTGTCCATGGTTAAAAGTTTTGTGTCATGTTTATTGTTTAATGCAAGATTTTCAAAGTGTTTTATCTCGAGTGATCTCAAATGCCTTTCAACCTACACTCAATCAACCGGATTCGTGTAACCAATACGAGAAATTCGTACATCATGTGTAATTTCCACAATCAAATATTATATTAAAAAGGTATCCACAGTTTGAGAAATGGTGGAACCTAGGCGACCTCTGAATTTCACAATGAAATACATGCACCACTTCGGCTTAAATAAAGCACCTACGTGTCAAACGTAAGATCGCTTTAAGTAAGCCTTCCCTAAATCTCTCGAGTTTAGAAGATTCTGCCGTGTTAAATCCCTGGTGAACTTAGACTTAGAACTTAGCTGACCTACACCAAAATAATTAAGACATGCATGTGCTCTAGATACGCAGACATGCGCCAGTTATGAGAAGTATCCATCACTCCTTTCTTAAGATACCATGTTTGCAAGGTTCACATTATGTAAGCTCTGGCCACCTTAACACCTTGATCTTCAATACAGACAAAAGACTTCATTTAATTAATATAAAACTTCCACAAGAAAAATATGGGAAGTATTCACGCTTCCTATATCTTCAGACATAGTGCTAGTAAGGTTTCACTGTATGACCTGAAGTCCTGACCTGACCTCGGAGGGACATTCAATTTTCAAAATACGTCGAAACGCCGCATCCACATGCTAAGTACGACATGTACACATGTTATCTCCAGGTATTGTGTTTGTTTACGGGGGCTTCAGAGTTTGACGTCTGGTTACCTCAGATGGCTTTTGAACTTCACGAAACACTATATAGTCCTTTTACCGAATACGAAGCATTCACATTCCAAGTATGAGGAACAACCATACTTTCTTTCATGAGATATTCAGTTTCTTAAGTAGTCTCAGACGGCAAATTGCCCTCCGCCAGAAGCAATAGCGTTCCTCTACTTTACATATATATATATATATATATATATATATATATATATATATATATATATATATATATATATATATATATATATATATATATATATATATATATATATATATATATATATATATATATATATATATATATATATTGTATACATACTTTACATACAAAAACGGTTGGAACTTCATATGTTGAGTTGAGTATGTTGAGTTAACATTGTTTTCAAAGTGTGACCTGTCGGTGACTTCACCTTTGAATTCCACCATAAACGATAGGAATCTTTTACGTTACATGATGCATGAACATGAGCTATCGTGTTTACGAGGTTTGTAACTCTGATGTAAGGTGCACCTCAAATGACCTTTCAATTCCAAAAAGGCATCTTCCTCTTAAACATGGGACATTCGGATACCAAGTAGGCCTATGAGACATGTCTGAGCAGTTGTGCTGGAGATAAAGTGCTAAGAAGCTAGTCATCGCAAACGCATATCCATACACTTTGTCACTGTGACCCTGTAAATAGCGACAACGTACTTCCCACGTTCTCTCACGTGATACCTTCATGTGACTATACACCACCTGACCACCAGCAAGCACTAATGAGCAAGTGTGCTTTACGTTCTGGCAACGTTCTGGAAACGTTAGTCGAGTAATTTAATAAATTTTCCTCTACCGCGTTCTAGAAAGGCAACGACGTTACCCTAATACAGCAACTAACGTTTCCAAAACATTATCATATTATAGTTCTTATATGTTAACCGTGGTTTAACAGAAAGAAACACAGGAAAAGTAACCCGAAGATTAAATTTAAATCAAATGAGTAAAATTTACTCAACACCCGTGCGTTGGAAATGGAGGCCTGTTTATGACCTCTATTAACGAATGCTAAAATCACTCAACTTGTATGTTGATGACAATGTGCTAACCATGTAACCTATGTGACACACCTGTTGTATTTCATTTCTTAGGTAAGATGGCATTCTCGTTCAAGATCACTCATCGTACCCCAGCTAATCATTTCATAAACTCGGGCTAAAATGTTTTCAACGTCTGGTATCCAAACTCATGTTTTCATATTTAAGAAGGAAGTTCTTGCAGATTTTGTGAACATTACACCATGCAAATACCGAAGAATTTATTTCAAGATATTGTTGAGTATCCATGCCAAACTGCTTTAGTTATGCCATATGAGCATCACTGAACAAAGATAAGAACGAAGCGACCTATTCGTGTGTTCGACATATCAACGTGACCTTTTCCTGGCAGTCAGGAAACCGGCCATGAAACACGGAAACCTCCATCTTAAACATAGTATCAGTCTAACACTTCCTTCTTCCACACTGATTGATGTATGTGTTGTAGTATGAACAGAATGGTACTCGGAGTGAAATGAAATTCATAGGGAAAATATCTAACTGAACACAGATCAACATGAAAGGCATTGAAAACAGATTGAAGACCTTGTCTTAGTTTGTAGACATTTAAGGTCATTTCGAAATGCAAGAACGTTATTTGTAAGGCTTGCGTTATGTCGTACACTAACTCCGACAAACAAAACTTGAAATAAGTTATCTAAAGGAAGCTTACAAATAAATCATAGTGGCGTGATGACCTTGACACCATTTGTTACCTACGAGTCCTTAAGTTCATCAGTGCCTATTAATTTTTCAAAGCCATAATTTCATCTCACTTCGTCATATTGAATGGGGCGTGACAAAGACTACCTACGCCAGACATACCATGACTTCCAGTAGTGACAGGTCTTCATCCTATGACAAATTTGTTCTATCGCGTTTTAAAGCTCAATCGTGTAGTTTTTCGCTTTATGGTGTTACTTATCATCTCTTGATAAGATGAAGAATACAGACCTTATTCAGATCATCTACACTGATTTTATCAACGTGCAGGGGTCAAGGGTTATCCATCACCACTTACATTATTTTGTACAAAAAAGGATCTCTGCTGTGTGCACAATGCATATCATCAAATTTAATACATTTTACAGATTAATTAATTACCAAAGTGGGATGTTTCTCGATGTCTCGGTTCTAAACAAACAAAATCGCTGTATGACTTTGTCATATACTATACAGTCCTGAGCAACTTTACCGATTCTTCATTAAGAAGGATGGGCAAACAGTGATCATGGTGCAGGAAAACCACTCTTGGCAAAAAATTCACACACCAGGAATGAGAAATTGCCATGATTCTTACCTTGAGACATTACTAACATGGTTCCCAGAATATGACAAATGGTGAGCTGAAATGACTTTTAACGAAACACAAGATCAACATCAACAAAAAAGGCATTTTTGTACTTAATAGGGTGAATGAAGCCATTTTTAAGTTTTCAAGCTTCCAAGCGTAAAATATCTGGTGATCTCAGATGACCCTTGACCTCCACCAAAAGCAATAGGTTTCTTCCTCTGCATATAATGCACCTACATACTAAGTATGGAAAGCATCCATGCTTTCTATCTGAAAACATGTTAGCTCGGTTTTCAAAGGTTTGACCTCTGGTGACCTCAGATAACCTTTAACCTCCACCAAAAAAACAGCAGTCTTCCTTTTCATATAATGCATCTATATGCTACGTATAAAATGTACTTCAGTGCTTCCTATCTTGAGATATGGTGTTGACAAGCTTGTCAAAATTTGACCTCCAAATTCCAATGAGTCCAGATGACCTTTCATCTCCACCGAAAACGATAGGGTTCTTCCGCTTGACGTAATGCATCTACATGCTAAATATGAAGAGTATCCATGCTTCCTACCTTGTTAACAAGGCTTTTAGAAATTGACCTCAAATGGCCCCAGATGACCTTTCTCCTAGGGTTCTTCACCTTGACATAATGCATTTACATGGCAAGTGTGAAGAGAATCCGTGCTTCTTTTCTTGAGATATTGTTTAACAAGGTTTTCATAGTTTGACCTTAGATGATCCTAGACCTTTGACCTTCACCAAAAACGATAGGGTTCTTCCCTTTGAAATATCGCATCGACATGCTAAGTATGATGAGTATCTATGCTTCCTACTTGAGGTATCGTGTTAACAAGGTTTTCAGAGCCTGATCTCCAATGACCCCACATGGCCTTTCACCTAGGGTTCTTCCCCTTTACTTAATGCATCTACATTGAAAGTATGAAGAGAATTCATGCCTCTTTTCTTGAGATTAACAAGATTTTTTTAGTTTGACCTCTGATGACATAAGATGACCTTTGACCTCCAACAAAAACATAGTTCCTCCTTTCAATACAAGGCATCCACATACTAAGTATAGCCGCCCTTCTTGAGATATTGTATTAACGAACTAAGCGTCACAAACACACGTACACACCATAATGAACTCTTTCTCTTTTCATCGAAACCCAAAAAGGAAACCCTTTCGAAACATCTTTGTTTCCCTGTAGAAGGCCTAATACCGACAACAAGCTTGGACGAAGTGGGAAAATGAATGATAACTGCCTACCTGCACTTTCGGGGTCTTTAGTCAGTTATGTAACATTTATTTACATGTTATATTTCAAACTTGCGTCTTTAAATTCTTTTTAGAGACAGATTAAACAGTTGATGGCCTCAAGTTAATCAAAGTTTTCTGATTTTGTAAGAATACTAATTTCTGAAAGCAGATTTGCGCTCCACCAAAATCACCATAATCATTAGGGCACACAAAAGAGTATAGACAGGCGTGCATCTTCAACTAATCTCCCCGGACCTTATGCGTTAAAAGACCATTTGGTACTCAGCATGCTAGCTCGAGGTTAAAAACATCTCATTCTTATCTAAAATATTCGACATTTTCAATCACAACAACGAACAGCTAATATCTTACTTACTAGCTTCTTCTGAAGTGATACTTTGGTGAGGTCTATACCCTGGATGAATATATGTCAGGTCATGCCAGCAAAATCCCCAAGAAACTATCAATCGCGCTTGGAAATAATTTTCTGTTTGTGATGTGTCATTTATGCTCCTTGCTAAATTGAGCAACGGAGTTATCCTAAGTCGGAGGAAGATAAAAACTCCAGCAAATCAAAAATGGCAGGGTTCGTGCCATATGAGACATCGCGTAGTGTTCACAATCAATTGAATGTTGTTCCACTCACGAACAATCAGTCCTACAGCCTATGGATCAACTTATTTTGCTATCTCCTTCTGGTAAAAAAGAGTTGAACACGCTGCTATAAGAATGACAGCCACAAGGTAATTAATACATAACACTTGGTGCCATGTTTTGCCGAGTTATATAGATGAGCAAAGACAGTGAGTAAATGCATTTCGAACCCATTCTGTCATTAAATTAAATTTTGCAGATTGTTTAAACACGGCGAAAAGTTAATGACTGTCCCAGGAGAAATCCACAGGAGAATGAAACAAGATTTTGCTAGACGGCCTTCAAGCTTTGCCGGAAAAGTCAAAATCTGGCATCGTTTTCGGTCAAGGTACAAGTATAGCCTTGGAATTGTATTTGCCTTGCATACGTTCAAGATTCCATTCGTCATCATCACAAGCTGCTACTATGGTGTAACACTCACCCTGTGCTGTACCTAGCGCAGGACCCATTGATAAGGTGAGCGCTCAATGACACTATCAAGTGTGGCCTCACTATCAAGTGAGGCCTATTAGAAAGATAAGCAACTAAAAGCTTTATTTAAAAATATTATTCGCTATTAAATTGCTATGTCATAATATGGTAGCATTACAACAAGTTATAGGACGGCTTGAAGTAGGCCTGCAAAGAGAGAGTAACATAATAGGTCAATACCATAAGTCAGCATCATTTTTACAAGATGTCGTGGACTTAAGTGTAGTGTTTTGTCGCGTTGACTGTAATCGACCAATCCAGCCAAAATATCAATAATTTTACTAGTTTCGGTATCCACCATTGGTATCAGCCGATATTGAAATCTGAAATATTGGTATCGGTTACATCGACTACTTGCAATATCGGTACAACACTAATTTAAACACAAACATTTGTTTTAATAACACTTCCATCTGGCACATTTCCCCCTCTCTGTCCTTAAAATCGTACACACATCTATACACACATATACACATTGATATAGACACAACACCATTAAAGTGAAACAAACAGAAAAGATTCAAAAGGCTTTCGAACGTTCGCTTTGTTGTTCGTGAGAGCAACACAATCACGGCACGGTTTCTGAATAAATAAGGGTACATGGTCGGGCGACCACCTCTTTGAGTACATGGCAGGAGTTCATTACACTTCAGAGGTCGACTAATCTCTCAGGGTAGTACTTCTTATATTAAAGATCAGAATATGACAGTCAACACTAACAGAAGTAGCGTCGTGGACCTCTAACAATCTCCTACTCGACCATGGCATTAGATGTTCTGTAATCTTTCGAAGATATCATGTCATGTGATCAACTATTTGTAAAGGTTGCCATCAGCGCAATAGATGGCCTCTCCAGTAGTTACATTAAGGTCACAAAACAATCATTTAATGTTGTCAGAATCGTACACCGAAATGCTATCCAGTTTTTTTGGAGCGAAGAAGAGGAAATAATTATTGATCGACACAATACAATTTACCATCTAAAGGTTGGTTACGTAGACCATAAGTGTACTCGACTTTCTCCGTCTGGGACTTACAGAGTAAAATGGCTATGAAACTAAGAGTGACTAATTCCAAAGGTACCCTAAGAGAAATAAATTAAAACTCTACGCCCACTCCGATATCATGGTTCTGAACATCTACAGCGAAAAAATATGGTAAATGAAAGCTCTCATTCCAGTTTTCTTCACAAGTTTCACAGAGTACCGTAGTTCAGCCAGTTCTATTTAACGGCAATCAGTTGATCAGTCTAAGACGTTAACGACAGATTGAGAAAACAATCTGTAACATTAGAAATCACATAGTAAAAACTGTTAGCTTCATGAAGTTCTTCAACTTCTCACATCTTAACAGCTTAAGAAGTACCCATATAATATTTGTACATTAAAGTAGTAAAGACCTCCATCATTTTAAGGTAGCTTACGTAAAGTCAAGTTCGTAACCAGTACTGTCCTTTTATAAAATGTTTTATCTTTCTAATTACGATTTCAAAGACTTTTTTCTGGAACTATACAGAAGTATAAAATTTAGCAAATTTTTAAAGGTATTGAAGGTTTGTGTTGACATTTTAATCTTGATCTACGAAATATGGCACACATTGCAACATATTTTATGACTCCCCTTCCAGTCATTTGATTTGAATCTTAGGCATGCAGTTTGTGCTTCCATTTTTTAAACCACTTAAAAATCCATCTAAAATATTACCCTTTATAATTCAGATGATCATTTCAGGCTCGACCGTAGAGCCATTTAATCGATAAATAAATATTTGTGCTGTTTCATTTGCTTCAAAGATTTGTACACAACCTCTGTTGACCTTAACTCCCCTGGTAATTTCTGATAGTGATCTCGGTCTAGAACGGTATTTAAAATTGGAACTATATCTCGATATATCTTGGATTTCTTGCTTGTATTATCCCGGGTAAATTCGAGTCGTGTATTTACACGAAAACGTTCACCTTTGAGCGTATTCGTTAAAATATAGGTTAAGGCCTACCTCTACGTTATTATGGGTTAAATTTTTAGACTGTGAATGAAGTCGATATACTCAGGGTTTTCACCCAGCATTTTTTTCAGGAGTCACAGACCCTTCAAAATAAATTTACAAGAGTCAAATTTAAAAGAGATGGGGTCAAAATAAATTTGAGTATAATACAACAAACTTTATTTCTGTTTTTTGTTTATTTTCTATATTTGTGATACTTTTCCACAATCTTTTTCTTGTAAGATATGATATTCAATCTGTCGATAATCAATATGGGAACTGGAAAGTGCTACATTTTGTGAATTAATTTGCACAATGAATGTATTGGCAAAATTGCGTTATCATTACTGATTGTTGGGGCGAAAAAGCTGTGCATCAGTTTGACCCCAGAGGTTTTGTGTCTGTGGGTTAAAATGAAAAGTTGTGCGTCATTGACCCGGGTGCCCGAGTCAGTGAAATCACTGATACTGAAGACAGAGTTTGTGCATTGATGTCTAAAAGTGATGTAAACAGCTGGGTGTAACTTTTCGACGGACAGCCACTATATTTTTTCTGGAAGATTTTGTCTGAAATAAAGTAATCAAGGAAAATCGATGGTGCGGAAATTTACGGCTCTAAATGGTCAGTTGGTTGAGCCTCGAAGTTAACACAGGTGATAGGAAGACTTTTTGATGTGGCAGACTGTAACACTCAGGGCACGCAGACATTTTCATCAGACTTAAAAGTTTCACAGTTCGGATCGTGTACTTCATCACATCACGACAAGCTACAAAAACTCTTTCACTTTCACACCTAACAATTTCCCTGACAGTTGAAGGGAAGTATGGACAAACAACGAAAGTTCAAGTTCCCTGTACAACAAATAACAAACTTAGTCAAAGTATGTCAATGGACATTTGAAACCAACTGCGTCCGTACCATCAAATACGGGCCTACGCAGTAGAGCATTCGGCACAGTGTATTCTAACTTTAACAGTAGTTAAATCAACAGGGTATCAAAATAACCCATTACTGTACTCGTTCTGAAACCTCGAGGCCTTGTGATGTACAGGCCTTCTGCATCTTACCCTATTCTGTATCATTCATATTTGCACTTCACATTAATTTCAATTGATTTAACGATGAACTAAAAACCCGCTGAAGTTTTTACTTGTTTTTATTTTCTTTTTGTCTTTGTTAAAAGTAATTGAAGTCCAAACATGTTTTTATTTCTATTTGCATAATACTGAGGATGATTGCTTGATGATTTCCTTACAAATGCAGATAAGCTACGAAACCAATTAAGAAGTCATACGAATGAATTGATGTTATTGAATGACTACCTTAAGGTATTGTGTGGTTTCTTTGCCTAGATCATCTTTGCACGACAATTGGGAAATAATGATTATTATTTTTCATTGTAATTACTAATTATCAATATTATTCTTATTAAAGGCACACTTTATTGACATGATTGTGTAAGGTATGCACAGCTAAAGTGATTTAAAATGTAATTGACTATTCCAGTGCGTATGTGATGTATATATTTCAAATCTTCGTAAACTCTATAACTGATCACCCAAATCTGAGAACCTAACAAAACTTCTCAATCTTAGTATATTAACATGTGCGTTGAGAAAGTATTTCATGCAAGATTTAAGGGTCATAGTGCAAAGTGTCATGGATGACACCATTAAGGTTCAAAAATGATTAAACCTCTTCAACAGTGACAACGGAGAGATGAAAAAATCATATCAAAGAAAATCCAGTCACAAACCAGCAACGAAAATTAAACGTGAAAAAAAGCAGAATTAGCCTGAACAGGATGTGCAGAGAAATAATAGAACTAAGAAAAGATACCGCAAAGAGGCAGTGCAGTACATGGAAAAGATAATTGAAAAATACATTCTATGTTTTCACTAACTGTTAAAATGGTCCCCGTTTTGCCAGCCTCTGTGGTTCTGCAGATCAAACGATTTGGAACGGGTATCTGAAGTAAAAGGAGAAGCACAGAGTTTGTGGGAGATTCTATCGACTAAGGCTTTCTACTACAAACTTCAGCCATGTTGTTTACAGTTGCAAAAGAATCTTATCACTTAATTAGATTTACTGAATCAATTTTCTTAGAATATTATCAAAACCACCGTCTACAGTTTAACTGGAAATTTATCAAAGCGGAGTGAACAACTTTGTATCACCGTTATAGAAGCCGAAAATGGTGGCAACTTGATTTGAGGAAGGGAGGCTACAGTAACAGTTTACTATAGGTAAATGGAACAGCATCGTATGGTGTCAAAGTGAAATCTTGACTGTTTAAGGTTTATAATTTGCTTACTCATTATTACTTCACAATCTGTGGCATCTTTATTACCACCTGGGTCCCAGAGCATGAGGTTAATCAGGGTGGCTACGACATGTACCAGTCATCCCCTGCCCTTTCATTCACCAGTTTTTAAGTGTACTCTGCTAATCCACGATTGATTGCAACCAAGAGATTCATGCTCGAATACTATTGTGTGCTAATGACCATCCGGGATTTAATACAGCAGATGATTGAAACGTTTAACGCATTTGGTGCAAATGAATTACTAAACTAAAGGCATGAATTTCTACGAACATATGCATACGTCGTAACTTTATAATTACAACTATTGACTAAGTACACATATTAATCAGATACTTGAGCCAAAGTCCATCTGGTGTATTACTACTACAGAACACAGTACTTCACAAATGGACATGGTGTAAACTTCATGTTCTAGTGCAAAATAAGCGCGGAGTTTCGTTGATTGGTTCTACGCATGCGTGAAAAAGAACTTGACTTATTAGCACAGGTCAATTGTGCTTGTTCACACAGCCAATAATGATCAACTTATCTTTACCTACCAAGGAACTCCCGAGTGGCGCACTAAAGTAAGTATAGTGTGGTCTTTATAGAAAAGGTTTCTGAAAACGTCAAAACAAATTTAGGAGGCCCCGCAAATAACAGTATTGTAAAAGTAGTGTTTAAGCAAAACACTACATAAAACCGTTCCCGAAAAATTATCAGCAGAATAATTCGGTGTGGTTGCTGCATCCTTAGAGTCGCCGGCTTCCCTTTTTTCGAATAACGCCAACATAGTTCCCGCTGTAAGCATTTGTTATTTTGCAACTTTACTTGACTAATGATTGCTGTAGTGCAAAAGTCAATCCAAAAGGCCTTAATTACACCTATAAACCTTATGCATTGACTTCACGTGAGGGTCCTTTTGGAGGGGAAACAGAAGACGCACACTGTACGCACGACGCAGACTACGCACACACTCGTAATAGACTTACGCACGTATCCGACCAGTACACAAATCAGCTGTCTGCATTTGTGTTGGTGTAAGTTGTAATGGAACGCGCTAACCTCTGCCTGTGTTCTGTGACGGTATATGCATAAGGTCTACTGCGTGGTTCTTCATGAAGGTTAGTTACAATGGAAATACAAATCGCCCTGACTTCGTGCAAAATACCCAAATGGTCACCTGATTATACAAGATCACCTGATTTTAAGACGCACTACAAATGCACCAGGATTACTTAATTGGTACTGCTTTAAATGGTGTCGACAGAACGGTTCTTTACTATCGAACGCATCAAACCTATCATCATCCATTCAACCAATCATCCAACAAATAGCAACATCTAACCACCAGGTGACAACTGAGATTAAGTTTTTAGTTTTTGTTCCTTTGGAACACTAAAATATGAAAAACAATTTTTAGGAGTTTGATATATTTACGAAAGTGGGAACCAAGCTTCGTGCACGGTACTTATTTTTACAGAAACGGAAACTCACGGTGATTTGTAAAATCAGTGTGACAGGTCTCGACGTAACGGTAGAGGACTAGACGCCCAAGAGCTGGCCTAGGCACTGGTTTCAAACGCTACCTAGTCAATGTGATCCTTACAGCAACCTCATAATTTGACTCAGAAAGCAGAAGACACGTGATAAATTAACACGACGAATAACGGCATCCCACGCGGTTTGCATATTGCAGCATGTAACAATATTTTTTACCATTAACATGCGTGAATGCAAGATAAGATAATATCTGACTGGAAAGACGAGATACAAATAAGTTCTGTTTTTACTTGAAAGGACCCATGATTTTTTCAATCGAAGGATCTTATTGTAAGTGGTATATTAGTTACTACCTAACACCTTAACATCAAACAGTCATTTCAGAGCATACATTTTCTAACTATTGGCCCCTGTTTGACGAGAGGTTTGTTAAAACGGCATGCACATGGCAATTCTGAATGACAGAAAGGAATTGCCAGGGTCAACGGGTATTCCGAACTAAACAGGACGAAGGGGGCAAATCGGTTATACCATACATATGCGAATTGTGAGTATCCAACAACCTGCCTACAACCTGCCAACCTAACATGTTGTTGCAAACTTCATATAACTGAGCTAGGTCTCATCCTTCCCAAATACTCTTGATCTGCAATACGTATATTCCACCCATGTCACTTTTGCTTTCAAGGGAATACAACTCAGTAGTTAATGCATTCAAATATAGTAATTATCACAGAAAAAACCAAAAACAGTTAATAATTCCAAAAATCTCGTTTCCATCATCCATGCTAATTGGTCCTCGTCGGTCGACCTATTTTTCGTCCACAAATTGAATTGTTATTTCTTTCTCGATCAAAATGATGAATACGTAGTCAGGATCTAAAATAACATTAGTTAATAGTGACATACATGACAATGATGACAGGCATGCAAATGTCAATTTCTGTAGTAGACTTTGTGAAACTAAGTGAGTAATTGAATCATTTGTGTATTTAATAGATAAAGCCGATAAAATTTGGCTTTGTGTTTAACACCTACCCTGTCAGTCTGTCAGACTGACTAGGATAAATTCACTTTAAGCGGTAATGCATGGCACAAATATGTAACACTGCATCAAATTTGAAAAACAACAATAAATAGGCTATATGTGAGATACTCAAAGTACGTAATATGTAGCAAAACACAACAGATGACACTACAACTGTACGTGAGAAATGACAGATGATAGTTGACCATTGTAATCTTTTTTCTTAATAGGGACGGAAATATTTAAATTTATGTTAAAGCTATCAGTCCTATGTGCAAGTTTTTGACACATCAATTGGTCGCTAGTTAAATGAATTTATTCTTATTGAAACTTTGGCAAGACACCTAAAAGCTCTTCTTAGGAGACAAGATGAATATCCTGGCAGGCTGGAAATTTTCCATCAGTCCACCGTTTTCCTAATAGATCAACAACGGGCGACAACGGAGAACTCATGCGTCACACTGCAAGTTTAGAGTACCTATAAAATGCTACGTTCGTACATTACAGCTAAATCATTGCGTTATTGCGTTCTTAGAAAGAGGAAATCCGTAACAGTGGGTTGTGTTGTAATTTAGTTTGAAATCTGAGGTTTTACAACTGGGATAAGAATGGTTTTAAAACTTCATAAAACCTTAAACACACGATGAATAACTACACTTAAGCAAGATACTCTTCTTGTTCAACTAATTGTTTGCGTGATCAAATCTGACCTCTTACAAAACATTCGAGTGTAAATGTAATTTAATGAAAGGTACAAAACCTCCCACAAAGCCACCATAGGACCCTTAACGAAGATGTCAATATAATTTTTGTCCTCATATCAGCACCCCCAAAACTCTATGCAGCTCCTAATCTAGAGGATAGCAACCAGACCAACTCACTCCGACGTGAAAAACGTGTGAAATAACCCAGAAAATGGTAAAGAAACCAGTTCATTTAGTCAAAACTTTCCAACGCTTGACCCGTGATATTATGTTTACAGTTTATCTTGTACATTTCTTTCGAGTTGAAACTAAATCTTAACTACAGAATTGAAAATGTACGTTTTATTATTTATTGACGCGCAATAAATTTTTATATGTTACCATTATGCATTTTACATTTACCGTGTCAATTTCGGAAAATCTAGTCCTAAACTACTTTTTTAAACCTCTTTGGTGACGTCATAAACAACTAAACACTACTTGGATACATCAAAAAACCTCAAATGGGAATGAATAATGTATATATATATATATATATATATATATATATATATATATATACACATATATATGTTCCATAGTTGACTGTATTTAGTGTTGTTTAATGCACATCGTTTCAAAATTTTCGAAGAACTTGGGTATTAGCCTTCTCCTTTTCTCTCGTCACGGAGTGTCAGTTTTCACCTTGTCAATTTATTCACATTGATTTGAGATGTCAATCAACGTAGGCAAATCAAAAGATTAATACAACAATCTACTAGGCAAATGGCAGAGGGGGTACACTAAAGTTATAAATGTTGAGTAACCTTGACAGCAGTTAGCAGGCGAAAAAGGTCGAATCGGAAAGCAATTTGGTCACGAACCGGATACAAGCAAGCATATATAAAGGTTTTACTACAAGGGATTTGTTTTCGCAAAATATGCTCTAACAATGATGATGTTCTTCTTTTACATCGGAGCCTTCTTAAAATGATTGTCAAAAGCATTTTCCAGTTGCCAAAAACTTCGGGGGAAGGGCTCTAAACCAATGTAGGAGACTTGAAAATAAGAACAGACCTATACGCTGTACAATTGTCAGGAAACTATAAATATTAAAGAAATATGTAATAAATAAAATCTGAAAGAAAACTTTGCAGCTAAACCAAAACCTGAATTTCTTATTTATTCTTCTTTTATAAAATAAATGACACGGTTCCCATAACCATCTACATACTCCAATGTAACTGTATGATGAAAGTTTTAACTTACTCGATGTAAAACTTTGTCCATTTTGTTATGACAAAAGTCAAAGGCGACTGCTTCTGTAAGGATCATGGCTTAAGAATAAAGCAATTCAAAATTCAATTACATATTCGGTTCGAATTATTTTGCTATACGTTTTAGAGTATTAAAGGTTTATGATGCCATTTTAGGTTCTTAGAACAAGCTTAAACTTTTTTCGGCGGGGGGGGGGGGGGCTTTTGGTAATATTACATAAAATGTCAACTTATACAAGATTGCAAAAGGTAAGATATAATAAAACCCATGTATTCAGTAAAAACTTTGACTGAAGTTCCGTTGAGAAGGTTCGATACAAAATAACCTCAAAGTTATAAACACTTCAAAAATTGAGAACAGTAAAAAATTTCCTCCTGAAACCTTTTATAATGATAAATGAAATGTGTTCAAGAGGTAAATTTTTTTCCAAAATTAGAGAAAAAACCAGAGATTGTTCTTAACGATTTAGCTAACAATAATTTCCAAGGTATGAAACTTCGAATTTGTGTTTTCAAGCTAATCTTGAAGCTGCCGTATACATTAAACCTTAAACTAACCTAAGAATATCTTGCTAAAGTAAATTTGGTGGTCAAGTTTCTCTGGACATCTACCCATTGAAAAAGTGAACTTCCTTTTATCCTTGAACGCATGGCTGCTTATTACCAGGCATAGGGCAGATAAGGGTTATATAAGGAAGTTTTCGGCTATTCGATATCACTATTTATAATATTTTGTTTTAGATCCATCATCAAAATGACAATGAGCTATAATACTTGAAATGACCATAAACTTCATCATGGAATGGGCCTTAAGGACTTTGAAAGTTTTACTTTTAACTTAAGCAAAATACTTTGTAACTGCTACCATTGGCAAACACATGGCGATATTTATGACAACAGCTGGGAGAGGAATCGCTCGTGTATGATAATTTTCAATTGTTTACATTCATCAATGTAACAATTATCGTAACAGCATGCTTTGATCTATTCACGGCTTATTTTAGACTTGAATGAGGGCTAACATCGTTAAAATTGCAGAGCTTTTTTTCATAATAGGAAGGAAAAAACAGTCTGACTCCTACAACGGAGACATTTTTACGTTTTAAATACAGCCTGGTTAGCAAGACAAAGTTAACTTCACTTCTTTGCCAGCCTCTACAAATACCTATGACACTATGTTCTTCAAACGTACGCACTTATTTTTATGTTAGCCAAACTTTCGTGCCAAGTATGCGACTTTCCTTCCTTGTCTAGTTCAATCGGGTTTTTATTCTACTTTTTATAAACAGATGAGCACGAATATTTCAGTTTCAAACTACATTATATCAAATTTGTAGGTTTTTCTGTTGTTAAATTAACGAAATGGAACAAATATATTTCCAACTATCTTGCAAGAAAATAAGATATACGTAGACGATCTCAAAGTAACACGTAACTCTTCGACAGCAGGCTGGTTATATGAGCTTCTCAATCTTACAAAATGGTTAATTTTAGGGAGATCGTAAATAATTTATCCTGCTGGTGTATATGGATGACTTTTAAATAACTCCCTATAACTTTTCATCTTCACTGTGCACTAATAAGCAAGGATGGAGAAGAATGTAATGACATACTCTACGAAGTATAATGTTTTTATCTGAAAATAGTAACCTTTCTGGTCCATCTTACTTAAAACTAATTGCTACAACTATGTTGAGTGGCAAAGGAAAGAACAACTAACTTCTTGAAATTCCGGACATCGGTAGTTTTAAAATGCTTTTTAGTTTCAGCTTATTTGACAACCTGAAGGTTTCCACAAAACTTGTTAAATTTCTTTTAGCAGAAAAACCTCTTCTTTCGATTGCTAGTGTTAAGTCTAACAATTGCATTACTGGGAGTCATTTGATTCATTTATGTTTTTAGTTTAAAACTAATTATATCTCAGATCATTTCAGTACATCTCGACGGAAAAGTAAGGATTTTTTTACATTGTTTTTGACCCTACTAGTAGCTAGTAACTACTTATCATACCCAATTTTGGCTACTGCAATATTATTGCAAATAATTTCCATATTTAGATGTATGTGATCTAAACAAATCTGAGTGTTTTCTCGACTGTTGTGAAACACAAAGTAGAAGATAGTTGATCTTAAACGTAGAATTATGGCAGACCCCGAAAGAATAACCAGATGTACCAACGTATGTCAAACTTAAACAGTTTCAGTAAGATAACCAAAAATTCGTTTGCCTTCAAGGTTTCAGTGTGCTCTTTCTCAACATTAAAATATGAAGTGAGAAATAAGTAAGGGTACGAGAAGTGTAAGAGTTTGGTTGGAGACAACGAAAGTAACAACGCGAGGAAGAACAACACTGAAATCTCATCAAACAATGAGTGACATGGGTGGACAAATTAGGGAAGCTGTGAAGCTTCTGCCAGTGAAATTCTGGTATTCAAAGGGAATTTTGGGCACAGAAGGGGAACTGCGGCCTTTTTGTACATTAAAATGTATTAAAATACTGTGGGGGAAAATCCATTTTTGAACCCTGATAACTGAATTAAAACAATACGTTGTTCGAATAGTGGGCGATAACAAAAACGATTGGAAAGCCACAACGGTTGTGATAAACACCAGTTAGGCTTGGTCATACAAAAACATTTACGAATTGCATGAGGTTCAAGAGCGACAAGTTTATCTAGCAGTTAGCATTCGGTTGCGAAGAGAGAGAGAGAATAAATCTATGGTAATGCAAGCAGTCTGTTGGCTGTATTGAATTTTAAACCAGTCACGGAAATTAGTTAATTTCTTGTATTACATAGATTTCAGTGAGCATGTGTATATTATTCTTACGAACTTTAACCACTGTAATACTAATAGATCTTTATGATGTGCGTTTACTGTTAATCCAGTTGCGATCATTGACTACCAGCGTAAATACTGCGTTACTAAATGGAGCTTTTATTTCGAAGTGCTCGTGTCATAAGAGCCAAGCAGCCAGTTAAGATCTCACATTGGCTGGTATACGAAACCTTCATCATAATTGAGAATGAGACATTGGAGTCTTCAACTTTGAAGGCAAATGATAACCACATTATAGTGCTACTTTTGCTGGTTTGAATTTGTCCCATGTACTATCTGTTAATGCCCGAAAAAAGTTAATACCATAACATTTTAGTTCCATCATAAAAAAGATACTTGAAAAAGACCTACCTTCACGTCGCATGCCCATCTTCAGGCACTTCTTAAGACGGCAGTACTGACACTGATTTCGATGATGTTGGTCTATTGGGCAGTTTCGATTTGCTCGACAAGAGTATGATAAATTTCTTCTAACACTCCTTTTAAAAAAGCTTTTACAGCCTTCACATGTGAACTGCCCGTAATGTTTCCCGCTACTCTTGTCTCCACAAACGACACACGAAATATGCTGTGTTTGTGACGCAACTGGTGTACCATTATTATTATTGTTTTGCGATGCGTTCCCGGGTTGGTGGTTGTTATTAAGTCCATTCTGGGCCCCAGGTGTATGGTTGGCTGGGATTTGTTGGTCCCCATTGGTGGGCCCATTTGGCTGGTCGAGCGGTTGTCCTGTAGGACTTGTTAAAGGGGCTAACGGTTGTGTAGGTGTCGTAGCGTTATGATGCTGTTGGGTCGCCGTTTGAGATGGTGGCGCAGGTATCGCTGCAGGCGGAGGAGGTCCGGTTCCTGTTGGTGTCTGCCCATTTTGATCCAAACTAGGCGGTGGTCCTGAAGGAGTCGTTACGACTGGTGGTTCCAGTGAAGTCTCCAAAACTTGAGACTGAGGCAACTGAACTTCGTGTAACTTATCCCCAGGAACTAAATCCTCTCGGCTCCACGTACTATCTACCATCGCCATAGTTGCTGGCGGAAGTACAGTGGGTCAATCCGTGGCTACTGCGTTACATCAATGTTCCCACAAAGTTGGTAGTGCAAAAGGTCGCGTTTATTGAAAGACGGGGATATTGTCGAGGCAAAACACGATCCGACATCACATGAAAAGAAAAGAGAGAAAACGAAAATAATTAAATCAACATTCGACGGGAATATTATTCTCCAACAGTATTTGCATTTTAGATTTCCACTATCTCGACAAAAGCCATGGTATTTTCATTCTCTCCTCGCCAAAACAAATTTTCTATAGAAACAGAAATTAAATCCACCTCAGCGGCAAAAACACTTGCAGTGGTACTATTGTGTGCCGCTGAGCACCTTACAGCAATCCAACACAAAGCAAACAGGACTGGTTGCACATTCCTGGACGTCTGTAGTCGTGATAATAAACCGAATACCAAGTTCATAACACGCCAAGCAGAGGTCGACCCCAACAGGCAAATGGCAACATTAGCTTCCAAAAGTTTCCAATACACAACCGTATACACGCCGTCCCGAGCGTCTAAATAAAACTACCGTATCTTACACCTGCCTACCTGACGGACGGACAATCGTCTGGTTTAAAGAGTAGAAAATTAACCTAATCGCTGGGCAGTCAAAAAGACGATATTCAGGTGTTAAAATCAAAATGCTTCTAGCGACCCTACACTGCGAGGTTACCGTTTGGTTAACCCCAAGTTCACGGCATTCGACCGGCTGTTTATCGAGTCTGGCCTTACCAGTGTAAGCCCAGAGCAACCAGTGAAGCGGAGTAATACACCGTGCACTTGACTCTCAGACAAGACGCGGGGCGTAACGTTGCGGCTTGTTTATACTGAACTCTGACACTAGTAAGCGTTCACCGACCGTTTCTATGGTAACAATATCCATATTTGGTTATATATGTCAGGTGAAGTTCAGGAGGTTGGTTGTTGATTGATAAGGCGAGAGGGGCGGTCACAGACATCAAGCAATCGTATGAACTAAATTTATATACAGGTATTTGATTGGTCGTCCGAAAGTGGCGGGGAAACCATTGCAGGCTTGGATGGGAAGAGCTGTCGTTCGTCTTAGAGACTCCACAGTTCTCGCAGCGGCAACGAACAGTGAGTGGATGAAGCAAGACCTGAAATCGAGACTCGGGTTGTCGATGAACATGATGTGAAGTCTCGTTTGTAAGAGATCGTTTCCCACAATGATACTAGTGATAATGAGTTAATTTAACTTAAAGTGGGCATGGCACGACCTAAAAAGTTTTGCGTAATGCAAGATTGGATACAATAATCTTTAAATATCACTCACAAACAGTTACAACTGGTGCAATTCGACATAATAGAACTGGGAGAAAAATATCCAGTTTCGAAAAATGCCACATCTGATCGCCTGACTATATGACGCAACTGGCGGCACAAACACAGATCTATATAACTGGAGGACGCGCATAAGTGGAACTAAAGAAACGCCGAGGTAAAGTAGTCTTTAGCAATTACTTGATGAAAAGTGTTACATCACAATACCCGTTCAATAAAGAGTGTACCAAGGGCGGACCGTGTTGAGGGCTTCGATGCACATCACTGGCCAATATGCACGCGTGCATAAGTGCGCGCGTGTCAGCTTCACTACATAAGCCAGAAATTGTTAAGGTGCAAAAAGTCGTTCGGTGTGCTGTACGGAGCAGCTGTGCATTTGTATGGGCAGTCGATAACAAGCGCGCCTATACTCTGTGTGCTGTTCTGTGACGGTGTTATCTCGAATGCTAAGCAGTCACAGCGCACCGACGCACCATTCACAATGTGGTCACACGCATAGGGGAAGGAGGCGGGGGGCTTGGGGGGGGGGAGGTGCAGCACCCCCAACCAAATATTTTTGTGAAAATTCGGGCAAAATGCTGAGAATTTTTCGGGCACCTACTGAAAGAAAAATAATGCAATGATGTAGCTAAATTTGGGTATAAATATTTAAAAACTTCCTTTGTAATTAATATTAAGTTCTAATTTGAATTGCACCAGCACCTATATATTCCGTATTAACTCAGTGTATTCTTTTAATGGTTAAACTTATATTATGATAACCAGTGGTATATGTGAGGGGCCATATTGCCATGCCCCACTTTTACTGATGCTGATTTTTTTCTACCTAAAATACGTAAATATTTTAACACAAATTTTACTTCAAAGGTAGCATATGTGGCACCAGATTGCATGTAAGGAGACCTAATTTTTCAAAAATTTTCAAAGAGGAGGGGGTAATGCCGATTTTTTTCTTTTTTAGTACCTAAGATACGTAAATGTTTTAACACAAATTTTACTTCAAAGGTACATATGTGGCACCAGATTGCATGTAAGGACACCTAATTTTTTTCAAAAATTTTCAAAGGGGAGTTTCCCCCTCCCCTTAGACCCTTCCTCCAGGCCAGCGATCAACGACTTCCGAAAAAATTAAAACCAATAAAAAAGGTAGACACAAGGCAAATTATTGTATGATATTGGCATGCGGTGTGATAAAACGATGAATGCCCATATGATGTGTACATTAACATGTCGAACGTGCGTGGAGCGCGCGGAAAGTTTTGGTTATATTTTTCGGGGAAGTCGTTCCAGCCCCCCCCCCCCAAATCCACTTGGGCTCCTACGCCTATGGTCACACGCGCTGCTCTAGTATCGTGGCATGGCAGAGGTGTGTGCAACGATGGATGAGCTGACTACTGGTGTTATATACTAACCGTGCCACCAATAACGGCATGCCGTGAACGTGCTCATAACGTTTTTCAGTTTTTTTTTTCACTTTCGGGTTTTCAGATGGGCTGCGCCTGGCCTGAATTTGGTCATTCATATGGTCGTTTTCTGGCATATATGAACCTATTTTTAGTCCGAAAAACATTCGTTTCGTTTCAAGCTGTATCCATAGATTATTTACTGAGAAATTTATATTGGGCGTGTCACGCCCCACTTTAAACTCAAAAGGACATTGAAAACCCCACATCAGTTCAGAGGGCAATGCGGGTATAGGTTACATGTTCATCATAAGCAATAATTGACTGACGTTGACTAAATGCTAGGAGTTCTTTCAAATTCTTTCTTCTGAGAGACACATCCAGATTTCAGAATGTCAGCGCATTCACAAAGCATGATGTTAACTGTGATTCACATTATAGGTTCACAACGAAAATATTGATATGTCGGGCTTGTGGACGTACTACAGTTACCCACCATGAAAGATTAAAACAGTATTTTTTAAAAATCCAGTTACAAAATTTTTGTCATATGATTTAAAGGAGACTTTCATGGATTAGGATACCCGGGTATACTAATTCAATTTGGGGTGTCTGCATTTTCCATTTAAATTTAGGCACGATAACTCCTCGGCTTACAGGTGAGATGCATTCTTTGTATTGAAGATACTTTTGTGCCCATATGAGGATATATATATATATATATATATATATATATATATATATATATATTTCACGTGGGATTGATTTCAACTTTATGATCGAACACCAAACACAACTTTCGACCTACCTATATATATATATATATATATAGGCGCTTCGAAATTAGGTTTTAGAGACTGCTTGCGACATAGTTTGGTCACACCGGATGCCCAAAACGCGACCATCCGCGTGCAAGCGGTTGCGATTCCTTGCGAGTGCCTGTGACCGCCTTCGACCTCGAGAAAGTCGCCCAGTGGGAGAGCGTTAGATCGTAAGCGCTCGAGAGAGCTTGTTGCTCGCGAGCGCAGACGCTCGCGAAATTTTAAACATGTTTAAAATCTCGCGACTTCCGCGAGTGGTCGCGACTGCACAAGGTGTGAGAGCAATTAGATCGCAACCAGTCGCAAGCGCAATCGATTGCAAGAGCTCGCAAGCCGTTGGGTCGCCTTGTGGGCAACCGCCTTCACATAGACACAAGCTGTTTCGTTCATCCTCTATGTGGGAGCCGTTTTGAAAGATGGCTCACTTGAAGCTATACCTAGTCTTTACGGCCATAGGCCCTTTAAGTCTGCATCTGACAAGGTGATGGTTAAATTCTTCCTAAGCGTCTGCATTTTTTCTTTTAAAACAAATACTTTGCTACCTTAAGTGTGTCAATTTCAACGGTAGCATTCAGTGTTTCATAGCCTAAATGATATAAAATGTACGTTGTTGCCATACTAGGGCTAGCACTGGGCTGTAAATCCTGTAATAACCAAGTACTCTTAAAAGAAGTGAAGGGTCTGATGGATTAGTTAATGGTCACGAAAAGTCATAATGTCCCAGCAGAGGACGAGCTCTTTCGGGAAGCAGAACTCCTTACGGGTACCGTTTGGTATTCGCCCTTCGGCATCCAGCCGAAGAGACTTTTAGACAAAGGTTTTGGAAGGTACTCTCTTATTTGTAGGGGTATCACAGTTAGTTTCCTGCCTCTGTGAAGGTCGGAGTGGTTTTGGTCGGGCCAAAAATCTTACAATGCATTAGCTGGCACCAAATTTGACATATTCGACACTTAATTTTACGCTTCACCCTTGGCATTTCAAAAAATATGTCACTTTCATGGCTCGTCTTCTGTTCTGTACGCGTCGAACAATGTTTAAAGGCAATTTAAGGACACAAGCAAGTTACTTCAGTGGACCTAGTACTGGTCATCAACAGAGGGTACGTTGAAGATAAGGCGTAGATCACAATGCATTTGATTCAAGTCGTCCGTCAACCACAAAGAAATCGTAATCGCTATTGTAAAAGTGACCAAACTTGTATAATGCAAATTCGCAGTCTGGCTGCAGAAATAAATTTATGATCAAGTCTTATTGAAGCAATCGTAAGTTCCAGGAACATTTTTAAACAACTGACCTTCTCGTTCTCTATTTAGAAAGCGGGAAAGTTTACGGAAACGATTCATACTGCAGAGCTACAGTCATAACATGGCACAAGGTGTATTCTAATATTATGCTATGGAGCAAGCGAAACCAGGTTGAATTTACTTCCCACTTATCTGTTCATGAAACGTCTAACTTTGCACTTTTAAACTACAAACCAAACTGGAATGAAGCTACCCCCAGTACATAAGAATATACCACCAACGGTTTAAAAATTCAAGTTGTTTCCTCAAAAACTTTTCATCCTTTGTAAAGTGCGTGATGGAATTAATTTGAGAAAGTTTATGAAAGCAGCACCGCTTTGGTAATTCCCGGCTATACAACATTTTTGTCTCATTCTACGCGGGAACCTGCATAAAAGACACATGTCAACCGTTTTTTTTTTCTGTAAGGCCAACACAGTGTTTACCCTTAAGCAGCCCATTACTATCTCTCACTCCGAAAATATCCTTCCCATATACTCTTTTTGCACATTGCATCGAGAAATCGGATGTTTTCTTCATGATCCACAAAAGACTCCTTTTTCTTAATATTGACTTAAATTTGTTTCTTATTTCTTAAAATCTTATGTAACTACAATTTCTCATCACTATATTCGGAGCAGTCAAATCAAAAGCAAAACCTAACATTTCCTTCCTTTCTTGTTTGTTTGTTGTTTGTTTGTTTCAATATTTCTACCTTCTTTCTTGATTGATTGATTAATTGGTTGGTTGGTTGAGGTGACAACTTACGACATGCGGGGGAATGACGGCTTTATGCAATCAATAATTGTCGTGTGAACGCAACATCCCAGTCATATGATAAAATCACCAACAGGTCTTTGAAAGCGAGAGAATGTTTTTCCGATTTAAAACGGTCATTTCCATGAGACTAACCCTTCAATTTAAATGGCGCTGAAGCATTTCAAAGAGTCTCCAATATTGTCGTACAGAACCAAGCAGTGACGTAATCGAGGTAAACTTGTAAAATCGCGAAAGTCCGAAGTGAGAGAATGAAATTACTCTTAGGCCTATCTGGACAAGTACACCCCATAATTCCAATTCGAGGTGGCTCTCTTTAATAACGTGACAATAGATTTGTTTTGAAACAGTAAATTCATGCAAAATGACTTAGTTGATTCACGGTCCGTACTTAGACAATGTACTGAAGGGGGCGAGATAGTTTCCGGGTGGATCGAAATATTTTTAGGGGGAGAGATATAATAAAATGTATGGAGGCAGCTGTATTTTTTGTGCGAGATTTTTCTAGAGACCTCCCCCTGCAAACCCCTCCCCCTTGGCTAAGGGCTTGTTGGTTCACCATCAACATTCAATAGGTTTGTTCTGAAGTTTTATGAAATACACGTGAAAGATAATTGAGTGGAGATTGTAAGACTAGAGGCCCTTCACACTAGGGGCTATGCGACGCAAAGCGATACGATCAAAAAGATCAAAACAATTACCTTTCTCACTATGCCCGCTAACATGCCATACGACGTGACGCGACATAATAAACATGAGTTGAAAAATTTATTTTTCACCCACTTGCGATGTTTCATGTGACCAGTCATGAGAAAGAATAACCATTTTGTAAGATTACATGAGTCATTTCGTACTTGATTTTCGCTGAAAGATGAAGAAATAGTCGCCTGCAGTGTTTAAGGCCTGGCGACGTTTTATCGTATCGCGTCGCATCGCTTCGCGTTGCATCGTTTCCCACACTGTGTAAAAGGGCTCAAATTGATGCTTCAAAATAAGTAGAAGTCGACGTTCGAAATCCCTGTAATTATCTGCTAATTTTGGATTTATCGATGACATGCACTTGTCGGTTTTCGTATATGTGGGCTTGCCCCTTGACACATACATCCTGAAAAACGTCATTCCTATTCTGTCCATGTTACGACACCTTACATAAAATTTATGCTTTGTGTATATCCCTTTATACACATAGAAGTGATAGTATAATAATTTCGGAATCTTGTCAATGCGCTATGGAAATGCTGTTCCGTATGGTATGGGGAAGTACATAAGTAAATTAGCCTATACTAAAAGATGATAAGGTATACCTCTAGCGTTTACATTGTTTGGTTTACACAGAGTTTTCTCATGGGTTACTTTGAACTCTTGTTACAGATCAACATTTGTACTTTAAAAAAATGAATTACCTTATTCACTCTTATATTAATTCAGTAAATTACATTTAAATGTGGAATGTGGTACTGAGAGTGGTATACCAACTAATTACGAATGTCCCAATGAGTATAATCGTTTACATGAAAAAGTACGCATAAATACTTAGGCAACTTTTACATCATGCATTTTGAAATGAACAAAGGATTATAATGAATGTTGAAAGTATGGATAAATGGTATATTTATTTGATTGCATATCCGTGATCAAGAGATAGCTTATGACCTTTCCCTTGAAGATTGAAAATTTCTCCGATCACCTACATTTTCAAGTTTTTTTTTTCATCCAGAAATGAAGATTGCAAGGAAAGTAACCTTCAACTGCCTCATTCACTGCTATAATTTTGATGAGTTTTCCAATGATATTTATCGTTAGACAAACAAATCTTCCGTCACAGTTTATCAAGGATGCAACTGGCTTGAAAGGTCACACAATTTTCCTATGATGAACATCGGTGACACGTCCTACATTCACCTCATGGTCAACTGACCACAGACCAAGTGATCTTGTCAAATTATATAAGTCGATCCGAAATTGATTGCTTCAGAATTAAATTGATTAAAAGAAAATGGCAGAAAAAGAAAATATGGCAAAAAAGAATGTCCGGAAGTTGCTGGTTGAAGATGGCAACATTATTAGTCCAAGCAAGTCATGGAAGGTTACCTCATCAGTTACGACCTTGGACAGAGCAATATGCACTTCTACGAGAATTTAAAGAGGGCGTTTGCGAGGCGAGAAATTTGACGAAGGTTGCACGGAAGAGCAATTTGGATTCGACTGCTCCAAAGGAATGTTTACATGGAACACATTATCGTAAAAGTGTTATGATCTTAAGTCACATTTTACAGGATTTCGAATGATGAAGACAAACTCAACAAGAACGAGGGTCATTTCCAGCAATATAATGACACCGTGGACTGGTGTATAGAGAAAGATGTGTGAAAGGAAATATTCAGGACACTCAATACTGAGGTCCATGGATATAGTGTTATAGTGTCTTGACCTTCAACTTATTCAATGTCATTGAACTGGTCACTCCTATTGTAATCAAAGAACAACGTTGTTGTTGTTGTTGTTTTTGTTGTTGTTGTTGTTGTTGTTGTTGTTGTTGTTGTTGTTGTTGTTGTTGTTGTTGTTGTTGTTGTTGAGTCATTTGTAGCTAATACCTCTACTGTGATTTCAAATCTACCATTAAGACCTGATATTTATATTACTTCTACCTCTATCATGATTTCATTCCACCTCTAAGGGACCAAACCTTCTCACTTCAAACATATTAATGATCGAACGGCGTGCATTATACATTCGAACAAATTAAAACTTCATTAGAGAGGTCATGCCTCCTAGAGAAAAACTACCATCATGATTAATAACGAAAAATAATCATTCAAGGATTTACAAAACTAAGTTAAACTTTGAGTGTCGCCATAAATACAACCTTGAATCATACCGACACCGATACTTAGTGCGCTGCCTTTATAGGAGGCATAATTTTAAACAATATTAGAAAGCAAATGGTATAAACTTTTGAACGAATGACATCCAGGAGCTTTTTTCTTTGTCATGACAAATGCTAATCAAGAGTTGCAATGTCAACTTTTTTTTTCTGAATTTAAATCTTCAATCTTGTGAAGGTTAAACATAATAATTTGATGTTGAATGGAAAAGTGCCTTGGAGACTGTGTAAGGCATTTTTAGATGCCTCCTAGTTCCCAAAGTAGGAAGGAAAGGTATAGGCTTTCACTGCAAATGTGATGAGCCAATTGACTAGACACATGGGGTCGGGCTGCTATATCCATGTCGTTATTTTGAATGTTTTACCTCGCCGGGAGATATCGACTTCTGTACATAATGCATGTTTGACAAACAGTTACATGATAGACGGCAGACTTTGTCGACAACGCCATCAAGAATACAAACAAATTGAACATTTGAGAGATATTGGTAGTTTTAGGCCCCTACAGTACGTCCTTCCTATTTATTACAACTTACAGTTACACGTTACAGAAATGTGTTCATATATGCTAGTCAACATACTCGCATGGTACACATATGGAGCAAATGGAAACAATGTTTCAGAGCAAACCCCTCTTCACCTCTTACTATGTCTGGTAATTGCCTGATAGGAGTTGCAGACTGTGTGTAACACTAACGGTTTCTACACACCAAGAGCTTGGCTGTTTGCTTGGAAGAATCCCACCCACTCAGGGATATTAATGAAGTTGACTAATCCATACCACAAAGACAACATGAACCAAATTTCACGTATGTTTTAGAGTCTATTTGAAGCCCTTTCATTCATATGTATGTACGATATTGACTAGAAAAGCAGTAGTGAACAACCTTAGACTATTCAAAACGTAGCATATTTATCAAGTATGGAACTTATCTTTTGCCTTCCTATATGAGTTTGATTGTTCACAAGTAAGTGAGTCGCGTAGACATACTTCACGAAAACTCCCGCCAGCCTGGTTGTACCACAACAGGTGAAAGTAAAGAACATCTCTAGTCAAGGAGCCACGGGACTGGAGTTACACCAAACCTTAACGCTGACCGTCCTGCAGGCTGACAACATCTCGAATAAAGCTATCAGATTTTATTACCTTCCTTCAGAGGTCAACAACAACCATCTCCAAAGGGTACCCTCGAACGGCCCTCGGGCCTTCCAGACTACCGTATTCATCAATTGCAAGCCTACGGTGACTGGGAGATCAGATCACGTGACTCCTCTGTCTGTTCCGAGGAGAAGAATAGATAATGGCACCTCCCTATCTCTTTCATAAACCAATTGGTTGGAAACTGGGACGTTAAACCTCATCTAACTAACTTTCATAAACCAAGGCCGAAACCTACTACACATGATCTTACCTCGCCAATTGGCCGATACACGTAAGCAAGCACGCGCTAGCTCCATATAGGTTACGAGAAGCATATGTATTCAAAGAAATATACTTCATGGAACTATTCTGGAAGTAATTGTAATCTGCAATTGTTGCTTTGTTACAAACATTCAGGAACTATCACATGCCACAAGAAAATATATTCATGAACTGTTGTATAGTATCACTGGCATTTCTTCCTACTTTAAAATCGGCTATATTTTATGCCCTGCTCAAATCGGGTAGGGTATGCACCTAGCAAGCATGGTGAAAACGTCCCGTATTGGTCGCATGATATATGACGTAATTATGCTCCTCATAAGGTAGTTAAAGAATGTAACTTTTCTACATCATCAATAAACACAAGACATGATGAGGGGTAATATTACGAGACCAGATCACTCACTGCTTCTTCCATTCTTTCCCCGTCTGTGTGGCCCAGCAGGTAGAACGCTAGCGAGGAGTTATTCCGTAGTCGCTGTAAGTACTTGAAACATGGGTATGATTTTCGCGCAACTGCTGGCAGGATATTTGTGAAGAATAACGTTCGACATTTAATCTCCCGCCCCTGATCCTACACAAATGCAAAAGGATTCAAACATTTTAACTAAGAGGCCTTCATGATAATCATCGTAGGACCAATATTTGATCCCGGCTACGATATTTTTTGTACAGCTATGTCATTTTTAATACATACGTATATCGGTAGGCAAAACGTTCACAAGGGCTAGCTATCAGGATAAACGACAAAATCAGAATAAGTTGATTATTGGAACAAAGACTAGGCCTATTTAATGTAAAATAAAGTACTTCAGCGTTAACTGTCACATTGGCATATCAGCCAAGGAGCCGTCCTCGACGCTTTTAGTACCTTACTTCGAAATGCCAACATTGTTAGAAAAGAGCTGTTTATGATAAAAATTGTTTCCCTTGTTCTTACCTATACAATCACCGATCAACCTGGCTGAATTAGCGACCTTTACAATACTGCAAGGCAATCGTGTTTATATAGTGTAGCACCTTCATACTCTACAAGGCAGACGTACTGGCGGACGAGTTTAGTGCAAGCAAACGTTTCCCTTGTCAGCTTGTAAAATGTTCTCGACTGCAGCCGTTTGTGATTGTCTTATTTCGCAGCCACGGTTTTATTACGATTCATGATTCCTTCCGTCGGGTTTGAATTCTGTTTAAAGAGCTATTTAATCTTGTACTTGAACTTTGCTCTTCGTCCAGACACAACTCAATGGCCTTTTCCTACTCCCGACAATACATACTCCAAGCTGAAATATTCTTCCCTTTCAAAATTGGTAACCTGCATATTAGCTAAGAGAGATCAAAGAGCCGTGACGGGCAAAATGAGGTCGTGAATACAATCCCAAGGGCTGTAAATTGTCGCGGCATATTGACACGACGTCCAACCTTTAACAATAACAGGGCAAGGGAGTTCGGGTATTATGAGCGACCTTGCAAATATTACAGGTGTAATTAGTTCGGTGTAATTCTCGAGCGCTAATGTTCAAATGGAAGCCTTAAAGGGATAGCATTCATTTGCGTTGCCCATCTTTGACGTTCTGAGTGTATCTCGTACATTTTATCTTTCAGTGGACTGTTGATATTATAGCGAAGTTGGACGTCGAAAAATGTGACATTTTATTGGCTTTCGTTAGCATTTCTACAATGCGTTCCTAATCCTGTTGCTTGCAATAAGCCTGTCGGTCACTTACGTTCCACCGACTCCAGTGAGGTGAAATTCAGTTTTCCAAGTGATATCCTACCAAGAGCAACACTAACGAGGAGTAGCACAGATGACGTGCGGCACAGATGGAGTACCTGCTTGAGATAGATTGGGATGAAACCAAGCTTCCTCCGAATGGAAAAAATGTTATATGCAACTCAATATATAGGCTTACTTGCCTAATATAAAGAAGGTTTAGCAAGAGCGAACACTTCTCAAGAATTTAAGCGTTTTTTAAAGATAGCACGGTAAACCCCGATTAGGACGTAGCTTTTCGGTAGCTATGATAAAACATCTACCGGATATGCATTTAATTCCATTAGATTAGACCAATAAACTTTGCTTGGGGATTCCAAACACCATTCGCCACTGAAAATGTACATGCAGAAAACCTAACATTGTGGAAAAAATAGGCAAAATGTCGGCGCCCATGACCAATTTTCTTCCAATCAGGGGAAAACTAGATTTTCCCAAATGGGGAAAGCTTCCGAGCTGAGAGCAGACCAACGTTGGCCTCGAGTCCAGTGTTCAAACTCCGAGAAGTCCATTTGATGGGAGAAAAATCGACTGATTGCGCAAAAACGCTCTAAAAATGATGAAAAAAGAGGCTGCATAAAAACGGAACCTTGTAGGAAAATCATTTTTCTCCTTCATGGTCGACTTATTTTGGATTAGCAATTTGTTCCGGGTGTTCACACCAGCCAGACACTTGAAAAATATGAACACAAATTTCAGAAATTGTAGTACTAATGTAAACGCACAGATGCTGTTTAGGCTGGTACTACAAAAAGATGAAAATTACTGTACTCACAACATTACCCAGACATTATCTTCAACTGGTAGTTTGACGAGTCCAAACATAAGCCTATGCCATCTATATGATAAATTCATGTTAATTAAACACTTGTCGGAATTTGAGGTTTATAGGAACATTTAAGGATGGTTGATATTGCGAAAAAGCCAGAAAGATGCCCGATTTTTGACGACGATGTAAATAGGGTGACGATGAACTGGAGCACCAGTAGCTTGGCCTCGAACCGAAGGATACGACCCTGGGTCGTACCTTGAGCTTGAACCCGAGACAACCATAGTAATCTGTGTAGGAAACTGACTTTAAATGCGAACGGCAGGGTTGTTGCATGACCTGAAATGTCGGCCAGAGATACAAGCCAGGGTGGTTAAATCATTGCCAAGAATGTCAACATAAGAAGATCATGAGCAGTGATTTCAGCCGGAATGCCGGATGGAGCCTGAAGATCTTCATCTGAAATATGAACAGGATCAGTGGAAAGCTTGGTTCGAGATGACCGTATGACGAGATCTTAGCATGAAGTGTATTTTTCAACTGGGTGAAGGCATGATCTGATTTGTCAATTTCATTATTTCTTAGATGAATAATTTATGAATTGGACAAGAAGATCATCAGATCACGAAAATGGAGATTTGGGCCAGAAGTATGAGAGCAGGCCGAGAGGTCTAAGTATGAGATACTACGTACACGGGTTCTGAAACGATAGTGAGGTGAAGCTATGACCGGGGTTATCAACAAGGTGGACTAATGGACTGTGATCAGCTATAAGAATGACTGATCTTTATCTGGGGTCTGAAGAGAGGATGATCGGGAATTGACATAAATATCAGCAGGGCATTTGAAAAGGTATGTCATCACAATGACTTCATGTCCTGATTTCATCAGCAGGATGAGGTGTGTTGAAGTCTTGGCAGATCCAGACCTCGGCTCGAAAGATCAGTGGAGTGAAATTTGTTCTTGAATGACATTCATAATAAATTATTCACACAAGGATCCTGTATGGTCCCGCTCCTGTTGGAGCATTGAAGTATATAGGGAAGTACTTCCTTGGTTATATAGGTGCAACGTGTATTCAAGTACGGAGCCCGTCTGACGCTTCCTTCAGTAAGTACAAGTTGCGGGTACAACTTAAACTTTAACCCCTGACTTAAAGCATGAGAATACCTGTACTCTCACCTTCATCGACCTGAGTTAGGCTGCTAGGTACACCACCTTTAGGCTCTGTTTCGTAAGTTAACTCAGTACCTGCAGCACTGAGCGCACTATGGTTCCATTTCTGTTATTGGGGGTGTGTCGAATTCAAAAAGGAGGATCGGGTCTGGAAGCCCTTCTCAGGCTCAGTCAGGACCCTGATTACATCATCATGGATAGACACCGTTTTCTGATCGGTATTCAAAACTTAACGTTTTGTAAAGGAAACCAAATCCTACCCCTGAAACTATCTTTAAAGGGAAAATGCAGTCACCACGGTTCGAATAAGTGTACCCTGGTATCGTAATTCACGAATGGCTCCTTTCAATCATGTGACAATGATTTCGTTACTAAGGGTGGCGCAAGGATTTGCCCGACGTGGGGGACAGCGACCCGAATCACCGACAGCCCCTATGCCGTCGATAGGTTGGTGGAGGTTGCTAAAAACCTGTGTAATATACCACGCCATTGCATTGCATATATTGCATAAAAATTGTATATACTAGAGGAGCATAGTCCCGTGCTGATTTAATGTTTTTCCGGAATCTAAATTGTGAAATTGCAAAGCGCGCGAAGCGCGCAAAATTTTGGGGGGTAAGCCTACACTAAAAAGAATCTGTACTTATTTTAAAGGTTATATAGGTCAATTGAACGGGCAGATGGGCCCTATCGGACATAACTTACACTGTACTTCCTTCCTAGAGTCACTAGCCGTACTCAGTGCGACCAGGGAGTTGTTAGCTCCCTGGTGCGACAGACACAAGAGAACATTAACTAGGTTTAGCGAAATGAGATAAAATTTCCGACATTTACATAAGTCCATGCATTCTACTTATTAAGTTACTTGAAAAGGTGGAAAGATTTGTACTGTTTTTAGCTATAAGTAACGGAACTGAGAAAGAGCGTACCGAAAATTTGGGGCTTTATCGCAAAAATGACCCTTTTGAAAAGCCAAAATAAGTAAACCGACCATGGTTGGCGACAGAATTTTCCTGACAGGGGGCCGGGCAATGCAAGCGACCCCAAGTTCCGACAGCTCCTATGGGAAATGAAGAATTCTAACTATCCCATGCCATTACAGGGCATATTTTGCATAATATCACTTAATGCTTCAAGAGCCGAGTCGCGCTCTTATAGTGTTCTTTTGAATCTGAATCGTGAAATTGCAAAGCGCGCGGAGCGCTCGAAAAATAATCGGTAGGCTTACACAAAAAACATATGTAATCATTTTGACCAAAAAGAAAAAAGAAAAACTGTAGGGGTTGTAGACCGTACCGGGGATAACATACATTGAATCGAAACCACCTGGGCTATCCGATGAAATGGCCAACTTTGTTCCGTGAGTCGCTCACCAACTAACCTCACAGCAACTAGGCTTTGCGATATTGGATGAAATTTACAACCTCTACTTAAAACTGTGTAGTCTGCCTACATGTTAAGAGGTAAGGTGGACAGGACTTGTGCTATCTAGCTATCTAGCTAGGTAGAATGGAACTATTGAAGAAACTGGAGTGACTCTACAACGCCCGTAGCGGGCCGAAAAGTTTGGGTTCTTATTAGAGAAATTGTCCTCTTGGGAGCAAAAACAAGTAAACCGTCGGGGCGACTAGTTGCCGTCGGGGACTGCATACTTAATGTCCAACAACATCATTATAAAAGACAGTGTTACAGGAAATAAAGGGAGATTTGTCAAATTTAGCTACCGGTAGTTTCTTAGCACGAATTTGAGACGACTGCCTACTGTCTTTAGTTTTAACGTCTTATCCGACGGAGAATTTAAATTCAGGATGTAATATGTAGCCTCTTTTCAAAGGATGAGAATTCCCAACAAATGTACCAAACAAAGTCCAAAAGCGGCGAAACGTATGGATCAGACAACCACGACATCACTTCTGAGACCACAACCCTAATCTGGAGCCCCTCGGCAACGTTACGATTTCTTTTTTTTTTTTTTGTCCCCTTGAGATTCCAAATGGTAAACGGAGGGTCTATACCAATGGCAATGTGAATGTTGTTGCCACAATATGTTACTACAGCACACCAATCGCCATGTTTATTTCTTAATTTTCCCCCATTCATTTATGACAATTTTTTCCATACATCATTCGCGTGCAGGCAATTAAGGTTCAATTCACACAACAGCAGAAGAGAGACAAAGGCGATGATTCCCTGGCAAAAAATTCTATAGAATTCTCTAAAATTCCTTGAAATGTTTACAAATTTCTTTTGCATTGTGAAGAATTTCTTCTGGAATCTAAAGACTTTCAACAAAACTTCTAGATATATTTCTGACAAATTTCTGTAAACGTCTCTGCAAAATCTCATAAAATATCTCCAAAAAATCTACACGTTTTCATTTCTATTACGGAAAAGCCCTTTAAAGATGGACACTCATTACGGATTTCCGTCGTGAAAGCTTTTCTACTTACGAAGTTATATTGTTTTAATGAATGTCAATCAAAGTGCAGTCATCAACTGTATTTAGAACTCTAGGGCTATTCCTAAATATGTTTGGGCAGGGGGTTGGTAGCAACTTTCTGGTTTGGGGATGCCATGTGTTTACATATGGAGCAGCTTAAGACAGTTTGGGAGGGGCTAGAAGAAACTTTGTTGGAGAAGTTGAACTGTCTGGCATGACGAATTTTGCCGTTTAAGTCCCTGCAGTAATCAAAATTCTTGTCCGGGACTAAACTTAAATTTTCTGTACTTTCGTTTTTGTATTAACTGTAAGTTCTTGCTGTAGAAGTCTTTTGACTGCTCTCACTTTTAGTCTTACACATATCCATATAAAGTAGTGAACACTGAAAAGTATCGATAAATAAATGATCTGACTGAGCCCACTTGAGAAAGTAGCGACCTCAAAAGAGTTCAGGATCTGAGAAGAGAAGAAGTGTTTAGCTGAAGCAAAAACAATTCTACTCACTGACGTCAGTAACCAATAAGAACTGACTTGACATTCCCGTATCAATAATCCTGCTTGTTTGGTGACCTGTATAATAGGCCTAAATATTTATTTTGCGCAACTTTCTTCGTGCGCACAGTAACAGTTTGTGGGTGCAATATCCAGGGTACGGTAGCCATTACATGTTCATTCACGTAGGCGTAAGAAACGGGGGGGCCTAGCCCCCAGTCAAAAATGTGGGGGCTGAAGTATGCTTCCACCCCCAAACTCCAAGGGCAAAAACCCCTCATTTGTCTCTTCTGTAAGAAATGTCAAAAATTTGCAGTAATTTTCCTTAAAGTTCGTCCAAAATGTTGCACCAAATAGCATCTGTGGACGCTCAAATACCCAAAAATTTTCCAAAGTCCCCTCCCCCAGGACAGCGATCCGAAACAAGGCTCAGCCTCTCCCCCCCCCCCCCATCTCGAAAAGCTTCCTACTTCAATGTTTATGCATCTCCATTATACTTATCACGATACTCTCAAATCCGTTGTATCTTCCTTGGTTTCTCGCTTAGAAGCAATAGGGGCGGTCAGCGCAGGGACCTGGAAGACATAGTAAGGATTGACAGTATTCATCTATATCTGCGCTCACGCCGCCACAGGTCACATGACGTCTTCTGATGGGTCCCTTTTATCAAAACCTTCCCAAATAATATCTCACATTATATCAGGGGTATTCACGTTGCACTGAGCTAAAAGAGGTTCTTGAGTGATCTGCTGGTTCTCACCTTAGGATCCGAATGCATGTCAGGTGGTTACAAGCATATTCATTGATATATTTGTTTGATTATGGCTGTCTCACTTTCTAAAAATGCTCAGAAGTCAGAATAAGTTTACTTCACACGAATCGAATGTGAAGTGATAATAGCCTAGCTCTTTTACCAAAGAATTGAAATCCATCCTCCACACAGGGAGACAGGAGACACCCAGGTCTTGGGTTTGCACATAGTTAGGCTACCTGCTGCCTCTAGACCTTGATGTACGGATGAACTTCGCACTTGTAAGTATGGGCGAGGATATACAGCTACAAACTGCCACCAAGCACAATGCTTCCATGTCTTGACCTAAGGTCACGACTGGTATGCAGGAGCGCTGTGTAGATCAGATCACTACCTCCCCCTCCGTTAGGCAGCGAAGCGACACTGCTAACTTCTTTGTATCATACATATTCACTAACCTCACCTACCCACACGAAAAATTGTTCATCCGTACAGTGTGAATCTGTCATACCAATCTGCGATTCGTCAGGCCGTTTTCAAGCGTTCAGTTATACACTTTTTTCAATGGGAAGTACGAAATTATTTCCTTAAGGTGTGCTTTCACCAATGTGTACAAGTTTTCAAAATACGGCAACTTTGAAGCGATGAAACCAACATCGCGCTACAAATAGGACCGATTTTGACATGGAAGTAGGTCGTACTACCATGGTTACAATACCTCACTTGACTCCAAAGAGATGTAAGACGACAAACTTACTACTGTACCGTCACTTATAAGACAACATATTCGCACCTTCACGAGAATACATTTAGTGTCATAACTTTTGGTTTTACTCTCAATCATCTGCTGGAAATGTTTCCATTGATTACGAAAGTAAAACGGTCGCTATTTGAAGAGGAAACTCGGTAATGTCCATATGTCGCACAGAAACGAACAGTTGGCCATCGAATGTCAAACTGTCTTGATCGGATCATGTCATGCAGTACAACAAATAAACTCCAACCAAAAAACTTGGCCCACTTTGGTTTTAACAACTTGATATTCTCCATGTAGCTTCATATCTCCCAGGCTGATAGAGTTACTAAGATGACATGTCCATTTCACTGTATTGTTATTGAATGAAGTATTTAAGGACGGACGACATTAACTTGGTACCTGTACTTATTCATAGCACTAACTAGCTTAAGTTTTGTTTCATTTCGAAATTAAGCTTGTATGCATCTGAAATTTTGTTTTACTTGTAATGTTGCCTTTTTTGACGATCTGGTAGATTTTATAGAAGTTTTGAACATAATGATGATGCATACAATAAAAGTGTTAGTACAACTTGCATACTTGTAGAAATCACCTCTTAGTCATTACATGAACTATCATAAAGAAGACTTCTGTTCAAATTACCTGTGCGCTGTATACCTCATAAATTTATTCCAAACTTCCTTGAAGCCTGTGCTGGACAATAGTAAAATGATAACATTAAGATTATCATTAATGAGAACATTCTTTCATTGAAAGATCCTTGCAGTGAATTGTAAAGGTGTGTGCTGAAGAAAACAGCAATTTCCCTGCACTGAGGGGAACTAGGGGGAATATTGACAATCTCTCGAAGTCCAGAAACTGTCCTCACTTTTCTCTGTCCAGGTTTTACGGGCGTCAACAGGTTGGGGACGGGGACGGGGGAGGGGGGACATGTCCTCATCAGTTTTGAAAGTAGAGGGGATTTCCCCCGCTCACTTTTTTCCAATTTCCTAAGGAAAAAATAGTAGGCACAAGTTTGATTCCACAGCTTGCAATATAACTGATTCAATGAAATCAAACTCGAAAATGGTGGAATCAGCTACTTAATGAAGGATTTTACGGGAAATACCTCAGATTGCATCTGGCCTCCAAATCTTTTCAGGGCCCTTATGTGAACGCCAGATCCATCGCTTCTATGGCTTCGTGATTCACGCTTGAAGAAGTTGTGGTCAAGTCATGCCCCCCCCCCCACACACACACACAAGTACACATATATTTCGGAAGCTGTTGACGCTCTTGCCAGGGTTATAAGTCATAAGTCAGCTACTTATGCCTTCTCTAAGGTTATAAAGTGATGTGACAGAGGAAATTACATGCTATGCGCCAAAGCAAGTCAATGACGCACTACTCAAATGGGCCGAATTCAAATCAGAGAGTTGTCACTCGAGCTCCCTGTTCGATTAAAGTCATAGAACCTACTTTATGTTTTTTTCTGTAGTATCTTTAACTGACAACGAAAAGCTGAATTTTGTCAGCTCAGATTCTGCCCAATGATGGCAAGGGCGGTTTCCGTCGCCACTTGACGACAATGATATGGGTGCCAGTATGTTATCATGTACCCAAGATGTGGACTTATTCAGAAAACTGACGAGTTTTCTATACCTCACAGCAGGCCTGCGCGGTTTCATAAAGAATATCATAAAGATTGATTAATTGATTGTTTGATTGATTGATTGATCGACAGACAGACAGACAGACAGACAGAAAGAAAGAAAGAATTAAAGAAAGAAATTAAAGAAAGAATTAAAGAAAGAATTAAAGAAAGAAAGAAAGAAAGAAAGAAAGAAAGAAAGACCGACCGACCGACCGACCGACCGACCGACCGACCGACCGACCGACCGACCGACCGACCGACCGACCGACCGACCGACCGACCGACCGACCGACCGACCGACCGACCGACCGACCGACCGACCGACCGACCGACCGACCGACCGACCGACCGACCGACCGACCGACCGACCGACCGACCGACCGACCGACCGACCGACCGACCGACCGACCGACCGACCGACCGACCGACCGACCGACCGACCGACCGACCGACCGACCGACCGACCGACCGACCGACCGACCGACCGACCGACCGACCGACCGACCGACCGACCGACCGACCGACCGACCGACCGACCGACCGACCGACCGACCGACCGACCGACCGACCGACCGACCGACCGACCGACCGACCGACCGAAAGAAAGAAAGAAAGAAAGAAAGAAAGAAAGAAAGAAAGAAAGAAAGAAAGAAAGAAAGAAAGAAAGAAAGAAAGAAAGAAAGAAAGAAAGAAAGAAAGAAAGAAAGAAAGAAAGAAAGAAAGAAAGAAAGAAAGAAAGAAAGAAAGAAAGAAAGAAAGAAAGAAAGGTTACGACAACTCCCAGACTGTTTGGTTTGTACACTTAAAGGGTAGACCTATGGAGCGCATGATACAATCGTTACCAACTTTACAATTCTAGTCCTTGTAGAACGTCTCTAACTGAACTACATTGTAACAACAAAGTCTAGTCACCACATACTTTCACCAGTCGAAATTCAGTCCCTTTTCCTGAATCTCAGTCATCATAGTTTAACGTTTCTAAAACTTCTTTCCATACTTCTGACCACAAAACTGACATTCTGTTATTTCCCTGTTTCTACTCACGATACGTTACATAAACATGACCAGACTGAACTTTCTACGAATCCGATAGTATCCATGCCATTATGATACGTGATCATGACCCACGACTCCGTATAAGAACGGCGGCACATTACACCAAATGCGAGTCATTACTCATTACACACTCGATGACTCGGAGTTCGTTTCTGCGTTAGTTATATTAGGCTACTATTTAGGCTAGAGTTAGGTCTAAACTAAGATTCACGTAATGAGCTAAACAAATTTGGGATTTTATGAAAAGGTACTCCTAAAATATACAACAGCTCACAAATCAGCTGATACGTGACTTCACAAAATGTCCAGTACAACGCACAGATATCGTTGTCTATGCAGGATAATTATGTATATTTGTAGACCTGTACTAGTACGCTGGCATTTTGCCTAACATTACAACAGAGTCAGCATTTCAGGATTTCTGTCATTGATTCTCAACTTACACTATTGAACAGCCTGGGTTCTGTGTTTACACAGAAACAGAAATTGAAGTTAAAATATGTAAATTAAAGCGAAACTTAAAAGAGTTATTTAATTAATCAATTAAGGAGATGATGTACTGCAGAGTTGAATACAGTTTGCCACTGTTACGCATACCGTGATCATTTGGCATATTCAAAAAAGTCAAAAGAAAGACTATAATCACTCTGCAGGCTCTAGTCTTCTTAAAAATTACTCACCGCTAAAAGAACTACACTCCATCTCCCTTCCAGATCAAAACTTACTGTAGAAGTTAACGCCAATGTCACTTAACGTCAACGGTCATAGCCTAGGCTGTACAACATCACCATCTCGGGGTTGCTTCACAGTACTTACTACATAACCCATATGTATATAGAGATGGATAATAAGAATCTGAACGTTTCATGAGGTTAAGTGCCTAACAACCGTATGACGACGGTGAAGCCTACCAGTACAAACATACAATGCTACCACAGCAATGTCTGAGATCAAAAGTCATAAACAAAGCCATGTATATTAGGACACAATGACACTGCTATATTTGGCTGCTTCACACTGCCCTACCAGCTCAAATCTGAAGGGGGTCTTGCATATGCACATATAATATTCACAGCGATAACACAGCAAAAGGTCATGACTTTGAATTGTGGAAAGGTCATGAATTAATAGACAAAAGTCTAACAAAACCGAATTCTTTTATAATTCAATCAACAGCACATATCATACACAGTTTACTGCCACATATAGCTTACGTACGTACAACAGTTACAGGACAACTCTATGCATAAGGTTATGGAAAAAAATATTGCAGTGACATTTAAAGACGAGGAGCCTATTTTGAGTTGAACTCCCTATGCCTATTATGCAGATTTAAAATTACAGTAGTTTTTCATCATATTCATTCGAAGCTGAGGCAGAATTATTCCTGTTAACCACACAAACCCTTATGACGGCATGTGGTGTAAGATGGACCAGGGAGGTTATATTAGGGAGGTACTAAGCTAATACAATCTCCCTGGATGGACACTGCATGCCCTTATAAATACTTATCGACCGGTGATACTTGAAGGGCACACAGAAATGTTACACTTCACCCCTACCTCTTACTAACATCACCACTCTAAACTCGAGGTCGTTAGTTCGTACCATTATGGGCGTTGTCGTAGTTACTTTTCCTCCCTCCTATACTATTCACGAAACGTGTACCGAAAACTGTACATAACACATCTCACTGAAGGACGATGGTGGACTATTCTGAGACAGGCATACGTGCAGTATGGAAATAATTTCGATGATTACTTCAGGTCACCTCCACTAAGGCATATGTAAAAATATTGAAGTTATTTTTAGCCCCCCCCCCCCCCCCCGTTCAAAATGTAACCTTTTATGCACTTATCAGGGAGGTACTTTCATTGCCAAAAGGAACTTGTCTGCCACTGAAAAAACGACCAAAACTTCCCTTTTCAAATAATCCTCTTTATGGCCCTCTTGCAATTTGAGAATCTGAATGTGTTGGCTTTCTGCAACGTTAATCTGCTGTGCAACAGTTCTATATCTCACTCAGGGGCCCAGCACAGGGGTAAGGGGAACGTCCCCTCCCCCACCAACGATTTCTGAAAACTTCCAAACATTTTATAAAAATGAGCCGGAAAGGCATTTAAGCTACAGCTTTCTGTAGGGGTGGGGGTGAGGTGTGTTTTCGACTGAGTGATGGAGCTATTAATTTCTATTACATGTCCTTCTGGAACTATCAAAAATTTAGCGCGCTTCGCGTCCTCCCAGTAGCACTTCGTCACTGTGTTTACTATCATACCGTCTATAATCTTTTGTATACTTTTTTGTATTACTTATACTGAGTATTTCTAAGGATGTAATGAGTTCAAACATTTGCCAAAAGGAACACCATTTTGCATCTAAGCCACCTAATATAAACAAAAGTTTCTCAAGGGGAGGAGTTGTCACCCCTCTACTTAGACATATAACATTCTGTTACAACCAGCCAAAAATAAGAATTCACTGAATTATTGGGTGATCTTTCAACATATGACCAGTTCGAAAATTTGCCGAAAATAGCACCATTTTGCATCTGAGGCACCTTAAACGAATAAAAATTCCCCTCCCTTAAACCCCTGCCCAGGGCGACACAGCACGAGGGCACAAGGTATAGTTCAAGTCCAGAATTAAAATATGTGCTAAAAAGGTTGAATAACCAAACTGAATGGTCTATGTACCACGTGTCCAAAACATTCCTGTGCTGAGATATAATGTTGAAAATGTTGAAATGTTGAAATGTTTTAACCAGTGGACTGCACAATGATGTTTGATCTCACTCTTCTTGTACAACTTAGATGAACTGCCTTCTTTCTTCTCTCTTTTCTTTTATTTTGACACAATTATACTAAATTCTTGAACAGTATGATAATTTTGATTAATTTCTTAATCTTACGGATTGATGTTACCATTTTATTTTCCAATACCATCGGTGCAATCTAGTTTCAAATAAATCAAAAGCATGTAATGTGCGTAGTACAAGATTAAGTGTGGTCATCAAGAACCCTATAACAATGAATTGATTATATTTCAACATCGAGATCACCAAGGTTTGAAAAATTTGGATATAAGTTTTTAGGAACTATTTCAGGATAGTTGTCTTGAAAAGCACGTTGGAGGAAAACGAATTGAAAGTATCACAACATCAATGAAGCATTCACACATTTTGAACTTTGATTTCCTGAGATGGGTCATGGAGGTTTGGAAAGGCATAGTCTATTTCACCTTCTCCGGAATACGCTTAGCTAAAATGCTTCTTTTTGATCAGGTTCTCATGTGCTAATGCGAAGAAAGCCTTTTTTAAGTCCCAAAATTTGCTGACGAAATTTCAAAAGGAAAGAGAAAGAGAGAAATCCAAAAGAGCTGTAAACGTTTGAAAAGTTTATACAACTTCAGGACTCTGAGACTAAGATGTAAAGTGGGCTAAGAGGCGGTCAAGCCTTTTATTCCTCCTTAGGAGCTGTTGATTGGACTGGAGGAGAAACTTTACAAATCCCTTTGTAGCGACGGTGTTACCGACAAGGTAAAACCACCACTAATCTATATTACTATCTAACTGCTGTCTTGAAGATTCAATAAGCTTAGAAGTTGTTCAAAACTCACTACAGCGTCTGCTACATTTGGTAGAGCACAACAGCAAAGATTGCACTTCCTTTTACCATTGCCAACCGCTAAAGTCGCAAATTAATTTATGGGTACCGTCGTGTTTTGTCGCTCCTACAAAATGTCACTTTTGCTTGCATGTAACTTTTAAACATTGATAAGTCTTATGTTCATGTCTACAGAATGCAGAAACTGATCAAAATCTGGTCACAAAGCGTAGCGCTTTATGCTATTTAAACTCGTTTTTATTCGGCATTACTGTTACTTCTTGCGCCAGCATCTCTCATTAGGTGGCGATAAACAGTCGTTTTGAATATTTCAGCATAGTGATTACTTGACTGCCGGTAAACTGCTAGCGCCAAAGCGTTGTTCCCGTTAATGCAAGTGTTAAAATGAACGATGGGCACGAGTGGGGTTGTCTTATGCCTGTGTCATTAGGTGTGTCTTTTAAGTACCAACAAAAAAAAAAAAAGAACTGAATGGCGTTAAGTCTTTTAACCAGTACTTAACATGTTCTCCTCAATAATGGATGAAGCTGGTCTGATTAGCATAAATTACGGTCTCTTGCATCTCTTGTCCAAGCAGCAGCTAACTGATCCGCCGAGATTCGTTTTAACCATTCAGCCTTTGTCGCTAGACTTTTTGAAAGAAAATCACTACGCGTGAGCTAAAAATTATTTATTTCACAGAAGCGCCCACCATACAAGATTCTTCTGTATTTTGTAACCTTGAAATCTTCCTCGTAATGAAGAGATAACTTATCTTCAGAGAGAACTATGTTGAGATCTTCAACCAATGTTGGGTTTAAAGACCATGGTATGAAACTTGTTCTCTTTCTTTAGTTTTCCCAGGGAGGGAGTTTGCCCATAGACGGAACTCAGTTACGTAATGTCTCCAGTGCTTGCCTGTTATATATACATGGTGGAAGGAGTATTGTTCATCATCAGCTATAGATGATTCAATTTATCATATTAAAGACGAGCTAACCAGTGAATTATCTAATGTCGGACCATTGGTAAAAATTCAAATTTAAAATAAGGTATCAATTCGAGTATGTGCAAAGTATTGCTACATCGAGGAGAGATGCCTTTAAAATAAACTTAAATGTCAGTCGAGCTACTTATACGCTTCCAACCACTTACGTGTAACATCTTTCAAAATTAAAGAAGTATAAAGTCAATGGTCCATTTTGGAAAAGCTTTATTTTTTCATACGTATCACGCGATGGTCTGGGAAGTATTTGTAGTCTTCGTCTCACAGAAGATTTCCCAATGACATGACATACGAAAATTAAAAGAGTACAAGTTCAGAGTTTCCAAATAAAATTGCAAAAGTTGCATCTGTGCCAAGCTTTGTTGGTTGTTAATAACTTTCCAAGGGTTCCTCATACACTCGATACTCAATGATTTTACATCCCAACTCAAAAACAAGTGAAACTTCAATAAAATCCCGGAAGGAAGCAATGTATATGAACGTGATAGGATAGTCTATTTCAAACTTTGGAAGTATTTTGCAATGTCTTGACAACGGGTAGACGTCGAGGAAGCAAAACAATGGAAGAAGGAAAGACTCTGAGATGGGGATTTTTGTCAAAAAATAATGTTTCTATCTTTGCATCTGATAAAAAAGATTTGCATTTACCGGTACTAAACAATGTTAACGTCCGGACAACCGATAGGCTCCATCAGCGACTTAGCGGTTCAAAAATGGTCTGAATTACGATTTCTTAGAGCAAAGTCATGGTGTTTGATAAAAGTTGTAAACTCTATGTTACTATCTGGCTGACACCATCGGTTACGCCAGAAGCTGGTGGGCAGGAGGGAGAGGGGAGGCAACTCGAAAGGAGGTATGCACCCGAAGCCCCTACAGGTGCAAGTAGTTTTAAGAAGGATCCTGGCAGGGAATGGTGTATGGTGTATGGTATCATTATATGAGAGATCACATTCCCAAATTATACCAGTAAAAAGCTAACTGAGTGTTGTTGTTGTTGTTCTTCTTCTTCTCCTTTGCCTTATCCTTTTCCTTCTCCTTGTTCTCCTTCTTTTCCTTCTTCTATTTCTCCTCCTTCTCCTTCTCCGCCTCCTTCTTTCTGGGGTTTTTAGATATACTGAAGAATATACGTAATTGAGGAAAGTTCGAAAAGTGAGAATGTTTACTCGGCAATTCGATTGGAAATATAAGTTTAACAAATCCTACTTCCTTGGTATGTTCTGTACATAGTCTCAGACAAAAACCTACAGGCTACGCCAAACTGACAGTTTTGATGGTTATTCCGTAAAACAAGTTCGAAAGATGTGCCATTGCAAAAGTGAAAACTGGTCACCTCTGCAGGCCAACATGGACAGTGTGGTTATGATTTTCGTAAACACATTTTCTTGTAAAAGTGGGTAATCGTGGAGGCGACGGAAAGGCGTAAAGGGGATTACATACTTTATTGTACCCACTACGGTTTGCATAAGAACTTCCCCCTGCCCCCACCTAGACCTTACCCTAGTTGAGGCAACTGAGTATGAATTACTTGAACAGTGTTTTAACGATCCCCGAAGATCACCGCTTAGAAAATTGTTTTGGGTGGCGTTTGACTTTTTTTCCTGAAAGGAGTTGTAATCAAGCTACTTGGACTTTCAAACTTTGTCATTGATATAGCTTTGTACATGAAAGATTCCCGAGAAAAACCTGTAATATAGCTACAGTGTGAAGCTCCTTAGCGCAATTACGACGACTACGCTGACATTTACTATGTAAAGGCGCAACCTTGGGTTCTGTACAGAAAGCCCCATTTTTTCTGCATGTACATATCGCACTTTAAACAATGAAGCATTGCCTAAATTTTATTAATCCAGTAATCCTCTCCCGTTTTCCCAACTTTGATATAATAATGTATCCATGATGCATATTTGACGCACAGACTGAAGCCATTATACTTTTGAAATTTTCACGAAATCTACCGTTACTTTCATTAGACAGTACGTGCTTACTATTAGGACTATCTCATACACGGAATGACTTTCATAAAGCAAAATCAGCGAACAACCACTAGGACATCTTCATCCTTCCCCGTCTCTCAGGAATCAAGAGAAAACTTCCATCTAAATAACTTCTCTTCCAACCCCTTTACCCACGCGTCCCTGGATGCTTTAAACCCGACAAAAAGATCTGCTTAATTACGCGAACCAGTTAGCACGGTAAATCACAATGTTGCATTAACGGAATACAGCCGTTCTCTATTGGCTGACTACGACGCCACCATCTATTGATGTTGAAGAATATAGGCAACGGAAATAAATTTTAAGGGTAAATTAAATTTATTTTCAAGATCGCTAAATGTGTCTTTACTTTACCCTCTGATTGAGGTGAGTCTCTTTGAAAGAGCTTTAAGTGATAATCATTATTTACGAACTAATTTGCGGTAGCTCACTGAGGCTAGTGACGATGCATGCGCTGTTGATGGAATTTTCTTTCAAAGTTGTTATGGTTAATGAGTCCATCCATATCTCACACTCTGCAAACATCCTATTTAAGGAGAAATTAATACGTAGTAAAGGCGCAAGCCAGAATCATTTCAAATATCTGACTACATCTGTCCCAAAATAAACCCGATTTCTTCCTTTTTAAGAAAATTTTGTCAATTTTGAAACCACATCTTCTAGTCAAATATGTGACAATATCCCTATTCTTGTCCTTACTGACGTAATTGATTTAAAAATGTAGATGTTGGATCATATTTATACTAGAAAGGCTTTTTGGGGTCGTTTTTCGTGATCTATGTCATCTTGTGATAGCTGTAACCATTTTTTGGTATCAAAAATAGGGAACCTAAAATATTGTTATCTCAGGGACATATTTTCCAGTAAAACTGCATACATCTCCTCCATTGTATTCTTGAACTATTGTGTTCTACATCATGGAGCAATGTAAGAATGGTACGTTTGTAAAGAAGCATCATCTATCATCACGTGACCACAAGTGTCTAACAGCCTAATATGATACAAAAAGTTTCAATTCAATTCATTTCTACCATCATCAAACAGTATCTCAAGAATGTCAGCATATATAAAGAATATATTAAACTGCTTTTAGAAACGGAGACAAGCAACTGCAAACTTAACGGTAAGTGATGGGTAGAGGAGCCAGAAATAAGCAGAACTTTTCGAGTTTGTCGCCCTCTATCCCAATTTTAGCTTCTCCAAAAATTCATTCTTCTCCGAAATTCTACAGAAAACTTAACTGTTCCTTTAATTTAGGTAAAGGATGACACCCTGTAAATGTTTTTTTTTTTTTCCAGTAACAAAGACTACGTCAAAACATCCCTTTCATCTGCGGATCAAGTTATTTGTTAGTCAGAATTACGCGCTTTATATTTATGTTAATATTCCACAAAAGAAAGTTAGATTTTACGAGTCAGCTGTCAGGAAATTGTAATGTGGGTTAATGTGTTTTATGAGGACCTAATTTCTCGATATAACCGTGCATGACCTCCCAAAAATATCGTTTCTGATGCCCCGGTCAATTCTTTGTAATGTTGTGCATTGGTTTTGTGTTACAGATTATGTTTGTATCAATTTTTCCATTACTTTCACATTTAGAAACGAAACTGCAGTACTGTAGTAATGTAGATGATTGTGCTGTACAAAACCAACTATCACAGTCCAACTAGCACATGTCACACTACTTTTTGCATAGATCTAGCTATAATGCCCATGCATGTAATGGGTAGGATCTGTATAGTTCAACCTTGAAACAACCCTTTCACTACAGCCTTATAAGCCATATATCCATTTTCATGTGAGGTTGATTTGAACGACCTGAGGCAGCTTACATGTGTTTAATTGGACCGGGAACAAAGAGCCATATGCTCTACATTTTGACAGAATTTTTCCGTCAAGCAAATACCAATGGAGTTGTTATACCGAAGATCAGGAACGCGCGGTATATCGATATCTGGGATATTAATATTAGTATTCTAGGCTACATAATCGCCGGACCGATGTAGATCAGGCGACTACATGCATTACAGTGTACCTATCAATTTGTGGGGATTACCGTAGTCTGCAAGGCGGAGGTGGCGGCTAGGAACCAAATTAGTGAAAGATATTTATTCCCTGGCTGTTCATGTAATTTGTTAAACAGTTATAACCCTTAAGGTACAGCTATACTCTTATAAACAACATTCTTCACCCTTTTTTCCGTTTTCCTTTTTTCCGTTTTTTTTTTTTTTTTTTGCCCAATACAAAACAAGTTAAACAGGTAAGCGTTATAAAGCTCACGGCACATGCGAATGATACACTGGTCAAATTGTCACTTGTCACAGAGAAACACGTTCAATTAACCGTACACTGTAGGTCAGTACTTGGTTTGGTGGCTTTTCCTCTTTCCTTGTAATATATGGGCAGTCAACTATAGGTCGTTTTACATATTTCAGTTACGTTTTAATTCTGTTTCACAAATGTGCATCTGTATTTACGTCCCCTTTCACCTTCGTTTTTGTAAAAAAATAAAAGCAAAAATAAGGTTAGGGGGAAGTGCATCGCAACTGAAAAAGGAAATTGTAGATAAACTTTTACGGTGCTTTGCCCCAGCGATAATGCTTGTTTGGAGAGAGTGAGTCTACAGTAGAACTGACACAAGCGAAAGAACACATAGTAGCCTAAGCCGAGCCTAGCATTCGTCGAACAGAGGTTTTGTACTCGTAAAGTAAAGAAGATATATCAGTCCACAAATCTTTTTCTCCTTACTCTGAAAGACAAAAACAGCCACTTGGTTCATACAAGATTTACCAAAGATAACTGTGACATGAACTCTGCTATTGAATGTTTATCTTGTACTAGACTATGTAAGGCGGTTCGTGCATCAAATCTTGAAATAGTCACTCAGGTGATTCGGTCCAGACTTCTGGAAGTTGTTCGAAGGCAAAGGTAACATGTGAATTCCTGTAAAGTTCCGGCGCTGCTACAAACAACAGGAAGCTACCTTCCAAATTTCTACACCTGGACGGATCCACACAGCAATGGACTAACCCTAGTTGAGACTTTCTCCGGTACAATTCAACATGAAAAACATAAAGATTATTTCCTTCAGCACTCAACCGAATTAGATGAGTTCAACATCTGCCCGTCACGTGGTCTGATACTATGGGCCATCGATTCAGTTAAGCATGCCATTACTGTTCCATTTAACAGTGTTTCAGTTTTACGATCCATGGCACTTTAGACACAAAATATTCAATTTTTCTACAATTTCTCCCTGACAATGTAAACCCCAACATCGTATTTTCAATAGCCTTAGGGCCCTCGTAAGATTAAGGCATCATACAAATGAAATGCCAGAAGGCCCAATGGCTAAGACCGAAGGGGGAGAACAATAACAATCTCCGGAAAGTACAGATCTCTAGAAGAATGTAGATCAAAAGGCCAAACTTGAATCCATTTTATATGAAGCCACCCTTCCGTAGCCTTCAGATTTGTTCCTAACGAATGGTCATCCAAGTGAAGCTTAACATGCAACTTCGTTACAAATTAACATGTTGTACTTTCTTAGCTTCCTTTACATACTATACAGTTCCACCCACTAGCGAGTTACGCAACCCTGAACCGAAGAGAAGGGGAGGGGGGGGGGTAGCTGAACAACTTTCGAAAACATCCAATCGGCGTCCCTCATCGGACCATGAACGTAATACCCCGGAGGTAGTACTTAAATGATCAGACGCGGAATTATGAAGACTTCGTGAGGTGATGAAATAACGTCACATTTTCCAGGGAGTTGCCACGGTCAAAACTCCCAGCATCTTTAAAGCCCCACTGACACTGGAAGCTGCAATATCCAATACCACTATGTAGATGTGTACATAGAATTTTACAGATAGTAAAGTCTTAGTTAATAATGCACAAAATAATGCACAACCTATGTGCATTTGTCATGCAAGTTATATAAAGGGGTAAAATTACTTTTGCAATAAACAAATCGTAATAGGCAACTTTGCATTTTACATTGTAAGGATGAATATGACCTAAAAATGACCTACTGGAGGGAATTCAACTTTCCGTCAGTTTAAAAACACAGCCATTGACAAAATGACATTATTCACAGTTCCGTTTTCAATTATTTGAAAGTAGGGCCAATATGATTTTTACTCTGGGCCAGTTTGTGATCAAAAAGACCTGCCCTCAAGTTGATCATATGACACTGAGTATGAGCGGATCTAACTACCCCCTTCCGACTCGTGACTCAAAACTTCCACAACGTTTAGGCCTATATTTCAAAGATTGTTAATACAGATTCCTCTTAATTCCAGATGGAATAAAAGTTCGAAAGGTGAACAGTTAACAACTTTAATTAATGTTAAAGTATTCTTAATGTCATTCTTGAAATAGTTTAAAAATGTGCTGTTACTAATTGCACGTGCAACACATATAGCTAAATATCTACCGGAATGGTCTTTTGCGTACTGTTGTTATGATTTGGACTTAGTCTACACAAAAAATTTCAAAAAGTCGTAAAATGGTTTGCCAGACGCTTAGCTCAGTAAAAGGGGTCAGAGTCGAAAATAACTAATGTGACACATACATACGCTTATCCAAATATCCGCGCCACTATGTTTTGGAGACAACACGGCGAATATGAATTTGATTTGATACAGTGAAAGCGTGTGTAACTCTGGCGTTGAACTATGCCCGTATACAAGGTACTGAAAGGGGGTGAGATTGCTTCCGTGGGAAGACATATTTTTCCCGGGGAAGAAATGTGATAAAATGTGATAAGGCAATAACCTTTTAAAATTTTCTGGGGTTGCCGCCCCTTCCCCCTCCCTTGATGCCCGGCCCAGGCTGATCATAAGAAATTTGCACTGGTAGATTTTAACACCTATTAAACAGTTAAAGAATTGGAGCAGGATGGGCAATGAGGGACATGGAGGGCTGCCCCTGTGAAACAGCATAACTACCCGTAGGGAATTGCTTGAGATTAAATGATATGCTTCAAAACTATCTTTGTCAGACGAAGGAACTGAGGTGATACAGGTGTAGAGGGTTTCCAAAAGTACAGGGAAAGAGAGAGGAAAATGAATAAACTATTCATTTCCCAGCATGATAATTCTGTTTGTCCTTCTTGTACATGGTCTTACAGTTAAAGACCGTGTACAGGTCGTGCAATCAGTGAAAAATATGAAATGACCTCCATGTTGCCAATGTTAATGCTTTACCTTGTATAAAGTCCAAGTTATCCATGAAAAGTCACCAGTTACCACATAAACGTCTTACTTCAAGATAATAAAAAGGTTACCGTAATGAATATAAAATAGCCTTCATTTTAAACTACAAAACCTGCGAAAATCCCATTACCAAAAGCAAAACTACCCTAGTCTTAGACACTAAAAAAAGCAATTTATTAGAAACATTTATCGCTTCCTTGTCCGTGAATAGTATTAGAGTTACCCAGGTATTAGGCCAGCATCGATTTAAGGTCTCATACTTCATTGCAGTAGAGGCACACGTAAAATAGGACATAAGTCACATTAGAAACACTTTCAATGTCACGGAACTTTCCCTTCATGGGAAAATACAGCCCCCCACCCCCTCCAAAAAAAATGAATTTGTGTACCCGGTCATCTGAATTCAGGAATGGCTCCTTTCAATCTTGTGACAATATTTTTGTAACTTTTTTATTTTTTATTTATTTATTTATTTATTTACTTTTTTTTGATAGGCCTAAATTCATTTAGAATAACCTCCTTGGTTTACCTTCAGTATTCAATATTTTATAAAGATACATAATGAAAATACTTATGAGTGAAATAAGCGGAAATCTGAAAGACTAGCAGAATTTTGAGAATAAACTTGGGGATTGGGGAGACTGCTTTCTCCCTTTAAAAAGGGACAACTTCTTAGAACTGAGATTTACAAAACCATCACAAAGGTGAGAGACAACCTCCAGGCGAGGATAATGACATTTCGAAAACAGGGGCTGAAAGCCCCCTTGAATATTCTCCTAGATTAACATTATGCTAATTTTTGCGTATCTGTTATTGTTGACGTGGTGAAAAAGGGGGGCTGAGGCCGGAAACCCCCCTTGGATCTGCGCCTGACCTGCTATTACTTTTTAGTTGAACTGGTATGCCTTAACTTTCCCTTATATGATTATTTGCTGTCAAAAATCAACTTTCTGTAAAGCTCACAGAAAGTTTAAGATACGTATTTAAAAAATAAAACCTAGGCCTTTACATCAGGATAATCGATCCAATTTATTGAACACTGATATTATTAACAGTATCCTATAGCAAGCTTCCAGTAGGCCTATCCTCGAAGTGGAGGTAGCTCACGGTTATTATCACAACATCCCTACAAAAAGTTACAAACAAAATGTCTCCCATGCAATATACTCACGTTTGAATGTTTGAATATGTGTCTGCCATACTGATCATTTTCCACATTCAGCAATACTCGAAGAGTACATTATATAGTATGGCGGGAGTATGACATTCTGTTGCTGTAAAATATTGCTGACTTAGAACAAGACACCTGCGTGACATCATTGCACACGTACGACCCTACATCGTTTACTTGTCAATCTAACGAACCGTGCCATGCAGATGTCTTTCCTTCTAAAAGCTGTAAGTTCTTAGCCGGCGATTTTCTTTTTTGTGTGACTGAAATATTACTGGTATAACGATTAATCTGCACATATTTTATCGGACCTATGACGGAGATGTATGTATATTATACTATAAAGAGAACAACGAACAGACGTGGAATTTTACTGTACACTGCGCTTTATCAATTCAAAATAGCCAAAAAACTAGCCTCATCTTCGGGTTACTAACACACCGTGCACCGTCCGAAGCGATGCGTTGGTGAAATTAGGCAGTGCGTGATGGGATTCCAATTGTTTTCCAAAGTATCTATAGCCATGACACTAGACAGGTTGAGCCATAAAAGTTGATTGAGATCAGACTCAGTGAGAAGTTAAAATATGCTCAAGCTCCAACCCCTCACCGATGAAGGGGTCTTGAATTATTTACTTATTTCGTTTCGATTTACGAAACAAATGAGTTAATAATTGCGAAGGAGGAAGCAGAAATGAACTTTAATTATTAACCTTCACTTGCACACTTTTTCTTTGGCACAGGGGCCACTAATGGATGAGGATGAAACAATTTAAGTAGTACGGACCGCCAATGATAAACAAAAAAACTTTGAAAAACTTTTTGGTTCGCATGTTAAATTCTAGTCTCAAAATTTTGTTGGACTTAATGAGATAAAATTCTCAACTCCCAGTGGATAGTTTCCACATGTTCGATAATTAGTGGCAAGTATGATGAATCCTCACTTGTGCCCGGTCGATGTCCTTCCCAATCACTATCAATTAATCGCATTCAAATACCGGCAGGGGTGGTGTAAATACCGGCGGGGGTGGTGTAAATACCGGCGGGGTGGTGTATCCTAAGATGGGTAGGCCTACATCAGCCCCTCCAGCTCTTTGGATAAATGCATAGATTTCGTAAGTGTTGTGGAGAAGGGGTTGCTCGAAAATAAGTTACAAAAGACTTGAACCGGATTGGAATTTCTTGAAGGAATTTCATTTTAATTGACCAATCATGTGACGATCATTTGTTGTTTCGCGTTGACTGACCGCTTTTCTTACGCTTTATTATCAATGAAACCTGCACATGCAGTGTTACTGTAAGTTAACGGTCCTGAAGAGAAGAACAAGTCGAATAAAACTTAGACATAAAAAACTTCGAAACATCCTATTCAAGTTATTCTCTAGACCTTCTCCCGCGGATTCTCTCCACTATAATACATTCAAATTTAGTTGATCTGGCGGTATTGAATCACGCAAATTAGACAACTGAATGCTCGCGGTTTTACCCCACCGACCATCCCGTTTGCATGTTTCGAAATGAGCGCGGCGAGCTGTCATGATGTTACGATACTCACTTAGGTCTACTTGTAAGCCAATGGGGCAGTACATTTTATCAATTTTATAGGTAGTAAGATAGCCTTGTTCAAAGTTTTGCTTCGCGAACCTATTGTGCGTAAACACCCTGTTGTTTTTGCCCTGCATGTGCGATCGATTTTCGAAAGATTAGTTTTTAAGTATTTAAATATCCCGCAAAAAGTGACCAACGGATCTGAACGCCGCACTCGGACTATTAATAGCCTATTACATCCGTCTGTTTGAAGCAGTATAAACTTCGTCGAGTGAAATCAAATTACCGCCGTTATAGTAAATAGACTACCATTTCTTTTTGTCGAACCACACGCTTTACTGAATATGCCAGCTTCACCAAGGCAGTCAAACGCAGTTTCAAACTCGGGAAAGTTTACGCATGTTGAATATTGTAGTGTTGTACAACTATTATACATCATGATTTACAACTCACAAGTTACAACCGGGCTTGCTAGTAACAGTACTATTGCACTGTTGAAATGTACTGAAGTGTATAAGCATAGATAGAACGTACTTACAATGATCAGACGCTTGTCAAATGGTTGTCCAACTAATGCGACGTCTGGCAGACAGTTTTCCAACAGAGAGAATCAGTATGAAGTTGAGCCGATCCTGTTAACTAGAAGTAGGACCCGAAAAATAGATCCTTAACACTTTCCATGGTCAGGTTTCCACGTTTATGTGTCAATAACAGCTGAGCTGTTTCGCCGTTTGGTACGTACCACAACAAGCTGCGGAAGCGTGCTAGGCGTTGTACAAGAAACCTCCACAGAAGTTTTAAACACCAGCTTAACGACACTTGTCACACGAGTTAACTTAATTACGGTCATTAACGGCTGGTCAATGACATATGATGGGCTCCTACAACTTTACAGGTGAAATCAATGTTGCGACCCCTTGCTTGAACGAACCTTTGGCGGTCTCGTCACTTACAGGGCAAAATGCAGTGTCTTGTGAGCAGGACGTCTCTGACTTTTGTGCATTCTAGGGTTGACCTGTGACCCACGAGGATTTATTGTCAATACAATATGGAATTGTATGGCACGATGTGATATTGTTGAAATAGCTTTAAAGGAATTTAACACGCTGTTATAAGATGCCCTCTCGACATTTGGGGCCTCGCGAAGGGGTGCGGAAAGTAAAGTGCTAAAATAAATCGGCGGCTTGAAAAATGATATTGGTGCTGGTATCTCGTTGAACGTAATCAAATAAGAGGAAAGGTTACGGATAGACATGCAGAATTACGTATCTGTTCCAAAAACAAAATGATGCATCACGTAAACCAACAGGTATGAATGGCGGTGGTGACGACATTCGATGAAGGAAAAAGTGTATCCTGGGTAAATCTACGCCTCGTCTGTTTGAAGGAAACATGGGCAAATTTAAATATAAAGCTTAACTGATATAGGCCTAATTTGTAAATTGTACGAACCAACAGTTCATTAATTGTAAGTGGGCGGTGGATATTACAGTGAACCAGTCAATGTGCCAGGCTTTTTGACCGATAAAACTTTTAGTTTGAGGGTGCGGTTGGTAGCCTACCAGTTTGGACGGCCCGGGTGTACGTATTAATCAGGACCTAAAAATTCGATCGATTAAAAACACAAACAAGCAAACAGACTCACTGACTCAAATTAGTGTCAGAATGAGTTAGGGTACATGCCCAGGGTCATGGTCTGGAAGGGGGTCGGGCGTGGGGTCTACGTGCTTAGCCAGGATAGTACTGGACACATTTCCTAAAGCCAGAGAGTAATAGCATCTTAAAGGGTCTTACTAAAGCATAAATTACAATAGCCTTTTTGATTACAGTTATCAACATGAAACTATTAGTTTGGTTATGCATTAGAAAGCAATTGATTGTTTATAAGATGCATTGATCAAAAGGGGAGGGGTGTCGTCGACTAAGGGTGAATCGCCTAAAACATAGCACCTGGCTGAACTCAGGCTTGGGGTGTCACTGCTCTCTTTTACAGTTTTGTTGGTACGTTTTCATCAGTTTCGCGCACTATTACCTATATATCTTAATCTTTGACCATGGAGGGGTCTCCAGGGGTTGGTGATTGAGAAGCACCACAGAGAATAACTGTAGGCTTACTCCCTGCCCAGGTAGTCCCAATAGGGTAAATTGCGGGATGGATTTGCCCAACGGGAGCCTGCAACGCGAGGTCCCTACAAACAGACAAAGCTAACGAGTTGTCGAAATGACGACCGGGCGACGCCAGTTTGGACGCGCTTCGCCCGCCGAAAATTTCCGCTAAGGTTCTGCTGAGCAGATTTGAAATTTGAGAGTTTATTGCAGAAAATTTGGAAAATTGGGTTATTTTTGAAGAAATTTTGAAACTTTTGGGTTATTTTTGAGGAAAATTTAAAACATTTGGGGTTTTATTGAAGAACACCTTGAGAGAGAAAAAAAACAAGTCAACCGTCGGGGCGACTAGTCGCCGTTGGGGATTAGCCTACATGCTTATCGCATAAGGTTCCCCGACGAAATTGGAAACATTCCCCAGCTGGCGGTCAACGGGCCAGCCTTCCCCGACGGGTGCTCTTCCCCCTGACTCACCTGACGCCACCAGGAATGGGTAAAATTTCGGGGGAGCGCTTGCCGAAACTTTTTCCAGACCTTAAAAAATAATGAAAATCATAAACATGAACGTAAAGAAGCTAGAGCAGAGAAATAATGACAGAATTTGTAATATAAGGGTCGAGTTCACCGGCAACACGTTACGAAGATGAAGCCTCCATTAAAGATTGCCTGCCTGACATTTTTACTGTGGACGTCCATGACAACGCCAAGGTCTATGTAAAAACTATACCCGTAATAACATTCCATTGATCTTGGAAAGTATATCTACAACCCTCAAACTTTGATCGTCCTTATACAAAACTATATACTTGAACTGAAATTTTGAAACTACCTGATTTTTCACATAGTAATAAAAAACTTGGGGTGTGGGGGGGGGGGACTTGTCCCAGACCATCGACCAAAACGAAACATGAAAGAAAGAATAGGCGACTGGAGATAGTATGAACATTTTTTATGGAATAGATAATACTGCATTTACAAAATAAAGGAAAACAACAGGCTACAATAAAATGTCTTAACGCTGTTTTTTTTTCTGCGCTTTGCGCGCTCCCGTTTTAAATATTGTTTCGCGATTAACTCTTGTAGAACATCTTACGTGTTCTATAGCTTCGTACAAACTCTTCCATTATTGTTTCAGCCTACAAGACAAGCCCCCTTCACCATAAAATTGAACTGTTATTCTGGCGAAGTCCATCATTAAACTGATCAAAACGTGATTTTTGTGATCTGTATATAGTGCACATCCGATGAATTTTAAGATAGCAATGCTTCATTCTAATTGTTTTAATTCTTCGAATAAACCTTAGGGCTTCCCCGGGGCGTTGCTCCTGGACCCCCACCAGGGCATTGCCCCTGAAACCAACCAAGGGCCTTTTGGCGGGCCCCTTGACCCCACGCCTTCGGCGCCGTTTGGTAGTCCCCCCACTTTCAGATGTCAACTCTTGCCCCTGACCCCTGATAAATTAGGCCTATAGGAGGCAACATTTGGAAACTTTTTGCTCTCCCCGATGGTAAATTTCCTTCTTTAAAAAGGAGTACGAAGCAGGGCCTTTTATGAAGTATGTACTAGCGTGAAACTCTACCCTGAGTAGACTTTTTTTTTGCTTTTACGACTTAACTAATTAGTTTATAAATAAATAAATAAATAAATAAATAAATAAATAAATAAATAAATAAATAAATAAATAAATAAATAAATAAATAAATGAATGAATGAATGAATGAATGAATGAATGAATGAATGAATGAATGAATGAATGAATGAATGAATGAATGAATGAATGAATGAATGAATGAACGAATGAACGAACGAACGAACGAACGAACGAACGAACGAACGAACGAATTAACGAATGAATGAATGAATATATATATATATATATGTATATATATATATTATATATATATATATATATATATATATATATATATATATATATATATATATATTACAATGGGAATGCACAAAAAGACTGGTAAAACATGAAGAATCTTTAGCTTTCGGGACCTCCCGCGGTTCCCTTCTTCAGAAACACGTTTAACAACTAAATAGATAAAACGATAGGACAGAAACTTTCAAACGGAGAAAAAGCCGGAATTAAAAGATGAAAGGGTCAAAAGGTCAAAAGTAAGAACTAAAACCTAACGTGATAAACAAGACATGTTTTTCCTACATGTTATTGTCGTACATGTAATATTCAGTACCTTGGGCAAACCAACAACTTCAGATTTCGTATGAATGCACATAAGTCTGAGCTAGCTAAAAGTGTTAATGATGACTTTAACCCTAATCTTTGTACGGAGCTGTATGAACATCTCAGAGACCATTCGCCTGGTTTCTTTTATGTTCAAATTTTAGATGTAATTTTTAGTAGTAATTTAGAACGGGATGCTTGTTTGAATAGGAAAGAAAAGAATGGATTTGGAGGCTAGACTGTGTCCACCCGAAGGGGCTTAATGTCAATGATGGCTTTAATTGCCAAAACAGTAAACGCCGCAATCAAAAAACCTAGTCCTCTCATTTTATCAGTCACTATTTTTAATTTTTTTTTTTTTTGGCTTTCTGTTGGTGCTTCGCCTACATTTTTTATCTTTTGTATAGGTTTAACTCTCCATTGTTATATTTGTACTTCCTTTTATTTGTCTTGCTTATCACGTTATTAGGTTTTAGTTCTTACTTTTGACCTTTGGACCCTTTGATCTTTTTATTCTGGCTTTTTCTCCGTTTGAAAGTTTCTGTTCTATCGTTTTATCTATTTAATCTGTTAGTTGTTAAACGTGTTTCTGGAGAAGGGACCGAAGGTTCCGAAATCTAAAAGATTCTTCATGTTTTACCAGTCTTCTTGTGTATTCCTTTTACATTTTTACTGGATTGGTGCTTCTCCTCAGTGTAAATATAAATATATATATATATATATATATATATATATATATATATATATATATATATATATATATATATATATATATATATATATATATATATATATATATATATATTATTTGGAAATAAAGGCAGCAGGAGGACGCATTCACCAAAATGGACCATCATGACACTAAGCGAAGGTGCGTAGTTTACCGAGAAAATGTTTAACAAAGTGTGTCTTACATTGCACTTAGTTGCATCTAAACATTTCTTATTCTGATACCTTATGTTTTAATAATTTGCACTTTAGGTTAAAACCAGAAAGCCCAAAGGCTTATTGATTCCTCGCAATGGTGTCGTCAGACTTTTCGAAATTCGAATTAGGGTGGACTGCGGGGGAAAAACGTTCCGTCGGAGGGACACACCAACACTAAGGACTGAGCAGCGCTGGAGGTGCTTTGGTGCGCTTCCCTGTATAGTCGTTCGGGCAAACGGGGACACGTTAGGGCCCTGGTCTGGTCTAAGGACAACTTTCCTGTAAGGGTCCTGGGGAAAAGCCCTCGGAGGCTCTGGGGTACTTACAGAGTTGTACACCTTAAAATGAAGCATTTAAGTATCTCCAAATGGCACTGGATGCGCACTTAGCAGACCAGAGACCATAAAAGTAAAAATCACAATTTGACAATTTTTGTTAGCCTAACTCGCACTAACGATTTAAAGATTCGGGAAGTGGAGGGAGGGGTTGTGACGGGGGAAGACGAATCACGTTAAGGTTTGCACTGGGATTTAGAACGATTAATCTACTCATGTTGTCCAATAGTAGTTAATGCGGAGACAACTACCAAGTATGCCACTGGGGGGGGGGAGCCCTTACATTAGACCATCGATGATACCGTACATTTTCGGAGATGGATCTGGAGCTTCGCAGAGAAAATTTAGAAAAAGGAAATCCTTGTATGTGATTTATTAAGTCTTGGGTGCCCTAAAATTAAGATAATGCCAAATACATTCCCTGCATTTTCTTCAGCAATACATGGGCGGCTAGTGCCCGTTGAGACCACCCCTGACAGCCTGATGCCCGAGCGAAGAGTGCAATCTAATTCTGGTTTTGAGTATATAGTAATGAAAATTATGTGCAAGTTTTTATACTCCTTATGGATTCAGGAGACCAAACTTCCCCCTGCAATTTTAGGGCACCGGTATTTAAAATAAAAGGACATTAGTCTATGAAATGAAGCCATTTAATACGTTTTTGGATGCTTTAGAAAAGGCAGCAAAAGCCGCTATATCTTAACAGCTTTCGAATTTACATTCGACTAAAAGATAACCGATGTGGAAGTTTATTGAATGGACTCACGCCGCAGTGGTCCCATCGCTGTTAAAACAGATGTTGAAACGATGACTATATATGGAATATATTTCCCAGTAAAAAAGTGCTTCACATAGTTAACAAAAATAGATACGCGCGAAGAGAGCCTTAAAAATTTAGAGTTTAGATAATTTTGTGCAATTTTAGCCCCATGATTGACTCACAAAGTGACGGTGAGTCCTCGTTTTCAAATCGATATTTGAACGGTGTGTTTGTGCATAATATTTTAATACCGAAAATCTCAATCCGCACACGGGGGCACAGCCAAGGTTTGGGGGAACGTGCCCCCTTCCCACCCCCCCCCCTTGGCGACGCCACTGATTCCTTGATAAAGGAACTGCTGTGTCGAAATGAGGTTTAGACCTGACAGTTACCTCACATGACCTTTGATCTCCACCAAAAACAATGGGATTCTTGTAAACAACATGGGTCGTTCGCAAGCTACGTATTAGATCCCTCCCAGTTACCTATGAGGCTTTTACAGTTGGGTGTCTCGAAAACACAGACCTCGAAAACACAGACCCCAGACCTCAGACCTCGAAAACACAGACCTCGAAAACACAGACCTCGAAAATACAGACCTCGAAAACACAGACCTCGAAAACACAGACCTTCCATTGCGGACGGAACTCGCTGTCAATCGATGCACAGCATGTTTACCCATGCAACATTACATTTCTAGCGAACGTGAAGTTAGCTGATAAGCCTTGATAATTTTCTCGAGCGAAGATCTGAGGTGTCTCGAAAAGACAGACCTCGAAAACACAGACCTCGAAAAGACAGACCTCGAAAACACAGACCTCGAAAACACAGACCTCGAAAAGACAGATCTCGAAAAGACAGACCTCGAAAAGACAGACCTCGAAAACACAGACCTTCCATTGCGGACGAAGCCGTTGTCAATGCACAACATGTTTAGCCATTGAATTTCTTGCGAAGGTGCAGTCAGCTGATAAGCCTTGATAATTTTCTCGAAAGAAGATGTGAGTAACAATTATTGTTGTAACAGTTTCCATTCTTCTCCCAAGTATAATTTCCGACGTGATGAGAATTGAATCTATTACACTTGTCAAATACACTAAAGTATGTTGCAGGCGCGGATTCAAGGGGGCGCTTTCTCAGGCTCAGCCCCCCCCCCCCTTTTCGCCACATAAGCAATAACAAATACGCGAAAGTTAGCATAATGTTAATCTAGGAGAATATTCAAGGGGCCTTTCAGCCCCCCCCCCCTTTTAGAAAGGTCTGGATCCGAGCCTGTACCTGTACCGCCATTTTGGACGTCAAATTTAGTGCACGCGCAAGACCTAAACTGTGTACACAGTATCGGCTAAAGCGCGAAATGATGTGTTCCTCTTTTTCAAAGAATATTTACTTCACTACTCTATGTCGGGATGCGATTGGGATTGCCCGGCAGTGCAAGGCAAAGCTTAGGGGCAGTAAGCGTATTTTCAGCACACACAATACTACTGTGATATAATGGCAACGAAAATGTGTAACAACCAGAGAGACACACGATCTCGTGATGATATCAGTAAAACACCTCTGTAAGCCCTCCCCCGTATCTGACGCCAAAGAGGCGTGAGGCGTAAGCTGACCTCATATTAAATGACAACTCGCCCAGATAACCGGATGTGAATCTGTCGCTTCTACAGGCAATAAACGGTAGTGTATTTGACCAGTGTAATTCTCATCGGAGATTCTACTTGGGCGGAGAAGTGAAACTGTTACACAGGCAATACCCATAATTGTTACTCACATCTTCTTTCGAGAAGTTATCAAGGCTTATCAGCTAACCACACCTTTGCTAGAAATGTGATGCTGGGTTAACATGCTGTACATCGATATACAGAAGGTCCGTCCGCAATGGAAGGTCTGTGTTTTCGAGGTCTGTGTTTTCGAGGTCTGTCTTTTCGAGGTCTGACTTTTCGAGGTCTGTCTTTTCGAGGTCTGTCTTTTCGAGGTCTGTTTTTTCGAGGTCTGTCTTTTCGAGGTCTGTCTTTTCGAGGTCTGAGGTCTGGGGTCTGTGTTTTCGAGGTCTGTGTTTTCGAGACACCCTTTCACAGTTTGACCTCTTTTGCCCTCAAATGACCTTTGACCTCCATCAAGAATATATGAAGTATGAACTCAGTATGGGGGCATCCATATGCCAACTATGAAATCCATCAAGATTACCCTTAGTTTATGAGATATCGTGTTTACGAGTATTTCACCATACGACCTCCGGTGACTCCAAATGAACTTTAAAGGCAGTAGGCAGTCATCCCAATCAGAGCGAGTGTGCCCGGTCACTCTGGTTCATGATTGGCCTATTTTGATCATGTGACAATATTTTTGTTGGTGAATTGTGAAATTCAAGGAGAATTTCTCCTTGCTTTACCTATTGTTTGCTATAGTTATGTTCAAAACATCTTCAGAGGTGTTTTTAATGCATAAGAGGAGATTTGCAAGAGTTTGCTGATTTTTCAAAGAAAATTTTGGGACGACTGCCTATTGCCTTTAACCTCCACCAAAAACAAAAGGATTCTTGTAATCAGTATGGGGATCAACATGCTAAGTATGAGATACCTCAATGTAACCTCTCTTAAAATACCATGTTTACAAAAATTTTTACAAGGTTTGCTTAGTTTCACCATCGGTGACCTTAGATGACCTTTCAATCTACCAACAAAAAGGAAAAAAAAACAACAACACTAGGGTTATTTATCTAAGTATAACACATCCACATTCTAAGTATAAAATGCATTCATAATTCCTAACTTGAGATATGGTCTTTAAGAGGTTTTCGATTTATGACCTCTAGTGAACTCAAATAATTTCTAACCTGCACCAAAACCAATACAGTTCTTCCTCTCAATATGACAAAGCTATATCTCAAGTGTGATAAGTAACAAAAGCAGGCCCAAAGCCAGGAATTCTGACATGGGGGCACCGGTACCGCAAAGGGGAGGGGCACCGAAGAAGATTACATTTGTAGCTAGTGTTGCCACCATGCAGATGATGACAGTTGCGGAAACCACAGGGGATGATATCTCAAGCCCTACACGAATAGCTTAAAGAAGTCGGACCTACATATGAATGTGCGCGGGAGGCGCGCTTAAACTTCCCTTCCCTGGCGGCAATATTCGCCCCCTCTTGCGATACAGACACATGGAAACTCTCACAAGTGAACGGAACAAGGCTATGGTCATGATGGTAATCCGTAACCATAGATAAAAATTTGGGTGCTTTTCGGAAGGGGGGACCATGGACTAGTGGACTACCATAAGGCTCTGGTGTGATTCAGCATAATTTTGGTGGGATCTAGACTGAGGAAAAATGTCTAGGATATTAATACGATGGGAACACTAGCAGGGAGCTTTGAAGTAAACTCCCAGTGACACTGGGAGTACACCAAACTCTTCACAGTTCACAATTTGTGGTTCGAGTAAATTCAGACATTAAGGTCATCACTGGCATGTTACGAACGTTGCTCAAAGTATTAGATTGTTACATGATAATCCATTGATACCCGCTTCTAACTTTGGGTGTACACCTAGTTTGTGTTAGAAAAGTTCTCACTGATACTTTTGTGCCAATAATGTTCATAAGTGATACAACGAGCACTGTGAGAATTGCCCGTGAAGCGCGCCGAAATTTTGAGGTACCGTATACTTCATTGCCCATGGAAAAACCTGCATGCAAGCTCATCCAGGAGTTATGCTATAGGATTTGGCGACAGGGGGTCAAACGCCCTGACTTGGGGCTAGCTACCCTAAGCCCCGACAGATGCAATGGGTTGCCGAAAGGATGGAGAATTCGAAATTTAAGGTGTGCGAAGGGCGGTGAAAAATTTTGGGTTATATTAAAAAAGAATTAAAACGTTTGTCTCCTTTTACAAAAGTTTGGGTTTTTATTGAGAATCTGCCCTACTTAATTTAAGGGCAAAAGCAAAAAATTTGTTGGGGCGACTGCATGGTCGTCGTCGGGGATTACATTCTTTATCTTACCCATTAAGGTTCCCCGACGAAACTGAAACATCTTTCCTTTCTTACAAAATATATGTTTGCCCCAATGGCGAGGCTGAAAAAGAACCTTCCAAACGACAGAGAAAAGAGGATAGAACTTCGTATCGATGGATTTCGTGTTTCTCTTACATCACACCTACATGGAAGAACAAAAATTGTGGAACCTTTAACGTAGAATAAATGCAATATGTTTGAAACATTGGGCTTTACCACAAGATAGAACATGAGATGAAAGCGCGCATAGAGCGCGAAAATTTTTTAGTCATAGAAAGAATTGTTACAGAAAACAAACCAATTTTATCTTTAAAAGCCTTTTGGGATCATTTTAAATTTTGCTCAATAATCGCTTGGCGGCAAGCCGGGCCACTAGTGGTTCACGGGCGGAAAAGTTTTATTTTCGATCGATTTTCCAAACGGAAGGGGGTGGGGCACAGTGGTCGGCATGGGGGCACGTCTCCCCGTGCCCCCGTCTTGCTACGGGCCTGAACAGAAGACAAATATTGAATGAATAACACAAACTGAAAAAATTGGGGCCTGTATGGGATTCAATCCTGGGTCGTCGATGGAAAACCGAACACTTTCCTCTACACCATCAACATAGGCGTGAACGGAACGTTCTTTTTAATTACCTTATAGTCACAGCATCCTTCACACAAGTCCATCGGGTAATTAAAATTAGAATTACTAATTAATGTGCCACAGTTATGCTTTTGAAAAGAATCTGTAATTCTCTATATTTTTATTTGAATAGTACAAACATTCAGCTTCCCCTTTCGTTGGTCACGAAACGACACAATGCGAAGGCACGGCCCACTGTCTATTCTTGAGATATCGTGTTTACAAGGTTTGCGTAGTTTCACGTCTGGTGACCTCAGATGACCTTGGACCACCACCACAACCAAGAGGTTCCTTTCTTTTAATATGAAAACTCTGTCTACAATGTATGAAATGTATCCATCATTCTTATCTTGAAATATTGTGTTTACAAAGTTTTCAGTTTTGTAGTTGGGTGGCTCATGACCTCTCACCACCACCAAATAAAAGGCTTCTTTTTCTCAATATGACAAATCTATATCCCAAGTTAATGTATGGAATTCTTTCCACTAAAATCTCGAAACTCTTACATTAACCAACTTAAAAACTTACCTATAGCACATATTAGCATCCGTACCTCTTGTATATCTTAGAAGTAGGTGAGTCTTCTTTTCTGGAGTGGAATGGGGTGGGAGTGTGGTGGGCAAGCTGTAAATGATGTGGTTATAACTTTGGTTTATAGGTGTCACTGTTTCTTATTGGGAGTGATTGCCCAGTTAAGCTCAACAAGAGTTTTTGCAATCACTCCCTTCGCCAAAGGCTTGCAATTATCAATTATGTAATGCATTTTTGGCGTCTTCGATAAAGAATAGCCGTAAGCCTTTATGTAAAAAAACAATCAACAGTAATTCATTCCTTGCTTAGATGCAAAATGGTGCCATAAGTTTCAATATTTAAGGTACTATGAACCTTTCAAGGCAACTTGTATTATGCGTACTGTTTGAGGGTCAGGTATATACGACTATACCAATAAAATACTGTTACTGTGGGCATAGTTCATAACTTCATACATAGACCTGACCATGGGCGCCCTTATTAAAAATGCCATTGACAACGACTTTCAAAGGCCGGGCTGCATTCTTCTCAGGCATGTCTGACGAAGCCATTCGACCCAAGCGCCGACTGCGTTCTCAAATTAAATGGCTTTTCGGCTATTCTGTACCATTTGAATTAGAGAAGTGTAGGGAGGGTAGATGCAACTGCAAAACAACGTCGACTCCTGGGCAAAAAGTCTTTTAATCAAGCAAAATTCATTACAATGATTGTTTGCTAATGAGGGAAAATTTCAGAGTAAACTCCTTCCGCCCCCTGTGAAATATCTACCCATACGCTTGTCATGGGAATCAAGCCCCCAACCCCTCCTGCCAGGCACACTGACGAAATTTGTGTGATGAGTATGGCAGATTAGACACTTGTTAAGTGTTCCTCACTAACTTGAATGACGTCATGGAGCATCCAAAGATGTATAGTGCTTCCATATAGCAGTGTCGTTTTAACGTTTCCTCTTGTGCTCTTTACCCTTTAGAATTATCCTGGGTTGACTTCACAAGCCCTTCAATAATTACCTCGCTTGGACACGCATCCGCTTCCTCAAGAAAACTTATTCTTCTAGGAAAGAAATATGTAACAGAAATGAAGGAGGTGGTGGGTGGAGATAGTAGCCTCAAGTGTTTCATTGAAGGGACACATACATTCCGTCCTTGCAATCCTTACTACGAAGAAAAGCAACGGGGAGTGGGTGAGCTGTTCCATACATCCAGAGGTGTAGGAACCGGGGGACACTGACGGCACGTGCCCTCCCCCACTTTGAGAAAAATGGTAAAAAGTGCCCGTCTTGAAAATGATAAATACCCTTGTTGCTCCTTTAGGAATATGAATTTACCAATAGAAATTCTGGAATTTCCAGATTGCCCTCTAAACTTAAAAAGATGTGCTTTTAGTTACCCTTTTCACAAAACGTTTTCTTATGTATTTTTGTTTTTGTTTTCAACTAAAAGCACACACCCCATTGGCAGGGCCAAATTTAAGCATAGACCAGGGGGGACGTTCTCAGGGGCTCCCACAAAATTACATTATAGTATTTTTTGGGTAGTTTGTAGAGATCATCTACGCTAATTTTCGTTTTGTACGTAAGAAGGAAATCTGTGGGGGTCATTTTGAGTGGGGGAGGGTGGGTGAAAACCGTGAAAGTGACCACAGTTTTTGCCCTCCTTTATTGCCTTGTGGTAAATTATAGTCGAAGGGGACCCCCACATTAGTTTGTGCCCACGGCCCCCAAGAGTAAATCCGGCCCTACCCAAGGGGATAGGCATATGAGAAGGGAGAAAGGTTTTGTGCCCCCTAATTTGGGAAAACCCCTGAATTCGGACAGATCTGCAAAAAATTAGGGAAAATTTTCTTAGAGCAAAAATCCTTGTGCCCCCCCCCCATCGAAATGGTCCAATATGCTTAGGCCCAAGGGACTGTGTTATGTTATTTTTGCTGATCGTGGTAGGTAGAGACTGCACAGAGTAACTCCATGGGGCACTGTCATGTAAGAAGTGACTGGGAGTTAACATTTCCAGTTTTCCTATAAATATGGGTAAGTGCCCTCACCCGGCCAGTTTCTCCAGTGCCATGCAACACTGCATTTTCTATATTTTGTTGAAGTTTTGAAGATGGGTGGGCACAAAACCTGTTTTAATGTAGTTTTGTTTTTCAAGCGGGGCAATAAGGTAACATGCAAGTACTTCAGTTTTCAAGAAAGTGCAGGGCATTTCCCCGTGGTAAGTGTGATCCAACACAATGATATTGAGGTCATATACCAATGTGCCCCCGAACTATGGCGGGTTCTGGCTGTAGGTACTTCATTTTCTCGGATGGAAATATGATGGAAGTAAGGTCCAACTTCACTTTTTTAATGTTAAAAGGAGCAATGAGTTAGCAAAAGATTATCACAAAAGAGAAGGGTATGCACACCCCCCCCCCCTCCGGCTCACTGGCTTTTACTTCATTAAATCAGGATAGGGGGCGTACGCATGCAAACTCTCCAAGAGAGTATTTCCACATCCAAATGGGAAAATTATTTGCTAATGGAAGGGTTTGGGACATATTCTGCAGGGCACAAACCACCTTACCCAGGTCATAAGGGCGCTTTCCTCTTGTCCTTACTTGCCCTCAGCAACTTGATCTAGTGCTTGTACAAATTTATAGGGCTGCACTAATCTTTTGTACTAAAGGTAGCTTCCAATGAAATGGAGGGCAAGGATTGCTAAATGTGTCAAAAACACCTTGGAAGCGGCAAATGGTCTGTTAGTATGAGCCATTTGATGGCTCAACGGCTATAAGGTCCCCCACGTGCCAATCGAAGGAAGTAAGAAATAATTGTAGTAACATATGTTATTTATATATATATATATATATATATATATATATATATATATATATATATATATATAGGTAAAAATGAAGTAGTAAATAGTGCTAAAAGTTTGTGAAAAATTCCACGACGTTTCGGGTTTAAACCCTTCATCAGGTGGCAAAAATGCAACTGATCGTTGACACGGCCAAACGTACAATTTAAAAAATACACCATAAAATTGGGCACGGTAAACCTCGGCTAGGAAAACAGACAGTGTTAAGTGGTTACCACAAGTCAAAAAGTGCAGGAATTGCTGCGTTATAACAGTTCAAGTCTAACGTTCAGACCATGTGGGGACAGGGTTCCAAGTTTCATGATTATGCGGTTTTCGGCAGCTAGGCGGTCATGATCGGAACCTCGACACGAGATGGCCGCCGAAACCATCAAGTCACGGATCGAGCATGTTGACGGGGGATTGAAGTGTGTGGCTACCGGGAACCCTGGGAGGTTCTGTTTGATTGACCTCAGGTGCTCGGTGACTCGGTCAGCAAGACGACGTTTCGTTTCTTCCACGTACAGTATATTACAGCGTTTGCATACGAGAAAGTAAACAACATTGGCTGAAGTACAGGTAAAATGCTGATGAACGTTAAACCGGTTGTTGTTGGGACCTACAATGGAAAGGTTTTTGTCATAACTGACCACTGGGCAAGTATTGCATCTCCCGCGGTTGCAAGGAAAAGTTCCTGGGGTGTTAGGCACTACTGCTTGAGGTTGAGAGGCACGGACCAAGTGCTTAGATATGTTCTTTTCAATTCTGAATGCTGTGATGGGGAGGGGGGGGGGGTTCAGGGAAATGGTCACGGGTGGATGGGTCATGACGGAGGGTCTCTACATTCCTGTAAATGGCACGTACAATGGGAGTGATGGCGATGACTCAAGGTGCACGGCGTTCACATTTTATCAACATGACCCAGATAGAATCAGGCGCGTAGCCTCGCAAGGTCAGGTGAAGGGTGAGACCCTCCCCCTCCCCTTTGAGAAAGATGTTCTTAGTTTTTGTATAATTCACATCATGCTGTGTAGAAGGACAACTTTTGTATGTAAACTGAGGTAAAACATGACAAAGCACAATATATATCAATATATATCAATATATATCAATATAGGCCCTATATCAATATATATCAATATATATCAATATATATCAATATATATCAATATATATATATATATATATATATATATATATATATATATATATATATATATATATATATATATAAATATATATCTATATATATATATATATATATATATATATATATATATATTCTTTAACAAAGTAAACCAGTTAATGGTAGAGTGCTCAACCTATGAAGGGAGCTTAAATATTGAAAGGTTGTGACTATAGGGTACTACAAGACAGCTTTACAGCACTGTTTCGTAAGGGCCCAGTGTGGTAGGTCCTCACTCTTCAGATGCCTGATGTAGAATGGTGTCAGCAAAGGTTTGGCATTGGCTTGCACGTTCCCGTTTTGAATCGTACATTGAATGACGTCCTCGTCTTTTGAAGCATGGACACGACCAATTCGAGTGAACAAAGATATGTTACCTATTTGAATAATTGCACATCTAAATCTTGCAACCTCTGCCTCGAAGAAAAGTTCTTCATCATACACAAACCTTCCTTAGCCACTCTTAACAAACGAAACGTACTCATAAGCTCCTGCAGACATAGAAATAAACAACTGCTGTGCAATTATTCAAATAGGTAACATATAGCGATTGCCGCACTCTTCTCAACAATCTCCCACCTGTTGCGCAAAAAGTTGATTTTTTATGTTGCAGTTTATGGAGATCCCCCTTTTGAGCCGAAATCCCCTCAAAATATTTTGGAGGGGAGGGGGAACATCCCCCTAAATTCTGAGACCTAGTGCCAACATTGCATTATAGACTCAAGTACCAATGCTCCCATTTATCGAGTCAGATTCATCGGCTTTTAGAGATCGTTCGAATCAGCCTTAAGAGCGATTCGGGTTGCTTTTAATACGTGTTTACCATCTAATAATTGCCGTCTATGTGCTTGTAAATGCAACTGTCAACGACGGTATTATGTGTGTGACTATTGGACGACTCTCTCTAATGATTCAGTGGGCGTTGCCCACTCACCTGTACACAGATGACCGTGTAACCTGTAAGGACATGTAACGTAAATAATAAATTTTATATAGCGCATTACAATGTTCATCCACATCTCAAAGCGCTTCACAAAGATAACAACTGAAACAATAAAACCAAAACAAATAAAGAAAGTAAAGAAATAAAAAGTGGAAAATAGGAAATCAAAAAGCCCAAACTAAAAGTTGAAATAAAACTCCTGAAATAAAAACGTTTTCAGGGCAGATTTAAAGGAATCTTAATTTTTAAGCGAACGGATTTTAGCAGGAAGGGCATTCCATGCCATGTCCATGTAGAAATATATTCCTCAAGTTTATGTCACTGTTCCAACGACCCCATCCATTACTACTGTTGTATTCCATTGCCCCTTATCGCTAAAAAGATATGCAACTATATTTTTGGTATTTGTATATGTATTTGTGACCGAAATACATCTTATCCTCAGTGGTATTGCTAGAGAAATAAGTTTTTTAGGCTACACTTTGTACCTCGACTCAACAGCATTCTGTATGACTATGAAATTAGTGCATTTTTTTTTTTTTTTTTTTGCGCCACATTGCTAAAGCCTATCAACAATGCTGGGAATCGCAATGAATAAGTTTTTGAAACAAGTTCTTAAAAGCTAATTTTAAGGTCTGTGGGACACTGTGTTACTTCCTTCGTCCCCATTAAAGGTGCTTCGTTCCTTGTAGTGACAAGGTGTACCTCTGATCTTTTCCCAAGCAGACAAAACCAATCGTTTGGTTCACCCTTGGGCACGTGTGTAATCAAATTAACTGTATGCTAATGACGCCGCCAACTTTTTTATGTTAGTTTTTATTCTGTTGTGTGGGTGGGGACTTCACCTTAACCGGCAAGTGCCCAGTTAATCACACTACTGAAGTAGAGAATTTCGGTACCTCACAGAATGCTGTAGTAGTTATGCAGAATTTATTAAATAAAACTTTATTGTACAGGAACCTAGCCGGGAATCACCGTTCTAAAATTCTTTGAAAGCCTTATCGTTTACGGTCTTTTATCTTCTATTAGTCCGCCATATGCACGTATACATGACCACTTACGTATACAATGAAAACTGAATACGCATACATACGCGTTTATTCATACATATACGTTTACTCATTTAAATTTACCAGTAGCCTACTTTTACACATACATACAACTGTGACGAAGTACAGATACATAAATACCTTTACGCATAGCCTTTACTTAAAGACAAACGGTCATCACCCCAAAGTACATTTTTTGGTGTGGGGGTATCAAAATTCTCAGTTGGTTCCTGCTCTCTGATTGACATCAAAGTTTGAAATTCAAATGATGCAGAGTAACTCACATTTCGCACAATGCAGAGAGTGTGTTTTGATTGCACATTTTAACCTTGTATGCCCACCAGGACATGGTCTGAAGCAATAAAACAGGTTTGTGTCTGCACAAGGAGGAGATTTATACAGTTATGGGAGGAGCCACAAGTTGCTTAGTTGGGAGAATTGGAATTGTCTAAGATGACGAGAATTGCCCTTAGATTATTGTGACCTTTTCGATCCCCCCTACCCTATGTCCAACACAAATCGCAGCTTATGGCCTCTGCTTCAAAACGTTCGATAACAATTTTAAGTCCATTGTCAACCATTGGAATTACACATCGCCATGCAGTAGAGGATATGTTCGTGCAGTCTGGTCTCGAACTCAGTCCCAAATAACATCCAATAGCCCACCAACCATGTGTCACATCTTAATAGAAAGATTCCCAGCAACATGACCAAATTCTTTAATTTCAGTTGAGGTTCGACGACGAATATAAACAGACAGACTTGAAGGCACTTGTGTTTCATTTTTTTAAGTGAATATTCAAAAATTTTCAATTTGTAGACTCTGGTTGCAATTTTCATCTACGTACAGTTGTTCTTTCTTCCAAGGTTAAAAGAGTTTGTTCAAATAAAGGAAACCACCGAAATTTTAGACTCGCAAGTCACTGAACCCTTATACGAAAATATTATCGTTCTGCCACTTGAAACTCCTGTAGCAATCATCCGAGGTCATGATTTGCGATTATTTCTGTGGTTTGATTCGAAAATCGTCGATAAAAGCTCACTTTCATCGGCAATTAGAGAATGTCTTATACTGCCTTTTGCCCTTTTGCGGAATGACGAAAAGGCCTATGATCAGATGATTTTATTGCAATATTTCACACAACTAAAATACAAGCGAATTTTCTGAAAAGAGTTGGGTATTGATTTATGCACAAAGATTTGCTCCATTTTTAAGGAATGGTCAAAGACAGATCAAACATTATAGATCGGAAAAGCTTTTGCAGGTATCATCTAGCTGCCCAACTGGAAAGTATGTCAAAGTAGGTCCAAAAATACTTATAAATAAGGGTATTCGTATAGGCCTACACGTATAGTAATTATATATTTACGGGTAGGGGTCACACGTATACATGTTAGGTGACGTATCTGACATGTCAAAGTGTGAACATGGGTCGAGCCGGGAAAATGGCACCAGGTAAGGCGATTTTGATGCCCAATGAAGCAGAATATTGTATAGAGTATACACACTTCCAAAATACATTGTTTCCTGAGGAATAGTTTTTGTATTTATTTGACTGGTTCTACTTTTCAGTAATGAATTTAAAATATGTTGAATGTCGGTAATGTTGCTGTTGTATCGCGTTACAGTATTTCATTAGATACAAGAAACATTAAATCCTTTCTGGTCACAAACATGGAATAATACATGGATTATTTCGTCTTCTATTTTGACGACTTTTTCGACTTGATTTGCATTTATAAACTCCGACCCCTAAGAATATCAGGGTGATATGAAAGATAACTATGATCTTATTAAAAAAGGCTTCCCTTTACAATTTTCTGGTATTTTATAGTCACTTCCGAGATTTTAAATTGCATCCATTCCTACTGAGAATAGTTGGGGACCAGCGGAAAAACTCATTGTTTCAAAAATCCAATACCAGAAGTCATCTAGAATTGATTGGGAGGTGGGGGTCGAATCTAGAATTTTAGCATTTTGAAAGGTAAATTTGGACGTTTAAAGACATAAAATCCTTCACACTGAAAGTTCATATATAGGGGGTTGTAGCACAATAGCACTCCCCGCTCGGGCGGCCATGAATTCGTCTCAACTAAACCTACCCATAACGGATGCAAAACATTTCTTCTTCACCATAATCCCATACAATATAGAACTAGGCTCTTGAATTAAAGAGTAATAATTGATAAACTTTTTAAAACCAGGCTTGGAACCCGGTTGTCTAACGAGGAGGACAGATTTTCCATTCGAAAGAAACTGGGGTAGAAGTAACATGTAAGTGAGCTTATGACCTGTAATGAGTGGTTAAGCCGTCGATGGGGTGTGGGGAGGTCACATGCATTGAGAACTTTCTGAATATTCAAGGCGCTTCGATGATAACTGGTGAAGCATTTTGCAATTTTTAAATAAATTCATATTCAACATAAGCCTGAGGGAAACTCAATGAAGGGAGGATCTGACTCCCTCAACCACCCCTAGGATACAGGGGTCTGAGAACCCCCTTTTAGTGGTCTCCAAAATAAAAGTTCAGTACTTTCAAACTTAGCTGTATACGTCATACTTTAGGAACTACTAGGTTCTTTATTTCATAAGTCATTCTGGTCTCTGTGCTTTTGCCACGTAGAAATTGAAACCATTCAACGTTTCTTCAGGGAGTGCTATGTTGCATCTGCATTTCTTTTAGTCTTCGAATAACTGCTTTTTGGCACAAAATTTATGTTATCTAAGGAGGATATATTTTTGGTAATAATCTCATAAACCAGGCACCCAGTGAACTTCTTTATACTTCATAGAAAGTGCTATAACGTAATCGAATATTGTAAATCGAATAATAAAATGGCAGTTTACAAATGTTTTGGAAAAAAAATCATCAGAAGTTTCAAACCTTAGATATTGCTCTTCCAGTATATTGTACAACACACCACGTGTATTTTCCCACTAATGACTGTTTTCCTCGAAAACAATTAATGTTGCACAGCATGTGTATTACTGAGGCGGCAATTTTGAAGGAAAAGCTGAATTCATACAAATCAATTGTTTGTAAACAAATGTAGCGCTGGTGACGAAGATGGCAAGGTGCAGAGAGCTAACTCTGTCGAAAGGCAGCCGACATATGATGCGGACTGAAGCATGCCTCCAGTTATTTCAAGGCGGTTGAAACGTCCTCTTTAGCGTTTGTCTCTACCCCAGTAATATATATCCCCTTCCCAGGCCCATAGCCAAGGAAGCCAGGGACGGCCCCCTCCAAAACTTATCGCCCTCTAAAAAGTTTAATTTATTATTGCCTACATCTTAATGCATCTCGCCCCCTGAAATAATATTTCGTCCCACTGGAAGCTGCCTCGCCGCCTTCCGTACCTTGACTGGCAGCAGGCCTGCCCCTTCCATTCTATACCCCTCAATCTGAAATCCTGTCATACAATATAGTTATTTGAAGTGACAGGAAATCAACATTCAAAAGATGCGACCCATTATGCACTACACTCTAAAAACACGTGGGTCACAAGGGAACTAAACCAACAATATGGATCAAATTGTAACCCAATTTGGGTCTAATAGTCTTATTTGGTCGATTATTTGACCCAATAATTTTAGTCGGTTCCCTCCTGACCCACCTTTGGGTCAAATTGACCCAACTCTTTTCACAGTGTATGGTACACATCATATACACAAAATGTGGCCTACACGCAATTATATTCGTTTCTTTTATATTTGACAGCGGCGATATACTGTACAGTATGAACCACCCTAAAAAGCAGGTTTTGAATCTGCACGGTGGGTTGAAAAATTCCTTAAAACTGAATAATCGCTATTCAACGGCTCAGGAAGAAAAGCGTTTGCACCAGATTAGATCGTGGAAAACATTCGTACGCAATTTTGCGCCACTGTGTGAACATCTTCCAAACCAAATGGCTACATAATGTCTCAGACCTAGAAAATGGGGAAGGGGAGGGGGAATACCTTAACCCTGTCACGACTTACCTTTGAATAGGCCTATAACCATGGGGCGTGTGTCCGTGTAAAAAGGAGTGGGAACCAAGACAAGTTCAGGTGCAAATGATACAACCGGGCCGGATGCGCAGCTGGAGCTCCCTGAATGGCTTGGTGTCCATGTGCCTGCCGTATTGGGTCCCTGATTGGGTAACGCAATGGTAGGGATGTATGCAAGTGGGCGAAACCCCCAAATGCGTCGAGGTGTGTTTTTAAAATTTGGGGCACTAGAATGAACCATTTAACTGTCCTAAAATTTACTCCATTAATGAAAAAGAACGACCACTCTCTTATCGAGTGAAATTCCGTTCTGTCGAGTGAATTTTCTCCCGGAGTTAATTTTCACTCCGAACAGAGAGGAATCTCGATGGATATACACTCATAAAAGAGTAATCACTGCATGTAGTCAATCTCCCACAAGCGAATTTCTTCCTTTTACAATTCAAGAAGTCCAGAAGCTGAAGGATCTCAGAACCCCTCCTCCCATGTCAGATGCCCTCCGATTACCCTGGCTCGTAAGTGGCGAAGATGTTTGATTGTAGAGGCTTCGTATGGCCCTTTGAACGATAATTCCACTCAAACTGTCAAAAGTCAAAAGAAGACAACTTTTTACCAAGGATCCCCCTGTGGGCTGGGGGTTGTAGAATATGCCCACGGTATTTCCCGCCTGTCGTAAGAGGCGACTAAAGGGAAACCAAACTTGAACTTGAACCATACTTGAAAATAAATTTAAACTTTGAACTTTTTATCGAGTTGACTGACACTATATAACACATACGTGTTGGTGTGTCGTTAAATCTCATCTAACTAACTAACAAATTTTTACGAAGGATGCACGCAAAGAGCGCAAAACGGTGGTATTTTTAAGGCATTTTAGTATTGTTTTACTTCATTTTATATTGTAAGAGATAGACTTTACATTAAAATTTCTTCCTTTTATCACACGTTATCAGTTTATGGCCTTGACTTTATTGCGTAATTTACTGCGTTATTTTAAGATAACAGAGTAACATTTTTAAAAATGGGGTACTTTATGTAACGTGTCCCCGCCCCAACCTTCATTATAAATAAACATGGGCGTCAATCTTTAGCCTACTCGAATGTGTGTGTGTGTGTGGGGGGGGGGGGTACATGGCCACTTCTGTCAAAACTTTACCGTGTAAAAATCTTAAGTCAATGGCTCTATTTCCAAAATGTGGGAGGGACGTTTCCTCCTGTCCCTCCCCCCTTCCAGGATTGACGCCCATGTAAATAAATATAACAGTCGAAGTTGCATGGAGGGCACATCGCCTACAAAGGTATAATTGGTAAGAACGAAATAAGTGTCAAATAATCACACTTAACAGGCTTTCCCTGGCGATTCCATGTGCAAATATGAATAAAACAGTACAATTATGCCTGACTGCCCGCACATATGATCTTACTCGAACTTTTGTACACCAATTACAAATTTTGATGACACCGCTCGAGCTGCTTTAGCCACTCCTTCGGAAACTGGTCATCTTAGTCCAAAGTTACTACAGGTACTTAGACTACTGTAATGCAATGGTATGTTGTTGTGCATCATCATATGGCCCGCTTTTATAACGCCAAAGTAGATGGGTGCCCCCGTCAAAATGGTGTTACGTTGTTCATTATGTCAAAAAGCAGACTTTTGAGTCGATCAATTGAACTAAAATTCCTTTAAGACCTCTTTGGGGATTTATACACACATGTATTTGGCTAGTTTTGCTAGATTGCATTGAGAGTTTTAAAATAGCGGAGTCAAGATTCAATTGACGACAGTAGTTTACGAAGCATATGCATGCATGATGAACTTGGGCCCATATCGAATAAAAAGTATCTCAGGAATAATCCCCCCTCCCCCCCCCCCCAAAAAAGGGCCTAAAAAAGAAAAAAAGCTTGATAAGAGCAATTGAAAACAAGAGGGCAATCCACGGAGTTGCTTATCTCATCGCAGCACAGGCACTGTGCTGAGCCGTATAACTAGAGGACGCACATCAATGTGGAATCCAAAGATATAAGCATAGATTCCAAACTCCTATAGAGCTTATGCACGTGACGTCAGTGCGTTTCAATTTGGCTTACTGGATGGAACTGCCATACGTAGTAGGTGTGTTAAAGATACGCGCTCACGATAGCACCTTAGTAACAATTGTTGCACAATGTACGCTTGGATGGAAAAATAGAGAAACGTGACGTAGGTGCATAAGCTCTATACCTACACTGTTACGCTCAGTGACTCCCCATGGAGACGCTAATATCGGGGCGGAAGTGTTTATTTGACATGCGCGCCGTTCTATTCCGCGATTTGCGTACAAAAATAAGAACGCGTCACAGAAAATTTCATCGTTAAAAGAGGTTAGCGTGCTTGCACTTTTACAACGCGTTCTATATGCCCAGAATACATTTCTCTGTGTATTATCCGGAATACTTGACGCACAGTTCTGCGCACTCTTGAAACAAATGCGCTAGTTGCTTTCCCGTTGTGAGCGCGTAAGTAGTTGAACGCGCATATAAAATTGCGTCACTTGGAGATACCATAGAAACTGACCAATGAATGTCCATGAACTTGCAAAACCAGTCATTGTGCGTTCATGTTCAAGTGTAAATACGTGGAATGCCGCGTTGAAGAAATAAGTTATTCTTGTTCAAGTGGAATTTACAGATAGTTCTCAGTGACGTCACAGCTAGGGGTTAGCAACCGCCATGTCTGAGGGCAAGCCTGTGCACACATGCCGGGGTTGCCCTCAGACATGACTGAAAAAATACACGTGAAAAGCTCCTATGACGTCACGTGAGAACTATCTATTGAGGCGTAGTACTTCTTCAGTCAACAACATTCCGAAATAACAAGTATTAATACTTTTGTAAGACATTCATTTGCCTGTTTGTTTTCAAAACGACTGAGCAGTGATCAGCACTTCCGCCCCGATATATTGGGCTCCATGGGGAGTCAACGCGCCATTTTAAGTTTGGAATCTATGTTTGTAATATCTTTGGTGGAATCACAGATCAATATATATCCTGCTCTATGTGTGGAATATAGATAGTCCTCAGTCACGTCACAGATAGAGGTTAGCAACCGTCATATGTCTGAGGGCATGGGCTTATTTATTGGTCAGTTTTTATTGAATCTTCAGGTAACACACTTTTAAATGAACCTTTAATAATTTATGCACTCACAACGGGAAATCAACTAGCGCGTTGTTTCTGGAGCGCGCAAAAGTGTCAAGTGTTCCGGATAAAACACAGAGAACGTTATCCTGCTCGTACACAACGCTCACGCAAGCCACGCTATTTTAGGAATGAAATTTCCTGTGCGTACCTATTATTATAAGCACATCACCGAATAAAAAAGTGGGTATGTCAAATCCACACTTCCACTCCCATATTTGCGTCTCCATGAGGATTCAATCTCCGTAACAGTGTAGGTATAGGACTTTGGCATCTATACTTATAATAGACCTTATGCATTGACATCACACTGACGTCATCTTGGGTGAAAATAATGAAGCACACGTCTGAAACGTGCACTCACGGCGTAGATTTCGCCGCACGTGTAGTAGACTTACGCGTGTGTACAATTGGTTGCAAATCAGCTGTCTGCATTTATTGGTGTAACTTGCAATGATACACGCTTTTCCTCCATTTTCCTCCAAACGAGGGAGCACCATCTACTTTGTGACATCATATGCATAAGGTCTATATCTTTGAAAAGATAACACACAATGCGCCGATCGCGGGTGGTGCACTGCAGTGGCATAGCTAGATGTTTTTGTGGGGGGGGGGGGGGGGCAAAAGCAAAAAAATTCCTACAGATTATTATCTTGAAGTAATGATGTACTATCCAAAGATATAAGAAGCATACATTCCAAACTTAAAATGGGGCGCTGACTCTTCATGGAGGCCAAAATATCAGGGCCGAAGTGCTGATCACTGTTCAGTCATTTTGAAAACAGAGAGATTAAAGTCTTGTGCAAGTGTAACAACATGTTAATTCGGAACATTCTTAAATCTGAGAAATAATCACTCAATATATTCCATTCACTGACAAGTTATGCTTCTTCCCCGTGCCATGTCAAGCAAACACTCTGTCATGAACGCACAATGACTGTTTTGAAGTCCGCAATCTATAAATAGGTCAGTTACCATGGTCTCGTCAAAAACGCTGTTAAAAATGTGCTTCGATTTCTTACAAGCATTTAACGGAAACGAAATTAGCGTGTTCTTTTTTTAAGTGGGCGGTAGTGAGTTTCTCTGTGCATTTAGATAAATGCACAGAGAAAGGTATATTGCGCGTATTAAACGCGCTGTCAAAGCGCACGTGGGTCAACCTTTTTATAACAATGGCGTTGTCCGTAACGAGTTGTTTTTTTCATACGCAGATCGTCGAATAGAACGGCGCACTTGTCAATTCCACACTTCCGCCCCGATATTTGCTTACCATGAGGAGTCAATTTCCGTAAAAGTGTAGGTATAGGAGTGTGGAATCTATGCTTATAGTATCTTTGGTACTATCTAAGCGTAGCGCCACCATCTTCTGGCGTGTAGCGCGCGGAAAAAATTAGATTTAAATATCTCCGAGATTGCCTTAAATGACATTTCCAGGACTTGTCAGTAAGATTTTGATGTGTAATTCTGCTTAAAAACATAATAAGTGTTGTAAGTAAACCCCCAAGAATATAATTTGAGCAACTATTTTCCGTTGTAAGAATTTTTAATTAAGGTGGTAAAAATTTCCGACAGAGGCCTTCGGAGGCTTTGTGGGAGGGGGGAGGGCGACCCCCCTTGGCGCACTGATCTATTTGTAGGATCAACATACATAAACAGATCAGTGTGACCGTGTTTGAGGCGTCTGCACGCGTACTAGTTTCCCTTCATGCTCCCTTTTGTTGTTGTGCAAAAAGAACGCCTTCAGTGCGCTATACAGAAAATATGTGCACATAATACGATGTGCATGCTTGCTCGTGTTAGCATGCACATCATTGGAATGGACAGTCAGTACCAAAAGCATTACAAGCATAGATTCCAAATTAAGAATGGCGTGTTGACTCCCCATGGAGCCCAAAATATGGGGCAGAAGTGGTGATCACTGTTCAGCAGTTTTAAAAAACACAGGCTACAGGGAAATTAATGTCTTACAAAGTATTAATACTATTTCGGAACATTGTAATGTAAGAAGTATTCATTCCTCAATACTAAATTCTACTTACAAGAAGTTTAATTCTTCCTGACAGCATTACAAATAAGTACACTTGAACATGAGCGCACAATGACTGGTTTAAAGTTCATGCACTTATTCGCCTACATTCATTAGTCAGTTCCTATATCTTTCAGTAACGCACTTTTATATGCGCGTTTAATTTCTTACGCCCTCACAACGGGAAATCAACTAGCACGTTTGCTTCCCAAGAGCGCAGAAGTGTGTGTCAAGTATTTCGGATAATACACAGAGAAAACAATGTATTCCGCACGTATAGGACGCGTTGTAAAAAGACACGCACGCTAACCTCTTTTAACAATGAAATTTCTGTAACGTACGCGTTCTTACTTCACGGCTACGCAGATCGCCGAAAAGAACGGCGCGCATGTCAAATTCACACTTCAATATTTGCGTCTACACGAGGAGTCACTGAGCATAACAGTGTAGGTATAGTAGTTTGGAATCTATGCTTATAATATCTTTGGTCAGTACTAGAAACAAGCGCGTCTACACTGTGTACTGTTGATTTACGTTGCTATCAATGTTAAGTCTTTGTGTACCGAAACGCTAAAGAAAATGTGATTTTTCACAAAAATTGATCTTCGAGCTTGGTTGCCGTGGCAACCATATATTTTGGTAGCATTAGACACGATCATCATATATGTGAATTAAGTTTCATGTATGTGTAATGTTTCCTTCTGGAATGATATAAAATATACTAAAAAATGTGATTTTTACCAAAATGACCTTTGACTTCTTGTCACGTGACCTTTGACCTTGGTTAGCATGGTAATCACATATTTTGGTACTGGTTTAGCACATTCATCATATGTGCGAAATTTCATGTACGTGGAATATTTCCTTCTGGAGTTATACTTAAAATACTAAAAAAATGTGATTTCTCACAAAAATTGACCTTTGACCTTGGTTGCCATGGCAACCATATATTTTGGAAGCATTAGACACGTTCATCATATGTGTGAAGTTTTGTGTATGTGGAATGTTTCCTTCTGGAATTATACTAAAAATACTAAAAAATTGGATTTCTCACAAAAATTGATCTTTGACCTTGGTTGCCATGGCAACCATATATTTTGGTAGCATTAGACATATTCATCATATGTGCAAAGATTCATGTATGTGGAATGTTTCCTTCTGGAATTATACTAAAAATACTAAAAAAATGTGATTTCTCACAAAAATTGATCTTTGACCTTGGTTGCCATGGCAACCATATATTTTGGTAGCATTAGACACTTTCATCATATGTGCAAAGTTTCATGCATGTGGAATGTTTTCTTCTGGAATTATACTTAAAATACTAAAAACCCTGAATTTTCCCAAAAATTGAATTTGACCTCTGACCTTTGACCTTTTCTGCCGAAAGTCACGGAGACACAAGTTTACACTCTAGGGTACCTACCCACCAAATTTCAAAAGAATCGGTCTAGCCCACAAGGAGGAGTTCATGGAACACTTTTTTCACATTTTTTCGCTTAAAATGTTAATATCACGTGACTTTTGACCTTGGTTGCCATGGCAACCATATATTTTTGTAGTGCCAGACACTATTATTATATGTGTGAAGTTTCAGGTTCATGGGATGTTTTTTCTTGGAGTTATTATAAAAAGAGTGATTTTCACATAATTTGACCTTTGACCTCTGACCTTTGACCTTTACTTCCGGGAGTCGATGTAGACTTGGGGTTCCACCTAGGGCACCTTCCCACCAAATTTGAAGAAAATCGGCTTTACCGTTTTGGAGATATTAAGAAAACAAAATTGGACACACACACACACACACTCACTCACTAACTCACTCACTCACTCACTCACTCACTCACTCACACACACACTCACCCACACACACACACACACACACACGGACACGTTTTGACCCCTCCCTCTGTTATGGACTTTTGGTCACCCTGGGGTACCCCACCATGGGTTAGGACTTTAGACTAGTAACTCGTGAAAATTAACTGTTACCATGGCAACCGTTGTTATTTCCGCTGGCATTGTCGAATGTAGCCCAACAGGTCAAGTGACTACAATATCTCATCCTCCTCACGGAGCGATGAGATAATTATGTAAATGTTAGAAACAAAGTGGGCCAGGAATAGACATATCTCCCTTCACAAGTATTCCGATTCTAGTGATTGACGCACGGAAGTAGGGCCGTATTTAGATCTCCTGGTCACAGGGCATTTCAGTTTCGCTAGGCCCCTCATCAAGCATAGTTGTTGGGACATTATTGGGGCTGGGGTAATATCTGACACTACCCCATCTTTGGTAAGTAGTGTACGAAGGAAACGTGTGCCGAAAGTGCTTCTAAAACTGCCGGAAATGTCATTACCCTAGCTTTGGTAAGTGATATTCAAAATATGAGCATACCCCTAAAGAAAACGAAAGTTAGCTGCTTAACCGAACAAGAACCTAAGTATTTATTCTTAAATTTCCGTTTTTAAAAAGAAACTGGTGTGTTGATCATTATTTGACAAAATGGATCTTCTGGTAAAGGCCGGGAATACCTGCCCCTATAAAAAAAAAATAATCCTGCACGGAGGACACCTTTACGGCTACATGTGCGCAAGTCCATCGATTTCGAACAAACGGTACCCTTCAGGACATAGAGTTACTCTCCATTTTTCAAGAAGCTTAGCCAGACAAGGAACTGAAGAGACGAAATAAGTGCTAAGGGACGAAAATATTTTTAGGGGCCCGATATCCTAAAATGCATAAGGGCAAGAGTAATTTTCAATTCTCTAGGGTAGAAAGTTTTTCTGGGCGGAGTCTCTCCCGGCTATAAGCCAACTGTGTGGTAATTAAACCTTAAAATCGAGAGTAACTGATGGGTGTTTGTCACGTTAACTAATAATAGGAGCAACCGTAACAGAAATCATATTAAAATGAACACAATATCAAGTTTACTTTGTTTCAGTGTTTTAATTTAGAAATGTGCAGCTTTGGTGCGGACGAATGTAAAAGGGAGCCGCCCCAAGCTTCTTTTGAAATTTTTGAGAAATGACTTTTGCTACCCTCGTAGAGATACCACAAACAACTCTCTGCAGGAGAGAATCAAGCAAAAGGAACGACTAAGTGGAATAGAGTTGAAGGTAAAAAATTTGACTTTTGTGTTGTCATTGTGCACGATTTTTCAGCAACTTAAATAGCCTTTCTGCAATCACTTCTTCAGTATTACAAGTTGCAGTAAATGTTAACGCCAGACTATACTTTGAGGGGAAATGGTTGGGGGGGGGGTGCCAATATTATTAGCTGCAGCTGCTGAAATACTTGGGCAAGGGCGACCAGAAAGTGCCCCTCCTGTGGCTACATACCCGGCCGTGGTAAAGAGTTGTGTATTTGTGTATCACCCTTTGGTCCCTGTCAAATCCATCAAAAGAGGAATAAAAGGGACATTGTTTGGCCCAAGCTTGGCAATATTTTACAAGATTTATCTGTGGATAAAAATTTTTATGCACTTGTTTGGACGGATATGGCTTTTCAGTGGATAAGACTTGTATACATTTCTCTTGTTCTTGTAAAAGTTTGAAAATCTTTATCACTCTCCAAATCCCAAACAAACACATCTATTACAACAATACCACAGTGAACTAAGACTGGAGTCGGCTTCAAGTGCCAGTCCCCAGAGTTCCCAACCCCAACCAAGTCCACCTACATAAACTGAAACTGATGATATCTGTTACAAATTTCTTTTTCAAAAATGAGAGAGGCACCCAAAGCAAGGGGATATGCCTTTTCTTCAAAAATGGAGATGAATATCCAACTGGTACTACTTAGCAGATAAGCAGTTGAATATCCAACTGGTACTGTCTGGTTCAACTATTTTTGGAGGGGAGGCGTGGGGGGGGGTGTGGGACCCCACTTATTATGTATAGGGGAACTTTGCCTCTTTTCAGTGGCATCACCCTAGGATTTGCACCTCTGCTGAGTTGTAGTCATACTGTGTGAAGTTGGGATAACAGATGCATTTTATTCAACAGAAGAAGTGAAAAACCCTAGAATATGTATTCCAGTTTCATGGATTTCTATGGCCAGAGCACCACTGACACAGTTTAAATCAATGCCAAACCTAAATTTGCCATCACTGACAGTTAGCAATGGCAGTAGCAACATGAAGGGAAACCAGACTGTGAAATGGGGCTTACAGAAGTTAATGAGTCATCAGAGAGACTGGCATCAAAAGTGATGACTATGGTTTGTTTCAAATATAATCTTTCAATGCATCTTTAGCAAAGCAACATTAAAGCATTCACCTTTATTCACCTTCAGATAAATAAATTATAAGCAATGAATAAATAAAACACGAACATATCTTCCATATTGTACAAAAATGTGATCTTGTGATATCAAAATGTAATAAATTAATATCAAGGTGATTGTTTTACTTCTGATGAATACAAGGTTTGCATAGAAACTGGTCAAAGTGTTAAACAGAGATTAAAAACAGTTCTGCTAGTCACACACAAAATTTATACTAATGTTCAGATGAAATAATGCCATGAACACAAAATCTGAATTCCACTTTGCATGGTCAATGGTTGAATTTTGATATCTGACCTATCCTTTCAAGCACAATGAAATATAAAATACTGGGGTAATGTCCTTTTTCATTATTACACATATCATATGTGCACCCCAAATGAAAACATGACTGTTTTACCATCTTCAATATCAAATTTAAGCCATTCTGTGTAGTTGGTTTTTCAATGTTACATGGGGAGATTTGTGACACCCATATGGGTTTACAACTTCACACTGGATGGCTTTCAATTTAACATTTCATCTAATTTAACAGAAGCAGGACTGTGCAATAAGCAAACTTGCAACTGTTCCACATACTGCATATTTTCAAGGTTACTTATCACTCAATTGCCTAGAATTTGAACTTGTAATCAAATATGTTTCAAATATAAAATATTCTGATACTTCATCAAAATTTTGTGACAGAAACTACCTTAATCAACTGACACCTATGACAGGTATCTACTGCCAATTCTTTGCAAAATGGAGGAGGAAGGGGAAATGGCTTTTCAATAACTGAAGATGCTAATTCAAAATGCTACTTTCTGGTACATCTTTTGTATTTTCCTCTTTTCTGGGGAAGAGGGAGTAGAGGAACTTACTATTTTGTTTGCGGTCAAATTCCCCTCCCCACCCTGCTTCCAGCCACCTTGTGACAGCACCTTCCCTGAATTGTAGTGTTATTGCTTTGGGTTTGAAGACATTTTCCTGTATCTCTAGGGCCAACTTCCCACACATGTGGGTCCCTACAGGAAGGTCACCAGAGGCCATTCCCACTAAATCAACTGTCCTTAACAACACATTTCAGCTGATACATCTAGCATACTATTATTGTATACTACAAACCCACTAGAAACTTGAGACTAATATGAAAGATGCAAGCTTTTTTGGCTGAGCAGTACTTCTGTACGATAATCCAAAGAACAGAAGAACAAAAGTGTGTAATCAATGACATTTAGCAACAGCATAAATTGGAGACCAGACTGTAAAAGGGGCTCACAGAAGTCCTAAGTCATTACATAAAAACTGGCATAAAATATAGTGGAGTATTTTGTACAAAATATAATAAAATGCATCTTTGGCAAAACAGCATTAAAGAATTCACCTTCATTCACCTTCACATAAATAAATTTTAAACAATGAATAAATAAAACATGAACATATCTTCCAATACTGTACAAGAACTTGAACCTGTGATTTCAAAATGTAATAAATTAATATCAAAATGATTGTTATATGACTACTGAATACAATGTTTGCATAGTAACTGGTCAAAGCGTTCAAAACCTACGTGAAACATGGTTGCTTAGTAGTTTCATTTCAAATCTTGAAAATTCTCCATTTTTTTGTATTTGATACCACTTGGCCATGTGTGGCTTTTCTCCAGAGTATATTCTACAAAATTTCCAGATATTTGCTAATGTGTCTAAACCATCAGACCTATAGAAAAGCCTATAGAAAAAACAAGTCATATCGGAATTAAAAAAGGAAAAAAAAAGAAAACAATAAAATTCATTAAACCGCAGCAATTCTGCCACTGGTGAATGTCCGCTAAAGAACAATGAATCACTGAAGTGCCTAAATACACCTACCAATTTTCAGAGTTTGTTGAAACTAAAATATAAAAATAATGGCTTAATCATATATCCCTCCACATCACACTGGAGGAAGTGGCTGTCAACGTCAATTCACTGACATAATTTAAACTCAAATGCCACAAGTTCAATAGACAGAAAAACTCTGAGGAGTGAATACACCAAACTATAATTAGTAGAAAGTTTTGTTCTTACCTATTAACGATAGTATTCACGAAAGATAGGTTTGGATAAGAGTTTGTAAATCAAAGCTAAGACACACATTTTTGTGTTTACAGTATTGCATTAAAAAATACCAAACAGCCCCAAATTTTCTTGGCAAGTTAGACTTGTGCAATAAGTTATGTGTAACTCCCTTGACCTCCAAGTTTTGACTGATTTGATGCTGATATGAGGATGTCTTTACTGTGTTCATCTCCATTTTTCCAGGATGATGCTGATGAGAATGTTGCTCTTCTGCGAGGAGGTGATGGGACACTTACACCTCTGTCCTTTTTCACCAGTCTACTGCTGTGCTGAATTTTCGATAGTGACAACTTCATTTTTTCGCTCCTAACTACTTGATCGAAATACGTTTGGCTTCGAGAGTCTCTGTGTATGACTTTCTGCTTTGAAGCTCTTGGCAGTGATGGTGAATTTGACATTTTACCGTAAAAGGTGTGGGCTCGTGTCATTTTAGTGGCTGGCAAACTGTTCATTTCATCTGGTTGGGGGACCTTAATGTCCATCACAATGTCAGCATTTTTCAGTGTGACATTCTTCTTTGAATAGATTGAGAGCTTTGTATGAATTGCTCTTCCCTTTTCAACCTTATCCCCCTTAGCATTCATTCTATTTACCTTAGATGGGGTATGTGAGGATGTACTGGGACTGTGAAACACAGGAAATGATTTTGCTCGGACCAAGGAATTGGTCAACAACATATGATCCCTGGAACCTTTGGCTGATGATACTGAAACAGGTTCTGAGTTCAATGAAATCCCTTTGCCAGTTTTCTTTCTGTTTTTTGGGGAGGAAAGTGTCACCCTCTCTGACTCTGGTAACTCTGGGGAACTGGAAAGTCTTGAATATTGCACTTTTCTGTTCTCATCCTCAAGTAGGTTCAAACTCTCCATCTTTCTCTCAAAATCAATTCCTTCTTCCTCCGCCAACGTCTCATTTTTCCCCTCCTTAATGACAGATGAAAGAGTCAATGCCACCTCTCTTTCAGAGTCTTTAACTTCCCTGGTGTGCTGATCATCCATGGCAGGGATGATGGCACTTTCACAACTCTGTAGAGATGCCCGTCTCTCCGTCAGTTGACTGATGGGTCTGATCGCTGGGAGAGGAGTTGGGGCATAAAACTCCGCGAGTGAGAGATGCTTCGACAGACGAGTGCTCCTGGGGTCTTTCTTATGTTGAACAAAAGAGTCATCTGAATCTGATTTTCTCTGCAGTTCCTGAGAAAGAAATGAAAATATAATTATGCATTCTACTGCTGAAGTGATTCTTGCCTTGCAATGCCGAACTGTAGCATCATCATTACTGACAGCACTGACTATCTACAACCAATGGTTTTACATACAGATCAAAAGCAATGACCTCTTGCACAATACAAACAAGGGATCTTGAACTTCAACATTTAAAATCAGAGAGAATATGACATGATACCTCCAGTTCTAGAAGGAATTCAAAATGGTTAGTGGTTAGGCCTATATATTTTACAAACATTTAGATAGTTTCAGCATCACACAGCAAAAGTTGCAATCATGTTGACAGAGTATAAGAGGTTCTCGTATGGAGGAGTGGTTTGTGGATCATCCTTTCTAAAACTGAATTACAGGGGAGAAATACTTCTCACTTTCTTATGCGACTTAAACTTTATAACGCAAGCATTTTAACACATTTAAATACAAAGAGGAAGCTGAACACAAATACGAGATATCTGCCACTTTCAATAACAGCTTTTCAATATTTGCAGCGAATACACATTCTAATTATTCCAATGATTAAATACAGCATGTGTATAAAATGGATAAGTGGTGATCTTTTAACATTTCTTAATTTTAAAACTTCTTTTTTAAAGCGATGACTTGGCCATCTACGTATATGGGGCGACAATACTTTTGCCATGCCCATATCTTTCTTTGAGGGAATCTGTCAGTGGTGTAGTAAAGGGAAAGGCGGGTCAGGAATGGCACATGCCTCAGTCCCGACTTGAAGGGGGTACCACCAGTCAATGACCTGATATTATCTTGAAATAATCTACACCAGAATGCAAAAATGCATTGAGGTCTTGATGACTTAATTGCACTGGATTTCAGGGGGCCACAAATCCTTACTAATCCTAGCTGGTTACAAAACAAGCCAAATAAATCTTAAGTTGCTCACTACTCCCGTAGTTAGTAAACTTTCTGGTATTCATGACACATATACAGTACCTGGTGCTAATCACATTCTAAGTTTTATAGTAAAATTAGCAATGAACCAGGCTTGTGTCTCAGTAATTAGTAATTTAGCCCTTATTCCACACACACACTACCAAGAAGATAACATAGCCAGAAGAATCATGATATAACTTCAACAGGCTACAGAGTATGCAAAAATTTTATTTGTTATATAGTGATGGGAATGGATAAAGTTAATACATCTATCATGCTACTGTAGATCTATTGTCATTATGTGATACATACAATGTCTTTGAACCATTAAGTTTCCAAGTAGGCAAGTAAATTGTTCAACTTGGCAAGTAAGGTTCTTAATAAGGTTAAGTGAACTGTAACTTAGTTAACATCATTAGGCATTCTAATACTGTATCCTACCAAGTCTTATAGGTGACCTATAATTTTGCAAGGTTTTAAGAATACAAGCCCACTTTTTTCCCCAGAAAATGCTATTATATACATGTCTTTGACCCCTACTTTGCAATTCACATGCCCACCAAGGATAAAAAGTGTCTATGATCTCTACCTTAAGAAAGAGAACTACAAGGTTTTCAGAGTTCCACTTCTGGCCATCTTCCATGAAGCCTGACCCACAACAATAGTGACAGCAATTTTGTACTCAATATAGTAAATTCATAACATGTGAATGAATACCATGTACATTTCCTACCTACAGATTCACCAAAACTCGCTAGTTTGGGAGTCTATGAGCTCCGATACTTACCTCCTATTTACATATGTGCCATTATTGCAATAATGGTACATATGTAAATAGGAGGTAAGGAGGAACAAAACAGACACTGTATTTTACAATATTTTGCCGTTGTGACCTGTGGTGACCATGAGACCTTTGTCTTCCTCCCCCACCCCACCCCCACCCCACCCCCACCCCCACCCCCCAAAAACAATACAATATGGTTCTTCTACTGTATATGAGGCATCCACATTTTGAGTTTGAGAACAGTCAGTGGCCAAAGTTAAGTTTCTTATTCCATCAAAACCAAAACTGGGTGTTAGAAGCTTGAACAGGGGTTTAATTTTTATTTTCCCCAATACTCTGGTCTAGGCACTTAATTTTCCCCACAAACGAAACCCTTGTCCCCCATAAACTGCTACACAGAGATCCCTTGCTAACATTTGATGGTGAAAAATATGCAAACTCCAACCACTATGTTTTCTAGATCCCAAAATCTAGAAATCAACTTTATACCTAAAATGTACACTAAGCAAGCAGAAAAACATTCATTTGTTAACTTTGTGTTAAACTAAATACTATTCCAGGCTTGTATAACTTGCTATGAATTAAATCATGAAGTCTGCCGTCCTCTTTGCAACCCAATGGTTGGCCTACAATATGTCATGTAAAGAAAGACTCCAGAGTACTATAAGCAAATCTTTAAGTATCAACCCTACAAAGCCGCTGCCTAAAATCCAGACCCATCGTGACCAGGAATAAAGAAAAAAATTCACTAATGAATACAAATTTGTTTAGAAGAGGGGGAAATTAGGAGAGATGACAAAATTAACCAAGATTATACTTAAGAGAGAACTAAAAGAACAAAAAATCTATAAAAGAGTATAAATGTGCCCTGTACTTTTATGTAAACACCATTGATCCAACAGATCATTAGAGAGATTCATAGCTTGTTTAACATTTATTTTACAAGTAATTATTGTATACAAAGTCTACTTTCACGAGTCATAAACAGAAAGTTGAAAGTCTGACAAGGTACTGTAAAATTTATCTTGCAACCACCATCATTTAAAAGCATTTAGTTAACTTCACATAAAGCAGATTTTCAGTAGAGACATGCAGAGGATTTCAAATTTTTTCGGGGGTGGGGTGGGGTCAGTTTGGGGCCAAGTTCCCATTTCTTCTGACTAACCCCCTTTTCCTCTGATTTTTCTCATTTTTTTCTGAAATCTCCTGACTGAGCCCCACAGCAGGGAGGCATGCCAACCTCTCCCTAACCCCCCTCCCCCACTTTCCGTGCATGCCACTGGTTGACAGGTGTAAGGATCCATTAGGTACAACTATTACTTTACAAAAGAGTATCACTATGTGAATAATGAAAGGACACAGATGTGCGAAAATGGTAGAATATTTATACTGAATCACAACAGGTGACAAGGAAAGAAAAGACTTCAGATGGCTTTTTACCTCTCAAAAACTATGAAAGTAAGGTTCTTTCCCTTTTCAGACCAAGATAATGACAAAGACTCCCTAGCAGTCACATTACCATAGTTTTTAAAGTATGGCGGCACAACTACTTAAACAGCTGGAAGGAACACATGAACACAGGACTACCATATGTCTATACCCAAGTCTGTGTTTGAATCACGTCTGAGTCTCAATTCACTGGGCCTTTAGTCATGCACAGTAACAGACACTTCCAGTCACCAGATTACTGATATCAACTCAGTCATCTTCAGGGTCTTATTATTGGGTCACTTTGAGACCCTTATCAGGTATTCCAGTTATTTTAAGTTAATTTTAATAACAAGTTAATACTTAGATTCTGGCTAAAGACTAAGTCACATCGTTTAAGATGTGAGTCAGGTTGAGTCCAATCATTGCAGGTAACAAGTCCACGATCATAACACGTTGAGACTCAAGTCACAAAGACTCCTTTCCGGCTTTGTTTATTACAGACTCTAGGCAAGTCCCTGGGACTAGAGTCTGCAAAATAAAGACTCGAGTCTGGCCTGAGTAGTATCATTTACTTGATTCCTTTCAACACTGACCATGGTATTCTATGTATGGGCAGTAGGAGTATGTACTCCACTCTGTTGGGAATCCCAAAAGTAGTGCTACAACAATGACCAAAGCATTCTATGTATGGACAGTAAGAGTGCCAATATTGAGTCAGGCATACTCTTCTGAACTTTTGTCATATTTTTTATTTGTGAATACTGAATTACCAAGCTCTCTTTCGAGTGAAGGTTTTACGATACCTGGGTAACTAATTTTAGGATCAGCTATCCAAAAATCTTTTAATAACATTCAAAGATTTGTTTGTAGACTAATTAAACACCACTTGTCTAATGCTTAAAACAGTAGTTTATTTTTTTCATAGATAAAAAGAAAATTAACAGAATATGACATGGTACAGAGCTATTATGCTGTTCAGTCTTTAGTTTTTGCCTGTGTTTGAACAGGGAGGGCAATACTGGAATACTTGGCAGAAATCTTATATTAAAAACTGAAAAGCTCATGCAAGTTCTGCAATAAAATTAAGACATATACTAATACCTGTCCTAATTCTTCAACTTCCTCATCTTCTGAGCTTTCTTCATCAGAGGAATCTTCTGTCTCTGGCTGCCAAGCTGGAAAAAGAAAAAATAGGTATTTGGTAACACTGTTTTTAAAATTAGTATTGACTATTAGTCTATTATAGCCAAGGATACACATGGGTGGTATTGCATTCTTTGCAATGTGCTAAAATCCCATATTGAGATTACTCCTATGCAGTAACACCACCCAATGGCACTCATGTATCATTGGCTATTAAAGCCAAGGATACGTGGGTGGTGTTGCAACCTTTACAATCTGCTAAAATCCCATACAGAGATTACTCCTATGGAGCAACACCACCCAGTGGCACCCATGTATCATTGGCTATTAAAGCCAAGGATACATGGGTGGTGTTGCAACCCTTACAATCTGAATCCCATATTGAGATTACTCCTACGCAGCAACACTACCCAATGGCACCCATGTGTCATTGGCTATTAAAGCCAAGGATACGTGGGTGGTGTTGCAACCCTTACAATCTGCTAAAATCCCATACAGAGATTACTCCTATGCAGCAAATTTCTTGCACCTCTTACATTTGACTTAATCAGGTAGTTTTGAAACAAAAATTGTCCCCAAGTTTTGCAGGAAGGGTGTCACTGTTCCAAAACCTTTAGAGGCAGTTGTGTAGCCAACCACTCTCTCATTTGGAGTTGGAGAGTGACATGGCTTGAGCACCTCAAATAGTAAGGGAGTATGCAACACTCCCCACCCATGTTGAAGGTGCAGGGGGTGACTGTGGGGGTGCACTAAAAGAGAGGGTAAGATGTTGTATAAGAGTGCACACAACTCATGGAAGAAAGGCAGTTATTAACAGTGAAATCATGAGACTACTAATTACAAGATACTTATTTGAAAATACTTTAGACCAACAGTCTGGAAATTAAAGACAGCCAGTATTTTTTTTTTTGAGGGAGTGCCTGGTATTTTTTTGAGGGGTGTTGGGGTAGTGAGGGTTGTTTGGGGGTTGGGAGGAATATTTTAGGAGAGGGGTTGGAAGTTCAAGAGGATGCCCAAATAGCCAAACAAGCAAAGAAATGCATGTGGGATTAGGCTGACATCACAACAGTTTGCAACAGACTGCAGCCATAGAGTGTACTGGGATTTCCTACTTTAAGATGCTCTTCTTCCAATTGTTCAACAAGCTTTTTTCACGCTTTTAGTTTTGATTCCATGAACAAGGTTAACACTGAATACTGTATTTGCAACAATAGGAATCATGGCTTTTTTAAATGAAACATTTTTGGACTTAATTAAAGGGGAAGGGGAAAACAGGGGAAGGGGAAAATATGGCAATGTCCTGAATCAACCCCTCACCTGTATGGAGTTATCAGTCATCATGAAGTCACATCTAAGGTTTCAGCTTGAGCATCCCATATACTTACACCATGCAACACCATATCCATACAGGGGACTGACTGCATGGCCAAGTGGTTAGACCATCCAACTTGCAGCCAGAAGGTCTGGGGTTAGACTCCTGACCGAGACTTTAAAAATGGAACCTACTGCCATTGTGCTTGGTGCTCAGCATAAGCAATGGAGTAGGGAAAGCAAGTCAGTGAGCCACAACTGAAAAAAGGCCGTAGCTGGCCCGACTTAAACCAATTGGTTAGAAACTGAGCCGTAAAACCTCATCTAAGACACACACACATACCCATAATGCCACTTTTATTTTGTTAACTTCAGAATCAACCGATATAACTGCCTACAGTATGTGGTATATACGGCTTCATTTATACTATTCATTCACAATTTGCGACATTTATCAATATTTACAGTGTTCTGGACATGCTTTTCATTCAATAAAATGAAAGAGGTACAAACTATAGTATTAAAGAGCAATTCATCCAAAACATATATTTTAATTTTACTAGCAGATTAACCAAACAATCTATAAACACAATTTGTCATGATCACAAGTGTAACTTTTAAATACTACCTGTCACATCTAAAGAATCACTCCAACCAAAGGGGTGGGAATTATTTAATGTGCAATTACATTAACTGCACTTTTCAGAAAATCTCATCATTAGGAGCATTCGAATTTCTGCTAAAACAATTAATTTCAAATTTTCAACTATCATACACCTGCCACAACTAGGTAAGTGGCAACTCATTAATTTTTTTTCAGTGTCATTCAGTGTCTTGATACACAACTCCCAACTCCACATAAAGATTGACAGCATTTAATTAATGATTCCAATATTATTTCATCGTACCGTTTTCATTAATGTCCTTCACGTAAAATGGCAAGGAATTTCTACAAGGTTATCACCTTTTTGCGACCACACAACACTGCACTGATGCAAATATGCCATGCATTACCTTGACTGATGTAATGCGATGAAATTCATTGTGATTACAAACATAGGCAGAATTCCTGGGAAGGATAGTGGGATATATCTCCCTTCTCCCCCCCCCCCTTCCCACTTGTCACTGCTGGGAGATGCTCCCATCAACCTTTACTATTTCAGACAATACATTTTTCTTCAAGGGTCCTTTTATTCCACCCCCTCCCCCTTTTTCAAACAAATTTCTGCTACTTTTCATACTAATTTTTGTTACACATACATCAATGCTTACTGTGATGGGATATAATTCAACTCAGACAAAACTGTGATGGACTTTCTTTTGTTTTGCAGGTTTGGAATGCTCAAGTGATGATAGCCTGATGTGTTTTTGCATTTTGAATGAGAGAAATAAGCATTTACTTCTTGTAAAAGGATTTTATCAGCATGTGTGATAGGTACTCTAATTGATTATGAAGTGAATATGGAGAAGTGAGAACACAGGCAAGTCCCTTGTTATCACTCTCCATTGTAGTTATTATTGAAGTTGTACAATAGTATCACACTTAGATACATTACTTGTGATTACTCTTGTGAGTATGGCTTCAATACAAAGCTTTGTCATGGATTTTATCAGTCCAGGAATAGCTTCTATGGTTGATATAGTAACTACACATGTGAATCAGTGCAAATAACATGAACCAAACAAGTCAGTACTTAAAACCAAACTTTAAAGGGAGTATTGACCTCGTACTCATACTTTGCCCTATCACTAGTAATAGTTCTTGTAAGGATAGCTTTGTACTTTTGAAAGTTGAGTACTCATCTTGTTGCAAAATGTAATTTGCACCTACAAGTAGTTGCATTTGTGCTCATATAAAATGCATGAGGTATATGTGTGCTTGTACTCAGACTAGTTGTATCTATAATGCTGGTAAAAAAAAATCTGCTTTAAAAGAATCACTATAATACTTGACATTGTCACTTAGCTTTCATACTTATTACTTTACACTTTAAAGGACCCTGGTACTAAACAAAGGCAACCAGCTATCAAGAACAGAAACATTCACATACCCTCTATCTGAGCAGAGCAAACATAGCACCATTACTGGACAATTTCTTGAAACTCTTACAAAAGTTGCAAAGAAGCCATGAAGACTAATGGCCTTGCAGCTGCTGCCTCAGTGCCAATTAGCAGACAGTCTCTAACACTACTTGTGGACAAGCAAGCACAAATTAGAAGAAAAACATACCTCGTGCTTTCTCTCTTTCTTCACTAGTTTTTACACTTCAACCCAAACAATCATCTCTCTGCTAAATGACTACAACATTTCGAACCAGTAACCTTGAAGCAATCACTCACATACTAACTGCTGCCAACAGAACTAAATTTGATTGAAAAGGTCTACTAATGTCCTGTGCAAGGGAGAGCAAACCATGTTAGGGACAAATTAAAAATGATAGGGGTGAGGGAGAGGAGAGGTAGATAACACCATGCCAAACTGTTGGCAATGATGGCCAAACCATGTTAACAAAAAACTGTGGATGGTAATGGTGGGAATGGGGGTAATACATGATGAGAGGGGAGAGCAAAGAGTGTAAAGGGGGAGAGGGGAGGGAGAGGGGAGGGAGAGGAGAGGGGAGGGAGAGGGGAGGGAGAGGGGAGGGAGAGGGGAGGGAGAGGGGAGGGAGAGGGGAGGGAGAGGGGAGGGAGAGGGGAGGGAGAGGGGAGGGAACAAGAATGCTGAACTGAAATTTAATGGGCTGGCATGTGGGGGAAAATACCTGGTGAATGCCTTCCATTGTTCTTCCCCCCTCACCCCCAGCCACCCATTTTATTTCTGAAACTGCAGTGCCTAAATTGTACCTAATGCCACTATTATAATCATGATAAATATTTTTATATTCATAAACAAGTGATAATGCTTTTTACATACTTTATTACGTACACCTAGTACAGTACCAGATGGGATTACAAAGAAGTGTTCCTGCAACTGGCCTGAAACCCACCCATCTATTATCACAGAGCATTGCTGTCACAGTGGCTCTCATTCACATCATGTATGTTTTATGGTGCACACATGAAATAAACTTCCATTACTCTTTTGGAGACCCCATTACTATAATAATGGCCATCATAGGCACATATTTCCTTCAAAAACACTGATGAGGCACTAAGATAAACATGCTATTTTACCTGTGTCCCTTAGCTCAGGTGTGTTCAGATGAAAGCCTTTCAGTTATGAAAAGACATACACTGTCAAAACATTCCGGGTCTCTATTTGCAGACAGCCGCACAGGTAAAGTTTATTGGATTCACATACAAGTTACAAGTACCGTCTGGAATAATTTACATAAGCGAGAAAAAAATCAATCATATTGTTTGACAAAGCGCTACCCTTGCAAACATTTGTCAAAAACGATTAAAGACATAGGCAGCATCACATTTGCTTTACAAATGAGAGCCAATAAGTCATGCTGGCAGGTAAGGCTAGCTAACAGTCAAAATGATGGGATAGGTTGAGTATGCGTGGAGAAAACTTCTTAGCACCTGTAAATAATGGCAGGATTTTAAAGTGTACCTAAAGTCTAAAATTTCAAAAATATATGTCACAAAGCTTGAAAAATGCATCCAAATGGTCCAGCTTCCATCTTCACAGGACATTCCTGAGCTGAAATATAAAATGTTGAAGCTTAGGCCTATTCACTCAATATAAAATGGTAGGTTGCACAATAATTTGTGATGTCATTCTTGTACTACTCAAATTACTGTCTTATTTTTTTTTTTTTTCAAAAACCACTGCACCTTGTGCTAAAATGTGATCACAGTCTTACTGTTATATGGTGACTTGGCTATATCAGACCTCTCTATACAACATACCATGCAAGGTAACAGTAAATGTTTTAAGGTCATATTAACATATTTATTTCAAAAGGAAACAAAAGCTGGTAATGTGAGTTGTACAAGGAGGACATCACAAATTATTGCACAATCAACCATTTCAAATTAAGTGAATAAATTTCAACATTTTATATCTCAACAATGAAGTAAGCTATCAAAGTGTGAGTTAGATAAATGGAATTCATTTTCAAACCTGCAACATATATATATATATATATATATATATATATATTTCTCTAATTCGGCACTTAGGGGGAAAGTTGTTGTTGAAAAGTCGACCTTAAGGGGAAAAAAAAATTCGGGTGAAATATAAGTTTCGCCTTAACGTTTCCACACACTTTTTCTATAGGAATACGTAAACTTACAAGGGCGCCTCTTAGATTTACATACTAGATGCCATTACTTCAAAGTTGTCAAATTTACGGACACCTAGCTGTTAACACGAACGGATGGCTGGCCATTGAAATAACGTTAATTATATTTTTAGACGTTAGGGCGAATTTATTTTTTATGTATTTTATTATCTTTTTTTCGCCCTATGTACAAGCAGATATAACAATTTCCCCTTAAGGTGGGAATTAGCGTTATATATATATATATATATATATATATATATATATATATATATTATATATATATATATATATATATATATATATATATATATATATATATATAAATATATATATATATATATAACGCTAAAACCCACGGTTGGGGAAAAAATTTAGAGGGCGCTAGACGACCTTTCGAAAAGGCGAAAAAAAAACAATAAAATACATAAGATTATATTTCGCCATTTGGTTGAATTTGAAAAACAGATATACATCAACGTTATTTCAATGGCCCACCAATTGTACGTGTTAACAGATACGTGTACGTAATTTGGTCAACATTGAAGTAATGGCATATATCTTATGTAGTGAAAAGGCCATTACCATCCGTTTACGTATTCCTATAGAAAAAGCGTGTAGTTTCGTTAAGTCGACCTGATTTTTTCCCCTTATAGACGATTTCCCCTTATAGGCGGGTTTTTTCATACGATATTTCCCCTTAATCCCAAATTAGCAAAATATATATATATATATATAATATATATATATATATAATATATATATATATATATATATATATATATATATATATATATATATATATATATATAACGCTAATTCCCACCTTAAGGGGAAATTGTTATATCTGCTTGTACATAGGGAGAAAAAAAAAAGATAATAAAATACATAAAAAATAAATTCGCCCTAACGTCTAAAAATATAATTAACGTTATTTCAATGGCCAGCCATCCGTTCGTGTTAACAGCTAGGTGTCCGTAAATTTGACAACTTTGAAGTAATGGCATCTAGTATGTAAATCTAAGAGGGCGCCCTTGTAAGTTTACGTATTCCTATAGAAAAAGTGTGTGGAAAACGTTAAGGCGAAATTTATATTTCACCCGAATTTTTTTTTTCCCCTTAAGGTCGACTTTTCAACAACAACTTTCCCCCTAAGTGCCGAATTAGAGAAATATATATATATATATATATATATATATATATATATATATATATATATATATATATATATATATATATATATATTATATATATATATATATATATATATATATATATATATCCAAAGCGCATAGTAATAGATTCCGTGTATTGGTATAGTATATATAAAATTGCAAAAAGAACAGTTAATGCCTTAGATACCAACATATTTGCACCATGTTTATTAGACGTACAAAATTTTCGAAGCCCTGCTTCTTCATCAGCATACACCAAAACTGTGCCAATACCAACTCAGAATAGATTCTAACGAAGGCAAGTAAATGCACCCAAGTGTGATAATTCTCTATTGAGCCCATTGTTAAGGGTGTCAAGCTTCTTTATTAGTCTTAGTTCACTGGCTTTACGTTCAGAATCGGATCGAAATCCTCCTTTTATTAAGCAAACTCTTCTGAGTTGGTATTGGCACAGTTTTGGTGTATGCTGATGAAGAAGCAGGGCTTCGAAAATTTTGTACGTCTAATAAACATGGTGCAAATATGTTGGTATCTAAGGCATTAGTTGTTCTTTTTGCAATTTTATATATATATATGTATGTATATATATATGTATATATATATATGTATATATATATATATATATATATATATATTTCTCCAGCTGTCCTTCTTAGCCGTTCTTTTCCGATTTTTCTATAAGTTTGCTCTAGTACATGATCAAGGAAAGTATACCTTTCCGAAACGTTGTACATTTTTACACTTTTAACCTTTTTAATGTTATACCAGTTTTATCACCAAGTTGCCTGAAGATCTGATAATCCACTTTCTCTGTTCGAGTTTTATTAAACTTTTAAGGATTATTTTAATATTTCGAGTGTCTGGTGTCTTCTGTTTTTCATCTTTCTATATATATATATATATATATTTTGCTAATTTGGGATTTAGGCGAAAAACCGCGTTATATATATATAATGCTAATTCGACCTGTTAGGCCAAATCGGTATACCGCTAATACAACCGGCGAAGAAGAAGACAATAAAATACATAAGATTATATTTCCCCTTTTGGTTCTGAGATATATATGCACGTTATTTCAATGGCCTGTAAGTCCTTAGTGTTAAGGGATACATGCACGTAAGTTGGTGTGGAACTAAGTAATTGCATTAACATTATGTGGTAAATCGGACTTGCGTATAGAATTACGCATTCCTATATAAAACAGTGTGTAAAACGTTAAGGCGAAACGATTTTTTCGCCTAAGGGTCGAGTTCTCCCAACAGTCGCGTTTTTTCATACGGTTTTTCGCCTAAATCCCAAATTAGCAATATATATATATATATATAACGCTAGATCGACCTGTTAGGCGAAATCGGTATACCGCCAATACAACCGGCGAAGAAAAAACAATAAAATACATAAGATTATATTTCCCCTTTTGGTTCTGAGATATATATGCACGTTATTTCAATGGCCTGTAAGTCCTTAGTGTTAAGGGATACATGCACGTAAGTTGGTGTGGAACTAAGTAATTGCATTAACATTATGTGGTAAATCGGACTTGCGTATAGAGTTACGCATTCCTATATAAAACAGTGTGTAAAACGTTAAGGCGAAATGGTTTTTTCGCCTAAGGGTCGAGTTCTCCCAACAGTCGCGTTTTTTCATACGGTTTTTCGCCTAAATCCCAAATTAGCAAAATATATATATGTATATATATATATATATAACGCTAATTCGACCTGTTAGGCGAAATCGGTATACCGCCAATACAACCAGTGAAGAAAAAAACAATAAAATACATAAGATTATATTTCCCCTTTTGGTTCTGAGATATATATGCACGTTATTTCAATGGCCTGTAAGTCCTTAGTGTTAACGGAATCATGCACGTAAGTTGGTGTGCAGCTAAGTAATTGCATAAACATTATGTGGTAAATCGGACTTGCGTATAGAGTTACGCATTCCTATATAAAACAGTGTGTAAAACGTTAAGGCGAAACGATTTTTTCGCCTTAGGGTCGAGTTCTCCCAACAGTCGCGTTTTTTCATACGGTTTTTTGCCTAAATCCCAAATTAGCAAAATATATATATATATATATATATACATATTTATATATATATATATAACGCTAGATCAACCTGTTAGGCGAAATCGGTATGCCGCCAATACAACCGGCGAAGATAAAAACAATAAAATACATAAGATTATATTTCCCCTTTTGGTTCTGAGATATATATTCACGTTATTTCAATGGCCCGTAAGTCCTTAGTGTTAACGGATACATGCACGTAAGTTGGTGTGGAACTAAGTTATTGCATTAACATTATGTGGTAAATCAGACTTGCGTATAGAGTTACGCATTCCTATATAAAACAGTGTGTAAAACGTTAAGGCGAACGATTTTTTCGCCTAAGTGTCGAGTTCTCCCAACAGTCGCGTTTTTTCATACGGTTTTTCGCCTAAATCCCAAATTAGCAAAATATATATATATAAATATATTGACAATGTCTATCTTTAATTTAAAACTGAGAAAAAGTGGCGGTCTAGATCCTAACAAAAGCAATCCAGGTGTCCCTTATACACATAACAACTAACTGTTTGAAAGCTTACAAAGAGTAAACTTCATTACCGCCAATACTACTCTCAATACTAAGAAATACACCTTCTATGTGTCTAAAAGCAGCCTCAGACTAGTTTCAACGACTGCATTCTACAAACCTTGAAATGTGTAGCAGAAAAAAGTACCTATGTCTCATGAATTGATATATGGAACTTCATACAAACTTTTACATGTTGAACAATCAGTCCGAAATTATCCGTAAAACCCGATACTTCTCCACTTTCCGGAGTTGTGAGTAGTTAAGTCACAGATTCAACCTCAAGTTGCATTTTCTGATGGTTTGAATTGACTTTGCACCAAATCAAAATGATTTGATTTTTAATTTAATTTTAAAAAAATCAGGGCCAAGAAGGCACTTGGACTCAGTGAGCACTCTATGACAGTTTTATTGTGGATGAACTCCACCCAGTTAACTTTCTTTCCAACTCAAAGATTATTGAGGTGGATTTGAAATTACTTATGTGGGCAATCAAACAGAAATTCACTCTCTCTAGTCAAAACAAAATTATTCAGTCAATGAAGGCCAGGTTTAGGTCTTCTTTGGCTTGAATCAAAAGAGGTCATCTTTGGCTTGGGTCAAAGAGAGGGCTAACTAGATATTCTTTGACTTCAGCTAAGGGTTTAATAGCTGTTCTTTCTGACTGGTAAAAAGTTCAGTAACTTAGTCCTTGTCCACAAACTCAATTTGAAAGCAGAAAATATTACAAAATCATTGCATTATTATAATCACTAATTCCTTAAAGGTAACAGGTAGTACCCCCAAGACTGCTTTCAAAAATCAGCTTGCAAATCTCCCCTTATTTGCCTTAGAAGTACCTCTAAAGCTGTTTTTGAACATTGCTATTACAAACAAAAGGTAAAGCAAGGAGTTATTCTCCATGGTTTTAACAATTCAGGGACAAAAATATTGTCACATGATCAAAAAAGGCCATTCAAGAATGTGAATGATGGGGGTATACTGGTTGTGGTGGCTGAATTTTCCCTTTAAATAACTGCTTTCAATCAGTTGAGAACAGTAAGAAAATGTCTATACCACACTTGAATTTAGCATACATGTTTGAATAAATGAAGCTATACTTGTAACAAGCCTATAAAATAATACAAAGTTTGTTTATTTGTAGACGTAAACATAGTGCTGAGGGAAGTCTTGTGAGGTCCTCTTACATGTCACTATTTTTAACTTTTGCATAAGCACTTTTCAGCTTGTCTCTGGTAGAATATTTTAATTAACTAGGTTTTTGACAACTTAAGAGGTAAAACAATTCCCATACTTTTTCAAGACTTAGATGGCCATATGCAAGTTTCAAGAGTAAAAAATTATTTTGGGTAGGAATAATTCTTGCACGTGACTAGGATATATTTCTCTTAATAAAGTTTATTAACTGTACACTCACCGTATTAACTGTACATTCACTATAGATAGTTCTCAGTGACGTCACAGCTAGGGGTTAGCAACCGCAATGTCTAAGGGCAAGCCTGTACACACATGCCAGGGTTGCCCTCAGACATGGCTAAAATAATACACGTGAAAAGCTCCTATGACGTCACGTGAGAACTATCTATACTTCATATTAACCCTGCTAGCTGTATGGTCACTACACTAGCTGCATATTCTCCAAAACTGATGTGACCATTCCGCTGGCCAGTGATCATTCCGCGGTATATGGACTGTCCAATAGTAGTGATAGGGGAGGTGAGTAGGTTAGTTAGATGAAATTTAACGACACAACAACACAAATGTGTCACATAGTGTCAAGCAAGGTTTAAATACGGTGCAAGTCCTTCCCTTTAGTGGCCTCTTACGACAGGCGGGAAATACCGTGGGCATATTCTACAACCCCCAGCCCACAGGGGGTGGGAGGTAAGTAGGAGCAAAATAGACTCACTATACTAGCTGTATGGTCACTACACTAGCTGTATGGTCACTATACTAGCTGTATGGTCACTACACTAGCTGTATGGTCACTACACTAGCTGTATGGTCACTACACTAGCTGTATGGTCACTACACTAGCTGTATGGTCACTACACTAGCTGTATGGTCACTACACTAGCTGTATGGTCACTACACTAGCTGTATGGTCACTACACTAGCTGTATATTCACTATACTAGTTGTATGGTCACTACACTAGCTGTATATTCACTATACTAGTTGTATGGTCACTACACTAGCTGTATATTCACTATACTAGTTGTATGGTCACTACACTAGCTGTATATTAACCACACTAACAGTATAATCACCATACTGACTTTATATGCACCAAACTACTTTACAGCCACAATAACTATATTCACTATGCTAACTGTATGTTCACCAGTGGAACATTCCTCATGGCCCTGTATCTACAAAAATGTACAGTTCTAGTGTACATGTGTAACTTCATTTTTCACAATTTCATAAAATGTTTTTTCCCCAAATTTGGCTCGGGAATATTTATTCACTGCAGCAACATGTTGCAACATGATAATTATTAATATGTATGTTTACCTCTCAATACCATATGGTAGTTTTCCAAACCAATCACCCAAATCTCAAGGGCTTTCATAACCACAAACTTTCAGACAATAACCAGGATTTTCCAAAATTCCCTACTGTGTAGAGGCACTGATTAAAATATTTACCCGACAACTGAAATGGAACAATAATAACAATGCAAGCAACAAAGTTGCTCATGACATCTTATTAAAATACCTACTAGATTTAACAGTGGGTCACCTACAAGTTCATATTCCAACTTCAATACTGAAGTCAGTATGTGTATATATCAAGCGTCAAGCCCTCCAGGGTTTTTTAACACTTCCCTTTTCACGACATGTATTGTTAATATGATGTTACGTAAATCGTTATTGCATGTATGATTATTGTTGTGAAAAGAAACAATAAATGAAATGAAATGCAATGAAATATTTCACTCCACAGTAGACACACTGTTTTTTGCTCTATGCTTGAGTTCTCCAATCAGTCACCTTCATGGTAAATTTGACTGAAACATATTTATTCTTTAGATACTCTTTGGATTTGAAAACCTGTGCAATTCCCAAGATTATGCTACCTTACTTACACAGAAAAACAACAATACTGTATCTGCTGATAAAAAGTTAATGCAACATGATGTCGAGTTGGAATTTTGGCAATCTCTCTAAAAAAAAAAAAAAAAAAAAAATAAGACAATTACTGTACATGAATTTCACCGGAACAAATCGTGTCTTTTCTTTGTAAATTTGACCTTTGCCAATGATTGCCACACAGTCAAGAAAACTTGACATTGTATAAACTTAGGCAAATTTGACCTTAAAAACACTTGCCACACAATGTGATAAAAATGTGATGTTAAATGTCCTCATATAAAATCTCAACTAAATTCATTTCATATTCCATATTATACCCTCCATCATGTCATCAGGCTGTCGAGGGTCATACAATCTTTGATTAAAGCCGCACCAAATTAAGTGCATTCATTACCAACCCCTTCACCTAACCCCTCTAAAAAGACAGACTTCCATATTGTAAACACACTCAAACCAGTATGGCAGTGCTAATACTACTACTTTGGTGTATCAACCAATTTTTACAACATCCTATACAACTTTTTTCTCTCAATTCGCAAATGGTTTCAACCAACTCCTAAGATTTAAAAAAAATAAGCAGGATCAAGTTCATTAACCCGGAGGAAGCGTCTTGAAGTGAAAGGTGGCTCTCGACTTGCATCTCTCCTTTCAGTCTAAGAAATGTTACTCTTACAAATTGGTAAGTGCTTGAAATAACCTTCAGGATAGCACATTAATTCAAAATCAATGCAAAACTTGTTTAAAAATACTTGGGAAGCTTTCGGAGAAATAAATTTACCCAGTGTTTTTGTCTTGAAATGAGCACCACAAGACTTCCAAAATAAGTGCGAAACTTATGACTATCAAAAACATAAAATGTGATCCGCAAATCATTCAGCAGTAAAAAACAAAAAACCGGGGTAAGCACTCTCATAAGACAATAGAAGATGTTCTGATGTCTTCTTCAGAGTTCAAGGATTTAAGGACAGGATATCACAAACATACATTTCATGTTCCTCAAGTACATTATCAAAATCCCCTGAGGTGGCAGTATTAAATTCAACCTCCTCATCACAAAATTAAACATGGTAATGATGTAACAGTACCTCAGAGAAAATGAAGATCTGATAGAAAAACATTGATATGCGACCTCCACTCAAGGTTGACTATGCTGCTTTTCAAAAAATCAAGTTTGAATAATTAAGACAATTTATACATAAAATCTGCTTCTTATTAATGGCACAAATATCCCCATACCCCGAGGTCAAAAAAGACGAATGTGAGATCTATTTGTTTTAAAAGCATACATATCTCACCTGGTTTCCCTGTGATAGCTACAGCATGCCACACACCACATGCAAGCTTTCCAATGGTATAGTGAGTCTGGATAGCAACAGGTTCAAAATATGAAAAGGAAGATGGCTGTCTTGCAGTCATTACATGACAATTTTTCCCCCACATGTATATTTGACCATCCACTGTTGAGAGTCAAAAGAGAAAGATATCATTTTATTAGAAACTGCCAAAATACAGACAATTTGTCCTTCTTTATGTCAACAGCTTTCTCAAATTACTCAATGCCATTATTTTCCCTAGATTTTTTTTTTTTTATTTGTTCTTTTTTTTTCCTTTTCAACCAAACTAGAATTTCAAATCTTAAGGACAATTCCACTCCTAAGGATTTTCAATGAAAACATTATAGGTGTCTTGAAGGTAATTCTGATCCTTTGTTCTAAACCACTACTGTATTCTACTATCTAGTCATGTCTCACATGAGAGGAAATACATATGTTAATGGTAAATAAGGAGGAATGACAAACTATTTAAAACCACAATTACGGTCCACACCTATACAAAATCCTGCGCCTTAAAGTAACTTGAGCACTACTGATACCACCATAAAGATGTTCGCATGAGTAATAGTATCCATAATTGTAACCTTATGCCACCAGCATAAATAATCTTTGAAGCACAGATTACATTTTAGTTAACTTTTTTTTATCACCACTTAGTACAATACATATAATAGCATCAATAAGTATATACAAAAGTGTAACAAAGTCAACCCGCTTGAAAATTGTGCCACTGTCTGACTGTTAACTAATCAGCTCTTATTTGGTCTTGAAGACCCACTAATTTATACTGTTATCAAGGAACCACAAATATGGAACTATTATTACTTATAAAAGATGACTTTTAAAACATTTTATAGCTCAAAGTTGGGAGTAAATTGTAGACTAAAATTGAAAAGGAAAAATTAGTAGAAGGGAAGCAGCTTGAAATATGTTTAAGATGGAAGAAGTGTGGACATTTGAGTGTTAAACAGACATATGAACAGAAAAATATGCATGATAAATACACCTTGTGAATCCAATCCTGCTGACAAACTAAAGCTAAAAACACTGTATGCTCATTGCAATATTATAGTTTGACGCAAATGATACCATACTTATGATTTCATGTGTCCACATAATGTAAAAATTGTGAATGTTCTTGAAAAAATATCACTCTGAGATGAAAACCTGAAACCAATAGGAAAAAATCCAGGAAATTTTGTTTAGCAATTGACATTTTAAAGCATGTGAAATTTACAAAAATATGACAGATGTGACAATTTTAAGTGACAGATATTCTTGCCATTACTAGGCACTCTATATAAGTAAGAGGTAAAAATTCTTAACACCTCAAAGAAATTTGAGCTCATACTTCCCAGATTTCAACTATTTTTCAGTGGTAGGTTCTAAAGTTGACAAAAGTGACAGTGGCACTTTCGATGTGTTTCAAAAATTATACTAAAGATGATGAAATCTGAAAAAATAAGTTGTCAGCAAATGCTTCCATGAATTTAACTTTGTACTGATACTGAAGTTTCTAAGCATTTCAAGGCAGAAACTTCAAGGATAAAAGCCTTCCAAATACTAGTAGCATGACTAATTTTATCCTTTAGTTGGTGTTTTTGGAAGACCACTGATAGTCATCATGGATAAGAAAAGTTTTTGGTGAAACACAACTTGTGCAAACTTTAGTTTTTCTTATTTCCAGTTCAACTTAAGTTTTTTTATAAGTAAGTTTTTATTAACTTGTATGTAAAATTGACAAATGATTAAAAAAGGCACAAAACCCTTAATTTAATCCTCAGTTTGAACTTAATGAAATGGGAACTTTCCCACGCCTTTGCATTGTTTTCTGCTACACATCTTCCTTAAATTTCTACATCAGTGTGGAACATAAAAGGAAGGTAGATGGATTTTAAAACCACAGTAAAATTACAAATATCACGCTTGGTCTAACAGCAAGTTACCTGCAGAGGTCTCTTTGTAATTACTGGGTGGAGGGAGGCAGTTAACACAAAGCATTTACCCACAGAAATCAATATTAAAATAAAGTTAGATCACAATTAGTCTAAATGTCTATAAGTATTCACTATGCTCCCAACTGTTAAAGATGTTGATGTCACCCACAACACTAAACATGCCCCATTATATGTGCACTTCAAGAGTCAATGGGGCTGGGTTTGGTAAAATGTAGAAAGTCTTTCCACTTTGATATTAAAAAATGTATGACCTCAGCACAATGTTTAACTGATACTTTTGATGAATTAGGAATGCAGATATACTTAAAAAATTTGCTGGTTCATTGACTGAATAATATAAGAGCAAGAACTTGAAAGTCTATTAAAAACAACAACATTGAATTGTAATTTAGATAAAGGTATATCAACTACTTTAGTTTAGTTTCTCCCCACACCCCTCCCAACTCTACGTTGATGTGATGACAAGCTAAACCAAGAGAGGAAATACATGTTTCATAGAGTGGGCAACTTAGTCATCTAGCCCATATGCTTATACAGATGTATATTTTTTGAGGTTATCATTGCAGTCTTTTAGTACAGCTTACATTTTTCCTATGTTCTAGTAGAGTGTTCTTCTATGTTCTTGTTCTTGAGAGCATGCTGGCCTATTGGTTAAGGGGTTGGACTTGTGACCTAAGGATTGCCGGTTTGATCCCCACCTGGGTCATTATGTTGTGTCCTTGAGCAAGATGCTTTATCTTGATTGCTTCTCTCCACCCAGGGGTTAAATGTAAGGTAACTTGTATAGTGATGCACTGTATGTGGCTGCTCCTATGGGAAGTCCCCCAGGGGACATGATGAAGTGGCATTACTGTTCAGTGTGCCGGGTATGAACAGCAAGGGATGTGCACTATATAGTGGGGGTTTAAAAAGTTACCAATGACCAGGGTTAATGGTTGTGAAGCACTTTGAGATGTTTCACATATAAGGCACTATAAAAATCCAAATCATTATTATTAGTAGTAGTAGTAGTAGTAAAATAGAGGTTATGCACACATTTTGAATATTGCTCTCAGTGTCTTCCAGAAAACCCTCCTTTTGTAATATTGTTCAGCTATGAGGGAGGAATAGATTAAAAGTAAAACAAAACCCAAATTGGTTACCTATGGTCAATGTGGGGAGAGACAATGGCAAGCGAGACGTATCATTACCAAATTACTTTTATATCTTTACAAACCTCTTCCATAGTTCAATCCATACATTTTTTGGCAAGAAACATATTGCAGATGAACCTACCCCTTAATTCATGGAAAGGGAAGCTTTGTTATTAGTTTTTCTTTTCAGAAGTGCACTGTAATCTGCAACTTGGATTCCAAACTATAACGAATAATAACTAGAAAAACCTCAAAAATGCAATTACCTGTTACAGCTGCACTGTACAACTCTCCACATGCTATCTGAGATATTTTGTTTGGAAATGACAAGCGAGGGAGACATTTTGGCTCAGACAGGAAAAGTGTTCCATTTCCAAATCCCAGTTGGCCATCGGCTCCTCCTCCCCAAGTGTAAACAGACCCTGAGCCTAAAACACGATAAAAAATGAAACATGGTTTATTGTATTCTGGTCTGAAGCAAACTTAAGCTTAAGATTTTTTTGTAATACTCACCTTAAAAAAGAAGTCCCTTTCAAACTAAGTCATTATATGAATGATCATATAGAACATGTCACACAGCCTACTATGTACCATGCACATGGCCTTGTGCTATTATAGAAACCATAAAGAAATTACTTAAACATTACATGAAATAAAAAAAAATTGAAACAAGTATCTTTCATGCTGTTTCTGAAAAAAAAAATCCATTTATTACTAAAAGTACATTAGCATAAGGATGGAATCACCAAATTCTTCTACTGTATGTACACTTGGAAATGCATTTGTCATTGTGTGTGATCTAATATTGCTAACGTTAGGTAAAGCTACACCTGTTGCCGGATCATACACAGAATGTATTGGATATTTTCGGTTAAATTTCTCTTTGAGGGAAGTGAAAATAATTTTTATTATCCAAGGATCGTTTCTCATTATAAAAAACAGATCGGTAGAGCGAAATAGACTGTTATAACTCCTTGAGTTTTACACTTTTATACAACCATCAGGAAAGGTAAATATTGAAAGACCAAGGAATTGTTCTGCATTAATTTAAGAACTCAGTAACAAAAGCATTGTCACATATGATAAAAAAGAGCCATTCATGAATTAGAATACCAGAGTAAACTTATTAAAATTAAAGTGACTAAATTGTCCTTTTGTCAAGGGGAATATGTTAATTCAAAACCTCATCAATGCCCTGTAAGCAAGATGAAGGAATCAAGAATGATGTTAAGGAAGCTTCCACATGCCATCAAAAACTAATCAATAGGAACCAGAAATTACATGACTTATTCCAGGCACTCCCACTGTCATACTTGTTTGTGTATGTCAAGAAAACCAAGAAACAGAAACAGAATTATGACCACCCAGGGGATTTTCAAGGATGATGTATAATCACAGGAGGAGACTGACACAAATTAATGTCTTATCAGCAATTTGTGTTCAAAATGCTCCTCCTTATCACAAAACTGAAAGAAGTAATAATATGTATGCATATACAAAGGGTGGTGTCAACTTCATAGTAGATCGCATTTACCTTGAAACTGAGATTTCAGAAGTAGTAATACCTAGGTGGCATGCACAAGTTACAAAGATTCAGTTACTGCAAGCTCATGCATTCTTCTCCCACGCATTAAACCCAACAGCAATGCTGTAGAACAGTGAACTAGAACTCTATTTCTAAGGGCCTCATCTCTCATAGGTGAAAATCCTGGGGGAGGGGAAGAGATGGAAGGGAGAGGTGAAGGGAGGAGATGGAAGGGGAAAAGATGGGAGGGGAGGGGAGGAGATGGGAAGGATAAGGGGATATATTCCAATCACTTTTTCACACAAATTTCCACTACTGTCATCTCTCATAGGTAAACATCTTGGTAAAACAGTCCACTTTCAAGTTCACAGCAGTATAGAGCTTATGCACGTGACGTCAGCGCGTTTCAATTTGGCTTACTGGATGGAACTGCCATATGTAGTAGGTGTGTTGAAGATACACGCTCACGACAGCACCTTAGTAACAATTGTTGCACACTGTACGCCTGGATGGAAAAATAGAGAAACGTGACGTAGGTGCATAAGCTCTATACACACAGACTAAAAAAAAAAACTGTCAAGTTCAATGAAAATTGTCCATCTCTGCACTACATTTTTATACAAAGAATACTTAATAAATTCAAGCCCATTCCTACCCACTGGCTTCTCAAATGGAAATTTCTGCCACTTTTCATTTTCCGGTCTGCCCTAGAGATGTTCGTTTTCCTCTCTTCTGAGATACGAAGATCAAAGGTAGTTCTTCCACCTATTTGTCTTCAAGACCATTATGTTATCCCTAGAGTTTACTTTGCCTACATTTGTCCTTAATGACCAAAACCATACACAGCAGGCTAAACTTCTGTTTTGCTTTAAGCCATGTTCTCCCGTTCATTCAAAAACAGTATCAGAGCAAGGCAAACTTAATTTCATGCTCTGTTGCATTGCACAAGGGCAATAAACAGGAACCATATGTAATTATTCAGGTTGATAGGAGTCTACAGGTGAGTAGGGCAAATAATCTAGGGTGTAATAATGACAAAAATTTTGGAAAACTGCTAGTCAAATATAATTTTTTTGGAAAACTGCCACTATTGAGGATACTAACACTAACAGTGGATGTCAAGGTATCAACCTTTTTATTGACCTTCAGAAGTGAATCTAAGAAGGATGCATGGTTGATGTCAGAGAAGGGACAGACTAGCTCTGACAATTTATTGTATATGAACATATGTAAACATTTATACAGGTTATAGCATGGGAACAGACAGACAGGCGGGCCTAGATTCTTGGGAAAGGGGGTAGGGGAGGGGTAAATCCCAGTTTCAGTTACATGGCTCTGACTGCTTACTACAGACCTAAATTTCAGGCTTTAAAGACAGACTGTCATCACCCCAAAGTATATTTTTAGTGTATGTATATCAAAATTCTCAGTTGGTGACTTCTGTTTGATTGACATCAAAGTTTGAAAATTTGAAAGATGCAGAGTAGCTCACATTCCACACAAGGCAGAGAGAGTACGTTTATCACATTTATCACTTGTGTGCTCACCAGAACATGGCCTTAAGCAATAAAACAGGTTTATTCTTGCACAAGGAAGAGCCTATTACAGTTATGGGAGGAGCTAGAAGATGCATAGTTGGGAGAATTGGAACTGTCTGGGATCATGAAAATTCCCCTTTAAATTGTTGCAAATGTGACAGAAGTTAGTTGGTTTGCACAAACTTTGACATGTAATTAACAGGTTTAACATTTCACAAATTGTAAATAGGAGGTAAGGAGGGGCGAAGTAGATTTAGCAGGTTAAACATTTTAACTCAAAAAGTTGAAGATTCTGTGTTAGACAAGGTAGAAGGATAGAGTGCCATGCCTTGATATATGAGTGTTCTCTTTAGTATAGTACAAGCTGCTTTAAAGACTGTACTCTCTCACTCCAAACATATTTAGGACTATATCATATCTCTAATGCAATAATTGGTGACTGTAGTTTGACTGACAACAGTTTAAACAATAGCTTTGCTCTCACTGGTCAATGATAACTTGTGCAGTCACATGTATTCCCAATTGCTCACACACTATTAAACAGTATTGTGTAGACATGGACTGGATCTGCATCTTAAAGTCAAGGAAAGCATCTGTGGCTTTGTTAGGAAAGTGTAATAATAAACATTTTGTGTGTGTGTGTGTGTGTGTGTGTGTGTGTGTGTGTGTGTGTTTTGTTTTTACTAGAAGAGGGGCTAGAAGTAAATTTAGTATGGAGGGAGAATTTTTACTGTCTCTCACCAGATTGTAGGGCCTTCTTTATCAAATCATGTGACCAAGTATGCATGGCATTGGGAGAGGTCTATTTCTTCCAAGCAATGTCATGTTTATACCTTGTTACCCCATTAATATCCGTAGACAATACCTTTCTCACTCACAAATTCAAACTATCTTTCAAATGCTAAAAATTTATCACTAATGGCAGTATAAGCATTCAGCTCATTCTGAGATCCACGAGCCACCCTGTCCCCCACCCACCCCGGATTTATAACTGACTTCAATTGTGTGAAAACTTAAGGCACTTTGAACTAATAAAATGTACCAAAATATACTCCAAACAGTGATAGTTGACATTCTTAAGAAAAGAGTCCATTAACATTTTAAAAGAAGTAAACACATATTTAACCAACATACATGCCATCTACCAAAGAATCTGAATTATGTATTAATACACAGAAGCAAGCTTTAAAAGGCATAAGTCTCAGTTGCCCTGAGAAACCTTATGTTTTCTTCACTTTTATAACTTTTTGCTTTATAAGAATACAAGAGAATGTTTCCTGACTTTATTTGCAGTGATGGATGCCACTATACCTATCTTTCTCTTTGCCCAGCATTTTCCTCAACAGGTCAATGAAACTATGTGATCACCCCTGGGTGTATCCCTTCCACCTGACTGCCAAACTCACTTACAATGCACATTTATAGCCCAGTCATCACTCATGATTTCGTATATATACATAAACCCTCCAAAAGCATTCATATTCGATTCATTTAGTGATAAATTGGCCCCAAATCTGAAATGAGTGTCATAATGTTTTAAAAGCTTGGGAATACTAGAAGCCAGTGGCAGTAATCTGTCATTTCACAGGCAGGAGTGAAGGTGGTGATCCATCACCCCAGGTTGATTACGCCGCTGAAGAAATGTAATTCCTAAAGCCCAAACTTCAGATCAGGTGAACTCATGAAAACAACAGAAAAAAAAAGAAGAAAAAAAAACATTTTAAATGCATCTTTTGCAGTGAAAAACAGAGGAAGTATGAAAAGGATAGAGAATGATGGATGCCAGTGACAGACGGAATTAAACTTGGATCAATAAAAAATTATAAGTAGGAATTTTACAAATCTGTGACAGTCAAACATATCTGAAGGTTGTGGACTTTCTACACACGTTGTTTTGGAGTAAAACTAGTTTGAAATCATGGGATATTATGACTGTCAGTCAGACTCTCTTCAACAGCTATAAACTTATGTTTTCATAGTATTTTCTACTAAATTAGACAATTACTGAAGATAAGAGACTTTCCTCTCTGGATTGAAGAGATGTCACATTTATTTATGAGAATGTATCAAACGCTTGATCATAGAATTTACAAACAGAATCAGCATAATATTTACTTCAATAGGTACTCCTGCATAGACTGGGGAAGTGACTTTGAATGCAGCAATTATATACATCACAATTTAACCACCTGTAACTTCAAATTATTCACAACTGAAACTTGCCTTAAAAGTTAGTTTTTAAAATTTGCTGTTTGGTTTGTCATGTTGAGAAAGCAGAAATGCCAACCTTATAATAAAAAAATCAGACTTACTCTTCTTGAAAATCACATTTTTCAGTGAAAAGTCTGACTTTTCAAATTAATGTCTTCAGAATGCCACACATCCCTTTCAGTACCACCATGCCCCGCACTACTCCACACTATAACAATAATACAGTATAATAGAACCAGAAATTATGAAAATACACACCCTTTACTCTTGTGGTGTGGTGTATCTTACGATATAAACAAATGCAAACCAGACTCTCTCAGTGCCAATTGAGCACACTGTTTTCGTAGAGAATTTATAAAATGAGAAGGAGACAGGAGATTGACTTAAAATCGTATTTTTTGCCAGCCATATCGTACTGTCGTATTTTACTGTTTTTATCGTACAACATATGTTAAAATCGTATTGGTTGGCATCCCTGAGAAAGTTTACCAGGGTATAGACCCTTTTCCAAATAACAATTACAAAGGATTGTGGGATAGAGTTTGGTATGCATCGTTTTTTTTCAGTGGCATATTACTGTGGCCAAAAACGACGCATACCAAACTCTATCCCACAATTCTTTGTAATTGCTATTTGGAAAAGGGTCTATTGAAACACATCAAAGATACAAAACATTAAGTCTAGGAGAATTTTCTCTTGGAGTCCAGCCAATGTGGGCAGTGAATTGGGGCAAGGCATAGTCTTTAAACTTTTGCAAGGTTGCAGAAAGATCTGGGACAACTGGGTCAAAGTGTGATTGCAATAATGTTGAAATATTTGCTGGAGGGAATCTAGGGCCACAAACAAATGTCATTCATCTTTTCTTTGTCCAGGCAACTGCTTGAAGATGCAACATTTGACATAACGTCATGCTGGTGATGTTAACATTTGGACATCTGTCCAGGCCGGCAGCCATGGTAGCATGTGGTTTGCGGAACAATGGTAGCCATACATAAACCAATGGTACAAACATGAATTGAGTGGAACCAGGAGGGGTCAGCCATGAGTGAAAACAAAAATGGTCAATTAAAGTGTCCCAAATAAAACAATAAAAGTAGAGCATAAACAGACAATAAGTAAAGAAACTGGATCAATTGAACACCAAAAAGTGGACATTTGATTTAAAAGGTTATTGGCCTTAAATCGAAGAATATGTGAAGGATTTACAAGATGCAATGAAATGTTGAATAAATCTTACAAACATTTCATGTTTTCTAGTTGTTTTCGGAGGAAACAATATCCAGTTTTTACATGTTCACCAGAATTTGAGGAAAGGTGTGCCAAACCTGGTTTTACAAAAACATTACACAAGACTAGTACCCACTTAACTACATTCACGCAAAGCGAAGTTGGATGCAATAAATACAACATTTGGGCTAAACCTAAAGTTTATGCTTTTTATCTTAGAAATATAAATATTTCTGTAAGAACCAACATCCTCCATGAAAAGAAAATTTTCAAGTGGCAAGACTTACTACTGGCTTTCAATGAGAAAGTTGTTGTTTCACGGTATGTTTATTTGCAATTAACCAGCATCAAATGTTTTCTCCTTCCTCCATTGGTCTGAAGTAGCTTGTTGTAAGCGTTCATCATTCATGTGAACTTGCGACACTCACCCTTGGGCAGAACTTACTTCGCCTGATTGGTTCTCTAACATTTTTCTAACAACCAATAAACAACTATGTCTCATGAGGGTTAGAGTGACCTTGATACAACCCATGTGAGCCTCTGTGCATGAATGAGGTTCAAGGTTTATGTCGGCAGCACATGGTGAGACCTTCCGCAATTGTAACATGTGAGGATGCTGAAAATCCTTTCAAATGAGCAATCATGTGTGATAAGGCACACCGCAGCATAACCACAGAAACACAGAGACATCGCAGACTTGACATGTCAAGGATCTAAGTTCAACCTATAACGGTCAAGAGTTTCCTCCCCGATGCCGATGGGTGTTACACTTAACCGTACTTCAAGCTGTGATTGATTCCCTCGTTTGGAGCATACTGCGAAAGATACGTCTTGTGGAAAGAGATGCAATTGTTCCATCTCGGACATAGGTAAAAGATCAAGTTCCAGCGAACACTATGGGGCCAAGGTGGTTGGCCTCATACTGTAACTGACCAATATCGTAGCAAAACATAGGACATCATAAAATACAAGATTCATCTTAAAATGAGGCAGGCTACCCTTATGGCAAAACACCTGAAAATATATGCTTCTGTGTGCCATAACAACCCCCAAATTGGTGAAAACAACTTTAAAACATCAAAATAAAATGCACAGACAAGCAATCAAGAGCACGACTGCTTACTAATATTCTGAGTGGACATATGTCCTGAAAGTTTGCTTGAACTGGCCTAAAAATTCAATTTACTCAATTAGTCACTGTCAAATATAAAATTAAATTTGGCAAACCTAACATTTTATTTTCTTACATGTAAAATTAGTACAAAACAGTTCCTTAGTTTACCTTTAATACTGAAACTTTATGGAAGATACTTTAGAGGATAATAAGTGGGTAGCACTGAGCTGTTGCTTAAAATGTGTTTGAAGTGACTATTTCTTGCCATTAATTCCCTGCTCCTGATTAAAAACTAGAATATTTATCTTGAGGACTTTGCAAAATATGCAATTAACGTTATGTATAAAACTCAACAAAGTCTAGAGATCATGATCTTTGACTGTTACACTAGTCAGCCACTTCGCATTTTAATGCCATTACAAAACCTATGTAATTAACATGAAATAAAATCAGTTTCCATAAATCTCTATACAGTGATTAATTTGCTTGAATTTACTACACCTTTTTGCTTTTACACAGACTTTCCAGAACAAGAAAACTAGTTTTCAACCTTTATAATGTTTCTTCCTTTCCAAACACCTTCTGCTGCTTTTAAATCTTTTGTTCCTTACTTCACATTAGAAATGGAAGACAAAACAAATAGAAAAAATATTGATACAGCATATTCAACTGCACTTATCATTTATCCTATACATTTCTAAGGAGAAAAATTCTTTCATGCAACTGTTTCAATATCACACACTGTCCCCTCTCACCCCAATCTATCACCCTCTTACAACCCCCCAAAAAACAATTATTTATTTAGGAAACAAGCCTAGTCTAAAACACCCCATACTTTATCAAAGCAGTGTTGGCATTTCTGCACCCACTGGACTCAAAATTCTCACAAACAAATGAAGAAAAATTTGACAACACATAAAAAAATTGACCACATGACTGAAGTGTGTCAGACCTGTACAGTTTACTAAGTCTGGTTTTTTAATTCTTATGCGCCCTTCATTGTATAGAACATATTGTACAAAAAAAGCAATAAAAGAACACACAAAAAAGTCAAAATAATATAGAGATCTGACAAAAAGACTGACCTGTCTACACCACCCGCAAACTTTTCTGGCATATGATTTGACTGAAAAGGTTAAATACACAGTCATTTTAGCCATACCTTCCCCCTGCCTTAGGTGCAATTTATTTTAAGGGAGGCAAAAGGAAGCTAAGTAGGTGCTTAATAGAATGGAAGACATAGGTGGTTGAATGAGTTCACTAAAAACATAAAGTTCATAGAATTACACTACATTGGGCTGGGAGGTTTACAACCTGTCCTCTTGAGCAGAAATGTTAGACAAACATCACTAGTACAAATCGATTAAAAAGTAATCTTTCAAGAAAACCACAATGTCCCGCAGACAATGAGATTTTGACTCCATTCCGACAGCCCGGCGCCGAGTAGCATGCAAATGAAGATACAGACTGCTTAAGGACGAACATCCGCGAACATTGACACTGTACGACTAGGTCAGGGCACTTCAAAGGAAGACACTTGAATTTGACCTTCACATCAATACGACAACTAACGCCAGTTCATCCTAGCCATGATGCTTCAATCACGCAAGCAGAAAACATACACCAGCAATTCTCACAGACAACGTAAATAATTCTCACAGACTACGTAAATATGAACGTTTCCAGTACCACCTCTCCAAGGTGCTCTACATTTTTTAAAGTCTTGAAGGTCACGATGATACTGCTCAAGTGATCTACGGTTATCATCACTTTGACCGAAGGAGTGGACTGAAACTTGATTCCATGGCAAAAAAATCAATTGATCTCATGAAAGCAAAAATATGCCTCACAAAACTTGGGACAAAAGAATTACCATATTTACGGCTCTGAAAAACTGCAAGGTTACGACAATGTTATGATAGCATTGTATCACAATGGTCTATGTCAACTAAACAGATGAATGGTAGGCGGAAAACCAATTGTCCGTCCATAAAATTGAATAATACAGTGCTAGACTAGAAATGGAAATTGGGAAATAAGCTGTTAGAAGTAACCCATTCACGTAGATCGCTAGAAGCCTTTACAGAAGTGGGTCATTTGTGTAATCATGGCAACAGCTTGATCGGTCAATGGATCTAAATGTCGATATTGGACAATAAAGGAAACTTCTGGCTTTCAGAGTTGGTTCATGGGAGATTGTATCTTTGACAGAATAAGGTAAATTTTATTTTGCCAAGTTTAATTACTATGAAAGAGTTGAGGGAACTGTGTCCACCATCATGTAGATATCCAGCTGACAGAATGTGGATTTGGGAGGAAACAAAACAAAAATTCAAACAGATTATGTATGAGGGGCACAAAGGTTAGCAGCAGGGCTTGACATAAGCTGGCAAATAGGACAAAAAAAGGAGTCTTGGGGAAGGGCACTGACATCAACTTTTATCCCAGCTGCTTTGTGACTTGACGCCCTTTGGAGGGGCACCTTGTCAAACATCAAGGGTACAACAGCTCTTTGATACCAGTGTCATTGGTCTAAGTCCTGTGATAGGAAGTGAGGGGGCTTAGACCAGGGTTAGGGTTAGGGTTACGGGTTAGGGTTACGGGTTAGACCCTAACCCATTTCCAATATTTTTTAAAGCACAAGCAGTCCTAGGAGTTGCAACAAGCTTTCATTCTTCAGAGGGATTTCAGAGGGCCCAGGAGCATGCTGGACTATTGGCTAGGGCATCAGACATGCGGATCCAAGGGTTGCTGGTTCAAGTCCTTCTTGGTTTATTATGCTGTATCCTTGGGCAAGATGCTTTACTCTGATTGCCTCTCTCCACCCAGGAGTTTCATGGGTACCTGTAAGGTAACTTGTCATCTGGTGCTGTTTGTACCAGCAGCTGTGTCAAAGACTGTCTGTTGGACATGCTATCACTGACCACCAGGGGTAATACTTGTGTGAAGCACTTTGGTGCTTCAGCTGCTATAAAGTGCTATATCAAAATCCAAATATTACCTCATAATAGCAGCTGCAGTTTACCGATGATAAGTATTGACACACTAGGAAACTTATACATAGTACTCAACTGAAAGAAAACTGGTGAATGCGTGCAGAAAAAGACTACTTAAGAGGGGTTTTTATGAAGACACCTTGCTGTACATGAAAATAATTGTGAAAGAACACAAATAAAAACCATTTTTAGAACACAGACATATGACTTTTGTTCATGTTTCCTGATTTACTGGAAATTGCCCAGGAGTCACTTCTCCACATGGGAAGTTGAACCCCTAGGGAACTCCCTTGCAGGAGTCTTTGAGACTGAAGTATGGAGTCGGGCCCGATGCACAAGTCCACAAGAGAGGGTCAGGGCTGAGCATAAAGATCAAGGCCTATGTTCAATTAATGTGTAAAAGTCTATTGAATCGACAATATCGTAGTTTGCTATTATGTGCATTCAAAATATTGAGATCAATGTGGTTTCTAAATGAATATTGCTGGGAAACTATATTACCTCTGGTATAAAATAGAGTCAGTCTGCAACAGAATTTTAGATTTAATGGGTACAAAGAATCTGATAGATGCTATTGCATCATGCTGCCTCAAAATATCTTGCATGAACAAAGGTCATGCAACAAAGTTACGGGAGACAGACAACTGTGTGCCTGTGACAGTCTATGATTAATATCAACCTGCACCTTTTGTTTGTATTGTTTTCACATTTGACAGGTTTAAAATCAAAGGTGGAAGGACTGATGAAGTTAAAGAGCACACAACATAGCAAGAGTGGCCATTGAGTGAATAGTTAGCTCTTGTCAGTTTCAAGGGGGAGTCCTACACCGACAGCTGCTCCACCCAATACCATGTCAACTTAGGTAGAGTAGACAAGTGTTTACAGTACAGACACAAATGTGTTCAAGAGTCAACACCTTCCTATTTGAAAATTACACTGAAATGACACTAATGGTGTACTGAGTGCCTTGACACAGGCAATGAAAATTGATCTGTGTCAAAAAACATCCCTTCAGAAGCACTGGTAAAAACTGGGCCTCGTTTTAAAGAGTTTTTGTGTGGTTTCACATTTTTACAATATGATTTAAAAGTGGGGAGAAAATGGGTGTATATGATGCGCATGACATAATGTGAAGAAATTTTGCAAAATAGTACATGTATGGCAGCTTATGTTATGTGGGTATAGCAGGTCTGGCTGTGATATGCCACACTGTTAGAATACTTTCACTTGCAACTACAGCTGATTTTGGGGAGGGGGACATGGGGGGTACTTAGACTGGACTGAAGATCCACAGGCATAGGAAGCATGGGTGCTGGGGGCTTAAGCCCCTGAAGTATGCTTCCAAAATCCAAGGGCTGCAAAAACCCCTTATTTGTCTCTTCTGTAAGAAATAACAATACAATTAATTTATAAAGCGCACAAGTTCTACACAAAGTAATCAAAGGCGCTAGGGTACAATGGTTAAAGCAATAAAAAAATAAAACAGTAAAACAGAGAACAAAAAAGGACAAGAAACAAAAAGAAAATAAAAACTAATAACTAAACCTTGTAAAACGCTTCATTAAATAAAAATGTTTTACGACTAGACTTAAAAGAATCGATTGTTTTGCAAGAATGAACATGTAGCGGCAGCCTGTTCCAAAGGGCAGGGGTGCAGTGCTGGAAAACTCGTCCATGAAACGAGGCCTTGCTTCCACGCACATACGTCTCAGCCAACTGGAACAGGCTAGCAGACCGAAGATTGAGCTTGGGTACATACCACGAAATAAGATCACACAAGTAACTAGGAGCAGAGCCATAGAGAGATTTAAATGTAAGTAGCAAAACCTTAAATTGAATCTGATAATCCACAGGAAGCCAATGTAACTCTTTAAGAATCGGGATTATATGCTCAGAATTTCTGGCCTTTAAAACAACACGCGCAGCACAATTTTGGACACGAGCCAAAGGTTTCAGTGTAGTGGCTGAAAGTCCCACTTAAGGAGTGAATTACAGGAATCTAAACGGGACGTAATGAAAGCATGCATCAGCTTTTCAGTATCAGAGCGGGAGAGAAACATACGAATTCCACTAATATTACGAATGTAAGCATAAAGCAATCCTGCAAATATTAGAAATATGTTTTTCCATGTTCAATTGTGAATCTAAAATAACACCCAGATTCCTCGCATACGGTTGCACAGGGATTGTGGAATCACCAAATGTAAAATTTTTATACAATAAGTTCTTATCATTGGATTTCTTAGAAGAGAAGACAAGGAATTCAGTTTTAGAGTCATTCAAAAATAAGAAATTACGAGACATCCAATCTCTAACATCTATGACACACTTTTCAATAAGAAGCAGAGCATCAGAACAAATATTTGATACTGGAATGTAGAGCTGGGTGTCATCCGCGTAAAAATGGTACTTAATGCCATGACGGGAAATAAGCTCACCCCGAGGACGCGTGCACATAGAGAACAGTAGAGGGCCAAGAACAGAGCCCTGTGGGACCCCAGTCTGTAATGGAAAAATGGGAGAATGATACTCATCAATTTTAACAAATTGATTTCTATTGCTAAGGTATGAAGCAAACCATTTCAGTACCAAACCATCCAAGCCAAACGAAAATTTCAGCCTGTCGAGAAGGACACCATGGTTAACCGTGTCGAATGCGGCAGACAGGTCAAGTAACAGTAACAAGACAGAGGTGTTTTTGTCATCAATCCAACACAATATATCATTGACAATGCGTAGCAGAGCTGTTTCAGAGCTGTGTGCAGAGCGGTAAGCGGACTGAAATGGTTCATAGAACGAATGAGAATTGAGATGCTCTTGTATTCTCGTAAAACAATACGTTCGAGAAGTTTAGAAATAAATGCAAGATTTGAAATAGGGCGATAGCTTTTTAGATCATCAGGATCAAGTTTCACTTTTTTCAAGAGTGGTTTTACAACAGCATTTTTCCAATCATTCGGTACAACACCTGATGACAAAGAAGTATTTATGATATCAGTGATAGATGTGAGTATTGACGATAAAATTTTACCATTTTTCATAAAACGTGTGGGTAAGGAATCTAAAACACAGGTGGCGGATGACGCTTGACTGATTAGAGTGGCAATTTCATCCTCAGTGGCCAATTTAAAATTGGTCAGCTTAGAACCAGTACAGAACTCAAGTAGGTTGTCAAAATAGTCAGGGGTGGGGGCAGGATTAGGGGTGGGAAGTTGGAAAATCAATGTCAAAAATTTGTGGTAGTTTTCCAAAATGTTGCACCAAATTGCATCTGAGGACCCTCAAATACCCAAAAATTTAGACCCCTCCCCAGGACGGCAATCCGAAACAAGTTTCAGCCCCCCCCCCCCCGTCTTGAAAAGCTTCCTACACCTATGTGAAGATCTACTATTCCAAACATCTATTCAGGGGTAGGGGCAGGATTAGTGGTGGGAAGTTGGAAAATCAACCTCGTTCATCCAATTCCCACTGTCGTAGCTTGGTTCATTGTTGAGATACAAAATGTTGAAATTTATTCACGTAATTTGAAATAGTCCATTGTGCAATGATCTGTGATGTCCTTCTTGTACAACTGGCATTACCTGTGTGACCTTGAAAAACTTCCTGTTTTCTTGCATACCTGTATCATGTTGTACAGAGAAGGCTTGTACAGTCAAGTCACTCTATTACAGTAAAAAAGGGATTACATTTTGGCACAAGGTGCAGTGGCTTTTGGAAAAACAAAGAAGAACAAAGACTGCAATTTGAGTAGTACAAGAATGACATCACAAATTACTGTGCAATCTACCATCTTAAGTTGAGTGAATAAAACATCAACATTTAATATATCTCAGCTCAGAAATACCCTGTGAAGATGGGAGTTGAGTCATTTGGACTCATTTTACAAGTTTTGCAACATACATTTGTGAAATTTCAGACTTTGAGTACACTTTAAAGATAAGGGTTATGTTTTAAGATAGAGTTACCATGAGCTTTCTTCAAATCTACTAAGATATCTACTAAGATAAATGCGGGACCTCAGGAAGGCAGAGCATACATTCTTATGTTTCTATAGGTCTTATGTTTCTAGGTCTTAGGTCTTATGTTTCTAGGTCTAAGGTCTTACAGTATGTTTTTAGGTCTTAGGTCTTATGTTTCCAGGTCTTCCTATTCTAGACACCTGAGCATACAAAGCTTTTTGTTCAGCACATCACTATGAAAAACTTACAGTGGCAGACCTGAAATGACTGAAGCCATCGCAATCAAGCTGCTACACAGGATAGGAGGATGAAATGTCTCCTGCTTTCACATCTGTTTAGGGTGGGGGAAGGTGTGCTAATTAATCACAGTCCACACTGAAACACATGAAACTGCAATCTTTTCAGCATTGGGCAACTACATCTAGGTATTCTCTTTGGGCACCAAAAACACTGAGTACATGATCACTTTAAAAGTATGATGAACGTGGGTCAAACCACTTATATCTGGGTACACCTGTCAATATATTCATTTAAGTCTATTTCCCTATTTACAATATTCATCTGCCTCATTACTTTGACAGGAAGTAAATGAGAATAAATTAATGACAAATTTCCCACTGGATCTCTTCCCTTTTACATCACACATTAACCTTTACTTCTCAATCCTACGACAAATTTGAATCTTAAACTTCTTGCTTGTTCTGCTACCCTGACGTTTTTGTAAAGATGAAATTAAACCGAAGCTAACACTGAATTGTATACTACTATAATTCTAATAAAATTTAGGAAATATACTCCCTAAAACATTTTTCTTTACAATTTCATTTTCACACGGTGAGAAATTTTTGAATCAAAACTAAATGCTTGACAACTCACAGCAGGCTGTGCATATACATATACACACCACTGAATGTATATAATTAGAGAGAGCAATAAATCTTAAATCAAATCTGATGTAGTCCCTTCGTCCTTTATATATAAATATCTCCCATTGCAGCTTTCATTTGCCCTTAGTGACATTTCATCATTTTCTGTCTGACTTTCCTTTCAAGTCTTTTATCACTGCCACAATTTTTGTCACATGTAAGATTGACTTTCAAAATGCAAATCAACTTACGCGCGAGGTGCAAAGTGGCAACTCAATTACCCAAAAGGGATCTGGGTGTCTGCAAATAGATAAATGATGAACATTTGAACTTTTTGATTAATTAGCAGGCCAGTGATTTATTGTGTCTGAATAATGAAATTAGAAAAGCTAGGACTGTATACAAAGGTTTCCCTCCATCTTGACACTATGCTGTGTAACTTTTTATCAGAGAAGAAAGGAAAATCTGTGGAGTGTTGCTAAAATGCATGGAATAGTGAGAAGCTACGATCAATCACATTCATCGTGGGAGGGGAGATAGCCATGTTCTCAGGAGAATCTATGGTCGCTTTTTTGAAAAATGTGCATATCATTTTGACCAAATTGTTAGGAATATGTCGATGACCCATCACTCTTGGGTCTCTCACAGGAAAATGCTAACAATGTGAATTGATTATCTTTACTATTCACCCTTTTTTCTTACTTTGCATAAGTTTTTCACAAGGTAAACATCTGAATCACACTGTTGCATTAAGATTTCTATTTAATTAATGGCATTAATGTACAGTAATTAGCTTTTAATAATCAAAGACAAAAACAGAGCAACACTTCTATATTTAGTGCAAGGTGTTATTCCATTTTTCACTAAGACTGAAACATGTAAAACTCTGAAGTACTCACTCAACACTAAGCACTGTAAGCTTGCAGTTTGAAAATCAGTGGCACATTCAGAGTGACGTTTGTTACGGTATACAAGTATCAACAATTTATCCTTCACGTACACTCTCAAACTGAACTGAAAGTTGTACTAATGCATAAGACAAAAGCTGCATGTAAATAAGTTGCCTTCAGGAAGCTTTACTGTAATTTATACTGTAATTATAACACCAATTTTGCAACTGTCTCCATAATAATGTGGTGATATGATCCTACAAAGAGGATCAAGTCAATGGTGTAACCAGCTTTCACATACCCACTGCCAAACTCAGAACTTCAATAAACCTTACCCTGTTTTGTGAATAAACCTCATTTATTTCACAACTGAGCAGTCCCATCTACTGCAGAATATTAACATTGGCAATGTTTACTTGAAATATAGTGCCCTCTCTTCAAAACAATAATTATATTATTTGCATTTGAATGGGCCATTTCCTAATCAAACGGGCAGCACAATTATCCCCTGCTCAACTATAAATTTTACCTTCAAAGCAGGTGTCGAATATGTACTCCTCTGTGGCATACATACTCTAACACCTGCGGATATAATGACAGAGACCATCCGATTTTGTTATATTCAGTGACCCAATACGATTTTACTCTCTCGACTGTTGATTGGTTTCAGTATATGAATATTCATATTGCACGAAAAGGCTTCAGCTAGCAATGTTCACTTTTACACAGTAAGTCAATGGGATTTCATTGTGTGAGCTTGAAGCAGGCGAAATCACACACTAAAACCCCATTGACATTTGTCGTTCAATTTAACAGCAAGATAATCAAGACTTGCTTTAGTCATCTTTTCGTTGAATGTTTATAATTCTGTTTCTTGTGATCCTATATATGAATAGTTAAGAGCGTACTGTTTTTAGGCAGTTTGACGAAGAATTCTTGTGAAAGTTCGCAGACGTTGGTATTGCAAGTGCAGCCAATATAGGTGCAGGAGTAATACATGTCCGCCGGGCGGGCAACTATAAATTATCCCAGAGACAATCCCTCCAGTGTGGCAGCAGCTCTAGGGTGCACCCAATGACAACTTACCTCACAGGTACCCATTTAACACAGGGTGGGTGGAGTGAGGAAAGAGATAAAGTACCTTGCCCAAGGACACAATGGAATGATCCAGGTGGGAGTCAAACCAGCAATTCTTGGATCATAAATCCAACACTTTATCCAATAGGACACCAGGCTCATTTACCCTAACTATCATTTTTCATTGCCAGCAGAATATAACAACAAACGTCTTTATTCTGACTTGTTTTTTCCTGAATTTTGGAACTTGAATTTGGAATAGGTGAAAAAGTACAAGCAACATAGATTAAGGCCTCCTTTCAGTGAGGATCTACATTAAAACAATTACAATAAAGTATGAAGGGGAATCTGTTCTCACAGTGTGAATTAACCTGACAGACTGCATGCTAACATACTGCATATGCCATACCAACTACTATACAACTATTATAAACATACCAAAGAGAATCTAATCCCAAAGGATGACTATGTAACTTGTCTGAATGCTCACATCCTTATAGACACCGGGTCAGATCAAACCCCACCACCCCCCAGAGATCAGTTCACATGCTATAACTTCTACATAATGTAACTTTGATCCTACCTGCACACGTTTTCACATCTGATCATGTACCCCAAATCAATGCAATTATTTCCCTGGGGAGCAACCAAATTTATCCCAATGCCATTCTGAAGTCTGAAAAATGTTGTTGTATGAAATTACATGGCAACACATTAAGTATGTAGACTTCATGCTATATTTCAAAAACCCCATTTTCAGTGATTTTTTAATAACCTATGCTTCCCAATTTCAGTGACTGTTAAATAATTCCATGAACTTCTCGGCCACAAAATAGCCTCTTCCTCCTTTACTGTACATTCTGATGCATCAACATGGGGCACTACAATTTTTTTGTCTCTCTTTTCATGCAGTATATGAATGCAAATTTTAACTAGCAGAAGTATTACATAGCAGGAGGTTATGATTTATAAGCTCATTTTCTCAGATTTTATGCAGATTTTTTTCATGTTGCATTAGTTTGCATGTATTTTATTCAGTTATTATATTACTAATAATTATACATATCATATGCATGGAGTCTTAAACATTGAGCTACAGTGAAATATTGGCCCCATATATTAAAACTGCATATTTTACAAGCTTGCATGACATGTCTCCATGATGTGTACAATATGGATGTTGATATTTTTTACTTTGCATTATTCCTCTTCACTTTAAAAAAAGTTTACATTTTGGGAAACTAAGCCACTGACACTGTAATACAAATGTACTGTCAAATGCTGCATACACACCATAACTAAAAACTTAGCCATTCAGTACTGGCCATGCAGCTTGTGAACAAAAACCATAGTCTGGTGAACAGGAACTTAAAGGTCTGTGGATATATGTGTGGATATATATATATATATATGTATATATATATATATATATATATATATATGTATATATATATATATATATGTAAATGCTAGAATCGGTGTACCGCCAATACAACCGGCGAAGGAAAAAACAATAAAATACATAAGATTATATTTCCCCTTTTGGTTCTGAGATATATATGCACGTTATTTCAATGGCCCGAAAGTCCTTAGTGTTAACGGATATATGCACGTAAGTTGGTGTGCAGCTAAGTAATTGCATAAACATTATGTGGTAAATCGGACTTGTGTATACAGTTACACATTCCTAAATAAAACTAAAAACTGTGTCAAACGTTAAGGCGAAACGATTTTTTCGCCTAAGGGTCGAGTTCTCCCAACAGTCGCGTTTTTTCATACGGTTTTTTGCCTAAATCCCAAATTATAGAAATATATATATAGAGGGTAAGTTGGTGTGCAGTGAAGTAATTATACATAAACATTATGTGGTTAAATCAGACTTGCATACAGAGTTACACATTCCCATAAAAAACAGAGTGTAAAACGTTTAGGCGAAACAGATTTTTCGTCTAAAGGTTGAGTTCTCCCAACAGTCACATTTTTTCATAAGATATTTCACCTAAATCCCAATTTATAGAAATATATATATATGTCACACCTGCCTATTTGGTGTAAAAACCATTACAAATGTTAAAAATAGCTGCAATTTCCATCAATATCCATCAAACATTGACCATTTTATGTGAGACAATCTACAACACTTACCTGGTTTGTGAATCTATGAGCCCTACTTACCTCACCTATTCCTACTATTGGACAACCCCATCTAACACAGAACTACTGGCAATGAAATAATCCCCTGTAGATGGCACTCTACCTACTTCCTACCATACTTGGGTCAACTCTCTGCTCTAAGTCACCTGTACTTCATTGCCAGCAGAATAATTAGCACTTTTTTCTTGAATAAACATGAGCTGCATATGCAAATTTATGACAAGGAAAGAGGGACTCATGAGGCATGAGTTATGTTATCTTTTGTTTGTTAAACCTTCATTACAAGGACAGTTGTAATGGCGACATGCCTTGAGGCATTCATTTTGGGAGGAACCACTTATTACCTTGAAGAAGTCCACATTAAAAACCAGACTAGAAACTAGCTGGTAAGTAATTAACAGAAAAGTTAAAAAGGATGAACAAAAGAAATACAGCTACTGAGCAACATTCCACATCATAATGAGAAATCTCAGATATGGTAAAACTTTGAAGAAGTACATCTTGAGAACAATAAAACATATTCAAATGATTCTAACATTTTTCACCAGGTGACTGTAACTACCATTGTTAAAGGGGCATATTGAGTTAATATCGATAACTTAACGAGGGTGTTGAAGGGTAATACCACATGACAATGATTATTATTAGCATAATTAGTCAAGTTTCACATCCAATAGTTCCGCATAAACCTAAAATTTTGAATTTTTTGGTATCCTGGCTTGTAACCATTGTGTGCATAATTTGAAAAAGTGTCTGGTCACAAATTTTTGAAAACCGAATGGAATTTTTTATTACTCACTTATGAAACATTTATTTGTATGTAAGATGGGGGGATTCCTTAAGTGTGACCATTTGTCATCAGTATGTAAAGAAAACAAAACAGGTTTGGCAAAATATGGTGAATTTCATGAACCAACTCAATGTGCCCCTTTAAGTAATACAACTGTTTTGCTTACATGTCCATAAACTTCAATATTTAGCATGTACCTCTTTCTACTCCCATTCCCCTGTGTACTGCTTTCTACCCCCATTCCCCTGTGTAATGCTTTCTACCCCCATTCCCCTGTGTAATGCTTTCTACCCCCATTCCCCTGTGTAATGCTTTCTACCCCCATTCCCCTGTGTAATGCTTTCTACCCCCATTCCCCTGTGAGATGCCTAGGGCTAAAAGAGGGGGAAACAATGTAGATGAAATGTAATCAGTGCCTATAACAAAAACTTTTTATTGTGCAAAGACATATCTACATGGTAAAATTAATTTTGAGGCCACCTCCCGATCTCTATAGACCCTAGGCATATGACATCACAGAGCAGGAAGTACACCCTCCAATCGAGGCAAAAATAAATGATTGCAATCTTTACCTACAAATGCAGACAACAGTTTTGAGTATACCTGTCGGATATGCACATAACTCAAATACCAGTGTGTGTGAAGTCTACCGTATATTCTCTAATAAAAACAGCCGGGAGGGGGGGGGGGGTGGTTGCATTTTTGAAGAGGGGGATGTTTATTTGAGGGTATATTTTAATTAAAAAATAACTTACTGCTAAAGCCTACACTAGTGTCTTCCAATGAGGTACAAGTTTCTTAGATGTAGAGCTGAAGAATAACTTGCAGAGCACCTCTAACCCCCCCCCCCCTCCCACCCGTCTTCCTTGCAGTGTTGCTGTTTCCCTGTAACTGTTGTTGTTATAGGCCTAGTCCCTTTGTTTTTAATACAAAACTAAAACACCTTCGGCTTCTCCCTTGGCAAATGGCCACCAAACAACTCTACCGCCTTTCAAAAATTTACAGGGGGGCGTTTATTAGAGGGGAAGCATTTATTAGGGAATATATAGTATGTTGTGTGTGCAGAGTGCTTCATTGTCTACCCTCCAAAATGATGTCATGTGACATCAATGCATAAAAGTCCATAGGTCGCAATCCAGATGTTTGTTATGTTGCCATGGTGTTTTGTTAGTACCTTTATGAAGTATTAACTGAAGCATGTTTGCTTCAAGTCTATAACAACTGACTGTACAAATCAATTTTCCATGGAAGTCTAGTAATGCTCTCATATAACTGCCTCATGGTCCATGTAAATACAATACCTCCCTATTTGATATAAAGAACATTACATTAACAATAGCCACAGTGAACCCATCAAATATTGACCATTTTACGTGCAAATTACCATTTTTGCACCTGTATACATGATGTCAACTAAACATGAGCTACGTGTCCAAATTTATGATGTAGAAGGGACCCATAAGATACATCCTATACTGGCAGTGATAAACATTCATTCCCAATACACTTTGTACTGCTGGCAAGCCCACAGCCAAGGCAGAACTGCAGGAGGGGGGGGGGACAAAGCCTGCCTGGAAAAATCCTTGCCGCCCAGAAAATTAAACATTACCATTTCATTAATGCATTTTTCAAGTATACCCCCTTTCCCTAAGAAAAGATTTTCCCTCTCTCTGAAAGCTATCTTGCCCCCCTTCGGTACCTGTCTGGCTACAGGCCTGAATGTTGGTGTGCCATGACAGGTTTACTTTGGAAGTCACTCTTAACTGTGAACTTTTCAAAATTCATAGCAAACTCTTAACTAACTGGTAATTACATTATCAACAGATACTTTATATAGGATTAACAAAAGAAATAGCCTACAGACACAGGCTGCTAAAAAATGCAGATAATTTTTGCATAGCTAGTATGAAATTTCAGAAATGGTTAAACTTTGCTGAGGTACATCAGGAGTACAATGAAAGGTATTCCTATAATTCCAACATATTTTTTCATCGGGGGGGGATCTCTTAATCTATCACTGTTGAGTAGCTCTATTGGTTGGATTTCCACACAGCTTTCAAGCTAATTTAGCACCTCAGTATAACTTTTTGTGTATCACAGATTTAATTTTGCACTGTATGACCTCGGAGACAGAAATTCCATTTTGCTTCCTGAAAATTTTTACTTCAGGCAAAAGAGAAATCTGATTATGACTATTATTTACCAAGTCATGTTTTGGTTTTGTAAACTAACAAAGACACTTTTGCAGTTTTCAAAATTGACAATTAGTGCTTCAATAGACTTAGGAAATGTACAACAGAGTGTGTAGAATGTCGGGAAGGCAAAGAGAGAATCACACTCGTGAGATAGGTGCTTTGTGAGTTAGGTCAGGGGCGCCCTCTGTTGGTAGGAAGTCTTTGCCTTGGAACTGCAGGCAATTAAGAAATTACATACGTAAATAGGAGGTAAAGGAGAAGCAACACAGTCACTATTATACATGTCCTTCTAAAATAACGAATTTTAATTCAACTGCAAATTAGCAAAAACCATTTCAGAGAGGTTAGTAAGAAGACACATAAATACTATGGTATGAATTTTAATTACTTTGATGGAAAATGGCAGTGAAGGAAGACAACTTCGTATAATGACAAGATATTACCACACTGCACAAGTTACAAGCAAATTTAGAAATTTTACTCAAACAGTTAAGTGTCATATTAGAGGGCGCTAGTCAACAACCATGTACTACATTGGAGAATACCATCAACCTTTCAATGTGCATGACTGAAATCATTCAGTTACATCTCTAGGCGTGGTGGATAATTGGATGAGGTATGATCCATTGATTGCTTGTTCAATTCTAGCGTAGTTAGCCTGGTTCTTTCTATTGTACACTTGGATAAGATGTTGTACGTCACTGCTACTTTGCTAGTTGTCACCTAGGGGTAACAAGGGTACTTGTGGGGTAAATTGCCTTTGGGTGTGGTACAGAACTTCAGCCCTCTGAGGGGGTGGCATATCTCTGGGACACACTTTAAATAACCAAGCACCAAGGGTAATGTTTATAAAGCATTTGATACCTTACCTGGGCACTTTCTGATTTTATGTTTCAACTTAAAGGATGAGGAAAGACAGTACAATCAAAAGATTCTTTACAGCGAGGACTCATTTGCCCAGGTTTTTAATTCTTTTGACATGGAATCAATCACAAAACTGTCAACTAAGATCTCCTTCTTACATCATTACAAAGTGACATGACTTGGATTTAATTATATTTTGATTTTAAACTTACTGCTGGGACTAAACATTAAAAACTTGAAGGTGAGACCTTACAGTAAGATCATACAAAGAATTACAACTATCTTTATCACATATAATAATTTAGTTGCTTCTGTAACATCTTTTGATGAAGTACAGACAAAATATTAGCCATATTTAGAAAAGAAGGGAGGACCTGTGGCATCTTATAAAATCACATTTAAACATAGGCCTTTATTGGACAACTATAGCCTCTTGTCTCTTTCCCTATTGCCTTACTACACACAAAGTATCATCTTGCAGTCTACAGTACTAAGCACTGCAGAAGGTAGGCCAGAACATTTTCAGTCAAAAAGGGGTACCACTAGAGGCAGCACTGTGATTTGAAGCAGAAATTAATACCAAATGCTATTATTTGTGTGACTCTATGGCTGTGTTCCCATTTGAGTAAGCGCGTTGGATCATGGTTTTATTGCCCCACGGGTGTTAGTGAACTTGATACAGAGCCGCGTCCACATTTGAGTGAGCGCGGTAGATCAACGTACTATATGAACACAATGCGCAAGCATGAAAAGGTCACCAATGTTTACAAGTCAGCATGCCATTTCGTCACGCTCTGTACGTACCGTACCACTGTACACAAGCACCGGAGATCCAGGGTCACTTGATCTACCGATTGTGTTCACATTACAAATTTTGATCCAGTGCGGTCGATCTGATCTACCCTGGTAGGTCGATCAAAATCGGTGGATCTTGTTCTTGAGTGAGTGTTGTTGATCTGCGTTCCCATTAGAGTTTGATCTACAGCAGTAGATCAAGATCCACCGCGCTCACTCAAATGGGAACACAGCATATAAGGGTAGTGTGCCTTCAATGAAGTCATGGTTCCCTTTGCTAAGCCATACAGCCTGGCACTGGACTTATATTACTGGATACTTGCAATGTAACAAACAGTGGAAAAGAGACAGAGTGTTGTAGTTTCCCCTGAAAATTTATCTGAAATTGGTAAAATCTTGAAATTCTTTTGAGAAATTTTATGCAATTGCTCAGTAGGAAGTCTCAGTCATCCATGGTGGATTCCCTTAATATCACTTTATATGAGATTCTTGACTAAAGAAATCATTACAGGCTGGCATGGGTACCTTTCTGAGCTTGAGAAAGGTGCTACCTATAATACCTAGCTATCCTACCAGAGTACCATGCCACAATTTTATCCCTCCCCTCTCCCCCATACCCACTACTCCTTTCAATACAAGCCAAATTTCCAGCTTATTCTGCTCAATCACCATAAACTGTTGCTGAGAGAATTTGGGTCGTTAGAGGTCACACCAGGTCAGAGAAAATGTTTCACAACCAATAAATCAAGCTCTTGCCAGGCTTTTGAAAGTTTTTGCCAAAACACATTCCTGGCTGGGCTGGCTGCCTGACAAATTTATGACAATCTGAGAGTTTTCCTTGGGTCTGCAGGTGGTGCTCAAGAAGGGCGAGTGATTTATGGTGACAGTAGGGCCATGAAAGCAAATTGGATTGCCTCATGTGTCAGCATTGATCAGGAGGTAGGCAGGATCTTCCTTTCAAACAGCCCTACTAGCAATGAATACCCCCCTGGTGAAGTGGTAAATGACTGGTGTGAGAGAATAAACCCCTAGTTTGTGCAATACATCACTGAGCATGTATTTTACAACTTGATGAATTTTTGTGTTAAAACAAACAAGGGAGCCTAGAGGAAGAATTGTAAAGGTGTAATAGATTTGGGTTCAAAAGTCACAGAAAAAGACTATAACACCAAGTATTGATTACCTTGCAAATGGACTGTTGTCTTTAAAATGATGCAGAAATACAAAGTCAAAGTATATTGCAGGAGGTAAAGGAGGAGGGTCATAGACTACCAGTGACTAATGCAGGGTTAAAGAGTGACTAATGCAGGGTTAAAGAGTGACTAATGCAGGGTTAAAGAGTGAGTGGTAACTGATGTCTAACTCTGCAGGTACTTAAAATGATTAATTTCCATTTTGCAGGCTATTACAGCTTCCAGTACTTTTGCAGGGCTGACATTTTTTTACGATTTTTTGGTGAATTGATGGAAATGTGCATTTTCAGTTGATGGAAGGACTTTGCTCAATCTGCCAAGACCATTTAAAAAAAATACTGAAACAAAGAACTCCCAAAATCATTATGAAACAACTGGATTTCTTTCCTCCTTCTCCAGTCAGGGGAGTTTTAAGACATTCTGTGGTAAGTACTGTAACAATTGCATTGATCAGTTGCTCAAACCTTTCAGTATTCAAAATTTTAAAATTTTAAGATGCATTTAAATTCACCAATGTTCTTTCCACAATGTTACAACTTTTATTGAAATATCTGAATTTTTAAACAATTCCTCTCCTAGTCAATATATTCATGTCATGAATATATGATGGGTATCTTGCAGGTCTACAATGACACAAAAAAATTGAGCAATTTTAATAAGTTTGAACAGAACACACTTTGTTTTAATAACCACAAAATATTTAGATCGTACTTTTTTGGTTTTAAGGGTTTTCCTTTATTGTTAATCAGCTGAACTATTACAAGAAATAGGCCAAAAAATAAAAAGTATACATAGATACTATGGATTACATGTTTGCCAACTTTGGTACACATGCAATGTTGTCAGTATGAGTGTAGGCCAAAGAGTAGCTATTCCTAGCAAACACCTTCAAAACACCCAGAAAAGTTCCTTAAAAAAGAGTGCTTTCTTGATTAATTAAAGCAGTAAGTATGCATGATATCCAGGTATTCGATCTACTCCAGCTCTGCCAACTAGTCCTATTTTGCATACTCTGTAAACTATCTTACACCCCAAAATTTTGATAACACCTGTACCAAGGATAGTTCATCCCTCCCAGAGAATGTCCTGAAAAAACCTGGGTTCTCCTGGAAGTGAATTACCTCTTTTGATTGAAAGTACAGGTATAAGTATTTTTGTTTCCAGCCCTAAATTATATGTACGATGTATAAGGTACCCCAGTAATCACCAAAGCCAATCTTTCAAAATATATCCTGGTCAGTTTATACAAAGTATGCTTTGTACATAGGAGTATAAAAACAGACAACTGTGGATTATGAGAACATTATCAATACAAGCCTAACTTCCATAGAAATACCATCTAGGCCCTCATGAAACAAAAGTTGACAACTTTCAGAAACTTGCCACAATTGTGATGACTTCATTTTCACATCCATACATTAAGAAAATGTATGAATAAAAAAAATGAAGCTTGCAGAGACACAGCAGGTTTAGAATTTTTTCTTCTCAAGTCATAAAAAGAAGTCATAAAATTCATCCAGGCTACATCCCCTTTCCCTTTTCACAATATTTTGGGCATCATTACAGACTGTCTAGCAATTTACATTTTTCATAACCAGCCTTGACAGATATTTTATAGCTTTTCTGAAAACAACATTCCAATGCAATCACCCAGGGAATGTATTAAATTGAAAGAGGCCTCTACTCCTTCCAACCTCACCAACAATTTGAGTCTGACCTTTGCCCCAATGATTTGCAGGCTCTTTTATCTGGTAACAAAAAACTTACCTTACCAATAGTCAGCGGTGGTAAAATGCACACTGGAGATCTGTGGCATTTGTGTGTTATCTGTAACCTATAGAAATATGGCACTGATCTTTGAGGTGAAATTTTGTGCCTAATAAGGAAATGAAAACCACTTGCTACCAAAGGGCAGTGTACAAAGTCAACCAATAATATATCTATGGAGATGAAGGTCATGCAAAACATTGGATGGGAACTCCCCTAAGATATAAATAGATACACAGTCACAATTTCAAAAGATCTTTGGATTTGACTCACAAAAAGGACAGTGGAAAAAATGTAGAAACATAATCAGATTTTATACATGAACAAAGCACAAACAGGCAACAGTTACCTCAGAAGACTAGCATAACTGAATAGAACTTCAACAATTTCCATCCTCAACTCCAAAATAAATGTGACAACAAACATCTATAAACTAAAACAACTTTGGAATTTTACCCCAAAATTTGAAATTTACTAGTTGTTTTATTGACAGAAATAATTCACCATTTTGAAGGGCCTTAGTATCACCCTACAAACACTACTAAAATTTATGGCAATGATCTTGATGAATTTTTTTTTTTTTTAACACATTTCAAAAAGTTCTCTAAATTTGGCATGAGACTTTACAAAACAGAGAATAAGTATAAACATCACAGGATATACCATTAAGCATTATAACTGCAAAAGAACCACAGGTTATGAAAAGTCGCAATACAGTAAAATCCGGTTTATCCGAACACACCAGGACCGAAGGTTGTTCGGATAACGAAAAAATATGGATAAACGAGGTTCCAAGTTTTTGCCTCAAGTACGGAACACTGGGTCCATAATACAGTGTGTCAACACATTTCCAAAATAATTCCAAAAAGGCTAAAAATTGCAGACAAAATCCCCCAAAATATTTCGTTACTATTTTTTGTGATCAATGATATGACAAATAAATTTTAAGAATTCTAAAGCAGAGAGATTTTATTCCTAAAATTTGAGCCTTCACTCGTCTCAATGACCAATGCTTTCTGAAGAAAAGCTGTAACGATCTGGAAAGGTATCTAGAGTATAAATTCTGCAAAAATTTCCAAAAATGTTAGAGACACATGTGTAGGAGACTCTCAGACAGCAGTTCACAATGTTTCTGTAAGGTCTACTTTCGTTATTTTTAAGTATGAAGCTCACTACATTACTAACTTTTCAGATTTTGTGAAACTAGGACTCACGCTAGCCTAACGTAATTTTGTATAAGAGGATATTGAGCCTATACGGACTCATGGCTCCTAACATGAATTTCAAAGCATATACGTACGATATTTCTTCCAAATTTGACAAAGAGATAATCCCCAAAACTCACTGGTTTGGGAGTCTATGAGCGACGATACTTACCTCCTATTTACCTATGTACCCATTATTGCCCCCAATAACTGTCTGGCAAAAAACTAATAGCACCGCAGAAACCCCTAGCAGTAGTGGGCGCCCTAAACCCCAAATCGTCCTTCTGCCTTTTTGGCGAAGAGAGAACCCCCCGAAAGGGGGACAAGACTCAACTAGAGCCCCCCCGTAAGGGACTCAAATAAACCCCCCAAAGGAAACAAGAAGAACCTAAACTCACCGAGAGAACAAACAGGACGGAGGAGGCGTCGTCATCGTCGGGAGAGTCGTAATCGGCGAGGCTGATCCATCATAAAGGATCGTCATGGTCGGCAGAGTTGACTTATCGTCATCATCATCATTATCATCATGACAACAACAGTATTTTTAACGGTGTCGTTGACGGAGCTGTCACAAGTCTGTGAACCTCTTAGACGGCAAGGATGTTGAAAGGTAGAGAGAACTTCTCAGTTAGAGGCAACGTCGGTAAGCCTAGTGTAGTAGAGTGTGTAGAGAATCCCGGAAAGGCTGAGAGTCCCGCAGGAGTCCGTGGGGCCGGGAGGCGGGTGCTAAATAGGAGGTAAGTATCGTCGCTCATAGACTCCCAAACCAGTGAGTTTTGGGGAGTCTATTTCGCTCCTCTCTTACCTCCTATTTACCTATGTAACCAGACTAGCACTGAGAGGATGGTGGGAGGCCCGGACGACGGCGGTCTGGAACTCCTAGGACGGCTCTAGCGAAGGCGCCCTCTTCTGAGACAATGTCTGTAAGGTAGCTAGCCACAAATGTTGATGGAGTTTTCCAAGCAGCTGCACGGAGGATGTCGTCTAATGGAACTCCACTGAACCAGGCTGTGGAAGCCGCATGGCCCCGGAGGAGGTGAGCGTGGGTTGGTTCGTCTGGAGATGTATGGGGCGTAATCAACTTAACTATCCATGTGGACAAAGTGTCTTTGGAAGCCGGATTGTAGGGAGACTTCGGGATCAGGAAAAGCTTGTCAGAAGTACGAATGTTCTTGGTTCTCTCCAGGTACCATTTCAAAGCTCTAACGGGACAGACTTTCTTGTCTTCAGTGATGGAAGAGGTCGAAGAAATGCTGGGTAAGTAGATCTCACTGGGGGTGAAAGAGACCGTTTCGTTCTTAGTCAGGAAAGTTGGGTCTGGAAGAAGAAACACACCTGCTTGGCTAAATCTGATGTAGCCCTTACGGGTCGTCAAGGCATGAAGTTCGCTACGTCTTCTGGCAGAGGCTGCTGCAACCAGGAACAGAGTCTTAAGAGTGAGGAGCTCCAGAGGTGTGTTGTGTAAAGGCTCGTAAGGTGGTCGAGAAAGATCCAGCAAGACGTCGTTGATAGACCACGATGGAGGTAGACGCTTTCTGGGGGGTCTTTTGTTGAACATGCCCCTGAGAAGGTGTAACAAGGACTCGTTGGAGCCGAGCGAGGAGCCATCAGGAAACCCCTTATGGATGGAGGCAATTGCTGACCGGTAGTTTCTGATGGTACTGATTTGTTTGCCTTCGTTGAATAGGAGGACGAAAAAGTCTGCTATAGCTTCAACTGGTGCTTCCATGGGATCAAGATTCTGGCTGGAGGCCCACTCTTTGAACTTGGTGAGTCTGGAATCATAAGTTGACAGAGTGGATCGTCTACGGGAGCCTGAGGCGATAGCCGCAGCTTCCTGTGAAAGGCCTTGATCAATGAAACATCTGGTGAGAGTTTCCAAGCTGCTAGTCGGAGGTTCTGAAGACGTTGGTGCCAGATTTTCCCTTTCGCCTGAGTGAGGAGGTTGGTCCGTAGGGGAAATCTGAATGGGTGGTCGATGAGCATCTCGAGGAGGGCAGGAAACCACGGTTGGTTCGGCCAGAAGGGTGCTACCAGAAGAAGGATTGCATTGGATTCCCTCAGCTTGAGGAGTACTCGGTTGATTAGACACCACGGAGGGAAAGCGTAGGCGTACAGATTGTCCCATGGAATTGCGAGAGCGTCGATCGCCCAGGCCTGGGGGTGAAAGGACCTCGTGCAAAACATTCTGAGTTTGGTGTTGGATGGAGTGGCAAACAGGTCCACCATGGGTTTCTCGAAGATCTGGAAGATGTGGTTGGCCCAAACCTGAGATAGGGACCATTCCGTCTCCAGTAGAGTTCCCCTGGATAGGGCATCGGCCATGACATTCTGTTGACCCGCCAGGTGGGAGGCCCTGATGAGGATGTCGAAACGTCGACAGAGGTGGAGGAGGTTCCAAGTCCTGAGACATAGGGAAGTTGACTTGGTTCCGCCCTGACGGTTTATGTAGGCTACTGTCGTTGAATTGTCGCACAGGATCGTCACTTGGTGATTCCTGAGACTGGGGCCCCATTTGGAGATCGCCTGAAAAACCGCCGACAGTTCCAGTAAATTGATGTGGAGTTTGGACTCCTCTGGACTCCAAAGACCTGACAGGGTTTCTGATTCCCAGACTGCACCCCAACCTGAGAGGGAGGCATCTGTGGTGATCGTTGAGGCTGGTCTGCACTCCTTGAGAGGTCTCCCCGATGCAACATTGAGAGGCGACATCCACCATAGAAGGTGGTCCTTGACCTGGGGGGATGACGGGACGACGGTTGATAGAGGATTTCGGGCTGGAGAGAAGTGACGTAGAAGGTGGATCTGGATTGGTCTCATGAAGAGCCTGCAGTACGGGATTACATCGACCATGCTGGCCATGAGGCCCAGTAGACGAAGCCATTGTCTTGCCGGAGCCTGACGTCGAGAATGCATGAGTAGTGCCATTTCTGTGAGGGTTGTGACCCTTTGCGGAGATGGAGACACTCTTCCGGAACGGAAATCGAGAACTGCTCCTAGGTAGGTTATGGTTTGGGTTGGAGTGAGAGACGACTTCTCTGTGTTGATGATCCAACCGAGGCTTTCCAGGAGAGCCATGGTGTACGAGGTGATGTGGGAGGATTCTTGAGCTGAGCGGCCCACAAGTAACCAGTCGTCCAGGTAGGCAAACACGAGAATGCCTTGTTTTCGGAGGAAACCCAGGACGGCTTTTGTGACCCGTGTAAACACTCTTGGAGCGGTGGATAGTCCGAACGGGAGGGCACGGAAGCAGTAGTCTGTGTTTCTGTAGCGGAAAGCCAAGAACCTTTGATGTGACGGGTGGATGGGGATGTGAAGGTAGGCATCTTTTAAGTCTATCGATGTTGCCCAGAGACCTTGATGAAGAGATGACAATACTACGGCTAAAGTCTCCATTCTGAACCTTCTGGGTCGGATGTAGGACTTGTTCAGTGGCTTGAGGTTTATGATGGGTCTCCACGAGTCCGGTTTCTTCGGAGTGAGGAAGAATGTCGAGCGGTAGAGACGGGTTGGAAAACCTTTGACGATGTACACGGCTTTCTTCTTGATCAGGTCTGAGATCTCTTTCTCCAGAGCCGTGCGTTGATCTTTGGACCTTGGAATCGGAGTAGACTTGAAGAGGCTCCTCTTCGGAGGGGGACTGGTGAACTCCAGCTTGTATCCTTGCCTTAAGATACTCCGGACCCACGGGTCCGGTGACAGGATCTCCCAGTTCTCTGCGAACTGTAAAAGTCTCCCCCCTACCGATGGGAGTTGGTCGGTAGGGTGGGCATCCCTAGGGTCTGGTCTGGAAACGTCCGGAGCCGCGGAAGCTGGAGCGGTCAGAACCTCTCAGTGAACGGCGACTGGAGAACTGATTGGAGGACGAGTTAGAGAAGCCTCTTGAGGAAGATTGAGAACAAGGTCTTCCGCGCTGTTGTTGAGGTATCGACGGTCGGCGGGATGAGAAGCCGGAAGGCCTTGCCTGACGACGGGAGAAAGCCCTGGACGGAGATCTTCTGGGTTTAGAAGGAGGAGGTTTCTTGAAGGTGAAATCGGCCTTGTTGATGTCCTTCTTCCGTTTGATCTCTGTAGTAAGTTGTTCGTCAAACTTTCCGCCGAAGAGGTCTGGGCCGGAAAGAGGTAACTTCATAAAGCGACGTTTGATATCTTTAGACGGCCAGTGGATATTATCCAGGACCAGTTCCCTTCTGTCAGTTGAGGCTCTTACTGCGACCTTGGCAAACTGATCGTATGAAAGACGGGCGATAGGACCAAGCATGTTAACTATGGCGCTGATGTCTTTACAGGAGACTTCATCTGAACCAGACTGTCTAAAGGCTTTGGACAGCACCTCGGCGAATAATAGGAGGGAGGAAGTGAATTTCATACCAGTCCTGGCGGCCAGATCCATGCCATGAAGGGATGTGAAGGACTTTTTAGTTGTCGGAGATCGGAAATGGCCTCTGGAGTCGACGGCACCGGCGGACTTCAGTTTGTCAAGGCAAGAATCTGGAATAGCCGGCGAAGAGAAAAAGGACTTGAAATCTTCATCACTGATGTGGAAGTCCGATGACTGTCTCTTGGGAAAGGCCCGCCAAACCCTGGAGTTGGCCTGGGATTCGAAACGGTCGAAGCACTCAGTGTCGACAGGCATTACTGGTTTCCTGGGGCCGGCAGGTTTGTTCAGAGAAAGCTTGGATCTCTTTGCTACGGGAGGATCTGGAACGGGTGGAGAATCAAACCCCAGCTGTCTCCTAACAACTTCCACGGCTTTCTCAAATGATTCCTTGGAAAAGGAGGTTCCCATAATGGGTTCATCGTCTGAATCCTCCGAAGCATCCATGGAATGAGAACGGGAGCGTGAACGAGAGTGAGATCGGGTGACATGGAACTGGAAATCCCCGGTCGCAACTGATTCCACTTCAGAGGGAGAGTCAGGTCTGTGCTCTGGAAGTAGGAGGGGATCGGAAGACGGCTGAGTTATAGACGTGGACGGTTGGTCTTGAGCCGGCTGACTGGGAGTGGCTAAACGGTCCGCGGATTGGGAAAGTAGAGTGACTAGCCGAGACAGGGCTTCCGTGGGGAAGTCAGTATGTGGACTATGTCTCCTCTTGCGGCTACGGGAACTCGGTGAGGGCGAGGAGGAAGAAGAGGATGAATGGCGGCGACGGCGTTTCTTCTTCTTGGATTTGGAACTGGAGCGGTGTTTGGAGCGGCCCCTATCCTGGAAGCCCTCGAAATCTTGTGGCACAGTGGAATGTAAGCTGGACGAAAACGAAATGTCCATGGGATTGTCGCCGGAAAAACCCTGGTTCTCTGGATCGGCGGCTTGCTGGGTCACGGTTCCCGAGACGGTAGTAGCTGGATTGCCTGGAAAGAGGCTCGGTAAGCCAAGGGATGAAACGTCCACGCCGGCCTCTGGTTGTGTATTTTCCTGGAGATGCGGTAAGCCTGGGTTAACAGCGCTACTACCGATCCCATTGTTTTCCGGAAGACTCGGTGAACCTGCTGTGATAGCAGCGCTACAACCGATCTTCGAGGCGAGACTCGGATGACCTGCCGAAGCAGCGCCCGTACCGATCTCATTTGCCTTATCCGTGGGGTTTTGGACTGGTGTACCCGGAACGGATTTCTTCCTGGAGTGCCTGGGTTCGTGGCTTGAAGACTTATGAGAGGAGGCCCTGGAGGATTTGCTGGAAGATTTACTGCTTTTGCTGCCTTTCTTCTTGGCAATTGATTTTCCTCTCTCCTGAGATCTTTGGCGTAGTAATTCCCATTCACGGGAAGACCAGGTGCGGCATACTTGGCACGGTTGCTCCACGGAACAATCTCTGCAAGCCGGGCATAGTTCGTGGGTGTCCCAAGCCGGTTTAAACTTCTTACACAAAGTGCATTTGGTATCTGGGTAAAAATCGATAAGGAATACAACAACCGGCCGGAAACCAACCACGGTAACCAGCGAGGAGGAGAACAATAGGAGCCTTGCCAACCGCTGTGGGAAACCGGACAAAGCCGGATTAGCGCAAGCGAGCACACAGCGGGAAGCAAGGCCCGGTAACGTGGAATGCATAACAAGTGGCATAAAACGTAATACACATATCAAGTGGTATAAAACGTAATACACATATCAAGTGATAAAAAATACGAAATACACATATCAAAATACACATATATAACGGAATATGAAAGATGAATGCTGCAACCTAGCAAACCTAGGAAGAACGACCTGAACAGAAACATGCAAGAGAAGGTCAAATAGGCCTAGGAGAACTGACTAAGAAAACATGACGTCAAGGCTAGGAGAGCAAGAATTCTAAGGAAATAAGCCTCTAGAAACGGGAAACTAACATGAACCGAAACTAGAGGAGGGGAGAGACTCCCCAACATAATAAGGGGGGGAAGGGGAGGGGAAGTCGGCACAAGGCGCGACCGAACCCGAGGCCCTGAGAGACGCAGAAACAAAATGGCGGCGCGAGACTGGTACCTGTACAAAATCACATACATAGAGGATCGCGCAGAGGCGAAAATCCTCGAACAGATACAGGCTAGGAAAAACGTAAAAAAGCTCCTAACGAGAAGAGGATACTCATGATTTTGGTCACAAACGGCGATGAGATCGTCAACACGGTGCTAATGGTGTGGATAGTAAGTAGTTCAGGATGTCAAAAGATGAAAATTAGCGTAGTTTTCCACCAGACAAGTTTGAGACGTGTCAAACACGATGAGGCAAAAATGCAGAAGGACGATTTGGGGTTTAGGGCGCCCTCTACTGCTAGGGGTTTCCGCGGTGCTATTAGTTTTTTGCCAGACAGTTATTGGGGGCAATAATGGGTACATAGGTAAATAGGAGGTAAGAGAGGAGCGAAATAGACTAGATTGTTTTCTTTGTCCACAAGTTGGCTGTTTTAGCCATCTGACTGCTAGTTCAGATAAATGGGGTTCAGATAAACGGGGTTCAGATAAACGGGGTTTTACTGTATACTGTTTGAGTTCATTCTAGCCAAATGACACAGAGTTACTGTAAGTACAGTATCACGGTGGTGCTATAAAGCAACTATCTCCTTTGTCAAGAATGAAACAATTGAGTTTAGGTCTGATATATCCTTTCTTTATATTGTTTAATTGCCACATTTTTTTACTGCAGCATGGCATATTGCATGATGCATCATCCACTTGTGTCTAAGCAGAAGAACAGAAAAAAATCATGACATCAACTTGTCCTCCACCACTTTTGCCCACATTTTCCTATTGGCTTACCATGAAAAAGCCAGAAGAGAGCGAGTTGGGTAAACCAGTGAACTAGGCACTGTTTTCATAGTAGGGGCCACAACATGCTTTAGAAATTTTTTTGTAGTCTAGACTAGGGTCCTTTTTCAAATATCCCTGGGCCTTCCTTAGCCTCTGCATGAGGCTGACTACAGCTAAGGCTACTTACTCTCCCTGAAGTCTGAAAATCTTGATAAGAGTTAGGATTAGCATCAGGGTCAGGATTAAGGTAAGAACATAGTATTGCATAAAGATTACTAGCTTATGGATTATGATGAGGATAAGCATGATTTGAGAAAAAGTGCACCAAAGGTCTACAGTGAACCTTCCGTCTAGTTGACCACTGCATATCAGAACTATTTCAGGCAAAACGCTTCCTGCTTTATCACGAAATTCACTGTGCAGCACAGCCTGCTTTGCGGTTTCACGCTTCATGGCACTTCAATGGGAGCTCCGTGAGAGAGTTTATTCCCCTGTGCATTGTTCTGAATGAACAGCGTGTGTGTTGAACGGAAGCCGGTGATGTCACCTGACCGTCCGCGCTATTCCGAACAAAAGACAACAAAAGAAAAGATTGAGCCCCAAAGTCGATTTGTTTTTTGTTTTGTAATTTCGCGGAGGGTTCCTATTGTCCAAATGAGCCAAAATTTGGTACCAATGTTTGTGAATATTTATACTTTCAGATTCCGTTCGGACTAGAATTTTAGCAGAATGCAATAAAAAGTTACGGCAGTTTAAACGAGTAAAAATGCTCCCAAAACAGCATTTTGACGACTAGCCCCATTGAAAAATCGTGAAAATTCACTTTTTTATTCAAATTTCGCATAGTGCTCCTAAAACACTTCTAGAAAGAACTTACTATTGGTAGAAAGAACACAAATTAAACATTTAAATTCTGTGCGAACTAGAATGATAGGTTGAACGAACGATTTTTGGTAACCAAATATATGCAAAAAATGGCACTTGCGCTACATGGTTAAGGATGAGTTCGGAGAGCCGGGAGCCCTATGTTCCGATATGCTTGTGAAACCAAAGGTAGGCCTTAGTGATTGTCTACAAGTGACCAGTGCCCTTTCAAAAATATTACAAATTTGCTTCTCCTAGGAATTCTAGTAAGATAATTTAGTAGCATGGGCATCCGCAGAAAAAATTTCGGGGGGGGGGGGGGGGGCCGGGGCAAAACTTTTGATTGATCAGATCAGCAGGCCCATTAGCTGGAGTAACCACTTGGAAGGTTCACATCACTGTAGGATTGTCGCTGGCCTGGGGGAGGGGTGTAAGGGGAGGGGTTGAGGGGTGCCCCCTCCCCTTTGAAAAGTTTTTGATTTTTTCAAGGCGCCTAGATGCAAAATGGTGCGAGACTTTCAACTTTTGACTGAATTAGTCATGAAGGGTTAGTTATTTTTTTCTCCAAGTTTTTGATTTTACAGAGTGGGGGGGGGCAAGTGACCCCCTTGCCCAAACCTGCAGATGCCCATGTTAAGAAGTAGTTTCTTCATGGCAAGACAACAATAAAACTATCACAACTTTCAATACAAAAAACACAACTTTAAAAGATGAATGGAACCCTTAATACATCTCATCGTGAATGTGTTCGATGCATTTAGAATGCAAGGGATACAAGTCTATACTGATGACCTCATGCAGTCATCCTGGAACTTACCACTTTTTGCAAACGATCAATACAGACTGCACCATTATAACATAACCATCAATTACACCATCAGTTTACAAACAAAGTGACAAAAAAAGGTTTCATACATAAAGTGCTAAAGTTTCCAAAATTCGTTACAGCTCAACTCTTTGAAATTTCACAATGTAACATATTTCACATACAAATTTACAACACAACAGGAACTGAGAGCCCGTCATTAGCTCCATACATCTTTGTGATATACATGCATATATTAATACACAGGATGAATCAATCACGCTAAGAAATACTTTTGTCGAGTTTATATTGTATGTATACTTTCCATATTTTCTCAATGGATCTACTCCTACATTCCTAATCAAAGAATATCAATATGGTTCAGAAGAGAATCAAATTTACCTGTTATGAAAAATGATGTCTTGTATACAAACAAATTTAGTTGCATATCCATTTTTTACAGCCAGTTTTAGCCTATGAGCAATATTGGAAAAGCTCAAGTTTATGATCCTGTTACGACTTGAAACATTTTTTAGTTTACTATATTTCATGCAATACATTATGAATTCAGAGCTAAGACCTTGACTAAGTACTGACCCATTGCTACATTCAATTAAAATTGGCACTCGTCATGCGATTTTCCTAATGACATAGTATGTATCTATTTCCAAACAGAAGAAATTAGATATAATCTGGTTACATATGCAAGATGTGTATATATTAGAAAATATTGATGAGAAAGTTTATGGGTGTAACTTCAGAAAAATCAAAACCAAAATATGAACTAATAAAGAAGAAGGTGAAAAAAAGGTAATTTCATACAGTATGACAAAAACCGGTCATAACTAATGTTTTGAGGTAACTTTTCTCTGAAGATTACTATTCATTGCCATGTCAATAATCGTTATAGTGATATTATTTCCTGCAACATTCATAATTGACTCAAGGTATCCAATTGGAGAACATGAGCTGGCAATGTGCCAAAGATGAAAAGCTCATAAAATGTTTTATTCTTACAGTTGGTTTTCTAATATGGGATGTTTTTTCTTCCAGAGTCAAATTTATTGTAAGTAATAATTCAATCAAATTCACACTCTTCATTATATGTACCCAGGCATCTTTTACATTCCCCAGTCACCTATTTGACCTATAAAGGTCACAGATCCAGACAGTTGACCTTTTAACTTGACCCCTTCTGTCTGGTATCAAGAAAGGGTACTCTATTCCTTGAACAGATATACCAGCCTTCCTTAGGCAGATAAACAGCTGGTAAATTCATTTCATTCGACTTTGGTAGTGAAAACACAGGAAATCATGGAAGTTATATTGAAGTCAATCGAAGTTGAAAGTCAAATCAATTCTTATCACTTACAAAGAATCATGTTTTGATAATGATCACAGTAACATATTACGAGATAAAAAGGCACAGGAGAAATGTCAAATAAACATTATGTAGAGTAAGAACAGTCTTCTCTCATATATTTATAGTCTGTCCATGAAGTTAATCCAATGACACAAAGACACCTCTCAATGCCACAATTTTGTTAGATAAAAGTAGGTGTACTACACTATTTCAATTTTGAAAGAAACATGTAGTAAGCATGTAGCACCCACACTTCCACTTGACTTCCTGGCCTGAACAACATTTATAGCACAGGGACTAGGATAGACCTACATGGTATTACGAATAGCATGACTACCATGCTACTATAGAAGTACTGGCATACCACTAATAGTGTATGCCTTTGCCTACATTTAGTGTTCCTTTTGGTCATGGGATGTCCTTAAAGTTTTGACTGTATTTATCACACTAAACACAACTGCTGACCAAGTGGCTGTGTAGATAAAAAAAAATAAAAAAAAAATGTGAAAATGGTCAAATTTGCATAAATTTACCTCAAACTCAAGGATATAGCATAGCGCCATCTAGTTGGGGAAATTCATTGCCAGTGATCATTCCTCAGTAGATGGACTATCCAATGGTGGTAAAAGGGGAGGTAAGTAGGAGCAAAATAGATTTGAAAATATACTCTTCTCACAAGGAATTTCCCAAAAGTAAAAATAATTTATAGTAAGACACTATTTTCTGGCATCATTGACAATGATAGACACACATTGGAATCCTTTCAACTGAAAATCAGAAGTGGTCGGGATAAACATTTAAGAAATTTCAAAAACAAATATCACCTAGGCCTATGTGATTTTTGTATTTGGACAATTCAGCACTAGTACGTACCTTATTCATCACAGGATTCACATTCAACTTATGGACAACAGTGTTTACGACTTTTTCATAATCTTTTCATGACCAAACAAATTCATTACCTTGAGTCGGCCATCGGTAAAAATGAAAACATGAACACTTAGTACACTACACATACTTCACATAATTCCAACAATTCTCTAATTAACTTTAACAAAAATGAAATCATTTTTTCAAACCTGTAAAAAAATATGTAAATATAATGTTTTACTTTTCCACTGGTGGTGAGAACCCTATCATCAGTTTTTTCTAAACCCTTTAACCACGTAACAGTATCTGTGCTTCAAGCAATTTTTATTTAAAGGGTCTACTTAAAATGACTCAGAACATGTTTTACCTTGCCTGATTCTACGGCTCACTGCCACTCTTAGAATTAGCCAACCAAAAGGCCAATACAAGTTTACATAAGAGTGTTTTTACTCATCAAACAATAGATCACTGGAATTCTGTCATTTAATGTTGTAAGATGCACTAACTTAAGACTGATAGTTTCTGAACTGCATGGACTGGGAGTACTGAAGAGACATCTTCTCAGTCAGCTATTGACCCTCTCTCAAGCCTTTAGGGATGAAATATGGCCTTTAGCCAGCAACATCTATCGTGATGTCATTTAGTGATGATGTAAAATAACTTTGATCACCTGCAGTTTACAATCTAGCACTGACTGTGTACAAACGCTCTTTGAGACTATTTTATCCAGCTACCAAGAATGAATTAATGAGTGGGTACACTCTATCAAAATAAATGCAATGTAATCCCTGAACAAAGATTAAGGAAAGTCAATCCCATATTTTAAAAAACAGTCAGTACTAAAAGACAAAAGTGAGAGCCATCTTATTAAAAGACCTCAACTCAAGAACACTTCACCATTCCTTCAGCTATGAAATGATATATAGAAGTAAGATGTTTTTCATCTCAACATCAAATCTGATATTATAAACTGAAGACCCACTTCAAGTACCCACTTGACTTATTCCTCCTTGCCTCCTAAAAGCCATTCTATTCCCTGCTGGATGAGACTCAGCCTTTCTCTTTGTTTAGAAACTCTTCATCAATGGAACATCATCACCAAATGTTATTCTTAGCTAACTGTGACCGATCCCAGCTTCTGTTTGCTCTTCCTGAAATCCTATCAACTCTCCTGCCCTAAGAGGAAATATTGCCCTTATGATTAAGTCAACACAGGTTACCCAACCATGCTCCAATTTAACGCTGTTTGGATGCTAAAGGCATTGACCTTACAGTTGGCAATTGTCACTCAAGTTAACAAATAAATGCACACAATTTTCTCTGATTTCATAACTTTAAGTGGCAATATAATTTGAGACTGTTTGTGTATCAATTGTGGCTCCATGGAAATCTCAACGCCAAGGGAGATTTGAACAGAAAGACTTAATTACATGCGACAGAAAGATGTGGAAACACTTAATTTGCGTTGGGATTCGACAAAGTGATCATCCACCCATTTGTTTGAATTTTTATACATGACACATTTTTTTCTCTAAAAAAGCCCAGCAATTAGCCAGACTGTCTACCAATTTGACACAAATAGTTTCCAAGAATGGTTAAATAAAATAGAACTACTGACAAGGTATGTTAAATTTTCATATCAAAGAAAAGTTTCACTAACTGAAATTTTGCAGTACATTTATATTGATTTGCTGTCATACAGAGAAATGTTTCTCTCAGATTTGTCAACCATGTTTAAGCCTGCAACCTTCAGTTTGAAGTAAAAAGTATCCTACTTGTCTATCTGTTTTAAGCTTTCCATTTATTTGAAAACTTCAAGACCACTAGTAACAAGACTATTAGTACTGGAGCGATTGACGTCAACAGAAGAAAGCATCCCCAAGACAATTTTCATCCCAGGAAGAAATTTGTAAGGTCTTTAACAAATAGTGTTTATCTAGCTAGTTCAGAGCTAAAGATTTCTGTGACAAAAAGCTGCACCAAACAATGCAAAAACTTATGGCAAGCTTTGGATCTCCCATGCTGGAATTTTGTTGGCTAGTATTTCAGCACTTCTAAAAGATTTTCATTCTTTAAAAAAAATTTACAGTATAAATGGTAAAAAAACAAATAAAACTACACTAATACACTTATCAATGTCAAATTTATAAAGTATTGTATGAAACAGTACCTAGCAATTTACTAGGCACAGCCTTGATGAAAGCTAGCTCTATACTTTGCATATATTACATAGCAACTCAATCTAAGAATTCTACTAGAAGTTCCACCCAAGTCCTACTTACTGTTTCCATTACTGCCTTTTGTATCAAAAGTGAGCTTTAAGCATGCTTGGTAAATAACATAACATTATATTTGTAACACTTTATTTTCCTTTTTTTCTTTACAATTTTCCCACACAAAATGCATTAATGGTAATAAATGCATTAATGGTAATAAATGCATCGCGGGCACTGAAATTTGTCAACTATAACATATCCTTTAGGTAAACTTGTAATTTATCCAATCCTTGTCAAAACAATGAGTTGAAAACTCACCCACAAAAAAAAAAAAAAAAAAACATTATAATCAGTTTAACCACTGTGAAGTTCTTAAATTAGACCAGCTTGCTTAAAGTGTATTTTCCGAAGGAAAAATAAATTAATATTTATGTGACAAAGCCTTCAAAGGCATTGCATGAAAATTTCACCAAAATACTTCCATTAAGCTCTTCTCAACATATCAGTAATACTATGACTATTTAATTGAAGGCACTGCACTGCGCCTATTGAGAGATTCACATTACTCTTTTTGTTGCGATGTTATGTTGGTAAATTGGAGGGATGGGAATACACCTAGTACATGCCACATATAATTATGCCATCCTCTCAAGCAATCAAATAAAAGCACTTTTACAAAAGTTCTCTCTTATCTTTGTGATAAATCTGTCCCTACTTTTTGGTTCACCGACATGTTGTATGTTACAAATTAAAGAGGTCTCCAATACAGGAAATCTTTCTAACTTAAATGTAATAAGGCATAAAATTGTCAGAGCACAAAACTTTGGTCTTACATGAAAAGCCTTCTTGAAAGCAAACAATAACATAATCAACATTCTCATACTTTGAAAAATGAAATTCACTTTTCTGTATCCTTCTTTCAATAATCAAACTAATAGCTATGATCTTAAATTCCATCCCTCATGTAAACCCAGTATTTCCTTTCTTATTAGTGCTGCATTTCAGAAGTGTATCAAGGCTACCTCAGGTTCATGAGCATTGTTCAAGCTTCTCAATGTCCAAGGTCTTCTAAAACCCTGCTGCTATCTGTATGTTGAGCTTTGAAAGGTAACTAACCACAGGATGGTAACAACTTCTCTATTTTCGACTCAAATAGGTAAACTACCAGGAGCATTAATTACCCTGAGGTTTATATATTAGTTCAATATATTAATATTCTTGTTCGTAAACATACAGGAATGATTACCATTGCTTAAAATGAGAAAGTGGAGCAAACAGATAACAAATGGATAATTGAACTCAATAGTGTAAATACCACTAATGTTGCACAGATATTGCATATAGCCGATACTGATATTTTTATTCTAAATATCAGCCCATATACCTCTCTGATACTGATATTTGGGAAAAAATGCTTTCTGCATACTAAATGAAAGGCTGCCAGGCACCATCACTAAATGTCCTTTCATTCTGATGGGGTAAAATGTTGGAACTTATCTTCAAAATACTAAATAACATATCATTTCCATGACATAGGACAATAAATACTGGTTCGGCAATATCAACATTTAAGGTATATTTTGCCAGTTCCAATAAAGACTAAAATGGGGAATACCAATAATCAGTCCAGCATCAAATACAACCTGGGCCTAGGGACGGGGGGGGGGGGGGGGGGGGGGGGGGGGGGGGGGGGGGGGGGGGGGGGGGAGGGGCAGATTTTCATGTACTGATCCTTCCATACATTTAAGCTCTCATTTTGCCATAAACAACCAGTATTGCATGCTGGCATTCACTTTCAATGTTTTAAGGCCTGTTCATTTATTAAAAATTACCAAAATGAAACGACAGCAGAAACATATCAACAAACATGATCTAATTAAAGCAAATCAGTCTTCACGCATGTAAGAGTAAAACCAGATATCAGGCGATGACATGAAACCAATACAGCACCCAATGTATGATACAAATTTCCTGTACCGTGGCTCTGGGTTCACTCATGATAACCAATAACAAGAGCTACAGCATTTACTGACTCACTCCTATGGCAGATGGTACATCCATGATATTCAGCTGCTTAGCTTTCACAGTGAAGAAAGTTTTGAAAACCCTCCCCCCCCCCTTTTTTTTTAATGGTAACTTTTACTTTCTTTCCAAACAGACACTTTTTTCATACACATACACTATCTCACATGTCATGCACTACCTTAATTACTCTAACAAATTGTCACATTAACAAATAATCTTGTATATGTCGCACCCTAGACAGCCCCCAACCCCAACTTTGGGGCTAACTGCGCCATCTTGGTGGTGCCTACACAATTACAGAGCCTGCTTGTAAAAGTGAATGTGTTTATAATGCACATCAAAGCCTGGCACATTTGAACATACAAGTAGATGGTACACTATAATTACAAATAAAGAAATTTTAAAGCCTCAACCAAACTGTCCTACCTTCAACACTCAAAAATGTAAATTATCTGAATGAAACTACACCTATCATATATCTTACTACATTACTTCACATGTACTGATTATATTAAGGACTATTACGGGGTTGCTTCATTCTAATGATGGTTTTTGGCCTGTACATTTTTTATTTGGCCCCTAGATTCAAGGAGTTAGGGGCATGGTTGGCTCCCAATTTATGAAAGCTTATTCTGACCCTTGTATTTACTGCAATGTAAAACAACTGACTGATCAGCATCAATTCTTGGTTTGTTCAGGAGTGTATGACATCTAAAGAATAGGGACAATACACATCCTTACTAATATATTCCTCTCTGCAATCAAAATGTTTGAACAATAGTAACATTGTTCATAATTTGCAAGTAATGATATCAGTCAATATTATGAAATAATCCATCACAAAAGACAGGAAATACTGACATGTGACAAGCAAATCATTACCTAGTTAGCATAAATATCTGTTGGTGCCAGCTGAAAGCCAATGGGTGAGACTGAAATTTGATAGATCCACAATGCAGTACACGATAGTACCACTAAACGGGAGGAGGTCAATTTCCCATATTTTAGTGCCTGGGCTAGCCCCACACCCCAGGCTTTCCCTCACATATTAACAGAATGATCAGTATAGTTTATACTTTTAGCTTATTAGCAGAATTAGGACCTGGCTAGACTGAGTCAACCTTGTCATTAATTTTTACTTGAACACACTTTATAGATCAAGCAATGCCTTAAGTTAGCCTCAAGTCGGAGAAATAAAATCTGCCCACCTTACGTCTTTATGTTATGACTCAGAAAGCCACACAATGTTACAATCCTTGAGACTTAAATAACACTTGTTTGGTTGTGCTTGATTACCCATCCTTGAACTCAGGCAGTCTCTTAGTGTTACTGATGAAACAGACTCCTGACACAAAACTGAAATAGTTGACCCCTCAGGGCATTCAAGGTGTCCATCTCCTGTATCACATTTGATATGAAATGACCAATTGATATTCAAATAGCTTTTACAGGAAATGGAGGTATGAAGTCTGAAACAAAAGCTAATATTAATAGTAAACATTGCAAGGATGTCTGTTCTAGTCACATTTATTGATCTATTAAAGTAGGATGGGAAACGGAAAGAGTAAGCTGTCGCAAAAGCAGCCTGGGAAAGACGCTAAGATTCAAAGTTTTCAGATGAGGGAAACTACTGCATATCTGTAAGTTGCAGTTACTGTACAATAATATGCAAAGGTACGATGGTGTGAAATTTTACCCTGGAAGTGAGGAAGAAATGAGAGAAAGAAGAAAATGAAAAAGAGATAAAGATCTCATATAAACTATGAAGTCTTTTATATAACATCACAGTGTGTAAAACGATTGCTGTTAAGGGTGAAGTCAACACAAACCAAACAAAAGACCACTTAGTTTATACATTTGCTGTTGTAATGTTTAGAAACTAAATTCAATAAAGCCTCTTGCAGTAGACTTTAATTTGAAACTTAAAACATATGAAGCTCTTGCCAATCTTGACCTCTAAAATAATGAGTCCAAAGCTAAAAATTCTGATTGTATAAGCCAATTTTTAAGAAACAACACTGACTTCCTGTGACCCATCATATTCAAGGTATTGTTACTTCATTTTTAAACTCTCAACACCTGAGCATCTTACTTTTGTAGCATATCCAAGCACAGCCATCATTGTGCTTGCTATTCCAGTTCGCTGAGATGTATGTTGGCACTACATGGAAGGAAGCAAGCTCTTGTGTCAAGACAGCTTTCTAGCTCAGCCAAAGGCCTCTCAAAAGGGCTGCCACTACATACTCTTTCTTGCCAAACCATTGGTCCTTAAGTCTACTCTGAAAACATTTTTAAAAGGCATTTTACTGGTGTTGAGTTAGATTAGCTGCAGGTTTTTATTGTCTTCCTGTTTTATTGCTTTTGTTGTTTAATGTCTTGTTAACTCACTTATTGTTTTACTGTTTCATTTTTTATGAAACCATTATAATAGCAACTTTGATTACTCCATACCTAAACCTGTGCTATGGTTGTGTGGATAAAGGTGGGGCCATTTGCTGCAAAGAACTTGAAGCTTAGCAATCAGGATGTTTGGGGTTCAGTCCCTGGTCGGGTCAAAGTCTGGTGGGTTGTACATCCAAAACTATCTACAGTTTTCCCATCTGACTGAACTCAAAAAAAAAAAAAAAAAAAAAAATTTTGATTTAAATTCTTTAGTTAGTTAGCCACTTCACTTGAAGTTGTCATTTATAAGCTATAGTCTCCTTCCACTACAAACTGACCTTTGAGGCTTGAATTAACCTGTAGAATTGTATGCTTTATACTGTAAATAAGGTTTTAATTATTATTGTGTAAGATACATAATTTAAGCTGTTAAAATGCTTTTGGATCCACACTGAATCTCTTTGATAGATACAGTTCACATATGAATAATGTCAAATGAAAGAGCAGAGGAAAATGACAAAATGAATTCAAATACTACAATGCTGCAGGAATGAACACCAACGACAGTCCATCTGTATCCTTTCTACGATTATGTAGCCTATAGGTATGAATGAACAAAAATGCCTAGCCCTTCATTAATATTAACAGTTAAATTGCATATTTTGAAAATGTTCAAAGGACTCTGAACAAACAAGGCTTCTCATTTGATAATGTAAGAACTTGCATTGCAGTTCCAATGATAACATTTTTACATTTATAACCTTCAATGTCAGGAAAATTTAACACATTTTTTGTTGAATTATTACCAACAACCTAGTTCACTTTCTGTCCATGTGGTCATTACAAGAACCACACAGGCAGCCTAACAACACATGAATCATCTATAACATGACACTTTTTACAATACTTACTTAACTATCATAGCATAATCATTAATTGACGCACGCACACTGAATATTAAAGTTGCCAATGTTTTATAATCCTTCATTTCTGAAATCTTTGGTATACACAGTAGATTAATGAATTCAAAGGTGAATATCCTATACCATCAAAGTTTGCTTTGACAAAATGTTTTCTCTTTTTTTTTTTCCCACATTTTAATCCTCAGGGCTGAAAGTTACCGCAAGTTCAACATTTTTAAGTATATTTTTCAAGCTTGCAAGTTATCTTGCTTCAATAAATCTCACAAGACAGGGCATTTGAGCTGATTTTTTTCTACCAACTATTTTGCCGAAGATTTGACAGTGTGAAGCTAAGATTAATTGAATTGATGGTGTTCTTGAAGATTTCAGATTATGATCTTTAAACACACTGGCATAGGGCAATGACCACTTTATGTAATAAACATTGCTTGGTTGGAAATAATCTTCTAGTTCTGATATATGTTACCCAACTATTGATCTTGCTAGGAGATTTTATTTCAAACAAAACATTAATTCACACCCCATATAGCCAGGATTTTCACCATAAAAGTCAGGCGTAATTTTCACAATAAAATCCTGAAAGTTTTGGATGAAGTGTTTAAGCCGCTTCAAATCCTCAAAGTGTCCTCATGAATTTAACCAGAGATCTGTCAGTTTAACTTTGAACTCCAGATGAAGATGGCAATTTTGGACACAACAAGTTATCCTCAAGGATCTGATACTTTATAAAGATATCACAAAGTCAAATGAAGCTTCTTGAGACCTTGACTGTATTAAAATTCTCTGCTAGACTTGCTTAAAAATACAAAAATATCTTTAATAAATACCAATATTCCATTCATTTTATTCTTATTAGCAACTTTAACCAGCATGGTACCACAACTTTGTAAGATGCTCTTCATCTGACACATACAATCCATTAAATATGATGACAGAAATTAGGGATAAAGTTATCCATCTTGCCATTAGTTCTCCTGAAAGCCATATTTAACCAACTGAAAAAAATACTTGCTTTGATCTTTTTGTCCTACAAATCAAGGTCTGAAGTAAAAAAGGAATTTTCCATGGTTTCAGAAATTGCCTTTAGATCAAAAGGCAAGCTGACTTGTGCCCTGTAGATAAGGTCATTACAATTAAGTTATTTCTGTGTCTTCAGAAATTAAATGAGAAATATGAGCCTTTTCCTTGATGAAGTTTCCCTGATACTGCTGCAAAATTGACAAAAATCCCTGGGTTCACGCCCTGATATTTACATGTTTTTGACACCTTAACCCCTATAATAAGTACCTACCAAGGCTAATAGTACAGTGGAATACAATTGGCCACATGCGAGTGGTTAAAGACCTCTCAGAAAATGTGTCATTTGGGGTTTCTTAGGAAAATTTGTGGTTCTTATAGACTTATGCACTGATGTCACACCATGTCATTTTGGAGGCAAAACAATGAAGCACACTTCATGCACAAAACAAACTTTGCATGTGCGTGTAGTAGAACTGCGTGTGTATACGATTGGTTCACAAATCAGCTGTCTGCATTGTTGGTGTAAGTCGCAATGATACGCGCTTGCCTCGAAATGAGGGCTCACTTTCTGGTCTGTAACATCATATGCGTAAGGTCTATTAGGTTTGGGTGGTTCACCAGCGATTTCAATGACTCGGGCACCCGGGTCAATGACGCACAACTTTTGATTTTGACGCACGGACACGAAACCTCTGGGGTCAATCTGACGCATAGCTTTTTCACCCCAACAATCAGTAATGATAAAGTACAGTAATTTCGCCAATACATTCTTTGTGCAAATTTATTCACAAATTATAGCCTTTTCAGTTCCCATATTGTTAATGGACAGATTGATTATCATATTTTACAAGAAAAAGATAGCAGAAAAGCGCATCACAAATACAGAGTGTAAACAAAAGAACAGGAATAAGGTGTGTTGCATTAAACTCAAATTTATTTTGACCCCTTCAGTTGTAATTTTGACTCTTGTTAATTTATTTTAAAGGGTATGTGACTCCTGACAAAAAAAGATGAGTGAAAACCATGTTCATCCTAGTCTAGTGCAGAGCTGCCACTCCTGGCCAGGAGTCAAGTAGCAATTCCACTTTCCACTTATGAAAAATCATATTTTTGAGTTAATGCTTGTGTTCTTTTGCAGGTTTTAATGAAGAAAGTAAGCACAATTGGTTCTTTCAGTCATTTCTTTATTCACAAGTTGCCCAATGTGATTCTCTGACATTTGCAGTTTGGCACATCAGTTGTTGTGAAGACTGTAATTTAAGTCTATACTAATGTATTAAATTACTCATTGTTAGGTATAGTTATTGAAAGTTTTAACTTGCTGATGCAGCCCTCGAAAATAGCCTCGGCGTTCGGCAATGCCGAGGTGAAATGCCTACAAAAATTGACTTGACTTTAGCAAAAAAAAAAAAAAAAACTCCGTTAAGAAAGCTGCACACTAGGCCTACACGGCTCGAAATGAAGCTTCGAGTAATGACTTGAAAAGATATCATTTTCCTTCAAAATTTCTACCACGATCGAAACTTGAGCAAATAGATTCAGTATTATTGCTTTATTTACAAAACATAGTTGCAATTTTTCAAGTTTTAACAGAAAATCTTGATTTAAAAAGTTCCTTACGATCACTATTTACTGTAGGTATGAAACTCACTGTCTGCATGCTGTGAAGAAAGTGATCACTGTACACACATGAATGTGACACGGCAGAGTGCGACCTTTAGATTTCACAACCAGTCGTTTTATCTCTTTTAATGTGTAATAAAGTGGGAAAAATTCCCAAAGCGGCTGAATTGGTTTTATCAATGGAATTTCGGAGCTTAAACAAACAAATTACGTTAACCTACTGTAGAAGAAGTTTGTAAACAAGTAGGCCAAACTTTCGTTAACTTGCCATGCACATGGCTGTATGACTTTTACTGCGGAGGTAAAGTGTATTTTTGCCGAAGTAAATCGTTTTTACTTCAGCAATTGCTTTGCCGTAGCCAATATCTTATTTGGAAGGGCTGCTGATGTATCATAAAATTTGTTCCTGTGTCATGTTATGACATTTTTTGTAGAAGTTACAACTCCAATCAGAGTCTAAGCTATAAAGTATTGGAGTTGCTCATGTTTATAGTACTCCAATATTGTGGGTAACTTATAGGATTAAAAATTCATTGTCTGTTTCATAAACTTCATTTTGGTCATTTGCAATCAGCATAGGTTTAAAAAAATGTCTTATGATAAAAAACAAGTACCAGACCAGGGGGTATGACAATGTGTACCCATTAAATAGAAAAATGTAGATGGTAAGAAAGGGGATATTGACATTTCTATCTTGGAAATATATAAATGAGTGGTTAAATGTTGCCCCTGCCCCCTCCCCCGGCCAAGAGATACAAGATAAAAGATGGCACACATCTGAGAAGACTAAAACATCATATCCATCGCAAACCCATTTTAATTTATCTTAAACCAAGAACCTGGTCTGATTTTTTTTCTAGCTGCTGCTAAGGATTTCCACAGATGGAAACTTCATTACTACCTTTGGCCAACAACATTCATTGCTACACAGTTAAAACTTGGAGAACTGCATCATTCATGATCAACCTAGAATCTGCATCTCCTGCCACAAGGTCACAAAATAACAAACTTCTTTGATGGTTGATCTGCAGGAGGAACAATCATGAATCCACCAGCTATATCTGTGGTTAGTCATCAATGTATATTTTGTCTTCTGTGATTTATCATTGATTTATTTCATTCATGAAGGCCACAGCAGTATGGACCATCTTAATTAAAATATTGTTACAGTAGGCTGAAAACCTTGAAGCAATAGTTACAGGGAAAAATGTGACAAATATTGCTGAAAGTGTCAGCCTTTTGTATCCTAATTTTGTACTTTTTACTGACCCAAAGAAAAAATAATAGCATGATTTTCAGGTTAAACTGAGGGAAAAAATGCAATCTATACCTCTTGTAATTCAAAGATTAATTTTGTTTTCATCATTCTGATAAGAGAAATAAAACAAGTTGGCAGAAGATGTGTGTCAACTCTACAAGCAGACAAATGAAATGTTATAAAAACATATATCTGAATTTAGCAACAAAGACAGGATTAGGGTAGAAAGATTTTCTTTGTTTGAAGCTCCAATTCATTTAAACAAAAAGTGGGTGTTTCTTTTTTCTCCTCTTTCAATGATGCAAAACATACTTTCACGTCCAAAATGTACCTAGTATTATAATCTCAGCATTTAATGACTTCTGGTAACCAACCCACTCCTGTAGAACCACTTTCTAACTCTACTGGAAATCCTCCTCCCCCTGCCCCCATGCTCAACCCCCCCCCCCATCTTCACCCTTTATCCTCATGCCTATGTATCTAATGTATGACTTTTTCCCTGCCTTCATGAATCCCACTCCCTATTATCCCTCCTTCAATCTGCCAATTCCCTTCCCTTTACATGAATTTACCTATGATGCATTTCCACAAATGACATCATAAACTTTGCCTATTACATCATTTTAAAATGTACCAGCACTTGATCATTCAAACTACTTGATAAATTGGGAGTACCTCCAGCTTAGGCTGTACTGTGTACCATGCAGTTTCCAGACCTGGCACCATTTATCAAGTTCTTTATCACTTCCTTAAAAAAATTCCTAACAAAGAAGAAAAAAGTACTACAGAAAGAAATTGTTTCTTACTTGGTATGATACATCAGAAACATTTCACTGTGTACTTAAACTGTTTTGTTCTGTTATTTATAAGAAAACAATGTTTTGAAGGTGACAAAAATATAAAATGTGGCTGAAAATCATTTCTCCTATTCTTGTTTTTGTTGCTGGGATAAAATTATTACAAGGAAGGTGGTATGAAGTGAAATAGGCACAAGGCTGTCACTTTTATCCTATGATCCATAGTAGATGGTATTGTAAATAGATGGGGAGTTTTCCCAGCGGCCTTCTTCAGATGTCAGGGGTTGTCAAGAGCAGTTGATTTGGTTGACCTTTGCTAAGTCTCAAGGCTCCCATTTATTACTCAAGAAAAGGCCTGGTTCAGAATGGAAGATTGATGAGCCATAAAATAAACTCCAGCTCTGCCTCAAAATTAAATCACCTCAAGAGAATCAGATCAGCTGACCAATGATTTAAAATTGAAGCTTTTCCTACAAGAAGGAGACCAACCGAGGCATGCAGAATCTACACCACAGGATACTGGTGATGCAATGAATAGCCAATTGAACTTTGATATATTTTGTGTTTGTGCATAAAATTAATTTTCACAGAATACTTCTAATACTAAATACTTATAAAAGAGACTATTTGCACATTCTATGCAGATCCCTGGGGTTTACAGATCTCTGAATTATTGGGAAGAATTTTGAAAATTTCACTCTTCTAATGGAAGCAATTGTCCAACACATCAAAGAAGATGCAACTCCTACCAGAATGTACCAATAATGCAGCTACAAAACTGGGGATGAAACCCTGTAAATGCTCTTGTAGGCTCTTGTAAGCAATGGAGTAGGGAAAACAAGCCAGTAAGCCACAACTAAAAAAAAAGGCAGTGGTTGGCCCGACTTAAACCATTTGGTTAGAAACTGAGCCGTAAAACCTCATCTAACTCTAACTCTATAGGCCCAACATGTCTTGGGGTTGCAGAATGATAGCAAAGAAAGATTAAAGTGGAACTACAGTAGCAAGGATGATCCATGCAGTTGCATACACAAGAGAAAGAGTACTAAATGATATTACAAAAGTTGTACTTACAGTAGTCGGCCAGCTCAACAGACTTTAGGTCAGGTCAATGCAGTCACAAGTCAATGCAGTTCTGCTGCTATTCCATACTTCTTTCTCACAAACACCCATTTTTTGTAGCATGCCAATCATTTCAAAATACGGTACAGGGTGAGATTCCAAATGAATTTAAAATAATACATTGAAGCAACTCAACATGAAAATGCACTTCCGAAGCCCTTGCAGGCATCTCTCAAATTCATGCACGCTTTATCAGCTTACAAAAACAATGTAAGGGAGGCACCAGGCTTTGCCTGACGCCGGGGCAGGGGGGCCCAGGGGAAGCTCCCCCATGGAAAGGGCAGCAACCTAAAGCCCAAACAAGGGTGACAGGTTGCAAAAAGGATGTAAAACAAAATTTTCGGAGAGCAATCTCGGTAGTTTGGGGTTTCCATTAAAAAATTTGACAATTTGGGTTGTGAGGAAAATTAGAAAAGTTTGGGGTTTCATTGAAGGATTTGCACTAATTTAGAGCAAAATCAAGTAAATCGTCAGGGCAACTGGCAATCATTGGGAAATATATTTTATCATACCAATTAAGGATCCCCGACAAATTGGAGCTGTTATTACTATAAATAAGAACACAGGTGGTCTTTCACACACTTGAAGGGGGTTACCCACACACTTGAAGGAGGTATCACAAAGGGTCAACGTACATTGTAATCCTTGTCATTCGTTATAGCAACTCTCTTTTCCAAGTATTGAACTGCAGGTTCACCCACACTGAACCATCCAAGAGAATCATGTTCACTCCTATTGTTCATACAGCATCTGAATGGCCTGGTGTATCCAATGTTAAAAGACCAATGAATTTAGATTTTGTAGGTGTTAAACAATTTTATGAAAGCCAACTATACTAACAACTATTTATGCTTAACTAACCAAATTGTGTAAAACAAACAATACTTGAGCCACTGACATTGTAAAATTCTGATGTTAGTGTTCACATGCACTTGTTTTATGCTGCAAAAATTCACACCTATGGACTAAACCAATCATTAGAGGGAGAAATGTGAAATCTTGAGATGAGAGAAAAATCCAAAAGCTTGAGCTGTCAGAACCACAAAACAAAAAATCACAAAAAAAAGAAAATGAGATGAAAACAGTTTTAAGGCAATGGAAAGAGGAATCTTGGAAATACAAAAAATTCCATCTCATGTATCCCAGCTGGTTGAATGGGTCAACTCAGGTCACAGCTAGCAAAGAAAACCAACAGCTACACTATACAAAATCAAATTTTGATAAAAGGAGCATCGGGTAATTCATAGCCACATGATGAATGTATATGGCCCTGGGGCTCAGTCACCTCATGCAAGCGTGGGTTCATTTCAAAACAGTTTTTCTTTGCTTCTTATGATGGGTTAAGAGGCGGGTGAAAATTTCTCCCTCATGTTGGCAAGGTAATCGATTATGTATCCTCCAGCAGCAGTTGCCATAGTGATAATTACGGCTTCGAAGCAAAAGCATGGGTGAAGTCATGTTGTTGGTGAGTTCAAAGAGTTTGTTTGCCTTTGTGAAGCCCTTACTGATGAGATGAACAATATCTCAATCACTCAAAACGAAGTTTCAGGCACTTTTTTGTTTTTCCTTATTTTCATATACAGCAGAAATGTGATGAATGTATCTTACGAATGCAATTGCTTTTGAAAAGTGGAAAACAAATGGATAGCAGAACTGACCACCACTGATCCTATTTTCAATATTTCTGATGAAGATGTCAATATCAAAAATTTTTTGTAATTAAAATGAAGTCAAGCAGAACCCACAGGATATGACAAAGTTGCTTTTTTTTATTTATTTGTGTAGCAGGAAACTGTCAATAAAAACAACAACAGCCATGTTTCACTTTTCAGGTCAGATAGGAGAATATAACTCACAACTTTAAACGTGTAAATGCTTCTCAATTGACGAGAATGTAACCACCAAAACTTGGATGATGGATGAGCAATTTGTGAACGACAATTTCAAGCACCAGTAAAGATGACACGAACAGTAAACTTCAACATACTGAAAAGGGCAAAGAACTGTAGAAAAGTCACTTGTAACAAAGATAGGATCTGGCTCTAACAGAATAAAAAAAAGTTTTTGGAGTGATACAGCTTACATTTAATGTTTTCAACTTTTGCACACGCTCATCAACAGAAACAGGACTGGTCGGATATAAATGTTTACATTAAGGCGTAAATTAATAGATACTTAGTCATCCAAAGGCTTCTTGTTATGAAACAAAAAAAATTCTCTTTTCACTGTTTTTGCATTATATCTTCATCAATGCACAGGGATCTACAAAAACATAATATTTCATGTGAAAAGGTGCTACTTTATCTATTAGATGATAATGCAAGCAATAAATATGCTTCAGTTCAGGCTTGGGGCAAAAACACAATTCCAGGTTCATGGATCACAATGCTTGGTCAAGCGTTGAGTAGCAGGTTCTGTTATGAGCTTTGATCTATAACTTCACACTGAGTCCATTTTTATCAAAGATTACACAACTTTAGAGTAACTCTATATTACAACCTTTTTCCTACCATCGAAAATACATGAAACAATATTTAAAAGAAATTACTTAAATTTAAAGCATATCTTAGAATCTCAAATTTCAAAAATATGTGTTTATACAAAGCTTGTAAAAGAAATCAGAATGGTCCAACATCCATCTTAACAGGATATGTGTTTGGGGGTATACAATATCAACGTTAATTCACTCAATTTTAAATGTTAGATTGCCAAATAATTGGAATGTCACTCTTGTGCTACTCAGATTATTTTTTTTTTTTAAGACACTACATCTTGTGCCAAAACGTGATCACTGATTGTATAGAGTAACTTGACTAGATCTCTCCCATAACAATATTCTAAGTAAGAAAAGAGTAATTTTTCCAAGGTCATTTACATTTTAATTTCAAAAGGAGACAAAGGAAGGTACTGTGAGTTGTATGATGGGGTGACCGTCGACTGCGCGGGCCCGTCGACTGCGCATCTAGCATAACATATTATACAAAAACCTTGCAATGGTAGGGTTCTTAAGTGCGCAGTCGACGGTCAACACACTATACAAGAAGGACATCACAAAGTATTGCACAATCAACTTTGTCAAATTCAGTGAATAAATCTCAAGAACTTTTTTCTCAGCAATGGAATAAGCTAAAAGATGGTCGGGTGTTGAATGAATACCATCCATGTCCCAACCTTTGAAATACATTCTTGTTATTGTAGACTTTAAATACACTGTAAGTTAAACATCATGAAAACTACTGACTTGGAACAGATTCAGAAACAGGTCCATGCCAAGGAATGGTGCCTGTAGTAACCCTGGGCCATTTCATAAACATGTCCAGGTCTGTTACGATGCATTAGCAATTGATTTTTACTCTAAATCACAGCACTGAAGATATGCACAAGTATTCAACTCCAGAATTTTGTTAAATTGCCCAAGTCTGCACTTTGACTTTCTAAATTAGTGACATCCACCAATCAAAGATAAAAGTGGTTTATCTTAAGAGTGTTCAGTAAAAGGTCTGACAGCCTTGACAATGCTCTGACTGACAAAGGCCATCTTTAAATGATCCATCTCCCATAAATTTGCCTACTGGACATTCATTACTATGCAGATAATTACAGAGGCAGGAAAGCAATACTACACCAGCCTAGTATCTAACTACTAAATACAGAAGTAGGTTGGTACTATGCACTCCTCACTCATCCACTGTAAGACCTGTGCTTTAGGGCAGAATAAGAAATGGGAAATAAACTGCCTTCATATATACTCATCTGCATAATTACTTGTTTCAAATACATTTCTCATAAAACTTATATTATAAATACATACATACACACAATTATTGCATGAGTTTTTGAGTTCAAAGATGGATATAATAAAGTGTTTAATAATTGGACAGTTGATCAAAAGATCAAATATTGCTATTTATTAATCTGAAGGAAAATCTATGCCATATATGTTACTGTTTAAGGCAATGCAGAAAATGATGGACTTAAATACTGTGTGTAATCCCTCAGTTCTCATCTTAGGCAATGATCAAGGGTACAGTAATCATGAAATTTTCACTAATGGCGAATACATTCTCAGGAAAAGTGATTGATTGACATACCACACATACTACTGACTGATTGGAATAGCCTGATCAGACACACACAAACCATATGCAAGGTAATCTCATGAATTAACTGCAAATAAAATTTTATTCTACAGATTCTGATGTCCATGCATTCTCATTTGAATAGTGTGTATTCAACTGTCCTTTGTATTGTTCATTACTGACAAACACAGCAGGACTACAACCTCAAGTTTTCCCATTTATACTGGTGCATTATATCTGCAGGTTCAGATCTAGGATTTTTTTCTTTGCAGTAGGGAGGAGGAAGGGAGGGGGGGGGGAGGAGGGTGGGTATTGAGTCCAATGTCTACAAAGATGATTGGAGATGGCAAAGCAATACTTCTTTAACACAAAAGGTGCTCTCAGAGTGGGTGCTCCTTCAGCTTAGGTTCTCAGCCTTACATACTATGTCCATAGATGTGTAGCATAGTGTAGGGTTCTCTTATGGTGTTTGGTGCTTCCTTTGCTTCATAAAGCAGGAAGCCTCTGCTTTTATGTTCATGCTCATTTTGTTTCACACTTGTTTTATACATTTATACACGTTTTCTTTCAAGATCCCCTTCCTCCCCACATTTTCTTAAGCTAGTAGTACAGCAGTTAAGTGTACATAGTTCAGGTGTGTTGGGAGTTAGTTGCCACTTTGTTAGGTCATTGAATGACTTATGCTTGGTGTTATGCTCCACTGAGTCCTTTATTGGGCCTGTTTCATGTAAGCTTCTCATTTTGTGTGTTGGAGGTCTTAGCTTTGTGGAGCTTAGTAGCCTCTTTGGGGTCCTTGTTTAGCTTCTATAGCTTTGCCATGTTTGGGATTCCTCCCTTTGTTCCAGCTACAGATGTGCCATGCTGTTGGGGGATTTTCCAGTGTCCTCTGTGGCTTGCTCAGTCATGTTGAGTACGTATGTGATATGATCTCCTAGGGGTCTTTCTGGTCAGGATTATAGCCATCCATTGGGCTTGGTTTAAGTTGTATTAGCAAGGTTCTCCCATGGTTGTTGTAGGGGATTAGCCATGCTCCCCAGGAGATAGGACTTGCCATCAGCATTTCAGGTTTCTACCTTATCATCTCTGTATATGCATGCTTTACCACTAAGGGTTACATGGGTAAACAGGTGGTAATGAGGGGTGACACAGATTAGCATGGCTCCAGAGAAATCTTTCCAAAAGAAAGGAACCTGCAGATGCTATTGTAAATGGAGGCACCAAACAAAGGGGATATAAAAGCCTCCCCTACTACAATAACCACTCACGGATGAGACAGTTTCAGATGGGTGAACAGAGGCACTCCCCCAATCTTCCTTCCAATTATGGAAATCGCATACAATGCAAAAAAGAGCGATAATTTGTTAAGGTACACTGTCAAGTTTTATAGACAACTGGCCCAAGATCCCCTTTTCTTTGCCAGGTAACTCCCATGCTCCTGTATTTCTCCTTGTCATGAAAAATGTAAGGTTAGACCTCCCAGATGGAAACAAGTCTGGTGATTCTGGGGTGGACTCAGTTGGAAAACTTGTGGCTGTAGGCTGGGGGGAGGGGGATGGCAGAAGAGGCCCAAGCTGGACCTATGGATGTAAGGCCACAACCCTATGAGGCTATGGGACAGGAACTGAATAAGTCAGTAGAATCAATGAAGGTTGCTGTGAATGCCAGACTGCAAATTGGTGGCTGTCATCATGGCTGAGGCCCCACAGGTAAGGTGCTTGGACAATAGTACCGGTGAGGACTGTGAATCCAGGCCGGAAAACTCGCTGCTGACCACTGAAATGGTAGTTGTAGTGGCTACTTTGCCAGAAAACCTTGTTAACACTTTTGATACAAGGCTTGAAAGGCAACCCCTGTAAGACTGTGAATGCCAGGTCAAAAAGGAAAAGAAAAAAAAAAACCAGAAAGCCAAAAGGCTTAGTGATTCCTTGCCATATGGATATACTGCAACAAACATGAATCACCCACATGACAAGCATGAGATCCCTCACAGTTATCCTACTTGAGATATCATGTTAATACGGTCAAACGCTTTTGAAATCTTGCGACCCAAAATGACCTACATGCTAAATATGAACAATCCACAGACCAAGTATGAGATCCCTCAGAGTTATCCTCCTTAAAATATGTTTACTAGGTTTTGACCTTTTGTGACCTCAAATGAATGACCTTTGAACTGCATGAAAAACAGTAGGGGTCATCTACTCAATTAAAAAAATCCACATGTCAAGTGAGAGATCCCTCACAGTTATCCTTCTTGAGATATCGTATTTACATGGTTTTCACCTTTTGACCTCTGGTGACCCCACATGACCTTTGACCTCCACCAAAAATAATAAGGATCATCTACTAAATATGGTCAATCCACATGGTAAGTATGAGATCCCTCACAGTTACTCTTCATGAGATAGTGTTTACAACATTTTAACCTCTGATGACCCCAAATGACCTTTGACCTCCATCCAAAAACAATAGAGATCATCTACTCAATATGGGCAATCCACATGCTAAATATGTGATCCATCACAGTTATCATGTTTACAAGGTTTTGATCTTTTGACCACTAGGGATCCCAATGACCTTGACCTCCACCAAAAACAATAGGGATCATCTACTCAATACAGACAGTCCACATGGTAAGTATGAGATCCCTCACACGTATCCTTCTGGAGATATCGTGTGTTACAAGGTTTTGACGTTTTGACCTCTGATGACCCCAAATGACTTTGACCTCCACCAAAAATAATAGGAATTATCTTCTCAATATGGGCAATCCAAATGCTTAGTATGAGAGCCCTCACAGTTATCCTCCTTGAGAAATAGTGTTTACAATGTTTTGACCTTTTAAACCACTGGTGATCCAAATGACCTTTGACCTCCACCAAAAATAATAGGGATCATCTACTCAATATGGATAATCCACATGCTACGTATGCGATCCCTCATAGTTATCCTTCTTGAGATATCGTGTGTACAAGGTTTTGACCTTTGACCTCTGATGCCACATGACCTTTGACTTCAACCACGAACAATAGGGATCATCTACTCAACATGGGCAGTCTATGGGATCCCTCAAAGTTACCCTTCTGGAGATATCATGTTTACAAGGTTTTTGACCTTTTGCCCTCTGATGACCCCCAGATGACCTTGACCTCCACCAAAAATAATAGAAATCATTTACTATATTGGTAATCCACATGCTAAGTATGAGATCCCTCACAGTTACCCTTCTTGAGATTGTGTTTACAAGGTTTTGACCTTTTGACCACTGGTGACCCCAATTGACCTTTGACCTCCACCAAAAACAATAGGGTTCTTCCTCTTAGTATGGGCAATAAACATGGTAAGTATGAGATCCCTCACATTTATCCTTCTGGAGATACCGTGTTTACAAGCAATTTCCAGGGTATTTACTATTTGACCTCTGGTGACCCCAAATGACCTTTGAACTCCACCAAAAAGAATAGGGATCATCTATTTAATATGGGCAACCTACCTGCCAAGTATGAGATCCCTCGGAGTTACCCATCTTGAGATATCGCGTTTACAAGGTTTTGACCTTTTGACCTCCTGTGACCCCAAATGACCTTTGACCTCCATCAAAAACAATAGGGATCATCTACTCAATATGACCAACCCACACACCAAGTATGAGCTCAGTCATAGTTACCCTTCTTGAGATATCGTGTTTACAAGCAAAGCGTCACACACACACACACATACATACATACACACACACATACACACACACACACGACATCACCATCGCATAGATTCCTTCTGCCTTTGGCAAGGAATCAAAAAACCTGCAGCTAATGGCCAAAGTTGAGGTTGTGGCAACTTGGCCAGGAAGCCGTGCAAGGGCAGATGCCCAACCAGAAACCACCCCGTTACAAGGATGGAAAGTGAGGACAAATCATTCTGAGGGTGGCCGATGCTGGAGACAGGCTTGACAGATGGCCAGGGTCAGGTGTGGGGCTCTGAATGCCTAGACTGCATGGCTGGTGGATACTGAAGGGAAGGCTCAATACTGATGGAAGGCCTGAATTGCTGAACAGCTGGATTGGATGAATAACTGAGCTACCAATAACTTTGTGGGAATTCTATTTTTCACTGGTTGGCAACTCCCTGCCCAAATATATTTAGGAACCTGGTAGAGTTCTAAATAAACTTGATGACTGCACTTTCATTGACATTCATTCAAACAACATAGCTTCACTTTGGTTGGTCAAAGACTTGTACAGTCAATTGTGTTCCCAAGCTCACACATAGTCACTGTGTGTCAAAATGTATGGTCTCAAGCAAATCAAACTCAGTGCAGGCTAGGTTCTGTGTCTCTCTCTTGGAGGAGTGCTAGATAGGTGTTGTTTGTTGGAGGAGGGGCTAAAAGTTAGTGGGGAAAATTTTACTGTCTGGGGTGAGATTAGAGAGCCTTTAACCCTCCTTAAGTGTTGATGATGGATATCATCCTCAGCAAATGAACCTCCCCTCTTTTCAGAATATAACCAAGGTACCTGATGCACTTGATTCAGACCATCAAAGATGTGAGACTATAACAGATCCAGACTGCATAAATCTTGGCCAAGTGGCAAGCAAAAGTGACAGGTAAAGGGACCTTAAAAAACCACTGATTACATGATAATGGCAGTCTCAAAACCACCACTGTGAGAAAGTAGAACCTATTGTATAAACATGCATACTGTGAAAGCTGGCATTTGTACACTACCATGACAATGAATTGAGTTTGATCTAAGTCAAACTTGAGCATAAATGTGCTCAAGTACTGCATGATAGAAGAATTTAGAGAAGTACCTTGGGCTGGAACCTGCCAGTTCAGACTTGAGTTAAACTGCAGGCTTGATTGCAGGCCCAGTCTTTCTTCTGCTGAACTGGACACTGGCAGAAATGGATTCGGGTCCCCACATATAAATTGGCCTGAAATGGGTTCCAACTGGACTCACACTCAGAGGTGATTCCAGAAAAGTCCACAATGTAAATGAAGATTTCTGGTGCACAGTATTACTTAAGGATGACCACATATAGTCAACTAAATTACTGGATGGGGGAAACCATGAAATTGTATTCTAAAAATGCAAAATTACTAAATGTACATGAAAAGGCATAAAAGCCAAGTACAGGATATGCTACATTGTCTAAAATACTACACTCTGGCCAATGATGAAATTGGGGACACTGGAATCACAACAGGTTTAAACTTGGGTCAGGTGGATGTGGATAAAACACTTGCGAATTCAAATCAAATAGTTAAATATTTTTTCTCACAGAAGAAGATACAGCCAAATAAATTATTATAATCTCAAGATAATAAAATGAATAAGCTCAACATTAAAGGGTTAAAGAGTACAAATGGTAAAAAATCTCACCACAAGACATTTTTATAATAAATGTTACCACTTATGGCCTGCAATTAGTACAGTAGTTGCCAGTGGGGCTATAGTCCCCATTGAGAATTCACATCGCAGGAGAGGGGCCTGGTAACAATAACTTGACATAGATCATGCATCATGAAGACCATGCACTGGATGTCTACAGCAGGTTTTTGACATTTCGAAAGATTTGTGAGCTTCGTGTGTAGCTCAGCACTATCATCCCCCTCAGACTAACCCCTGGATGGTCAGTCAATTGACATATATGATAATTCGACTCACATGAACATCACTGTACCCCTCAGGCTGGGGTCTGGTATAAAACTGACTGAAGGGTGTAGCAATGTAGGCCTACACATTTTGTTGACACACCAGTGGGAAATAACTTGACAGGGGTAAGTCATTCAATTGGCAAGTGATGTACATCCAGTAACCCTGCAGCTAATCTAACAATTTCTGCTAACAACCAGCAACATACAATATAGGCCATGGATTCCCAAGTGTTTTCAGCGATGGGCCACATTTCGTTGAGTTTAAGCTTTATCACTGTTTTACTAGCCAGCAGGGGTGAATCCAAGGTTTGGCGAGGGTTTGGAGAAAGCACCTCATTCCTGGGGGTGATGCCTACACATAAAAACTCTGAAAACACCAGCACAGCATGCAGTGGTGTTTCTATGGATTCTCAATTTGGGTGGTTTCTCAATGGGGGCAGTGTGCATGATCGCATTCAACTTCAGCCCCACCAAGATTGGGGCTGAGGTGAGAAAATTTGACATTCTGACATTCTAAATGCACTAAATAGCAGGAATGCACACTCTCCAGTGCAATTTTGGCATCCGCGTAGTTCCTCTTCTCCCAGGCTTGTGTCACCGCTATGGGGAAAAAATTCGGCAGTCCAACCACCCTAGATTGTACTGTAGGAAATAGCACTATTTAATCACAAATTTGTTATTAGAAGTCTGCATCTACTATGCATGAGTCAGCATTATTGGAGAAAAATTGGGCATCCCAAACACTTTAGATTGGAGGAAATCCCACTTTAAGGATAAACTTGAAACAAGTTTATAATGTGTTTAATGTGTGAATTATCACCAAATTGGCCTATTGGAGGAAATGTGGCATCTAAATCCTCAATACTGCACTCAGGAAATTGCACATAAAAAATGCTCCAGCTCATCCAACCTTCCACAGGCCACATTAATGCACACTGCAGGCTGCAAATAGCCTTCAGGCTGCCACCGTCCTTGAGAAGCTAGGCCATAGGGCTTTAGCCTACAATAGTCCTGGCATAGTTTGAGAAGCTTACTGTAAGTATCTCAGATGTAATAGCAATTGCAGAAATTACCGACCAACTCTCCACAGAGTTCACTCCATGCATCTATTCAGAAGACATTGCACAGAGGGAACCCTTCTTTACATTACTTTTATCAACCAACAAAAGATCTCTTAACAAATCTCTTTTTAACACTGTCTTATCATGTTCTACAACTAATTTCAGAGTTTGTGGTCCACAGTTTTCTTCACGACTTCCTTGCATCAAAAAAAAAATCCACTCCAGAACGAGATAGTTCTTGTTGATAGTACGAAAGTAATATACTGCAACTGTTTTTTAGGTCTAATCTACAACAGATGGCTAAAGATTGGTAATAAAATCTCAGCTAAGTTTCATATGATGAACCTACTCATCTCTCTCTTTTAAAGCAGGCCTATGGGGGAAAGAAGGGATAGTCCCCTGGGAAGGGAATGCCAGACCAACAGTCATGTTCAATGCAACAACTAAATTACCAGAGGGCAAACAGTCTTGTCAGAGATAGTTTGTTTGCAAACAGTTATGGCTAGAGGTGCATTCTTGACCTAGCTAATACCCAAGGGAACAACTAGGTCAAAGTTCACACACTGCAGGGCACAATGCATGGAGGAAGGGGGAGGGAGGTGATAGTTAGATCATTACACAGTAACAAGTCTGAGCATGATCAATGGAAACTAACCATCAATTGGAAAAAAGAGCAGCACATAACATGAAACAGCTGAAAAGGATTTGAAGCATATTTGTATAATAGCTTGTTTCCAAGCAAGGGAGTATGAAAAGGTTGTGATATATCACCACAAGTGTGCTCCATTTTCAAGCATAAAATTTCAACCCTCAAAATGTGAACAGCTGGCTATGAGCCTGTTAGTTTGTATCCATTATTCTACATCTTCATAGTTATATTGCAGGAAGTCCAGTGTGGAGAACAACTAAACTAACTCTGAGACTGTGACAATAAAATGACAAGCATACTAACAGAAACTTGATAAATACAATAGGCTAGTAATTAACATAAGAAAAATGGCATTCAATATATCGTACAACTGACACTCCGCAGCCTGTGAGGTATATTAAGTGGACACTACGGAGTTACGAATCTTTCAGAAAATGGACAGAACTGATCAGAAACAGAGTACAACATAGGAAACAAAAAACTGAGAAGTAAAATTTACAGATGCATCTGGACAACTATCTCACCATTTACTTTCAAGTGGCACAAAACAGATACCAATATTCTATTTTCATCCAGTAGTAAATATCTGCCCATTATCCTCACACATAGTGATGTTACATAGACTTAAACAAAGTCAAGGCTTCTGATAGATCCTCTTCCAGCCATCATATGGATGGCCTATTCCATGGGCAGAAAGCCCCAACTTAACCCTACAAAAGTCACTTTTAAACAAAAATGTGAAAAATCAGTTAAAATAAATTTGAGACAGGCCTACAGATTTAATTAAGCAGCAAACAAATATGTGACCACTCAAACCATCATGGCTGTCAACTTAAACTAATACACAGCATGATGTTGAAGTAAAGAAACAACTGTTGTTGTGGGTAATAAACAAACAACCCATTGTCCTACATCTAAAAAGTGTCAAATCGGACAATTTTGCAGTTAAGGGCCAACCCCTCTCCCATCCAAATGTGGTTTCCCTGATGTGAAATCCTGACTAAAGCTTCACTCAGTATAAATATATAGTGACTGCCAGTGGCAGATCCAGGTGGGGGTGTAACAGGTGTGCACCCCCCCCCCCACCCCATTGGCCGTCATGCGTGAGAAAAATGTTGAGGTAAAAAAAGAAAATGCTTCAAAAATGTGTCAAATAGAGCACCATTTTGCATCTCAGCCCTCTGCCTGAAGCAAAAATTTTCAAAAGGGGAGGGGGACACCCTCTCCCTTAGATCCCTCCCCAGGACAGCAATCAATAAAATTTTGCACCCCCTCTATTGAAAATTTCTGGATACTCCCCTGGTGGCTGCAACCAAAGTTAATTGCTCCAGTAGGGTCAAGACCTTGCAAAACTGATTTAAGGAGAACCAGCCTTTTAGTTCACATTGGGCCAACTACACAAGCCCTTTTAATGGTGCATTCATACATAGGCCTAGCCAACATTTACCCTGTTTGTACGTTCAGAAGCTTCTCCCTTGTTTGGGGAGCCATGGTACATTCAACGACAGCATACAAAATAAATGCCTTGCCACTTGTGAGCTGACCATTATCTACTGTAAGACAGTGCCCTCCATTCTCACTTGGTCAAGTAGAAGAATTGCCAGATGTTGCACTACATCTTCCAAAAAAAAAAGGCACACATACAAACACACACACACAAACCCTACAGGATATACTCCTATCTTAAGGTTTTGCCATCACTGACAAATCTCTTTCCCTTTTATACTACATAAAAATCATCATGACCCAGTAAACAGATTTATTCAAACTTTTCACACCAGTTCAAACTGGAACTCTGACATACTAAAAAGTACATACTTCCTTTAACTCTCCCAATGTCCTGGCACCAAATATCTGTCCACCTTTGAGACCTACTAATCTACAGAACAAGACCATGCGACCATCCTACACAGCCATTTGAGAAAGCTTCACACAGTCACAAGAGGGAGGAGGTACAGTAGAAAGCACAACAGATTTGCCCCCAGGCTGTGACCTTCACTGCAGCAGCCAATTTTATCAACTTCTCCACTAACAACTCAACCATTTTAAAGTAAACCTACCCAAAATGGTCCCACCATATGGGACAAGCACTAACCGGATTGTTTTAGCGTCTTTATGGAAATTTTATGATGAGGGCAACTCTCCAAGATCATACCAAATGTGAGCTAAATTTAGCTCAAAGTCTTGCAATATAAAAGGAACTAATCATGAGAAATTTGCACAACAGAATGGGCTTTGGAAGTTACAATGTAAGATATGAATTGTGTCAATGGTTATAGTTACCTCATTATTATCACAAAAATAAAGAAGAAACTTTGACAATGCAGTTATTCTTCAAATCCATAGGCATTTCAAGATAAAACTGACTGCTGCAATGAAACTTTTGACGCCCTTCAACATATCTATGTTATTGACTGTTTGGATAACATCATTTGTGAATAAAGGAATACAAAATGAACAACCCAAACTTAATTTCAAGGACTGAAGACCGGACACAAAAGGCAGACTTTTCCAAACACTTCTCATTTCCCTTACCATGTCGAAAGCCTGTGCATAATGTACAGTCTTCTCTCACATTTGACTGTTAAAATGTTGTAAGTAGTGCGTATGCTAAACTTTTGGCAGCATAGTAATGTGTTGAAGCAATCGCTAATTATGACTTAAAACCTATGTGCATCCTGGGAAAACATTTTGTAAACAAACTATTAAATATTCTTACCAGAATGTAGCATTATGATGAACAAAATTTATGCATATTTGGGAATGTGCAGATCAAATGATATTTTAGAGTACACTCCGTAATTATGAAAATGAAATGATCAGCAAAAGCACTGTCTTCTTGAATCATAAATAAGGAAGCATTTTGACAACCAAAATTATGGTAGCTTGGAATGTATATAGTCACTTTGTCTGGTAGATACCACAAAGGGTAAGATCTCAGTCCAGACTCCAGAGGTACCTGGAAAACCATAAATGAGAAGATTTACAAAACTGATGTATATTTCACCATTATATTTATGCATGGGTTCAACCTCTCAGCACTCCTGAAATTGCCCAGGTGAGATAAAGGAACTGACTGAGTGGCAAAAGGGAATCATCAGGAAAAGACACAGAACTGTTGGTGTAACACTTCAACAAGTCATTTATTTTAATGGTGGCTGTGAACATATGAATGGCAGTGTTGATGGCCTGGACATGTTTCAGAAGTCAGAATATTGTCAGTTAAGAAGCTCAGAAGGGAATACCAATAAGACATGATGCCTTAGCATTTTATTCTGAAAAATTCAATTGAAAGGAATTAAATCTAGACACAAGATGGTTTGTACACACTTTTTGGATTGTGTTGCAACCAGCAACAGAAGATCATTTTTACTGAAAGAGCCATGAGATTTCAAGAGGCTTCATGCCAAAGTGTATATGATATAAAATATCTGGGAAATGTTTTACTCTGTTTCTTTTTTCTTCCCCTAAAAAGTTTCTGGTAATTGAATCGAAATGAAGGCATACTTTGAAAAATATAAGAACAGAAATAAAATAAAACCTGTACCTCCTGCAGGAGTTGCACAGGCTACACCTAGGAATTATTCAACCACATTCTTTTAATTCAACCAGAAAGCCAAAAGGCTTAGTGATTCCTTGCCGTATGGGGATGCTTTGTTGCACTGAGGTTTATCCCTCAAATTTATCTTTCTTGACTACATCATTTTACGATGTTTTAACAATTTGACCTCTGCTGACCTCATATGAACTTTGAACCCCATGAAATATAACAAAAAAGAAAAATGGAAGTGTCTTGAAAGGGATTCAACTACAATGGATCTTCGATCTTGAAAATTCTTGGGAATTTTGCTTTTTGACCTCTGGTGACCCGCGATGACAATGTTGGGAATTCTTGCTTTTTGACCTCTGGTGACCCAAGATGACAATGTTGGGAATTCTTGGGAAACTTTGCTTTATGACCCTTGGTGACCTCAGATGATGATCTTGGGAATTCTTGGGAAATTTCGCTTTTTTGACCTCTGATAACCCCAGAAGACAATCTTGGGAATTCTTGGGAAATTTTGCTTTCTGACCTCTGGTGACCCCAGATGATGATCTTGGGAGTACTTGGGATATTTTGCTTTTTGACCTCTGGTGACCCTATATGATGATCTTGGGAATTCTTAGGATTTTTCCTTTTTACCTTTAGTGACCCCAGATGACAATCTTGGGAATTCTTGGGATATTTTGCTTTTTGACCTCTGGAAACCACATGTAACAATCTTTCAAATTATTAGGAAATGTTGCTTTTGATCCCAGTGACCCCAGATGACAATCTTGGAAATTCTTGGTAAATTTTGCTTTTTGACCTCTGGTAACCCCGATGACCTTTGACCTCTGCCAAAATCAATAGCATTCTTCCTCTCAACATAACAAGTCTATATCTGCCATTCCGATCTCGACATATCACAACTTCAAGATTTTTAGTCTTTGACCTCTGGTGACCTCAAATGACCTTTGACCTCCACAAAAAACATGATGAAGTGTTGGTCATTCCTACCTTGAGATATCGTGATTACGAGCTTTTCAACTTTTTACCTCCGGTGACCTCAAATGACCTTTGACCTTCACCAAAAACAATAAGGTTTTTCCCCTCGACATGATGAATCTATATACCAAATATGAAAAGTGCTGGTCATTCCTACCTTGAGATATCGTGATTACGAGCTTTTCGGCTTTTTACCTCCGGTGACCTCAAATGACCTTTGACCTTCACCAAAACCAATAGCGCTCTTCCTCTCAACATGAAAAATACATACACCAAATATGAAAAGTGTTGATCATTGCTATCTGGAGATATCGTGCTTACAAGCTGTTTACGAGGTTTTCACAGTTTAACCTCTGGTAACCTCAGATGACCTTTGACCTCTACCAAAAACAACAGGGTTCTTCCTCTTGGCATGACAACTCTATATACCAAATATGAATGGTGTGGGTCATTGCTACCTTGAGATATCATGTTTACAAGGTTTTTGGTTTTTGACCTCTGGTGACCTCATATGACCTTTGACCTCCACCAAAATTGATACGGTTCTTCCTCTCAACATGAACAATCTATACACCAAATATGAAAAGTGTGGGTCACTGCTATCTTGAGATATCATGTTTACAAGCCATTTACAGGGTTTTTGAAGTTTAACTTCTGGTGACCTCAAATGACCTTTCACCTCTACCAAAAACAGTAGGGTTCTTCCTCTTGACATGATAAATCTGTATACCCAAATATGAAAAGTGTGGGTCATTGCTAACTTGAGATATCGTGTTGACAAATTTTTCGGTGTTTGACCTCTGGTGACCTCAAATGACCTTTGGCCTCCACCAAAAACAATAGGGATCTTCCTCTCAGCATGATGAATCTATATACTATATATGAAAAGTGTCAGTCATTGTTATCTTGAGATATCATGTTTACAAGCTCGGCATCACATACATACAAACACACACACACATCACCATTGCATAGATTCCCTGCCTTCCTACCACAAGGAATCAAAAATAGTAGGTTTTATAGTTCTACACTCTAAAAAATAAAAGAGTGAAATTCACTCCAAAAAGAGTGTCCTGAGTCACCACTCCTAGTAAGAGTAAATTTTTCCCGGAGTGGAGTGAAAATTCACTCCAAATAGAGCAATACTTCACACACATGGAATGAAATATTGCTCTATTTGGAGTGACTTTTCACTCCACTCAGGGTGAGTCTTCACTATTACTAGGAGTGGTCCCTCAGCACTCTCTTTTTTGAGTGACTTTCACTCTTTTTTCTGTTTAGAGTGTAGATCATAGAAGCAGTCCCGTAGCCAGACTAACCAATTTGGGGGGCACATTGATGTTGGAGTTTTGCCGGCCTGTGGGAGTGGTTTAAGGGGAGGGGGTGTTCCCCTCCCCTTTGAAAATTTTTACCTATTTTAAGGACTCTAGAGGCAAAATGGTGTGAGATTTTCCATTTTCCCTTCTTATATTTGTATTCCAAAAAGGCTGGTCTCATAATAAATTTCTCCTTCTTCAGTTCTATTGAAAAATTTGGGGGGGGCACGTGCCCCCCCGTGGCTACGTGCCTGCACAGAACGTCATTGGTTTTTGTCTGAAGAACCATTAGAGAGTAATAAGTTTTTAAGGGATTGGAAAACTCACTGGTCATCATCCATACTATTAGCTAGATACTTTTTGAAATTTATTGAAGAAACTTCTTGTAGTGATTGAAGAAGTCAAATTTACTGTGATTTAATACATCTTTGAAAGAAAGAGAGAGTTGATATGTAATAACCATTCATTTTTCCTCAAATTACTATGTATCAAGTGAGAATACGTCAGCTGACTTCTGCATAAAGGTAATGACAGAAGCAGTCAAGTAACAGATGTGAAAAGTAGGAGAGAAAAAAAATTCACATTTTGTAGAGTAAAATTATGGACACATGCCCTATGAGCCTCAATACTTACAGCACTATGCAATACAGGCACTAACCACATGACATACCTGGCAAAAAAGGAAAAAATAGATGGCACCCTCTAAAGAGGCACTTCATGACTGTCCAAACAACTTTGCTAAGTACTGTACAAATTGCCAACAACATACTGCCTACAGTAATAGCAATATTTCTACTGAGGACCAAGAATTTTAACTTACAAAATTTGATAGGACAGTTATCATGACTGTTGAACACATTTCAACAAAAAAAAAAAGTTTAATTTCCATGTTAACAGCGGCCTGGGCAATACATTTAATAAAATTGTTGCTGCTTTTTAATCAAATGGGTCGTTCCATGCCAATTCAACAAATGGTCCCCAGGTGACCCCCTCAGATTTTGATGAAACTCCCTCAAAATGTTGCAATATATACCAAACGAAATCACTGAAAATTGTAGCTCCATAGCTCAAGCGGTTTTCGAGTTACGGCCCTCTGAAAAGTATTGCGCAATACCATATTTTCTCGAAGAAAGCTCTCATTGCCATTTGTAGTGAGTTTGAAGGTCCATTACTTTTTATGGGGATAAGATATAAAGCTGAAAATTTGTATGTGGGCAGTGTAGTGGCCAAATAAACAGAATCTGGTGTCAAAATTACCCTAGCTTTCTTTGTTTAAAAAATATGGACCATTGAAAATGGAATTTTTCACTTGCAGAAGTCATTTTTTCAAAATTTGGGCCCATCTGGGCCCTAAACTAAGTATCAGTGAGACTTCTTAATTGAGCACAGCATTAATTGGTCACAGGTCTAAAGGCAGAAGCCAGTATAGCAACATAACATTTCTAATGATTGAATGACTGGGGTCCAAAGATGGTCCTATTGAAAAATTTTTAAAAATGGGGCCCCATACAGGAAGGTTGTTGACCCCGTGGGCAAATACCCACATGTTTGAAATTTTTTGTGAAGAAGGTTGTACGTCTGATTATTATATGTACAAAAAATCATATACAAGTATTGACCTCCTTCATGGTTAGATAAGGGAAATAAAATGAGTAGTATCCAACACTTTTTGGAAGAAACTGCAAAAGGCACAAAGTCCCATATTCGAGGGCCCATAACTCTTGAACCATACATGCTACAACTTCAAAACTAAGCAGCATGAGAAAATTTATGCCAGAGATTGGACAGATGCTGTCAAAACTATGATACTACCATTAAATATGAAGATATGATCACATTAAAATTGAATTTCTCATAAAATGTAATTTTATGGCCCATTCTTGGGCCCATCTCATTGAAAGAGTTAACAATGTGCAGTGGAGGGAAAATTGCTCTGGTAGGCTAAGATTATCTGTTTTTAAGTTACACATGTTCATAGCATGACTACAGAAGTACAGTTCTTTGGTTTTGTTTTCATTTCTTCCATTGCTCATAGTGCAATTTTCACTCACATGTCAAAAGGAATACAACTACAATAAAGTTAATCATTACATGTGTATGTTATTTGATGCTGCCTGCAGTGCAGTCTCACCAAGGTCAATTTAGCTCAGATTTTGTACTAGAGAAATTATCTGCTCTATAGTTGCTGATGACAGTGAATAGTGACGGCCTCCTCGTCCTTGTGCTTTTGGAGCATCAATAATACACAAGACATCCTGGAAAGGAACCCAACATTCATCTTGTAAACCTTGTGGCCAGGATAGAGTGTTGTTTTGGGAACGTTTCATGAATTTAACATACACATCGCTGTTGTCCTCTGAGTGCTCTACAATGTTTCCAATGTACCAGTCACGATCATTGTACAGGCAACATATTTGCCAGGTTGGTACTGGTTACTTTGTCGTGCTGATACTGCGTTATGTGAGCTATTTTCACCTAAAGATACAGTAGTCCATAGGTCGTCTCCTGATAATCGCCGCATTTGCATAGTACTTTCTGAGATTGGAACAAAACTATGGTGGGACCGTGTCCCTGATATTGTCTTGGATGCTCTGTATCTCTCTTCCAAGTTGTGTGCCTCTGCATTTGTTTTAACATCTTCATCACTTAGGTAAAAAAGCCTAACACCATCAATGTTCTTCACAGCCCATGAATACATCTGTTGTGGAGTAAGTATTTGCCCTTCCACAGTTGCCTGCAAACTACAGTAGCTCTAGCCACAAGAGGCTTAACAGTCCCACCAATACCATCCAGGGACTCTTACCATGACTTGTAGCAAAGAAATGCCATTCTGCATTGATTTCATGATCACTTTTGTGATGGCAAAGATTGGCAAAGTTTTTGTAGTTCTTGTACTACATAAGCTTAAATAGTTAAAATGTGAAGAAATAGCAATTCCCAGTTCAGGTGGGCCCGACATACAGTGCAAGGCATGCATGGTCAGCAGTTTTTGTGCCAAACAAGGAGTGAATTAATATGTTAAACATATTCATAATGGTGTCTAATTGGCACACGGAAAATGAGTTGCAAAGTTAGATAAGTACTGAAGATATGTACTGGTATGTGCTCATAGCAATATCATACAGTACTGCACCAGAGCAATTTTCCCTCCATTGCAGTTTGTTAACTCTCTCGCTGAGACGGGCCCAAGAATAGGCCATAAAATTACATTTTATGAGAAATTCAATTTTAATGTGATCATATCTTCATATTTAATGCTAGTATCATGGTTTTGATTGCATCTGTCCAATCTCTGGCATAAATATTCTCATGCTGCGTAGTTTTGAAATCGTAGCATGTATGATTCAAGAGTTATGGGCCCTCGAATATGGGACTTTGTGCCTTTTGCAGAGTTTCTTCCAAAAAGTGTTGGATACTACTCATTTTATTTCCCTTATCTAACCATGAAGGAGGTCCATACTTGTATATGATTTTTTGTACATATAATAATCAGATGTACAACCTTCTTCACAAAAAATTTCAAACATGTGGGTATTTGCCCACGGGGTCAACGACCTCCCTATATGGGGCCCCATTTTTAAAAATTTTTCAATAGGACCATCTTTGGACCCCAGTCATTCAATCATTAGAAATGTTATGTTGCTATACTTGCTTCTGCCTTTAGACCTGTGACCAAATAATGCTGTGCTCAATTAAGAAGTCCCACTGATACTTAGTTTAGGGCCCAGATGGGCCCAAATTTCGCAAAAATGACTTCCGCAAGTGAAAAATTCCATTTTCAAAGGTCCATATTTTTAAAACAAAGGAAGCTAGGGTAATTTTGACACCAGATTCTGTTTATTTGGCCACTAAACTGCCCACATACAAATTTTCAGCTTTATATCTTATCCCCATAAAAAGTAATGGACCTTCAAACTCACTAAAATAGCAATGAGAGCTTTCTTCGAGAAAATATGGTATTGCGCAATACTTTTCAGAGGGCCGTAACTCGAAAACCGCTTGAGCTATGGAGCTACAATTTTCAGTGATTTCGTTTGGTATATATTGCAACATTTTGAGGGAGTTTCATCAAAATCTGAGGGGGTCACCTGGGGACTTTCCAAAATATTTGTTGATTTGGCATGGAATGACCCAAATACAAACTTCCCAACAGACTGCTTTTAAATTATCTAAAGTTATCTGTTAGTTAATTGCTTCCGATTAAACAGTAAACGAACCTGAAGACACTACAAGGAAGTTATTCATCAAAAGGTTTGCTGCTTTGTTATCTTGGTGTTTTTTTTAGACATTTCAGCAAGACTTCTTGAACCATGATAGCCAGATCCTACCTGATTCTCAAGCAGTGACCCATTACATGAATTATAATGATCCCTTTTAGGGGAGGCAGTTAACTCATTGTTAAAACCTGAGCTATGTTTGCTCTTTTACAAACCTTTTATATATGGCAGTTTTACTTAAGAACACTTTTAAATTGTTAAGTGAACTTTTTACGGAGTTTTTTGTCCAAATGACAGTATCTGTTCAATAAGGTGCACCATAGTCCAGGGAGAGCACTTCTATAAAGAAAAAGAAGCTATAGCAAACTAAACACACCTGTGTCTGTACACTTCTGTCACAGAAAAGTACATTTTCAATAACTAATATTAGTATTATATTATACCATATTTCCCGATTTCCTAGATGGGTCAACTTGGGTGGCTTGACCTTTCCATAAATTCAACTCCCAAACAGCCTCCCTGGTCTGTTGTGCTTCCAAACCTTTCTTATCACTTTAATTCAAAAAAGGGCATGATAATCACCACTTGATGTAAGATCCTAGAAACAACACCTGAAGGGACAACCTAATTCTACTCTGGATTCCAAAGTGTTTCTATCCCATCAAAATTATTCTTTGTCATCAGATTCCTATCTCCCAAGGGCTAGGACATCCCACTGCAAGTTTGAATTCAGTGTACTTTTTAATTCTGTTTGAATTTAATATGTACAGGCTGAGATGAATATCAAATTCTGACAAACTCTGAACTTGCTGTACATTCAGTGGCACTTCCCCATACGGCCAAGGGGGACATTCCCTACCTCCCGAAATTTCAACTCAAAGTACAAACTTTAGACAAACATTTGTTAAGGTCAGCATTTAATGGAGAATATCAATTTGTCCATTTAGTCAATCTGTCTACAGCTCCTACTATAAACACTACAAATACATACCTTCATCAGTTGTTATAAAAACTCACTCAAAATAAAAACATTTTAAGTTTAATAAGTATTTTGCTTCCCATATGTTCATTACACTTCAATTCTAAACTCTGACTTGGGGATTATGCAGCATGAACAGAGTTTAGCCAATACAATTATACCACCAGGCATGCATTTCCTTGCTTTCAAATTATTATTAGCTTTTATGAGAACGTGGCACCTCCTGGAATGAACTCAACCTCATTGTAAGCTTGTCTCTTGCGAAGGTTGATATATTTTTCCCTCTTAAAGACAAGTCCTGAAGGGAAAAATCATTTAAAAGGAAGAAAAACCTTGAAATCCTTTTTGTGGAAGGATCTCACCACTTAAAATAATCACACACAGATTTTGTCCAAAGTGCATCTCAGATTGATTCAGCGTAATTAACATGATTCATTTAAGTGTCAAATCATATGGCAAGGCGAAGGATCTTATGGCAGCAGTGTCATCAACTTATTCACAATTCAAAGTTGAAAACATCATCATGACTTCGATCTCAACTAACTGTACACTTTGCTTTCTTTTTTGTACGACACTTGCAGACAAATTACATATTCAAATTCAAACTTTTGAACCAAACTAGAGAAGTATGATGGGACAATCTGTGAATTAAGACATGTTTTTACCCTTTCATTTAAGTTACACTATATATTGACTGGATGTCAACAGTAGGTGTCTTTGCCAAGTGAAAACCTAAACCCCAGTCAATACTGAATAAATCATACTCAAGTGTTTACAATACATACTAATCACATTCCTTGTCATTTGCAACCAGCAAAGATAATCTGTTCAAAAACAAAATGGTACTGATAAGAAAAAAACATCAAGATCACAAAAACTTGTAGCTTCTGTTGGTATTGTAAGTAGGGTCTAGAAAGCTGTTGTAAATTTACAAAACAATAATGCACCATGGCTGGAATAAAACAACTTTTTTGGCACCAAAAAATATGGCACTCAAAAAAGCTACTTGTTTTCAACCACTTCACACTATAAATCTCCTTTAGACGCAAAAAAAAAATTTATGCTCATAAAAAATTGTGGTTGTGCATATTGGCTAGTTACAATGAAGCAACATTTTTCTCTTAAACTTAGCTTATTAATAACCCCATTTCCTTGTCTTCAAGCCCTTTGCACAGAATAGCAAGGTGTGAGGGAAGGATCTGGAGTCACAACTAACATAATAGGAGGATATATCCAATCCAGGCAAACTTTTACAAGGAGAAGTGAATTTTATCTGTTTTTATTCTTTTGCCAACGGTGAATAAACTACATTTATTTCAACTGAATTCATCCACAATCATGCTACCATACTAATGCACACCTGTACTTTAATATAGCTCATCCTTAGACTTGCACTATCTAGCAATATCTAAGGGCTGGACTACTCCCCCACTTTAAGTCTATAAATGACCCTTCACTCAGGATACTAACTCCAATTGGAAGTAGTTGCAGGTAGTCACCCTGCATGCAATTCAAAATTGCCTGTGGGACTTTTCTTTAGAAAGCCCTATGGGGTCCTCCTCAAACAGGGATGACAGTCTTCTTTAATTGTCACACTGTATCAAAGATTACGTTGATTCTGGAGCAGAATGTCCAAGAGGTTTTACTATACAAACCAGACCTTCATTTACATGTGACAAGGAATCAAACAAATATGAGGATTTTTAAAAAAGGCACTGAGGCAGCCCCCAAAGTTTAGCAAGAGCACTAAGGCACATCTCTGAATTGAGAAAATCGTTAAAAAAAAAAAAACTGAAGGTTGTAAGCATTTACCCCTGATTTTAACTGATTACTGTAAAACAGTAGCCTAAGGGCTACATATACTGTACCATGCATTAGAAATAGTAACACTATTTTTCCTGCAGAAATATTTTTATCATATCAGTAGTGACAGCATGCAACATCTTTCAATATCACCCTTGAACCTTCCATAGTAGAGGGCACCAAAAGTAATACGATAGGGGGCAAAGGCAGTCGGCTAGATGTTGTTCTTGATTTTAAGGGGCAACAGCATTTGCAATCAGTGCTGTTGTTTATATTCAAGGCCTGCTACACACCTGCCTCTCTCCAAACACTTTTCCAAGAAACTTTTTCTAAAAAGTATCTGAATATTACTCTTTACTCTGGAGCATCTCTTAAAGGGAAAATGCAGTCACCCCAATAAAAGTTTGTATAGTAGACTATTCTATTTCCTGAATGGATCTTGAGAATCATGTGACAGTATTTTTCTCACTCAATTGTAAAATTTATAAGGAGCAACTGCTTGGTTTACCTTGAATATGCAATATTTATGTCCTAAAATATTATGAAAGATACTTGGAAGAGAAATGAGAAGAAATTTGTTACATTTAGCTATCGTTTCAAAATAAGTTTGGGGTGACTGCTTTTGACCTTTACACCCCAGTGTTCTATGGACATGGAATAAAGTTCCAATAACGTCATTAACTTAAAGGGAGAATGCAGTCACCCCAATAAAGAATTGTATAGTAGACTATCCTATTTCCTGAATGGCTCTTGAGAATCATGTGACAGTATTTTTCTCACTCAATTGTAAAATTTACAAGGAGCAACTGCTTGATTCACCTTGAATATGCAATACTTATGTTCTAAAATATCATGAAAGATACTTGGAAGCGAAATAAGAGAAATTTGTGACATTTAGCTATTGTTTCAAAATAAGTTTGGGGCGACTGCTTTTGACCTTTAAAGTTTTGTAAAGGCCCGTTTATATTTTCAAATTTTCACACGCTATACAGCAAGAACCATGGTCATGCCTTGCTTAGAACTGAAGGGTGTTCAACTTTCATAGCTTTATAGCACTATACTGAAGTATGAACCAGCCTTTAACAAGGTACGGACACTTTGAAGTAATTTATCGTATAGGCTATATAACTCAATGACCCATGCATCTTTTCTCACTTCCACTCCAACTATACACTCTGCTCACATGTAAGTACCCAAACCGATATTTAACTGAACTTTAACAAACAATGCAGATATTTCTCATTTAATCCTAGTTTATACCATTTACCAATACATTAACATACCATCACATTCCCTGAGCCTTTACTTCATAGGGATTGTAGTCACTGCTACTGCATAAAACACAGCTTCCATGCCAGCATATCAAGCTGTAGTAGGCAAGTTTTATCCCATCAGGTATGCCCATTAATTTTATACTCTGAATAAAGCTTATTGTCCAGTAAGATTCTCTATCAGTTCCCTCATTTTTACATCTACTTTCTTCCTCTATTATGAAAACTGACTGATCAGTCTGACCCCAGGCACAATCTAATTACACAAAACTCTCACTCTAAGGTCAACCAGGGACATCAACCAGGGAATAACAAAAGTAAACATCACAGAGTAATCCTAATTGACCTTATTTCAGGACAGGGCCATCTTAACATCTACCAGATGCAGGACCCCTGGTAATCCACACCACTTTATCAAGAGGGGATTGACAGGTTAAAAATCCTGCTGAATTGCTAACTTGAGTGGGTGCATAGTGTTTGCAACTTGGTCATTCAGTTTCAAGACATTTTCCCTTCTTTTAGAGATGTGTATGACTACTCGCAGTTTACTTAAAATTTGCATGTCGAATGGTAGCTATGAATGCAAACTATATTCTGGGCCGAAGTGGTAAAGAGGTGACACAGATATGCTCTTATCCAAAAAAGTGGGCTCACTGATGCTAGATAAAAGAAAATAAAATCGCCAATGAGAATATTTGGAGGATTGCTCTATGTGGGATGAAATTTCACTAACAAAGAGACAAAAAGGGTCAGATAAATCCTGTCCAAAGGAATGAAGGCATCCAAACAAAAAATGAACAGCTTGATGGTAGAAAGACAATTATTTTATTCCATCTTTGTCAAGGACAATTAATATCATGGCAATGGATCAAAATTACAATGTTTTCCTCCGAAACTCTACAAATCTCAAGGATGGGCAAAGGCTAGAAATATCCTTACTTGGAAGGTTAAATGTTCAATTTCAATTACTTTTTATTAGAATCAGACTTCTGAGTTTAATACACTAGTAATGCTATTTAATCCCATTAAGGTATGCATGTGTTACTATTTCCACAACCTGATATGTTATGACCTTCCAGAAATAACTTACAATTTTGGCAAGTCTGAAAGGTAATGTCCGTTTAGATTGTCAAAAACAAACTTTAACAATTTTACTATTCTTGAAACACAAGTCTACCTATGACATTGATTTCCTCTTTCTCAGATACAAATCCCCCTTCAAAAAGTTTTATTGACCTATTAACCTAAAATTTTGAAGGGTCAGTCAGTCAGAAAAGATGTCTTTTACAGGTGGAGGGGGCGGGGGTGGGATACTGTAAAAGGTGTAACATGATGTAGATCTCTGGATACCCTTCACAGTCCTATGTTTCACCTCCTATGGGGTATGTCATTACTGCCATTTCAGAGGGATGAAAAATAACATTCTGCAGCCTACATAAATGGCTGATACTTTACTGAAAATGAAAGAGGCATTTTACATGTTCAGTAATGGATGAGATTGTATATTTTCTTCTTTACCTTTTACAACAGCGTCAACAGCTTCTCAAAAGTTGTGGGGGGGGGGGGAATGAAATGACCTTCACCAAAGCTACTGCAAGAGCCAATCACAAAGCCCTACAAACAAGGCATCTTGGACTCACTTAAGGGCTCTCAAAAATTTGGAGGCCAGATGATTTGTGTTGCAATCTGAGGCACATTCACATAATTTTAAGTCATTAAATGGCTGTTGCCACCATTTTTGAGTTTGACTTTATTACATCAGCTATATACTGCAAGCTATGGAATAAACATGTGCCAACTATTTTTGCTAGGGTTCTGGAAAAAAGTGGGGGTGGGGACAATCCCCTCTACTTTCAAAAGTAGCAGGGACATATCTCCCCCTCCATCCCCCCCTCCCCCACCTGATGATCCCCATGACCTTTTACCTCGGGTACAGTTGTTTGTACTGGATGCACAGTACAACATAATAAGTACATTGCACTTCTTACATTCTTGTACACAGGTCCCAGACATTTACTTACTTGCCAATTTGTAACAAATAATGAAGGAAAATTGCATGATTAAACGTAAGTGTTTATTTACTTCCATGGTATAAAGAGCAAACTTAAAGCTGCATTTTACATCACACTTTGGTCATCTAATTTGCAAGTAGGTAGATTTTCATTCCATGTACTTATTTTTTACTTATTTTTTTTTTTCCTTTTATAATTCTGGTTTTAAGGGGTACTGCATAGCTTGCAGATTTTGATGTCCTCGGTTACAGACATTACAAATTAAAATATGTGTAGCTAATAAATATTGCCAAACACATGTGATTTAACTGTATAGAGCTAGTTTCTGTGCTTCAAATGACAAAATGGTTGTAAAAATATGACATTCAGTAATTAATGAAAAACAAAATCTGAAGTTTATTTGTACATTTCAGTTCTACCTAGTGACTTAATGGTGTTGACCACTACATTACCCAGTCACTAATATCTCCACATTTATTACAAAGAATTGTATTGTGTTTAAATTGTAAATGTATGTGCACAACCATAATTCTCTGTGCAAGTTCGTGTAGCTAGCTATGCAGATTTTTTTGCGTGGGCGGAGGCAGGGGCGGGGGTTCAGGCAGGGTTTAGTTTACATATGCTTGTTACTTGTGCAGGATTATCCACTCCACAGAACAGAGACAGCTTAACTGCTGGTTTTGCAAACAACACTGATTCAGAGAGGGACTGTACAGCCAGCTATGGGATAGGGTCCATGTGAGATCTCTAAAGGGGAATATTTACTTAAAATTTTGTGGTACTTCCAATGAAGCATACTGCAGTTCTATAACCTTTGATCTTTTTTAAAGTTTCATTCTCTTCACAGCCCTTGAAGCATTTTATGACAGATTTTCTTCTGCAAATCTAAATTTAACCTAATTCTGCATGTCATAACTAATTCTGTATTACCTAATTGTATGCATGGTCTTTGACCCAGGGCCTGACAAACCTTTGCACAGCAATAAACAAGGATGCCTTTTGCTCTTTAAAGTTCAAAAGGATAGCATAACCCTGCCTTACCTACACAGTTATCACATATGTTGTTAAGTAGACCCATTAAGTTAACAAACTAAAACAAAATTAGTTTTACACAAAAAAAAAACAAACCATGGATTAAAATATGACACCCATGCTCCTCCTCTCCCTCCCCTACTGCACATTTTCTTCATTTGCCCCAAGACTTGAAATACTGAAATGAAAAAGTGAGAATCATGAAATCTTTTTGCAATTCCCAATGACTCTTGTCAATGTACCACTTCTTACAAAGTGCTAAAATCAGTTCCATTTATTAAACCCCTAGCTCAGTCACTTATAATAACCTGGTTTAACCCCTGAAGTATCCTACAGTAAAAGGAAACAATATGTTTGATGACCAAGTTATAATGGTAAGATGAAAAAATACCCGACAGTTTAACTTGTAAAGTAAGCAAAGAAATTTTACCCTCTAATTGCAAAGTGCAACAACAAGAATTCTAAATGTTAGCTTATCCTACAGCAATAGCTCATGTTGATAGACAGGTCTTGCCAAGTTCAAATTAAAATTCTCCCACTAAATTGACAAAAATCTGATATTGGTCGACGGATTCTCAATTATCAGAAAACAATTTTTGTTTCCCATCTCTGAACCTGTCTTCTAAGGAAACAGTCAGATCTGAGGTGAAAAGGGAGCCTAAGGGGGCGTACTGGCATATGGTAGATAGAATCATAGTCATCATAAGTAATAGCTGTTCGGTATGACCAGGAAGTAAGACTTGCACCTGAAGACATGATGCGCTGACTGAACCTTTAGGATAGGGGTTAGTGTGGTGGTCTAGCGTTCATTGCCCACTTCAAATGCATCAGTGCACAGAAAAAGCAGCTGAACTCTCCATCTGCAAGTATTTATGCCAATCTTGAAATGTAAGGAAGATGGTTTGAGACTTCATACAATTTGGGTGACATTTACAGGAGCATGATGAAGCCATTGGTTAAGTTCCATTTGGGATTATGACTGCAAGTGGTTCTTTATACGTAAAAAAGCAAAGGCTGGTTTAAAGAAGCCTCTCTCTTCTGAGGTCATTTTTCTTTCATACATGCACCAATGGGACAGGGTAGGGTGGTGTGTTACCTACACTGTGTTTAACCTTAGTAAAAATAACTGATCTACTGGGGTGTATTAAGGTCTAAGACTGCAAAGGTTTTGTTTTACATAACTGCTCGTCTTACTTATGTCTTGAAAATTTCACTATTGTAGTATCAATGTCATTAACCCTTTCAGCACTGAATTAACCACTGTGCACCTTTCACTATGCCTGCATTAATTTTCAAAATCTTCCTCATTTCAAAAGCCTACTTTCAATGTCAAATTACTGAGACAAAAATTTGTTTTATGAAGAAGTGATGAACATAACATTTAAGCACGGGCCGTTCTTTCAAATGAGATCTTCTTTGGGATATTCACCACTACACACAAAACAAAATGCCTTCAAAAACTACGCAACTGTTTTCAAAAACCAGTTACAAAATTTTTCGTCATTTTCAATAGAAATTATCTCCGAATTTTTAATGTAATTTCCTATCATGTTTGGTATCAAAATTCGCTGAATTTCCAAAACTCCGTGGTTTGGGAATCCCAGGTGACCTCTCTCGGGAGGTCATCGGAACCACTGTGCCATTAAAAGCTTACCAGGAACTAACTGCAGGTACAGCAAGTGGGGACTGCATGTGTAAATAGGAGGTAATGAGGGGCGAAGTAGATTCCGATCTTCTATTAGAATGATATGGTTTCCGCTCAGTATCAAGGGAGGGTGCACAGAAGTATTAGGTTTCTCAAGACAAGTCACTTGAGCAAATAGATATGCCTATAGTGTGGAAAGCAGCTTGCAAAGTGGATATATACTGAAGTGCTGAAAGGGTTAAATTAACCTGAATTTTACTAGTAATTTAGTAATTTTTTTATTTTTGGACACAGTTTTTCATTTTTTTACTTCACAGACTTGAGAGTGTCCTGCCTGAGTTTGACATTTGAGACTTTGACATTTGAGACCTCCTGTTTCATAGGCCAATATTCCCCCTTTTGGTCCTGTATCAGTATCGGTAAAATTCACCTTAAACGCTGGTATTACCTAACCTTTATTGTCCCACATATGTCATGAAAATGGTACATTATTTGAGTATTTGAATAAAACTTCCAATATTTTACCTCACCAAAAAGAAATGCCACTTAGTGGTAGTCCCCAGTAGCCTATTTTTCAGGACGTAGAATGCTTATTTCCCAAATATGGGTATCGGCCAATATTGACAATTGAAATATCGATAACAATATAGTATTGACTACTTGCAATATTGGTACAACCAGGGAGTTGCTATTGGTCAAACAGCAACTCCCTGGTACAACACTAGTTAAAATGAATAACCAGAGGGCCCAGGGCCAATAGATTCAACTGTTTCTTTCACATGCCGAGTTGTGGTTAATTGGATTTAACTTTTTTATGGTTTTGTTCTACATTTATACAGCATGCACATGAAAAACCAGGAAAACTTGTACCAATATATAAGTTTATCCACACGAACGTTCTGTGCACCAATGTACCATGTGCAAACATGAATAAAAAAGGAAATGAATTATCCTACAGGTTCCCAGTCAAGTTGTCCCCTAGCAAAGTTGCCTCTTACAAAGTCACCCCTGGGAAAACAGTCTCCCCCTAACAAAGTTGCCTTCTGATGAAGTCATCCCAACACATGCCCCTACACAAAGTCGATCCTCACTTCAACAAAGTCGCCCTCCGGGTAAATGTCATCAAAAGTGATGAATTAAAACCAGTTCTTGCGCGTAAAACCTGGTTATATGAAAGATAATCATGTTCTCCATCAATAATAAGATGGAACGCTAGTGTGCACGCAAGACCTACTACAGCCTTGAGCATATAGGCTCCGGCCTAGGCTAGGTCAAAAAGCCCACTATCGTGAGGCCTAATGTTAGGCTAGTACATTTCAGACTGGACAAAGGTAAACACTGGAGAGTCTAATCAGGCAATGATAGCAAAGTAGTTCTTTGTGCTATTTCTACCTTAAGTGACAACAAAAACGAGTATTTTACCACAAAGAACCAAAAGCATAACAGTAGACAATTACACAAAACCATTCACTGAAATTTCACCAAATTGATATGAGTGGTGCTCTATTAAAAATGTGTCATTTTAGCTTCATATTTCAATGGGCCTACCCATTGTGTGTGAAAGCTTTCTTTGCCACTTTTCATTTATCATTGAAAGAATACTTATGGCCATATTTGCTTGTGTCAAAAGAGAGGGCAGCTTTGTTTTTTAAGTCAAGACAACTCTGTAAAGCTTTGTCTAGAGTGACTTTCATTGTAAGGGGCAACTTTTCTTGGGGGAAACTTGACTGGTCACAATCCAATGTTTGTCAAATTATTTCTGCTTTAATTAGCACTGTTATGAAATAAATTGTGTAATGGGCTGCCTTGTCTACCCATTTCAATAACAAAAGGTTTGAAATACTATCCAATTTACTTGATTTTCTGATCATTAAGTCATCCGTCACATATGCAGTATCATGATGTTACATATACAGATCAAGGATACTTTATTTTCTCATAAAAAAACATTTCTTTTGCTTTTTAGATGTTACTCAAGGAGACAGAGAAGTCTAGTGGCAGTGCTAGCCTTGTGACCAGAGTTGGGAAGTAACTTGAATGAGTTACAAGTAATGCCATTACTGTAACAAGTTAGAAAGTAACTGTTACAGCATTAAATTTTGTTCCCTTTTACTTTCCCATTACAAATAGCCAAATGACAATACATTACATTTACTCAAACTAGTGGCTGAAGGTTTTCAAACTGATGGAAGCAATATTTTGTTCAATATATTTATCATTCATCTCTGTTATGGTTGTCATCGTCCTCACCAACATCAATTTTCCTCATGATTAGGATCAAAAGTTGATACTAGATTTACACACTGCAAAATGCCACTTGGTTGACACGTTCGTTCATAATCAGTCTTACAACTAAGATTAGATCTTAATTTGTGTGTCAAGTTATTTGTTAAACAGATCATTCCCAAGTGTCTATGAGACTGAGTCTTCATGACATTCCTTGATAAATACTGAACGGTCCTCTGGCAAACTTTCCCTATGTCAGTGATTAAAAAAGCTGAATTTGCTTAGGAACTTTAGTGTCTCTTATCCTTTAGAGCAATGCTTCTCAACCGGTGGGCCGCGAAACACTCACAGGTGGGCCGTGAAATCCGCCATAAAAAATAGAAAATTAGGAAAAAAGAATAAACTTTTTGTAAGGTGGGCCTCAGAAAAATTCTGTGAGTGAAAGTGGTCCTTTAGTTAAAAAAGGTTGAGAAGCGATGCTTTAGAGGACATAGAAGCGATAGTGCACCATGACAAAGGTTTCCCCTACACTCCTAAAATGTTGGGTAAAATTTTCTGGGCAAAGTTGGTTAAATTTTTCACAATGTTGGGCAAAAGAACCAAAAAACCTATTGATCAACTATTGGTGAAATGGTTTAAGAATTCCTTTAACCAACACTGGTTAAACCTTCTGCCCATTAATTCTTTTAATAACACCTTTTTCTAAATTTTGACATTCAGAGTTAACATTTTGCAAAACATTTACTTACTCCGTGGGAATTTTTGCTACACAATATGAGAAAAGTGCATGTTTAAAATGCTGTGAAATTCTATTAGAATACCAGGTTTATATACCTATCCTTTGAATCGAACATACTGAATTTTTTACAGTAAATTTGTGTTTATCCTTGCAGAAAATTGTTTCTCAGTTGTACAATACAACATAAAGAAGGAGAAATTGAAATATTGTGAGGAAAATAGTATTATTAATCGTTAATAATAACAAACAAGTCTCACTGAATATATACGATAGCCAGACCAGAACATTCATTTATGTATGAATTTCCAATTAAAATCCTACTACTTTTAAAAGTGGCTAGCATTAGCAATACCAGTAGCTTTTAAAACTTGTAGAAGGTAACTTCTCTGAGATATTCCAACCCCCCCTTGGGTAACTTGTTTTACCCAGCCGTTGGTTCTGTATGCCCCCTAACGGGAACTGGGTAATAAATTACCCAACTTGGTTGGTTAAATGTTTTGCCTAAAAGTTGGGCAAATTGGTTGGGCAAAATATTGCTCAATTAGTTGGGTAAAATGGTTGGCAAATTTTTTGCCCAACTAATGAGTAAAACCCTTAACCAACTAAGTTGGGCAATATTTTACCCAATTTTGGTTAGGAGGCATACGGAACCGGCGTCTGGGTAAATTTTTGCTAAGGATGGGCAATCATTGTTTAGAGCGTACAGACAGACAGCCAAGCACTAGGCTTACTTTGCATGTTTTATGCATGTTTTAATCATTGCCTTTTGAGACTTCAGGGCAGGACCCGAGTCCACCCTATGCCAGTCGGAGCCAACTCTTCGATTCTAGATCCCAGATTCTGGATTGCAATTCCTAGTGTGGTACCCCCTCAAGTTCCAGCCAGTTTTGATTCCAGTGGCACCAATTCCAAGACCAGTCTATTTATCAATGCACAGCTCTTCATACATACTTATTTTTTAATACTATTGTACATGTCTGACACTAACAAGGTCATCATTTGGACTATCTTCCATAGTCTGGCCTCCTCAGTATAATTCATTGTGCATGACCATTCTTTGCATTTGCACATTGGGCTCAAATAACAATGGTACTTAAAAATTTTTCACATAATTTTCATATTTTACAACTTGCTGGAATGAACTCCGAGTCCAGTTATAGCACTCCTATATTTAAGACCAATCTTGATTCCAGAACCTCCTATTCTGGGCCCGTTCCTTGTCTAATAAAATGTACTCCAGTCTGGCACTGAGACCATATCAAGACGGGGATACTGGAGCCCAGTTTAATATATGGTGCCAAGCTTCAGCCTATGTCATCCATCCATTCATGTATCTAAGTAAGCATAACATGTAAAATATCCTTATCCTTACTTGATGAATCAAACCTATGAATTTAGGCTATATCACATTATTTTCAATGTCAGTAATTGCTTACACTGTAAAAATAGTAAGTTTAGCCTATTGGGAACAACAGAATATTGAGATGGTCAAAATGCATTAAAAGGTATCCTATAATAAAACTAATTGAAAGAGAAGTATCTGACTAAAATTTTTGTCTATTTGTGAAGGGAAAGTGAATGTTACGGGTGCATGGTTCTGTGTGTAAATTGCACAGTCTCAATATTTTCATGCAATGTTTTATATCAACACAAAGAGAAACTTGAATTTTGTGCTTTAGGAGATATTATACTTTAGACCGTGACATTTTAAAATTATAGGAAATTGCATAATCATATTTATGCCCTCGAAAAGTGCAGGTTTTATCAATGCTATATAACAACTCACTTCCCCCTTTAATAGCCGCTTACCTCTATAAATTATGTGATGGGATTATAACTATTTCCATCTTCAAAGTACTATACTGTTGTAACTCAAAAACTTTTGGTTTTAACCAAAGTTCGTCTAATACATAGTTTGTGTATGCTCTGACACATTGTTCTGATTTGCTGCTGCATGATAAGCAGTAAGAGACTCTGCCTGCATCCCCAGTGAAGATCATTCTCTCCCTTTGGGAAACACCTCAGACTTTTTAACCTGAACAAATGAGGATCTGTCAGTCCTCTCATGTGACCCCTTCTTACCATCTGATTATGTTCCCTCCATCTCGGACAAGATACCGAATATTCACATTCCAGAAACTAGTTACTTTTAATATAAACTACTTTTCAATCAAATGTAACTGTAACTAGTTAATTTTTCAACATCGTAACTAGTAATTGTAACAAGTTACAAGTTTCTGGAAATAACAAACTATAATAAGATACTTTCAAAGAGTAATGGGAACAACCCTGCTTGTAACTCTAACTTGAAAAGTTGTTGAATTCTGTCCTCCTTAGGTTGCTGGAATGCATCATTGAGGAAGACAATGAATTTCATCAGCTTTTGTCTACCTAGCTGAAACTGGGTACTAGCTTCACCTGGGAGGTTTAAATGGATATATATCTCACACTGGTGGAGTATCACACTTTTATGCACTTTCATGAAAACTGGAAACCAGAATTTCTCACCCATGAAAATCCCCTCCCCTTCCCCCAATATTTCCTAGGAAAATTACCCCCAGTAAAGATTTCCTCGGACATTATCCCCTGTGGTGAGCATATTTCCTAGGACATATTCTTCCTCCCTCCCCCCCCCCCCCCTCCATTAAATTGTAATGGTTGGTTCCTCATATTTTAGCATTTACGGTAATTGGAAGATATATCACTTTTTGCCAACAATTAGTGTAGATTGCAGTAAATACCTCTCAACAATGATGCATGACCATCAGATTCTAGATTCTATGATTGTCACAAGGTAGATTATTGGTGCCTGTACAGTAACAGTGGGGATAACAGGTGTGTATAGAGAATGACAAGTACAAACTAGAGGAAAACTACAAGTCAACAAAGTGGCAACAAACTAATATAAACTTCTTTCAAGTGTGTGGTAGAATGGGTGGGACAAATTTCATGCTTGTTCTACTGACTTTTTTGTTCAATAAATCCAATGTTGCCAATAATGATGTATGGACTAACGATTAAGTATTGAGACAAACTTCAATAGGATTAAAGAAGCTGAAGTCTCTTCTTGAAAGAAACATGGGGCTTATCTTCTAAGGAATAAAGTGTAATAACCATGTAGATTCTGTTAGTATTAAAACTACACTAATATTGGAGTACTTTATTTTATACAAAACTAAGAAATCCTTTGACAGCAACTGAACCCGATTTATACTCAAAATGGATCTTTAGGTAGTAAAGAGAAGGGCAGGCAGTGTTTGATGATCAGACATTACACTCTATCTGTTAACCATTCACTTTTATAAACAAAGGCCTGAAATCATCCTTGTAACTCAAAGGAGTTTTGTGGGCTTTTTAACTTGCCCAGGTTTTGAATACTTTTTAGTCTGGTTCCTATGACCACAGCTAAACTAACTACAATCTTGGACAAAAATGATGGGACACTTTGGCACAAATGTAGCAAAATACTTCGACAGGTTTGCGGTCTTCAAAAATCCCTTCCCCCCTTGATCAATGTTGTCCCAACCCAAAGATATTCCGAATTTAAAGAAATTCAACATTGAACGGGGGAGTGGGGGTGCTGTCCCATGTATTTTTGTCCAGGATTGTCTGAACTACTGTACGAGTGTATGGGAGCATACGAATACACGTTGCAGCAGAGAAACGTTCATAAATTGTAGGACAAATTTGAGAGCTATGATCGAAAATGAAGATAATGAGTAATTAAAGATTGCAGTTAATTGTTAATTTGGAAATCGAGGAAACTTGGATTTAAGTTGAGAAGGTGGAATTTGACAGTAATGGAGGTATAAATTTGCCTAGTATTTAAGAAGTTGCATTAGGACGTTTATTAAGGAGGACCATGTAAAAAAGGTATATCCATTCAATTGTATTCATGCTATTGTTCAGAAGAGGGAGGGGTGGAGGGGGAGTTGTTACGTAAAACTCCCTGCCTTGTGCAAACGCTAGCGAAATTGCTTTGTGTGCATAGCTTTGTGTAGGTTTTCTTCTGTAAAACTGATTACTCCAGCGAGTCCTGTGTTTTCATTATGGGTACATTAGCAGGGAAAATGTTCGTGTGGGTAATTCGTGCGTGAAATATACAGAAAAATGATTTCACTTTGCGTTGTCTTGGTGGTCTTGGCTTAAAAACACCAAGCAAATGTTTGCACTTAGCAGAATCGATTGTTCTGGAAGAAAAGTAGGCAAATTCATTTCGGATTTTCTCCAATATACTTCCCTGAAATGAAATGAAATTTGCAGAGCAGATTACTGACAAGATTTTAAAGCAACTGGCACCAGTTAATTTTTTTATTTTTTGTTCTAATCAGGAGTAAATCCTGCCAACACAGAACAGTCAATTTTCAATTCAAAATTGCCCCCTAAAAACATTGTTTCTCGTGATATCAATTATTCCTGAAGAAGATATGAACATGGGCGACCCATGATCCAGTGTGCAAACTTTCAGGCACAAATATCCAAATTCCTAGGGGAAGGTAGGTTTTATAGCCAACCATTGAAAAACAAGCTCTAGAAACATCATATAACCATTGATCAACACAAAATTTTAGTAGTAAAATGTACATATCCTCTCCAAATTTCAAATCCATAGCTTACAAAACGGCCAAGAAAACGCAATTCAAAGACAAAATCTCTGAACGCCCCACCAAAAACCGCTGTAGTCATCACATTACTTCGACTAGGAGACTTCGAAGTAACCAGAATGCAAACATGCATTGTTTCGATTTCATACATACCCACATGTGTATATACCAACTAATGCAAACATATAGCATTTTTTCAGTTACTGGAAGAATGTGATCCTATGTTATGTGCTGCAGAAATGCAGTTGTATTGATGCCTGACAAAGGACACATTTGGGAAACTGATTCTTCCTCTCACCATCAGGCATCTACATACTAAGTATGAAATTTATCCAGGCTTATTATCTCAAGATATCATGAAAACAAGGTTTTCAGGGTCTGATGCCCCACTGACCCCAGATGACCTTTGACCTCCACCAAAAACATTAGCATTCTTTGCCTTACCATAACGCATCTACATAATATGTACAAAATTTATCCATGCTTCCTACATCGAAATATCCTGTTAACAAGGTTTTCAGAGTTTGACCCTCGGTAACCCCAGATAACCTTTGACCTCCACCAAAAGCAACAGGGTTCTTTCTCTAACCATAAGGCATCTACATATCAAGTATGAAATTTATCCAAGCTTCCTACTGTACCTTGAGATATTGTGTTAACAAGGTTTTCAGGGTTTAACCCCCAGTGACCCCAGATGACCTTTGACCTCCACCAAAAAACAATAAGGTTCTTCCTCTCACCATAATCCATCTACATACTACGTATGCAATTTATCCAAGCTTCCTACCTTGAAATATCGTGTTAACAAGGTTTTCAGGGTTTGACCCCCGTGACCCCAGGTGACCTTTGATCTCCACCAAAAACAATAGGGTTCTTCCTCTTTCCATAACGCATTTACATACTAAGTATGAAATTCATCCAAGCTTTCTCCCTTGAGATATCGTGTTAACAAGGTTTTTAGAGTTTGACCTCTGGTGACCCCAGATGACCTTCGACCCCCACCAAAAACAATAGGGTTCTTCCTCTCATGCCCCTCAAAGACATCCAAACCAGTGATTAAACTAGTCCATGTGTGTGCCACTTTTGTCACAAAAAGTTCTATTGGCAATTTCTTCACAGATTTACTTTTCAAATTAATCACTTAGTGCAACTTTTTCCAATAATCATTACAAATTCTAAACTTACAACCCAGGTGCAGTATGCAATGGGCATACATCCCATTCCCATTCACAGTTACTAAAATAATGCTAGTTTTGGCAAGTACAGCACTTTCAAAATTCCAATTTTTCCAACAACCACCTTCCACCTCTCCAACTGTCCAATGCTAACAATTCAGAATGTCACTTTGGAAAATTGATCTGGCTAAACCACTGATCCAAACAACAGTAAAAGTTATTGTCATTATCTCCCCCCCCCCATACACACACACACCAAGTTTTGTTAGACATACCCCTTTTGTGGGTTATATCAAGTTCTGCACAGATTTATTCTAAATTAACTCCAGATTCTGCATTTTTGGTGCCATTATATTTGAGCAACTCAGTGGAATGGTATCAGTACAAATATAGAATCATCTTGCAGCAGCCAATACTGACACAATATTTAAGAATTACTGAGGGAGCTGTTCAATAATGATCACTTTTAAGTGTAATTGAGAATCTAGATTCAGAGCTGTTGCAACTGGATTATTTAGGCCTACACTGACACTCTTTACATTAATATCATGTATCCACCTGAGTACATGGCTTTTGATTTACTCATCTCCACAATTTCTTAGTCTTTTTCAGTTTGTCTCTTTACTTCACTGTATTTAACAAGTGACTTTTACAGACTCTGCTTGTATTAGCCCAGGCCTATTCACCTTTTCTCCAGCCTGGTGCAATAGGAGTTAGATGAGGTTTATGGCTCAGTTTCTGACCAATTGGTTTAAGTCGGGCTTGCCATGGCCTTTTTTCCAGTCGTGGCTTGCTGACTCACTGGCTGGTGCAATAGGAACAAACTTTCCAACAATACCCTTCCAGTCTTTTATGCCTTTAAATGGCTAATCACTTATATATCACCTCAACTATAAACCCAAACCATCTCATTTCTCCAACCCCTTGGAAACAACTTTACACTCTATGAAAACTTCTACGCTGAAACAAGCCAGTGAGCCACAACTGGAAAAAAGGCCGTCACCAGCCCGACTTAAACCAACTGGTTAGAAACTGAGCCATAAAACCTCATTAAGCTGAAACTTCACATAAAAATACTAAATAAAAGTGGAGGATGGAGGTGGGGGGGTATTCCAGAAATTACTAACAGGTTCAGTCCAATCAACACCTGAATATCATCTCACCTCACTCCAAAATAGCCTAACATGCCGGCTTTGTAAATACCATAGTGGTCTAAAAATCTCTACTCCCAAACTTTTGAAGAGAAGATTACAGTTGTACAGTATGTGCACCAGTAAGAATAAACATATTTTCACACTTGTCTCCAAATTTCTCATTTACAGATGCTCAGTCCTGAAACAATCCATCCCAATATACCTACAGTAGTCCACATAATGGAACTTTTTCAAGAAAAATTCCATTTTTAAAATGAAAAAGGCCATATCACCACAATTTGGTACCACAAAAATGTTTAACTTACAACAGCAATTGTTGTGGTAAAATTTTTCCTTGAATAAACTCAGTACATTTCTAAATTCTACTTCTAGGCAGAAACATTGTTAGATATTCGATTACACTACCTGTGGGTAACATTTCATCCCACCAGGTAAAGATCAAAAGAACTTAGTTATTTGCACCCACAATCTGCAATAAGATCACTCAACAAGGCTTATAAACATGAAAAAAGAAGCTAATAACACACAGCCCCATATCAATTGGATCAAAGGTGAATTTGAAGTTCAAGTTTCTGCAGGCCATATTCAAAGCTAGTCGTGATCTAGAGAATTATACGCAGTTGCAAACTCCCAAATAAAATAGTTCTTTCTACAGAGCTGTGTAGGAACATCATCAACAAGTGAATTATTTGCCCTAGTGTGAAACAAGCTTTGACAGCTGAGTGGCATGTGTCAATAACCAGAATTTGTAAGCTAAAGACTCCGCCCCTAATACTCCTACAAGGGTTGGAAGGTCAGATGAAAGATGGTGAAACTGAGGCAAAACCAAATATCTCTTTTCAGAAGGAGGCAGGAGGTAGTGAGGTTAATGTTTTCTTTGGAGTGTTGTCAGGATGATACTGCTGCTGCATAGCCCATTGATCAGTGAAGCCCAGGAGGCACATTTGCTTGCTTAGCTTATAGATTCTCTTCTGCTATTTAGACACAACCAAAAGTTTTTCTTTCTTCACATTTTTATTTTTATTTTTTTTTTCTATTTTTCTTCAATAAAGGTTACTGACCGCACACGGTTCAGTCTTGGCCTAAAGGGTTATGAAATATCACAATTTATTTTATTTACTCATTTTTTTTTCTCTTTTTATTTTTGGATTCTTCTTCTTCTTGGAGATCTTCTGGTTTCAGTTGACTGGAAACATTAGTGTCGGTGTTATGCACATGAAGAGGGGGATATCTTGCGAAAACAGATGAGCGTGTATCAAGACTCCTTTCAGACAATCAGGCGCCGCAGCCCTCGTGAGTCAGCGTAAGTATGGCAGACTTGTCGCAAACCTGATGAGTTGACTATAAGGAGAAACTAGCTATGCGCTAGATCCAATTACGCGAGCAGGGTAAATATGCCCGACAGAGAGCAAGGAAGATAGGCAGGTGAAGGGCCTCTCACCATGAACAGTTGGCTGAGAAACGGTCGCTCAGTCAAGATGAAATGTGATACAAGTGGATTTCAACAAACGCATTAAGTCTTTTCTGTTCTTCTTTTATAATCAAAATGTTTTCTTCCAGGTAATACCTGACAGGGCGGTTGTCATATTTTCTGACACTACACTGCGAGGTGGAATCAAATCTCCTCCCGTAAGAGACATTCTTGGACGCAAAATATTATAAAGAAGGTCAACGGGATGTAGATTGGTTTCCAGAGCAACTTTTTTAAGTGAATGTGAGCATCTCAAAGGCAGTTGAATGAACTTGTTCAACTTTCTCATCTCCAAATGAATAATTCATGCCGTGGGAACGCAAAGAGCACGATGGAAACCATAACGAAGAACATTCCTTCAATAGCTAGTAGAACAGTCAAAACCAATAAAGTCACTGGATCGTATAATTTCATGCAAACAATACAGAGAGTTTGAGCAAACACTCAGCATCCTACTTTGTCACCATCATTGCTTACTTTATCAGTTCAACTTTGATATTTGCATTATATTTCATCCGAGACACTGTCATGAGACAAAGTATTTTAATGTTTTAAACTTTCTCTGTTTGATTTATCTAGCTAAAGTTTCTGTTGTACTTAAAGATTCAAAGTTTCCAGTATTAAGTGATAACTTTAAGTAAGAGTTAAAATCTACTTTTGTTGTGTGACTTCCTGCTTAAAATGAAACCATTTCCACAAATTTAGGAAAAAGTATGACTTTAACAAAATAATTTAAAGTTGTGCACCTTGGAGGGTTTCAAGAGTACCCTGGGAGTATGGAGGGAGAGTGAGGGGGCAGTCTTCAATGGACAATAAAAGTCATATTCAGCAAGCTAGCTTGCTATAAATGACAGGAAAAAAATATTAGGCTTCTTCCCTCATGAAATGGTGGACCCCATCCCCACCCCCACCATGCTTGCAACCCCATGACAACTTTCATCATCATGACGTTGTGTATAGAGCTGTACAAGATCTTGCAATAAACAGTTCGCACTATTGGCAAAAAAGGAGTGCATACATCATAAATGTACATTTAAATATAAGAAAAGTGAGAGTGAAAAACACTTTGAATGTAGTGTGTAAATTTTACTGGAAGACCTTTCCCCCTCTTTATGAGATGGAAATCAGGTCCTTGCGGGGAGGGGAAAAACTGGCCCTAAAGGCCCTAAACTCAGTTCTTACAAACAGCCAACAGACTGCTCATAGGCGGACCAGTATGTCTCACTCAGCTTTTATACAAAGTCAACAAACTACTGGTAAGCAAGCCTCTAAACCTACAAACATGTCAGACTGCTCAGCAGGCAGGCCACTACATACCCAACTCACTTCCTACAGACATAGCCAACAGACTGCTCAGCAAGCACGCCACTATATACCCAACTCACATCCTACAGACATAACCAATTTAGACTGCTCAGCAGGCAGGCCACTATATACCCAAATCAACTTAGCCAACAGACTAACTGCTCAGCAGGCAGGCCACTATATACCCAACTCACTTCCTACAGATATAGCCAACAGACTGCTCAGCAGGCAGGCCACTATATACCCAACTCCCCTTCTACTAGGGTTGTTGCAATATGAAATTTTCGTTATCGATATTGCGAAATATTTGCCTTCAATACCTAAACAATATTGCGATATCGTGGATCCTGTTTGTTTACTGAAGCACCATGTCAAAAACTGCAGTACATGGCTAGTGGCCCTATTGGTGGCCCTATTGGCCGACGTAATTTGTGACAAAGACTGCCTTAGCCACGGGCGTAAGAAATTGGCCCATTGCTATTATTATATTATTGCTCTGTTTATTCTAAAGTCTGCAGTAGTGTAATGCTAAACAGGTCACAGGTTTGTGTGATCAGGTGGTCAGCATCAGAATTAGAATGGAGTTGGACGGGTCCAAATGTGTATCAGGGGTCGAAATTCCCGCTGTTCCGCTGTTCCGAGAACAGTGCTTTTAGTGCCGGAACAGTAACTTTCCAAAAGCAACTGTTCCGTGGAACAGTTTTTTTCCAGAAGAAACACATTGCAACTACACGCATGTAGGCCTATCTTTATCTCTGATGAAGTAATCATGCTGTGAATATCAAAAACCCCTGTAAATTTGCACATCTAGCGATCATTCACCAACATCTTTTTCGATTCATTCAAAGCTAACAATGAACGAGACCAAGTATCAAATTCATAGACATTAATTGCACGTATGATATGGGGCGAAATATACGCAAACAACGGTACTATAGAGCTTATGCACGTGACGTCAGCGCGTTTCAATTTGGCTTACCGGATGGAACTGCCATATGTAGTAGGTGTGTTAAAGATACGCGCTCACGACAACACCTTAGTAACAATTGTTGCACAATGTACGCCTGGATGGAAAAATAGAGAAACGTGACGTAGGTGCATAAGCTCTATCACGTGCATAAGCTCTATAGGCCATGTCTGTGTTCTGTACAGAAGTTCAAGTGAAACGCAATGTGAAAGCGTACAGTAAGTCAGAGCATGTGTACAGGTTTGTAATTGCCAGTACTATAAGGTTAGTACCATAGAGCAGGATATAGGAACATATCCTGCTCTATGGTTAATACGCACCCGCTTATTGTACAGAAGTTGACGTACGTCGCCAGAACATTGGGCATGGTGTGGAAAATTACAACATTTTTCGATGTTTGTTTTTACCCCTAAATCACCAGTTGTTACATCGTAGTTTGTAGTAATTTTCAGCAGGTGATTTTATGTAAAGCATTCATGTTAATTTGTGTGAAATTAAAGTGTGCCTTGCACTGTATGATTTATGAAATAACGATGCCTGAAACGTAACAAAAGTTTGACAAAAATAATTTGATTGCCTTGTATGTACACTCATACTAGCTCACTTGATTTGCGCCTAGCGCATGCATTGAACAAATATTTACGTATGGATATATGTAGTTTGTGCATTAAGTACTGCTATATGAAATACTCAAAACAAACACGTGCAAGCCTGCAGACTCCGTTTACGTATAGGTAAAGCACGGTAGGATGGTGTGGAATGTCCAAGTACATGTATTGAATATATTGCAGGGCGTCCAAGTATTTCTGTTTTAATGTTCGTTCTGTGAGCGGCGTAGACTACAATCACGGTATAAACTGTGAATTCGTTAAGCCGTATTGTGAACTAACAATCAGATTTGAGCTACAGCTGCAAACGGGATAAAGGCATTTGAGTAGGTGAAAATCGATTCAATCATGGGATTACATTGCTATGAATGAAAAGTCACTGACCGTTTATTTCTAAAGCATTAATCTGGTCATTGAATTTGCAAATAAACAATGTTTCTAAATTACAGATATCAAAGCAAAGCATGGGGAGAAAAAGTGCTAATCTTTCTTTTAAAGAAATCCGTTTAAACACTTGGTTAAATTTAGCAGCGGTTAAACGGCCAACCGGTCATTTAACCGTTTAAAAGTTAAAACGTGACAGCTACTACCAATTAGGCACCGAAACTTGTACAAGGACCGAAAGCAAGTCAATCTGACTGCTGACATCTCGTGTCCAAAGAAAATGGGCCTTAACGTGTGTGTTTTTTCTTCCTTAAAATATGAGATCGTCCCTTTGACACGCTGTGTGAAATGATTGTTGAATCAACCACGCTGTGAAGGACAAGAGTAGAATTACGATTTCACTTAAATTCGCCGCCCAGAAAAGAACATCAGTACGTGCGCTCATATGAGGAGAACCAACTCATTACATACAAGAACCTGCTCTTTTCCAGTATATGAAAACTTGGAACAGTAAAATCTGATCCGGAACAGTAGTTTGGGAAAATTTACTGTTCCGTGGAACAGTGAAGAAAAAATTAAATTTCGACCCCTGTGTATGCACCACCCTCAAATTATATCGTATTAAGAATGTACACGGTAGCAAACAGAATTTAATTCCTTGCGACAAAGTTCAAAAAAAAAAAAAAACTTACCCAAATATAAGCACACAGAAAAATGCTGACGCATTTGTATATTCCGTTGTTTACGGCGTACTTCACCATCGGGTGATTTTTAACAAGTGTGAAAAGTTCGATGAAGACAAGTGCATTAAATTGCAAACAGTTAAAACCCAACATGAAAAAATCGGGCGAGATCTGAGTCTGTTCGTTTCTACAGTTAATTTCTCCCAGTTTGAAACTCAAACATGACTAGGCCTACATCTCTAGTTAATTCATGGAAACTAAACTGCCATAATAATTGTGATGTATGATTCAGAGCCTTACTTTTATGTAAGCCTTGCGGGCATTCAGAACTGCAAACTGAAGCAAGAGTGCACACAGCCCATCGCAATGGCTTTCTTTCCGTACAAAATGGCACAAGGTAAGCCTTGCCCACTTCGTTCAGTTAACGATACGTAAAAGGTACGCCTAAGCTCCAAAGCTATCGCCGACAAAATTATCGCCACAAAAATGTGCAACTTGCAAATTTGGACGTGAAAGAGAATACCCTTGCTCTCACTGGTTAATTGAAGGTATCTACGATGTAGAGCACATGTTGACTGTGGAGTGGACCAAGTTTTGCATTTATATCATTGAGTTAAATGCTAAAGCCTGCAGCTGCTGTGCGGCCTGCCGCACAGGCTGCTGATTTGTACTTCATAAAAAGCTTTCAACATTGTTGGAAAGAATTGCTAATAATGTAGCCTACTGAACGCTGTTTTTTCCACGTGCCCAGGGAGTACATGATGCACAGTTTCCACTGTAGGCTAGTTGACATTTTACTACATGCAATGCAGCAATTGTGCATGTATTACGAGCACTTTTACATGTTTTTCTGTGGGTAAGCCAATTTGCTGTGTGATCTTGCTGGTTTATCAACTAAATCTTCTTTGCTAATTTCACTCAGTTTTTTTTTGTGAGTAGTAAAGTAAATGAACTACGTGACAAACATTTTCAGGACACTCATCAAGTTTGTGAGGATGATGTGTTGCATGCATGGATTCTCACGATATCGTTTGGGCATTTTCATTAACCATATCGGGAGCAAAATCACATATCAATATTTTTGGCCGATATCGTCATATCATAACAACCCTACTTTCTACAGACATAGCAAACAGACTGCTCAGAAGGCAGGTCACTATATACCCAACTCCCCTTCTACAGACACAGCCAACAGACTGCTCAGCAGGTAGACCACTGTGTCCCACTCAATTTCTATATACCAACAGACTGCTACGCAGGTCAAGCCACCATGTCCCACTCACTTTGTATGAACACAGCTTCAAGATAACTCACAAGTAGGTAGGCCGCTATGTTGCCCCAACTCCTTCAAACACACATTGATATGTGTAAATCTGGGCATGTTTTGAAACCTACATCATGCTTTATCTAATCTAGGTACAGTGCAAAGCTTTTTATTGTTTTGATGAAAAGATACTACCATCCAAACAAATTTTTAAGAACACATCCTTTCTTTAGAGCACTGAGGAATAAAATATTTATGATAGGTTCTTAGTTAAATCCAAAACACTGCCTTTCCAGAGAACCATCCAGCTGGTAACATGTCAACATCATAAAAATCTATTTTCTGCTGTTATATTTCTTTCAAAGTTGTGACTTAAGTTGCATTTATTTAAAATAATAACAAGGGGATGAAGAGAAGTATTATTTATGAATGACTGATATAAAACGTAAATTTACAGCCAATACAAAAACAATTCCTCCAACATTAGGATATCAATGCAACACATAACTTTGATTGTTAACAGTCAAAGAATTTTGTTACAGACTTTACAACACCATTGAAAGAAAACAAGTTAAAAGTGAGATAACTTAAACACGAATACATGATTTACCATGTGGCTGACAATGCTCTTGGAAAACACTGGGGTGTCAGACGATTATACATAAAATCACTTTCCTCTAGTCCATAAGGTTTTTGAAAATTTGTCAACTGATAAAAGTTGGATATGGTAGATTCTCAGGACTGGAAAACATGTCTATACATGCCTGATAGTGATCAATTGGCTGATATCTGTCACTATAGAGTTATATAATAAATTTGATGAGTTTATCATTTACAAGGATGTATACAAAAATTAGCAGCTAACAGCTAACAGGCAAAAGTGTAATGTTCTGGACGTAGCATGCAATGGGTTTGTGATGTATCACAGATCATGCCGTGTGTCAAACTTTTGAGCAGACACATGGCATGCAAGGCTGGAACCCTTTCAGGTGCAAGGGCTCATCCATTGGAGAATTCTGGGTCACTTGCTCCAAATCTTTTTGTACAAACAAGTACAGACACTAACAGACGAGTTGGGAAATTAGCTAGATTTTGCTGTACCATTGCACTACCACAGATCAAGTCCACTGAAATTTTTGCATGGGTACGAAGGCTTCGAGCGACTCATTTTTATCTTTCACATTTTACCATCATACTGTCCAACCTTTTCAGTCTAAGTTAAGGAGATTAACTTCAAAAAGAACTTTTCCTCTAAAGAAAATTCTCTTTGACCTGTGATTGATGTCTAGAGAACCATAGTTTTTTAAACTCGAAAATTGTGCATGATTACGCAAAATATCTGTTTTGCACATGCAGTCTCTGTTGCGGTACACTTTCCTTCCCAGCATGCATTGTATATTGAAGTTCCCCACCTTGTCTATTGAATGAACTATGCAATTGTCATCCAAATATAAATTTGCCACTTTAAAACTGAGCAGTGGGCGATGGACTCACTTTAAAAAATCTTTGCCCCTTTAAATCTATGCAGCTGGCTATGGGCTCACTTTAAGAATCTCTGCATCCTTTGTCCCTTGAACTCTTGGCAGTAAGCCATGGACTCACTTTAAAAAAATCTTTGCACTCTATGCCCCTTTTAATCTACAGTGCCATCCAAACATAAACTTTGCCGCTTTAAAAGTGAGCAGTCGGCCATGAGCTCACACCCAGAAGCTTTGAATCCTTTGCCCATTTTAACCTGAGCAGTTAGCTATGGACTCACTGTCATATTCTGTGTATCCTTTGCCCTTTTAAATGAAAGCAGCTGACAATGGACTCACTTTAAGAACTTTTAATAACATCCTGTGCCCCTTTGAATTTGACTCAGGGGCTCACTTTCAGAGCCTTTGCAATGTTTGTGCCCTTAAATCTGAGCAGCTGGCTATGTGGTTACTTCAAGAAGTTATGCATCCTTTTAAATCTGAGCAGCAAACAATGAGCCCACCATCAGAACATTTGCACCCTTGGCCCCTTTAAATGTGAGCAGCTGACTCGGGACTCACTTCCAGAACCTTTGTATCCTTTGCCCATTTAAATCTAAACAGATGGCTAAAGGCACTTTCAGAACTATGTGCCCGCTGAGCACTGTAAATTTGACAACTTCGTATTGTGGGAAAATTAAAAAAGTCACTAGTGGCATTAAAATTAGCCAAGAAACAGGACTTTTGGCATTTGACCCCTCGGCACTGAAAGGGTCAATGCACTATTTACCCACCTTGACCTTCTTAAAGTTATGTGGACATGTAACCAAAACAGTTGTTTTACTCAACAAAGGTTGATTAAGATCCCTTGATGAAAAATCCATTGGAACTATTTCCTTATCTGTTTATACTGTTCTCAAGATACCTCTTCAAAATTTTTACCACAATTTCTAAGACTTCCCATTAACTATGTACAAAATTAGGATGTGCAGTATTGCACAGTGTCCGTACTTCTTTTGTTAATCCTTTATAAATTAACTGTGTATTACTTACCAGCTGTTTTCTAGTTTTGTTTTAATGTGGACATTTTCAAAAAAGGAAATAGCTACTTCCAAAATAAATGCCTCAGGGCATGCCACCATTAAAACTGTCCTTGGAATGAAGGGTACACAAGGGATGACATAACACAAACCTCAAGAGTCCCCCTTTCCATGTCACAACTTTGCAAATTAGCTTATGTTTATTCATGATATACTGTAAGTGTAAAAATAGTAATGGTCCTGTAAAATGGTCAATATTTGATGGATTTTGATGGGAATTGCAGCAATGTTTACCATTTTTAATACTTTTTACATCACATAGGCAGGAGTGACAATTACATGTCCACAGACCTTTAACTCTGGTTAACTAGGTAAGAAATCTATGAGCTAAACTTTTGAATTGAAAAGTAATTACAAGGAATTCATACATAAACATGACTGAAATGTTAAATTAAAAGGTAATCACAGGAAGGTCATAGATATGCAGTTGGTAAGAAAGAGCAGAACAGACAAAAACAGACAAAAACACTCAAAACTGACACTTCTTGGTAACTGATTCCATTGCACACCAAAAAGGATTTTAGTTTACTTTTCCTCATCTCATTTTGCTTGAACTATAAATTATCAAGTGAATAAAGCAACTGTTCTATTACTACCACTGAAATGTATTGCAAATTGGTGAACCATACAATTTTCTGAACTAATGAATAACAATTCTGTAGTTTTTGACAGGAAGAGGGAACATTCCTGATTGACTCTGGTAGTTATTTCCAGCCAACAGGGATCACCACAATTCCCTGATTTGGTAATCTATAAATCACAAATACTACCTATGTAACCTTAACTACCCACAATAAACAACTAGCAAAGTTGTTAGCATAGCAGTAGCATGCCATCCACTGAGGGCACCCTACTGTGGGTTGCAGGTCTGGAGAAATAACATTTAGGGATTAATTGTATCCTACAGCCATTACGGCATTTTGATGATTGGTTGAGGATGGAGCGGCCAAGTTGTTACATCAATTGAATACTCTGCACTGGAAAAGCTTGTAAATTCTGGTAGCTAGGGCACAGTTTTTGTTTGGAGGAGTTTTCTGCAGAAAGGCCAGGCATTTGCATTGCTCCATCACTGGGGTCCATTATGAAAACTACAGATCGGAGAAAAACACATGGGAGGCATTTGCCTCAGAATTCCCCCGACCCTAACTGATCACAGATAACACTACTGACACAATGTCTCCATTCATATTATAAATTGCTAGCTAGAAATTGCAAAATGCTATTGAATGGCTTTTTACCTTAACTAGCCTCACCATGGTATTACAGATATATTAATACTGCCCTAACAACCAGTTGTAGTCTCAAACATCTTTAACTCAAACTTACAAAAGTAATTTGTGTACCCAAAGAAGTTTCTGTAGGCCTTAGTATGACAGTCTATAGTAAAACACAGACTGTAGCATTGTTACCTCATTGTTCAAAACAGTACATAAAATCAGTATTGTTATTTTACACATCATTTTAAATCAGAACTATTCTACTTTCACAATAAATTATCCTCCACTACCACCTCACCAACTTCATAAAGACCTGTTTTGAAAGTCACATTCACTTTCAAATCATGTGTTATTATGCATTACGAAGTAAACCAACCAGATACAATAGTCATGCCTATGTATCTCTAAACTGTAAGGTGGGACACTCGATAAAACAACCACATCTCTCCAGCCCAATCCCTTACGTCGTCATGACGCTCCATATCTTTGCCATGTCCTTGCATCAAGTACGTAGCCATCCCTACCAAGTATTTATCAAAGTATAGCTCAAGTTTCCTTTTCGAGTTCTACGCTCACCTCAAAATGTCAAAGACTTACTCGTGGATACAGCAGTCGAAGGAACGGAATATTCTGTAAATCAATCTCATCATGAGTGGAAACATATTTTCATCTTTTTATCTAATGGCTCAGGTGTAAGCTACATATGTAAGAGTATGATTTTGACTCCCAAAGAAATATGATTGGAGCTGTCGAGATGTTCATTTGACAAAATGAAGATGAAGATGAGTTTGTCTTGCGTTTCACAAGTGCAGGCAACTTTTATCAGAAGCAGACGTGTGACTTTGATTTTGAAACATATTGATGAAAGACTGTTGACAACCACTGGCATTATGTTTACTTAATGTTTGACATGGCTGGTCCAATGGTGGGCGAAAGGGCACTGTCATGTTTACAGTAACAGATGGAAAGTTTATAAAGACTGGGAGGAGTGCTCTAGAGATGAGATGATGATTACGACAAAAAAATAAAATTTGTAGCTCCTTGGAAAGCAAGAGCCCTGGTAGTGCTGCGTAAACACTCCACTGTCACATGCGCTTGAGAGCCACCTAGACAGCGGCAAGTAAAAAGAAACACTGCAGTAAATTACCATCGCAATATATGCTCTCATATTGATGTTGAAAAAAAAGTTGAATAACATGGAAGTGAAGAAAGGAGGAGACATTATTATTTCATGCCACCTGTATGAGAGCAAGAGGATGTGAAGGCTATGTATACGTAAGCTGATGGACCCATAATTCAACTTTAAATAGCTGCTGATTAATGGCTTTATGTAGAAAGTTATGGTTGGCATCAATACCAGCATACACAGAGACTAAATGTGCAGAAAGACACTTTCAGCTTTCGGAGTCAACTGTTGCCTGATTTGTTCATACTGCACGGATGAATTCAACTTGGGATAGTGAGAAAGAAAGCTTTCTAGAAGAATGTGCACCTTGCAATGCCCCCACCAACCCCAGCTCCCAAATTTCAAATATCACCACACCCTCAGTTTTTCAGAACAAGAATTTAAATTACAAGCCATGGTTATGTGTAAATGCATATGCCCCTCTATGGTGAACTCTGCCCCCCCCCCAATCGTACACTCTGCCCCGGCCCTCCAAAACTGAGCACGCACCTATGGACCTGCCACATACATCAATACTGCAAAAGGGCCCTGTCCCCTTCGAATCTCAGTTGCTAGCGTCAGGCCCACAACCACATTTCAACATCACACAGGGGTAGGCATGGCCATTTACAAGACAAAAAATTCCTGTTTCATGTTAGATTTGGCAAGATGAAGTTACTTTTATGTAATTGGGTACTCTTAAATAGCTTTTTTCCACTCCTGTATTCTGTGTTGGCATGTACTTTTTCAGATGCCAAGAAAAAAGGTTCTGCACTTTACTATTATTGTGGTTAATCAAAGGCAGACTTAAGTGATGGCAGCACACAGCTAGTCTGACAGATACCACCATTCACCACTTCTCCATCACTAAATGGATATCACTTTCAAGATAATCAGACAGGAATAATACTGGTAAAGTACAAATAATTTGAAAACTGTTGCTGAATCTGGCGATTCAAGCACCTAACCTTCATTTCTTCTGATGACCAAAAGAGTTTGATTTCTCTTGAGACTATTTGACAGGGATGAACCAGGGAATGAACTGAACAAAGCATCTTGAACCCTTCTAGCCTACCTCCCCAAGGACCCAACACAGCCATTGCAAACTATCCCGGCCACCAAAATAATTATGGAGAGAGTTTGCTTCACTTAAAGTTCATGTAACCTTTTGTTGCTAAAAACATTGGGGGAAGAAAAACCAATTAAAATGTTAAATATGAAAGAGAGATGTCCCCTTCAAAATTTGTCATGCTTGAAAGCTGGCATTTTTATTCAAGAGAAATTCAGACAAATGTTTCAATCTGTGTATTAAAGGATTAAAAATAATAGTGTTCTTCTGCATTTCATAAAAATAAAAAAATACACAAGACCCATTCCTCAGTTACCTCAAATCAAGTTAGAAGTTTTTGCTGGAAGTTTCAGAGGGGGAAACAAACATTTTAATAATTATTTTAACATGTAATAAAGGAGCCGGGCCAATGCAAGCATAGTTCCATGCAGTTTAGAATTGAGTAACCTGTGGAGATTTCTCTCTACTAACCTTGAAAATTATGTGTACAGTAGCATTATAGTTTGATACCACCTCAGAGACTGGTTAATTAACAATCTAGTCATTACAATTATTTCAATATATTACAACAAGCCATAGACTGGTTAAACATTCAGACTCTAACTTGACAGGGTTCAACTTTAACATTTCACAGGTCAACATGCACATTTAGTATACAACTATTAAACCAAAGAAGTAGCAATATCAACCACAAGTAATCAGTGATACACCCGAAATTTTTGTTGGGTAGAGGGGGGGGGGCGGGGGAATTGTGGGGATTGTTCAAAATTTCAAACTCTGTGACAACATCTAAGCTGAGTGCCACCATTGCTTGGAAAAAGACATACGAAGGAGTTTTACCTAAAGGCCCATCTACTGTACATGACCACACATTTGTCCATGAATATTGTCATTCAATGTTTGAACACTTATTGGGAAGATGAAACATGCAGCTAAAAGTTTGAACACCTCCATCCATGTTGGACGTTGTTAAATTTGTTGGGAAAGCAGTCCACATGATCATTAGTTTGTCCATTTGCCATACAAATGTTTGACGATGTTTTGAACAATAATACCACTGTGTAGACGGGGCTTAAAAATACCTTATGGAATACTAGAAATGGCACCTCTATATCATTGAAAAAAATCTCTACTCATGTTCAAAAACTGCAGCTTAAATGCACTTTGAGGAACTTTAATAACATTCAAACTGACAACCCCTGGAGAAGGAAGGACGATGACTTGAGCCCCAATAGGTCCCCCTCCCAAAGCACTGCATAAAAAACTGGACAGGTGAAATCATCAACTGCAGAGTATAGTTTGCTAATACCTGTCCAACTTGACAGAACATTTCACTGATGAAGCTACAGACTGAAAGCCACTTGGAAGGTGGAATTTCAGGCAAAGCCTTGAGACAGCAGTTTTAATTTTAAACTAAAATAGAGATTTCATCCCACCACAGTTGTCTTTCATCACAATTATAACAAACTGATTTTATCTAATACAAATCTGGATTTAGGTACATTTTTTGGATTTTTTTTTTTCATAATTAATAAAAAGATACAGAACAAGGAGGAAAACATGAAACTTTCCAAATGTAAGCTTCTGTCACAAAAACACTTTTTGTTACATTTGTCATATACGTGTACTGATTATGCTTTTTGCTGATCATTTTAATTCTGGAAAGGATTGGGTTGGGGTAGTGGGATAAATATGTACACTCACCCTACCTAGAGGTGTATCCAAGTCACTCTTTTCTCAGCAAGTCCAGTCCACTGGAGCTATTTTAGGGACTTGCATCAAGTCATTGACTCAAGTATCTGTGTTATTTCAATAGGGGAAAATTGTGCCCAGAATTTTTCAAGTCAGGTAGTGTTGGCGGGATGTGACTCGAGTCACGACTTAAATATAAGTCTCACCCTACCCCACTTACAACCAAGCCTGTAGCCAAGGGAGGCACAGAGGAAAATGCCCCCTCTTGAAAAAGCACTGCCCTGCCCTTCAAAGATTAAAATCACTACTGCCTTAAAATATTTCAGTACATCTCACCCCCTAAAATATTTTGACACCCTGGAAGCCACTTTGTCCCCTTCAGCACCTCATCTGGCTTCTGACCTGCAGTTACAACCCCCACCCAGGCCTTTATCCCTCCATGCTTACAATGTCTCTACTAAATAGAAACTGCACACGAAGTGACAATCTGTAATGAAACTGTTAGCAGTATTTAATGTCACTTTCACAGTCTATTGTGCTTTGAATGAAAACCAAGACCATCACCTACAGACACTGGCAAAACATTCTAATTTGAACTCTGCAGTGTCCCTAATTACACATTCAATCTCTTGCACAAGAATACATTTCTTCAATACGCCTTCAGTATTAGTGCCATGAATTATACTTAATGGATGTTCAAATCACTTTGGAGCCAACTGTAAAAGAGAGGCTCCCTAAAAAAAGGCTGCTTCTATAGAACTTTTATCCCTAATCTTAAAAGCATGACATTCTCGTAAAAATATAAATTGCTCTTTGATCTTTATCAGCTTTGAAAAAAAGGTGTCCCACCTGTTAGAGTAGACTGGGAACCCAAAGCATGAAGAGTACTTTGCCCTGAAAACACCCGAATAAATTTCAAGTCAAGCAAGCACTATAAACAACAATTGAAAAAGTCACACCATAAAATAAAAATATCTTGTATTTAATTGGTCCAATGTTTTGTTAGAACACTGTAGTCTCAGAGTGAAACAGACAATAATCTTGGTTTGGCAAGGTCATACCAGAAAGTGACAATCTCACCACCTAAACTAAGATTTAATCAACATTCTCCCGTGAAGACAATCTTTGTCAAAGATCCCGTCCTGCCCCATAAATGTCAACAATGAAAATTACACATTGTTTGAAAAACTTGCCATTCATCCACATTCTTTGCCTCACCCCCATCAGCCAGCACACCCCTTTCAACTCACAACATGCTTATCCCATCTTTTAAAAAAGTAAATTTGTTCAGTGCAGTTCACAGAAAAATACCCCCGAAAATTTCCCCATTCCACTTCAAACACTCCCAGTCCTAAATCCAACCCAGACTTTAACCCTGGGGTATGCTCATCCAAGGGAGTTAAGTAGTTCATTTATTGTTCAGTACACATGACTCTTGGTGAAACAAGGAGTCATTTAAACATTTCAAACAATGGTAGATATGAGGTAAAAGGGAACTCCCCCTCCCATAACCCCCTTTCTCAGTTGCCAAATAAACAAAATGCCAATACTACAAGCAGAACACTAGTCACCAAGTAACTCTGTCAGAGCACATCATCATCATCATACAATGAACAGTTCGCCAACAACTTCCCTGTTTTCTGTCACTAATTGAGTTACTTTTCAGCTTAGGGTACCACCAGGGGTTAAGAAAGGAACAGGTCAACTCTAGAAACTTGATCAAAACAACATTAATGTTCTAATCTACCACCTGTCAAAGATATACCAAAAGCAGAGGTTGAAGCCCTCCCTGGTCTGTCTTTTACAATAGGTCCCCAGTTATCTAGGTTTCTTACATTCACATGCAGGTCTGCAATTACCAACTGTGCCTCATGCCAAGAGCTACTAATTTTTTTTTTATGCTTTCAGGGGGTCAAGAGCTCACAGTCACATATTTTGAATTTGTGAGGTAATATTTGAATGCACGCTGCATAAAACATTACCAGGTGTTGGAAAATGTAACCTGCACAGTTTAGTTGAATGTGATACTGCTGGCCCCCTTGCCAGGACAGATGACACCATCATTAAGAACTCTATCTAAACTAGCTGTGAAAAGTAGGACGATCATGTGTAAGCAGTACAGCAGCAATTTATTATAGTTGAGTAAAAGTTACCAACAGCTTATTTGTCTTGAAAATGGGGACATTGCTATGAGACTGAAATATTTTTTCTCATAACTCACAAACAAATTTTTGGATTTTCACATACAAGCCTCCTGCAATATCTCAAACTGACATACAATGTTAAAAATCTCAACTAAAAGCAGGAACAAAAGGCAATTCTTCTCAGCAACTAAATCCCCACACAAGGAATTTTTCTCTCACCCCCATCCTCATAAGACCTTTTGGCAAAAGGCAGCTTGTCTCCCAGTTACCTCCACTCCTCTTGAGACCACGTGTTTGGTCTAGTGGTAGAGCATCCACCCCTCTTGAGACCGGGTGTTTGGTCTAGTGGTAGAGCATCTGCCTCTCACGCGGGAGTCCCTGGTTCGATTCCCAGGTCGAGTCATACCAAAGACTTTACCAGAAAGCCCAAAGGCTTAGTGATTCCTTGCCGAATGGGGATGCTCTGTTGCACTGAGCCTTATCCCTCAAATTTACCTTTCTTGACTACATCATTTTATGTTTTAACAATTTGACCTCTGCTGACCTCACATGACCTCTGAACACCTCTGAACATGACCTCATATAACAAAAAAGGAAAAAGGAAGGAAGTGTCTTGAAAGGGATTCAACTCCAATGGATCTTGGATCTTGTAAATTCTTGGCAAATTTTGCTTTTTGACCTCTGGTTACCGCAGATGACAATCTTGGGAATACTTGGGAAATTTTGCTTTTTGACCTCTGGTGATCCCAGATGTTGATCTTGGGAATTCTTTGGAAATTTTGCTTTTTGACCTCTGGTGACCTCATGCAACAATCTTGGGAATTGTTGGAAAAGTTTGCTTTTGAACCTCTGGTAACCCCAGATTACCTTTGACCTCCACCAAAAAAATAGGGTTCTTCCTAACATCATGAAAAATCTATACACTAAATATCAAAAGTGTCCTTCATTCCTATCTTGAGATATTGTTATTACAAGCTTTTCGGTTTTTTAGCTCCTGTGACCCCAAATATCCTTTAACCTTCACCAACAACAACAGGGTTCTTTCTCTCAACATGGCAAATCTATATACCAAATATGAAAAGTGTCTGTCATTGCTATCTTGAGATATAGTGATTACAAGCCATTTACATGATTTTCGCAGTTTAATCTCTGGTGACCTCAGATGACCTTCGACCTCTACCAAAAACAATAGCATTCTTCCTCTCAACATGACAAATCCATATCAGCCATTCCTATCTTGACATATCGCGATTTCAAGTTTTTGGTCTTTGACCTCTGGTGACCTCAAATGACCTTTGACCTCCACCAAATACAATAGGGTTCTTTCTCTCAACATGACAAATCCATATACCAAATATGAAAAGTGTTGGTCATTCCTATCTTGAGATATCGTGATTACGAGCTTTTCAGCTTTTTACCTCCGGTGGCCTCAAATGACCTTTGACCTTCACTAAAAGCAATAGGGTTCTTCCTCTCAACATGACAAATCCATATCAGCCATTCCTATCTTGACATATCGTGATTTCAAGGTTTTCGGTCTTTGACCTTTGGTGACCTCAAATGACCTTTGACCTCCACCAAATACAATAGGGTTCTTTCTCTCAACATGACAAATCCATACACCAAAAAGTGCCGGTCATTCCTACCTTAAGATATCGTGATTACGAGCTTTTCAGCTTTTTACCTCCGGTGACCTCAAATGACCTTTGACCTTCACCAAAAGCGATAGAGTTCTTCCTCTCAACATGATGAATCTATATACCAAATATGAAAAGTGTCCGTCACTGCTATCTTGAGATATCGTGTTTACAAGCCGTTTAGGAGGTTTTCGCAGTTTAACCCCCGGTGACCTCGGATGACCTTTGACCTCTATCAAAAGCAATAGGGTTCTTCCTCTTGAAATGACAAATCTATTTACCAAATATGAAAAGTGTCGGTCATTCCTATCTTGAGATATCGTGATTACCAGCTTTTCAGCTTTTTACCTCTGGTGACCTCAAATGACCTTTGACCTTCACCAAAAACAATAGCGTTCTTCCACTCAACATGACAAATCTATATACCAAATATAAAAAGTGTCCATCATTCCTACCTTGAGATATCGTGATTACGAGCTTTTCAGCTTTTTACCACCGGTGACCTCAAAATACCCTTGACCTTCACCAAAAACAATAGGGTTCTTCCTCTCAACATGATGAGTCTATATACCAAATATGAAAAGTGTCGGTCATTGCTATCTTGAGATATCGTGTTTACAAGCTGTTAAGGAGGTTTACGCAGTTTTACATCCGTTGACCTCGGATGACCTTTGACCTCTACCAAAAACAATAGGGTTCTTCCTCTTGACAAGACCAGTCTATATACCAAATATGAAAAGTGTCGGTCATTGCTAACTTGAGATATCGTGTTTACAAAGTTTTTGGTTTTTGACCTCTGGTGACCTCAAATGACCTTTGACCTCCACCAAAAACTATAGAGTTCTTCCTCTCAACATGATGAATCTATATACCAAATATGAAAAGTGTCCGTCACTGCTATCTTGAGATATCGTGTTTACAAGCCGTTTAGGAGGTTTTCGCAGTTTAACCCCCGGTGACCTCGGATGACCTTTGACCTCTATCAAAAGCAATAGGGTTCTTCCTCTTGAAATGACAAATCTATTTACCAAATATGAAAAGTGTCGGTCATTCCTATCTTGAGATATCGTGATTACGAGCTTTTCAGCTTTTTACCTCTGGTGACCTCAAATGACCTTTGACCATCACCAAAAACAATAGCGTTCTTCCACTCAACATGACAAATCTATATACCAAATATAAAAAGTGTCCATCATTCCTACCTTGAGATATCGTGATTACGAGCTTTTCAGCTTTTTACCACCGGTGACCTCAAAATACCCTTGACCTTCACCAAAAACAATAGGGTTCTTCCTCTCAACATGATGAGTCTATATACCAAATATGAAAAGTGTCGGTCATTGCTATCTTGAGATATCGTGTTTACAAGCTGTTAAGGAGGTTTACGCAGTTTTACATCCGTTGACCTCGGATGACCTTTGACCTCTACCAAAAACAATAGGGTTCTTCCTCTTGACAAGACCAGTCTATATACCAAATATGAAAAGTGTCGGTCATTGCTAACTTGAGATATCGTGTTTACAAAGTTTTTGGTTTTTGACCTCTGGTGACCTCAAATGACCTTTGACCTCCACCAAAAACTATAGGGTTCTTCCTCTCAACATGACGAATCTATATACCAAATATGAAAAGTGTCGGTCATTGCTACCTTGAGATATCGTGTTTACAAGCTAGGCGTCACATACACACACACACACACACACACGACATCACCATCGCATAGATTCCTTGCCTGCCTTCGGCAAGGAATCAAAAATGGAACCATCTGCCGTTGTGCATAATGCTCCGCATAAGCAACAGAGTAAGGGAAAACAAGCCAGTGAGCCACAACTGAAAAATAGGCCGTGGCCGGCTTGACCTGAACCAGTTGGTTGGGAACTGGTCCGTTAAACCTCATCCAACTAACTCCACCCCTCTTGAAAAAAGACAAAAGATAATTATGCAGCTGTAATTCTGATGCACCTGAATCATTTCTGCAGACCCACTCCCCAAAACTTTCAAAATGCCTGTTACTGCACATTTATTTTAACCACTACAAATGGACTTCATACACAAAAAAGTTATCACAGTTTCTGTGATGTATGAAAAAGGCTCATCAACTTCTTCTGTGGGATGACAGAGCCTCCCCAAAAAACTAAAAACTATGCAGCTGAACAGCTACAGCCCCCTAAACTTCTTCTCCTCCCCTCTATCCACCCATACAAATCCCTCCCCTACCCCACTTTCAAAAGCCTAGTGCGCCACTTTCCACATTAATCTAAACTAGTACAGTTCATCTTCAAAGACACTAAAGTATCACATTTCCTGTCTTTAGTGAAAATCGTATTAATCCATTTATTCCATTTAAAATAGGATGAAAACATTTTCCTTTCAAAGTCTTTGTTGTATGATCATAACAAGAATAATCAGTACCATATTCCATAGCCACGTCCCCTTTCTTCATTACCATAATGAATATCTGGTAAACCCTACAGAAATTGGCATGGTTCTCCTTCCGCTGCAAGAGGACAATTATGTTTACAATACCTAGATAATTATATGGCTGTAAACATGTAACAAAAGTATAAAATGTTTCAATTCCACAATTTTGCTTTTTTGTTAGTGGTTAATCACGATTATTGCCTATGCAGTGCCCAGAAGCTCTTGGCCTTCATTTTTGGGCCTACCCTATGTTCGAAAAGACTGACACAAAAATACCAAGATTCATATGTGGCAAGAGTGAAACAAAAAAGGATACTGAGAAGGTACTTTAAGATGGACAAAAAATGGGGTAATCGACAAATGTTGAAATGAATAATAAAAGGGAAGAAAAAACCCAGTTTTGCTACAAATTGCAATCAGCTGTTAACAAATGTTTATTCCACATGACATCATTTGTGATTAATCACTACGTGATCACAGCCCTACCTAGATACTCACCACCTACACACTAATAGTAATGAAATAATGACAGCAGGTTTCTTAGCTTGGAAAGAACAACAAAAGAAAGACAGCTATTCATAAAGACACCCAATCCGTAACATGATATCAGGCAAATACGAAGTCTCAAGCCTTCTAACCCTATACCTATCCTGATTGCTTTAATCCTAACCTAACCTGGAGACATGACATCATGCATATATGCATGTCTTGAGACACAAATGTGTCACCTTACAAAACAAAACATAAGGATTTTGGTGCATAAAGATTACTACTTCATGAATATATGTATGATTCAACTTGCAAACTTTTTGTTCTTACTACAAAAAGAAAAAACAAAAGAACCAAAAAACAAAAGACAAGTATGTTTTGGTTTTCTGAGCAATAATGATCATCTTCCCGAATTTTCTCATTGAACATTTAAGAATCTTTGCAGTTCAAGGATAGATTTAACATGGTTCATTCATAAAAGGATTTTCCAAATAATTCTATTTGTATATTTGGCTGTTTTCTTTTTTCTCCTAGTGGAAAGGGGTAGTGTACATGTACTGGGGGACATAAGGCCATGGCAAAGCAAATATTATGTGTACAGTACACGTTACCACATTACAATAACTCCTATCAGTCTTTATCTTCCTTTTTTACACACTAAAAACTGATTTAGAGGAAAGATACCCATAAATCTAAAAATATATTAAAAGCAACATGATGCTTTATCTGTTTAAGTTATCACAAAGCCTGACATGTCAGGACCTATACCACATACAGGGGTGAAGACTACTACAAGAGGTTACCTGCAACCTTCAGAGTCTGCTAAACAGAGATCACTTGTTAGAAAGCAAAGTACAACATTCAAGTGTACTTGTAGCATTCAATCAAGTAATTGTGTTGTGTACTCAGCTGATAACACAGACAACAGTCTCTGCAACACAAGAAAATTATTATCTTTGACTTTTCACCCTGGCCATTAAAGTAGGGATCATAGTCCAATAACATAATCACCAAAAAAGAGTAAAGTCAGGGGGCCCTACCCTTAAAGACAACATTCCGCATCGATAAGGAGAACTTAGTAATGATTTGGGAGATCACATCCGGAAGTACTGGACCTTCGTCGGGTTAATGAGATATCTTGCTGACTCTTAGTACATACTAACTGTACAAACAAACAGTGAGTGAACACTTTTGTTGTCACAATTATGCTTACAATGGACACTTTTTAAAAACTTGCAAGACTATATAAGCCTACAGACATCTACCAAAAAATAAGCAAAATCAATAAACAGACAGTCCCCATCACGCTTCACTGACACCAAGAGCAATGCCTCAATCTGTTGTATTTTCACAATTCATACTTTATAAAGGAATTCAGTTGGGCTGGTTCACTGCTTGCCACTGTTTGGTTTAGAGGCCAACCCAACATTTACTCTGTGTGTGGACGACCATTTATGACTTGTGGCAGTACTATCACACATCACATTAATTTGTCATATAGCATAAAAAACCTCCCCCTCCCCATCCCTCATATCTCCCTCACAGTAGAGACAATGGCCATACAACTGCCATAAAAGCATAGGCTACAATTTGCTGATGATTCAACCCCAACACAACACCTATATTTTTAGCCCTCAAGGGGTATTAAATATAACAGTCTCATCCATCATCATCAAATTTCAATTGATAATGTCTGGTAATTCACAGCTGGTTCTGTTGGTCAATTGTAATACAAGCCATAACTGTTTTAGAAGTACTTCCATAGCATTAAATAAACTAATACAGTAATTTTAATAACCTTTAAACTTTATGTTTTGAAACCTTTTCAAGTTTGCCCTTTTTCATCCATCAAATTTTTAACTTTAACTGAGCCAGTCTTCTTCAGCCTTAAGCTATCTCCAACTATGACCACATCTATTTGTACGAAGCAAAACAAAACAAATGTAAATTGTCCTCAAAATGCCCACAAACATTAGAAAAGGAGGAAACCAAGAAAGTGGGAAACCAAGAGAGGGGAGAAGAAAAGGGTGAAAGTTAGAAACAAGCTTTTGAGAGTGGCAGAAATTGGTGGGAAAACAAAACAAGAGGAATACACTTTAATACCCTTATCTTATTACATTTCATATGAACACAAACAGCTCTACTGATGAAATTTATGGTGTCGTCAATCTTGAAAACAGAGGGCGCCATGCCACAACTACTGCACTTGCACAGACATCAAAACAGTTGAATACATTTTTTAAGTGCTGTTTAAAATAAATCTTTCTCAAGAAGTGACAAAAAGTGATTTAACACAAACTATATGCTCATTGATCTGAATGTCACCACATTTTATTGGTCAGGACCTCTCTATGTTTTATGGATTTCAACCAAACCACATTTTCGTAATGAAAATAATTCATGATGGTAAATAAATGATGAAACTAAACTGTAAAACAGATGAAAAATACATTAACAATTCAATAAGCAAGATTTTATCTTGCACCACAACATTGATAAGAATGAGTTCCCTTTCTACAATATTTTTTGCATACATAATGTATGTGAGGATTACATATAGGTGTGAGGATCACAGTAATACAAAATTACTATTAAAATTCTATACTGCTAGTAACTTAACAAGTTTGTCAGTTAAATTTCATAGTAACCTTAGGCACTCCTTGAAACTTCCACACTTTAAAGCCTGCAATACATGTAAGTTATTACATAATAACAACGACAATAATAATAAAATACGTTCACAAAATGCCTTATATAATCATTTAAGGAGTGTTTTCAGAGACACGGGGCTCAAAACAGGAAATCATGAGGACAAGGACATTTTCATATTAGCTTTTAGGACACAGTTACGCGTCTCAAAGGTCACCACAGTCAATCAGAAGATTTTGTATAATCTCATATATTTTTGGTTTTACTCTAGGAAGGGCACAAAGGCCAAGGTGGCCTTGAGAAGTATGCCATTCTGTAGGGTACCAAGACCACTGCCAAAAATACAAAGGCCATAGCCTTCGTGGCATTCCTTTATTTCTAGCCCTGCAGGCAAATAATCTCTTTACATGGAATCTTGTTTATGATTTGCCATGACGAGTATTTTGATATGAAATGTGAAAGTATGTACAGATTCTTTATTAATTTTGTTGGAATATGTAATAACCAACTCACATCCCAGATAATGCTCTAGGCAGAATACAGTGATGTACATATTATAATGACGGCATTGCTTCACCAGATGTATGCAGAAAATGAAAAATGGATTTCCAGTCCAAGCATCATCTACCTGTCCAATATGAAAGCCTTGTAATAAATGAACTATCTATATACCCTGCAAAAATGATACACTCAGCCATTCACATGTAACCCAACAAACAAAAAAGCTTTCTACAAACATGAAAACAAAACGGTAACAAAAATAATCAATAAACCTCAAGTAATAGATTACACAAATACTAAATATTATGATTTATGGAATACACCTACCACCAAAATATGTATTGCACCTAACATCCCTTGCTGTCACCTTCTGGCAGCAGGTAAATACACTATTTACCAGTCAGATATGCTTCTAATGTAATTAAACACAAAATAATCAGTTTTTTTTTTTTTTTTTTATTTTTACTGCCGAGCATGAACGGCAGCACGTCAGCTATGATTCCTGCTTCCACTAATTTTTTTTCCCATTCAGGTGTGGCTGTGGTCCTACCTGTGTCATTTACCATCTATTGTCTAATTAATCACCTTGCGGTCTGAAAAAGGGGCATGTATGTTAGACGAGTTGAAAAGAAAACATGTCTCTGTCAGAATGATGTATTGGAGGATCTTAAATACTTAATATCTCATCAATACTTCAACTATGCTCACAGTGTAAGCACAGACTGTGTACACAGAGCCAAACGCAAACCAACAGGTGTGGCTGAGTATGTTTACATTACATACCAGAGTTCTCAGTTGAAAAACAGTCCGCCCAGTACCACACTGGAGACTCTTAAGTGGTCCCTGTGATAGATGGGATCCCATTCATATTACAGGTATCTTAAAGCAGTATGTTCAGTGCAATGGAAATCAAACGTAAAATTCTAATCATTTTATAGACAACTGAATGTAATTTTGAATTAATTAGTGTTTCCTGAAGGGGCTGCAATTTTATGTAATTGAGGTCTACTCAATAGCATAGCTAGGGGTGGGGAGAGGGCTTGTGAAGGGACAGTTTTCCCCTGGTGATTACTTCTGATACCACCAGAATCCAGATGTTACCAATGTATAAAACCAATTGTTGCAAGGGAGTAATGACCTTCAATGGACTTCATGAAATACTGAGGTACAAAGACACAAATTGCCCTATGACTGCAATTTTCTGACAAACAAAAAAAGGGTCATGTGACCTGACAGCTCACCCACATTTCCAGGCTATTTCACAACTTGACTTACCAAATACATGTGTCCTTTGACCTCATTTACATATAAAACTATCCCTGCTGCATCTAAGATTCAAGTTTGGTTGCAAATGGTGACAGTATCCATGTTGTTTTCTTTGAACCTCGTTTGTTTGCAAATGAACTTCCAACTATTCTTTTGGGACCCATTCTACATTTTCAGGGTACTTATCAACCTTAATCACATATGACCTCTGACCTTGGTAAGTCATCTCTGACCTCACAAACAAATGAAGGTGCCCATGTTGCATCTGAGACTCAAGTTGAAACTGGTCAGTGGACTAAAGAGATATGGACAATGCAAAGAGTGTGTTCTGAAAAGCAGTTTTCAATAAAATATGAAACAAATTTTAGGCTTTCACTTCTTGAACTTATGTAGCCTGTACATGAATCTACAATCCAAGTTTGGTTACAATTAGTCATTGCAACAAGAGTCAAATATGAAGGATGATGCAGCAATAATGTTTTTCCTGGAGGATGATGTAAACACCATAAAGAGCTTGGAGGAGGAGATGAAAACTGCTCTCTCTTGCATCCACTTATGAATGACCTTTTCAAAACAATGTTAGCTTTGTTAAGAGCAAGTATTGTCATGTACTCTGATTAGCACCACTTTCAATCGAGCTGTAACATCACTGCATAGTACATGTATAAAGCTGAGAAAATTTACCTAAAAGAGGTCACTCATCAAAAATTTTGTTGCTTTGGTCTCTTGGTATGTTGTTGAACATTCCAGCAACTCTTTCAATGATAATTATACATCAATTTTCAAAGGAAGGATAACAATACACTCGCAACAGCTTGGAGGTAACTTTTGTCCTTAGAAAAAAATTCCATCTACAGAACTCACTTCATGATAAATATGACATGAATGAATGTCTACAGAGCTATACATTTAAGTACCACTCTAATGTTTCTTGGTATCATTACCCAGCTGAATCACATCTATTTACTACTTGAACATTTCGTGCTTGCACATGATTTGTGATTCACTTTTGAACGCAAGGTGAACTTTCGTTTGTTACATTTCATTGTGTACATGGACAGATATAATAGCGTCATTGAGGAAGCACACAACTTCACATATGTGACAGTCACAGAAGGTACAACAAAACCCTGTCAAAGCTTGATTGAGTGCACTTATTGAAAGAAAAAAAAAACAGACCTTACAAACATGCACAACTACGAAAAATATAAAACAGAAAAATAGATAATAAAAAATCAGGCCTACCCATGGAAAGGCCAAATTAGAAGAGAGACAAGGAACCAGAATAATCCTATTTCCTCTTCCTCACTCCCACTGTAATGCCCCTTCCTCCTTCCTATGCAACTTGAATACATGTATCTATCAACATCATGAAAATATTAAGATGTGTACTTGTTTTGATTATAACTGTAATGTTCAAGCAAGACTACATTACTAAACTAAAACTGACCTCTTTTGTACAAAAAATATGAAAAAGCAGTAGCCATTTTTCAAGCAAAAATGAAAACTAATACTGTGCCTCACCTACAAAGGGCAACAAAAACAGGAATCATTCATGACATGGATGACCCACTTTAACTGTTTCTATGAAATAAAATAGTCTTTCATCCATATTTCTATCACTTTATATAGTCTGATAAGAATTTTCAAGAGTACTTATCAATTACATCCATGAAAGGGAAACACTTGTGGTACTCTGTGAGCTGAGCAGTTCTCTACTGACACAGCTGACTCAGGGGGTAGGATCATTTCTAATGCAATGGCATCAGCACTATTGCTTTAAAAGTCAGATATTTCTCCTTTTCACTTTCAGAAGCATTGAAGGAGATGAAACAGTGACAATGTCAGTTTCACGAGAGGAAGTTGAAGAAAATTCCAAACCCTCGTAGTATTTGCACTTCCTTCTTCTATTATGCTGACACATAATTATTTTTGTTTCCTTTAATATCACTGTCATGCACCTTTCCACAATGCGGGTACAACCAGACATAAATACAGTGATTGTACGATAAGAGAGGTAGCTTGTTGTCAACACTATCCATCTGATGTCATGAAGGCTTCTGTTTGCCTTTATAAGGTCTATACTGGCCTCATACATTGCTCAGTTAAGGTCAACTACACTGCTGTGCCCATCAACTACCTTTAGAGAAGTGGCTCATGACTAAAAATAGCTTTTGTCCATTAGATGGGTTAGTTAGTTAGATGGGGTTTAACGACACACCAACAAGAATGTGTTATATAGTGTCAGCTAGATAAAAAAGGTTGATGGTGGTAATGGTGGGGTGTCAGATGGGTACACACAGAGATAGTCATGAGAGTGATGTTGGGGGGGGTGGTGGGGGTGGTGGGAGGAAGTGGGAATGTCTAGCTCAAGGTTCTCAGGCCACATTCTACTACAATATACCATATTCTCTAGAACTAATCTAAAGCTAAGTACCACTAAATATTCTGTAGGTGTGGCAGTTAACCACCTCTAATAGTCTTGGCTCTAGAAATTTCTCTCAGAAACTAAAGAGTGCATAAGTTGGCTTATGTGAACTGAGGAAAGAGTATGGCACCATCAATGCACCATAAGAGCTGCTGCCACACTGGAGGGATTGTCTCTGAGTGGGACAATGTATCATTGATCAGGGGTAGTACATTACATACTGTGCCTTTCACAATGATTACCTAGATATTGGCACATTAGAAATGCAAATATAATATGAGCACGGCAGACCAATGGCTAAGGCACTAGACTCATGATCACAGGGTTGCTAGTTCCCACCTGTTTCATTATGTTGTGTCCTTGGGAAAGATGCTTTATCCCAATTGCGTCTCTTCACTCAGGGGTTAAATAGTTAGCTTGTCATAAAGGCACAATACATACGAGGGATTGCCTCTGTGAAAGGCTTCAATCAAGCAGAAATAATATATTTGTGAAGTGCTTTGAGGCCTTTTGATGGTGTAAACACTATAGAAAAGGAAATTACTATTATGACGATGACAGCAACAATTATTCTCATTACAAAAGTTACAGTGGTTGTGTCTACAAAGCCACAATGCGAACGATACCACTGACTTAGCAGACTGCTTACTAAGTGTTTGTTTGGTGGGGGAGGGGGTGTCAGACTATACACTTCCCTCATTACCACTGAAAATTTATCATTAAGTAGCTGTTGCTGTGTCCTCCATGATGTACTTAAAAATGGGCTTCAACAAACCTGGCATCATCTTACTGAGCCATAGTTGAAAAAACATTAACTACAAGTTGTCTAGTTGATAAAGAAACATGACTTACCAGAGAGGGCCATGGAATGAGAACTTCCCCCAGCCACTGACACAATGTTTGAATGTTTGGTGAATTTACGTGAAGGTAACAGAATATCTCCTCTTCGACTACCACAAGCTTTGCCAGTTCCCCATGCATACAGCTCTCCTTTATCTGAAGAAAAAATGTGTAGTTGTGTATTTCAGATAATAATTTTTAAGAGTGTTTCTAATTCTGAGAGATGTGATTGCAAATTGTAAACAGTCAAGGTTTGAAGACCATTTTCTTCCTTTAATCTTTAAGCAATGGGCTTGATTTAGAAATTACTATTTCCTTAAAACACTATCTGAGTTTTGTCAAAGGATTTCATGATATACTTAATACAAACTTGAGAACATACATGATATACTCAATACAAACTTGAGAGCATACATGATGCACGTAATACACACTTGAGACCACATATATACTTAATACAAACTTGAGAACACACATGATGTATAGTGACATGACCTAATAAGGCCACTTTCGAATGTCATGCATCGATACAGTCAACAAAGCGCGTCAAATCTGCTGTCACAATCAGTGTGTGTATATTTTTGATGCAGCACGCGCATAGCAAACTCCTTGCAAATGCGCATGAACCTGTTTTTCAAGCACTTGCACGCTAAGATATACTGCTCAAATTGAACGCTAAGATATACTGCTCAAATTGAACGCTAAGATATACTGCTCAAATTGAACGCACAAACTGCCTACACTGAACCCATACATACAGCTCTGTACAAAAATTCTAAACAGCGCCCGCTGGCCTTATTAGGTTACTTCTGATTTTAGGCTTGAGCCGGAAATGCTGAACTTGTCGTAATGGCATCCCTTGAAAGGAAAAATCTGTGGTAAAGATTTATAGCTCTCAAATAAGGTCAAGTCCGCTAAAACTTTTTCAGGCACAAACAGATTCACATTCTTTTGTCTTGTTTTATAAAAACAAAAACTTTCTTAGAGTGGCCTTGTTAGGTCGTGCCATCATACTTTACAAACTTGAGAACATACATAATGCACTTAATACAAACTTGAGACCACACATATACTTAATACACACTTGAGAACACACATGATGTACAGTACTTAATACAAACTTAATAAATGATGTACTTAGTGAGAACATATATGATGTACTTTATACAAACTTAAGATCACACATCCACTTTTCATTACATATACACTACACTTCCATTTTAACACTGACTTGCTGAGCTATGGCAAGAAACTTCAGAGGTAATTTGAATGTAGCTGGAAGATTAAACCTGATACAGTTTTAGGAAATTCAAGTTGCAATTCTACTGTGCACGCAAAACTAAGCTTTTTACCCATGACCCAGAATCTGTACAAAAGATGGTGCTGCCCAGCAAAACATACAAGCAGTGTTCTAGCACTAAGATATCAACCACATAACAACAGTCAAACCTGAAACTCACAAGATTTCTCATAAAAACAGATCCTCTTATGTGTTTGCAAATTAACTCCACAAATTAATTTCTAGTCCTGTCACTCTTCCTTGTTACAGAAGCATAATAAGCAAGTTGAAGGAGAATTGCAGTAGTACAAATGCAGTATTCACTGTTACAGAGAAAGTACTCTCCAGTTTGATTTCTAAGCCCAGGATCCCAAATCCCTCTTAAACATCCACAAGAAAAATTGTCAGAAGTATAAAACATAGAGGATGTAACAGCACCACCATTTTTCTTTTATCTTAAGCTTCATCTTAAGCCACATCCAATGATGAATGTACTTGACACAAACACAAACAAGTATTAGTATTAAAGCCATAACATCAGACTACAATTAAGGGGTGCCCATCTTATCATTCCATCTATGAGTTTGCCAGTTTACAGACTTACTTAAAACATTTTCATGCTCTGTCCCATCATCTCATAAATATTCATGAAGTCATTCACCTGATACCACAGAAATGTTATTACCTCTTTACACATATATCACACATTCAACCAAACATACAGAATTATATTTAAACATCTGAATATGTAATCCATGCTCGTAAGTACAAGGTAAAGTATAATACAAAGGTTGGTGCATACTGCATGGAGTTGAGTTTGAGACAATCGAGGCCAGCTAGTTGTGAAGTAGTCAGATCACAGCCATATCGTATTTTACTTTCTACAACTGTCACCTGATTTCACAACGCTTCTGTATTGGCTGTCCACATTCACAACACTTTTTTTCTGGTGTCAGAAAGAATCATGTCACACTGCAACAACCTGACTCAACTGCAATGCAACTACCCCTTGCCTCTTTGATGAGTATCAAACATACTTGGTATGACTGACTTGGTCACAGCAAGGGCTGACTGTGGGATCACAGTTGGGTAAGGAACAAAATTTGGTGAACACTGCACCCACTCGACTTCCATCTGACTGGTTTTTCAGTTGGGTCAGTGCAGTGTGTGCTGGCCTTAACATTTCAAAATGACTAGAAGCAAATTGCAACCATATTAATATACAACAAGCGCTGCAATGCTACTGTACAGAAGCTCAGCTAAGGTAATGTTTCCTTATGCAAGTATAATACTGTCACAGTTATTCATTTTTTGTTTTCCTAGATAGATCACAAAATTTTGACACAACCTTGAAGTTAGTTTAGCCACAATGCCTTATTTGTCATACCGCCATTTTAACAGTAAAAGGACGGGATAAGAAACACTTATGTTTCAATATGCAAAAAAAGAAACTAAGCATTCAGATGAAATTTTCATGCAGGTCTTAGGTGTTGTTCTTGAAATATTGAAAGACGAAGTTATATTTGTTACCCAAAATGAACTTTGCAGGAATGATGTCATTCCCTTCAACTGATGAGTAATGCTTCACTTTGCTTTCAATCTATTGGTTTCACCATCAAATAGACAGAGGCAAAAGTTTACAAATAAGGAGTGTTAAGTTCACAAACTTTAATGCCTCTTGTGACATTCGCAATTTTACAAAATCGTGGGACAATGAAAGAGAAAATTGGACATTAAGTGTAAAGAATTGTATAGCAGTGTTACTGTGAGAATATGATGTCACCTGTGTGCTTGCTTCAAGTTCACTTATAGGTTAAAAATAGGATACCTTCATCTTCTAATATCTCAGGAAACAAACCAAGGAATCAAATGCAAATTTTACTGTAATGCTTGAAATTGCTTACTCTTATATCAACACTTAAGTTTAGCTTCTTAACGTTTCCTTTAACTTGTGCAAGAAGTTGAAGATACAGACTGAAGTACTTGGCAGTTACATTGAACCCTTACCACTTTCCTTTCCTCTCACTTAGTCTTTTGCAAACTGAATCTGTTCATTAAGTGCTATACCACCACACTTTTCAGAATGTCTAGCCTTGGTCCATGCCTCGGTTCCCTTATTTTCAACAGATATTTCAACATGGATGGACTTAGCCTGAATAGCAAAACTGATAATGCTTAAGCAAACCTTCCTCATTCTGACTACTAGTAAAGTAAAAGACTTATGTACCACTGTAGTGTCCACTTCAATCATTTTTAACTATAATTTAATCTCTGTATTGAAGTATATTAAGTTTTCAATAAACCAAAGAACAGTACTTCACCTTAAAGGAATTGATTTGGATATTTTCACAGCATAGTTGGCCAGTACACTGGTTGATACAACAGTCAAAAAGATTTTGATGACAAATATACATGAAGCAATTGAACCTGGGCTGCAGTGTGACATTTCTTGGTTCAATTTGTGTATTTTGTTTCAACAATCACTAAATCTGAGGTCTTGCCTTCCTATCATAGCATCTGCATGACTTTCATGCACAAACACACAGCAGAGTAGCATCTCACAGCACATAGCTATAAATCTTCACAAACAACTAAGCACAGTTGTGTGTCCATGCCATCACTTCCACAGTGTGCCTTGGTATGATCACAAAGTTTAACCTGGGCCAGACTATAGACATTTTTGAAAACTACTTTCTCACAAGACAACAAAACTTTTCTTCCAATACAACACTTAGGTCAGCACTCTTCAAACTACAAATCTGCATATTTTCCGCATATTTTCTTAAACAAAAGTATGGGAAGCGTCTATTTTAATATCATTTCAGAAAATGACCTCTCCTGACTTCAAATAACTACAAAATTTGTACAACTAAATTCATCATCAAAAACTTAACATTAGATGAATTCGTTTATTAAGTTACGAATACTACTGAACCTTAGGGAAGCCTCACAAATTTTACCTCCAGAGCACTGCCTGTTTACAAACGAGTTCAAAACTGCTAAAATGCACCCCGTTATTGCAATGCTTCAGTGCACACAGCAGTCTCCCTAAATAAAGTTAATCAGCACATAACCACAGAGCTGTACCAATTATTCAAAAACAAGGGGCTTTACTACAGGAAAAAGACGTAAGTTATTACAGATTAAATAACAAATTAATGGGACACCCATGCCAATGAAGCCAACAATTCCACCTGTGCTTAGGGAACAGATAACTCCAATATGATGTGTTGTATATCATCATTATTTTACTCCAAACCCCACTTAAAAATTAAACAAGGAGGTAAATAAATGGTTCTGTTCTTTAGGGGAAACCAAAAAAAAGTAATATTTTTCCACAAGGCATTTTCTTAAAATTTCCAGGAGATTTCAAAACGTGTAGTATGACCAAGGGTAGTTACCTGAGTAACATGCACAAAAGAGAAAGATAAGTTTTGTCTTATCATGTTACAAGTAACATCTAGTTTGACCTAGTTTTCCATGAAGATTGTGCTTTTGTATCCCATTTAACTGACTACACACATTAAGAATCAGTATTCACATTTACCTTTGTTGTATTAAATGGTTGTGGTGACAGCACCTCTGTTTTTAATCTATATGACCTCACCTTTGAAGCCTTTTAAGCCAAAATATCACAATGCCTCATGAAACTTGTAAGATTCAACCACACCATATGCACTTACCAACCCTCTTCTCACATACATGCTTACACAACATCAGCCTCACATGCCACACAAATATGCAACTGCATGTACAGTAAAACCCTGTATATTCTACCCCCATTTATCCAAACTGGCCTCCCTATTTCACCAGACTACTATTCAACACTTAAGGTAGCATCCACCAAATTTTCAGTGCATTACATGGCAAAACTTAAACAGAAATTTCAGCAGGAATACATTCATTTTTCTCTGAACTTTGGCAGCCACAGTAAGATATCATGATAACTATTACGACACATATCTGGGCACAGACAACAATTTGTAACTCTTTGTCAAATTTGGAAGGAAAGTCTTATATGATTGTTTTAAAATTCTTGTCAAGAGTCATCATGTCATGATGATGTATGTTGGAACTGTTTAAGACCTAGTTTCAGTAAATCTGGAAAGGTAGTATCATATCGAGCTTGGTACCAAAAAAAAAAGACAGAAGACCTTGCGCAAAGATTTCGAAAGACTATTTGCATGTCTCCTACACATGTGTCTCCAATATTTTTGGAAATTTAAGCCAAACTTAAACTCTAGATACCTCTCAAGATCGTTAGAGCTTCTCTTCAACAAATGCACACATTAAGTGCATACAAAGCATTGGTAATTAAGGAGACTGTAGGTTCCAAGCTCAGGAATAAAATCTCTAGGTTTTAGAAGTCTACAAAATTGTTTGTCATATCATCGGTCACAAAAAATAACAACTACATATTTGGGGGCATTTTTCCTGTAATTTTGATAACCGTTTCTTAAATTAAATGGGAAATGTTTTGGCACACTTTGTAAGGGACCCAGTGTACCATCCTTAAAGCAAAAACTTGAAACCCTGTTATCCCAGTTTGTCCACTATCTGGACTACCTTTGGTCCCTATGTGTTTGGATGAACGTGGTTTTACTGTAGTACATACATGAATGATGAACATACTAGAATGTCCTACGGCAACTTTTAAAGCAACAGGTGCTATTCACTTTTGCGTTTTCAATATTTATCACTTTTACATCCAAATGGGTTGTTACTGGTACTGTAAAATGTCTGGGAGAGAGTATACTCACAGACCCACAAGAAGCTGCAGTAGCCTGCCAGGTCACCGACTAAGATGTACAGCAGATGTGTGTTTTGTGTGCCAAAAATGCAAAATACATTCCTACTATGTCAACAAAATTACCTCATTTTTTTCCTCTTAGTTTCCCTTCCCCTGATATTTCCTAAGTGGACAGGAACACTGAGTATTATCTCAATAGAATTCCCTGCCTGAGAAAATGATGTATAAAATTACAATAGTTCTACATGCTAAACTGCATGCTATGAGGTGCATTTGAGTACTGTATAGTGGGAAATTTCCGTGAGGCTAATTTCTGGCGAATCTGTACCTTGTTCACATTTGCCAAGTGAAGAATTCGCTGTTGCAGGCAACCAACATAATCTTGTACAAACTAACGAAAGTACTTTTGCGGGTCTTAAATTCGTGATTAGATACTTGGTAACGAAAAGCACCAAAATTAAACCCTCGTGAAAGTTTCCCACTATACAGTATCAAAATTTACCTCAATAGCCAGTGAACTTCAGGGTCTGCACTCCTATGAAAAGTTGCTTCCTAACATGGTGTGCTATGAAAACTTGGTTTACATTTACCAAATGTTGTGCAGTATGTGACAATGAAACATTTATGGTTAGAGTGTAGGAAAAACCGTTTACTTGACATTGCAAAACTGATGTCCAACAGAAGACCATTATCTTAATGATTTACTAATCAACAGTCTAAAAGTTTTACTACAACAAAAGTGAACACTGTGTAGAGTAACACACTAACTGCCAGGGATGGCACATTCACAACTATGAACCCAGACTTATCTTTGGCTATTTACGTACTGACTCCGAATTATCAACGGTTACTTATGTACTAACTCTGAATAATCCATTCACAGTACCATAACCACTACCTCTGCTTGTATCGCTTGACTGACCCACTGCCCCACCTCTAATGCAAACTGGGATCATTGGGGAACTAGATGCAATATGACCAGCATGTGCACTGAACCATTGTAAGAATCACTTTTCCTCATAATGGAAATATTCCACGGCAGTTAGCAAAGGCAACTGTAATCCTGAACCCAATACTAATGGTAAACTTTGACCTAAATGTAGGCCTAACACATTTTGATACTGTAAAATTAGACCTTATTCTACCCAAGGTGTTTCCCCAACTAACTTTAGTATTTCTTAAGGCATTACCGTCTGAAGTGTGCAGCACTGGCCTGCTGTTATGGAACCATTACTACAACTTCTCAAAAATTTCCTTTCAATCTCACTAAAATTGCTCTAATCAGATGTGTCCATGTCTTCACACCCATCAAGTAGGATTCTGAGGTTTAATCACCATGTTTGCACAATCAAGCATTGAATAGATTGCAGGTTACCTACAGAGTTGTTATTACTACAGGCACAGCGATGTAAACAGTATGGTATTCAGAGCAGTTGATGCATGAGATTCAACAATAGGTGAGAAGCTTTATTGTTTTCTGTGGCATTTTTTATAGCATTCTTGCTTTCACTGCTTCAGCAAGGTTAACGTTAACATCAATGCAAAAAAGACAAGCCTGTGCCAGAAGGTAAATCACTGTAAGAAAAATATGGTCTAACATTCCAAGTTTGTTTATTCAGCATATGTAGCCCCTGCAGTGTCCAAAGCATAATACTCTTTTCAACACTCACTGCACTGCTCCTCAGAAGAGTGCTCTGTTTCTGGGAGACATGTTTCAACTGATCGCATAAAGGCTAAAAAGAAATACTTGACAGTCCACATAAAAATTTTCTTCCCATTCCTTGCTATTTAAGTTTGACAAGACTGTTTCATATTCAAATGCTGCCAATGTCCACAGCTTCATTCAAAGTAATCTTAGTAGGGCTTTCCCAGTGCAAAATGATCTCAAGAGTATCTATCATTATTGTGCAGCGGTTTTTCTGAGATTCTCTTTTTGGACAATGCAGTTTATTCTAGTATCATCTAACCGAATCCCAAACTCAAAATGCAGGCACAAAGAGAGGCAAGTACAGTTAGTTCCATGATTTCCGCATTTAATAAGCTTTTGTGAACCTGTGAATTTGCCCTGGTATAAACATAGAGTAACACTGAGTGTTGCAGGGTACATGAGACCAAGCCTTTTGAAACAAGGCCAAGGTGAATTAAAAGATGCACACACTGCAGGGTAAGGTCATGACCAGGTGGTTATGCTTATTGCAATGGGTGGTAAGGAATGGAGACAGGCAGGGGTCAAAAGTGCATGGCTTCCCTTCAGGAAGGGTGTTCTTTACCTGTCACAGCTAAGCTATGTGATGGTCCACATCCAATGGCTTTGATACTCTTGTCATCCAAATCTTCAATTACTTTAGGAGATAACACCTCTTCTCTTTTTCCTGATCCCAGCTGACCTGAATCATTACACCTTGGTATAAAACAACACAGAAAATAAACATCAAAGGACAAACTCTCAATAACAGACTGGAATGTTATTCTATGGACACACTTAACCTATATTTTGTAGATCTACTAGCAACACAAACAACAATGTATGTCAAAGTGTAAGTAATGCACAAGGCGCAGATGTACAGATACACACAAAGTGACTGATGAATCAAAATGAAGGAGAATGCTGCCACCTGTATGTTTACAACTATAACAAGTTTATACGTGTAGCCTGCATATTCACATACAAGATCCAACATGTTCTACCAACATGCTAGCATACAAAAACAAAACATGCATTTACAGAGAAATCAACTGGATCTATACATTACTAGTTTTATTATCTTGCAATTACTACCTACATGGGTGTCAGCTGTATTACAATTCTTCTCAATACAAGGACACTTGATTTCCCTTATCCTTATCTCATTGTGGTAGGCCATGTGTAAATTACAGTAACTGGCAACACACATTCTACTTACAATGTACAAAAGCCTAAAGCCAACCAAACATTCACAGTGTAAAGCAAAGTATTAAAAATAACCTGTTTTTCTCCATTCAAATGCAACTATAGATTTAATAAACTGAATAACCTATCATTTTTGCTACTGAAGTTTGGATCATTAAAGGAACACAAGTTTGACGTCACTAGAGTCCAACACTAGAGATGCCAAAATTAGACTGTTGAAGTCTCTTAGGTCAACAGACACAGCTCACTTCACCCACCTCATTAAGTCTACGTGAGTAAGTTTATTTTTTTTTTAATGTTTGACCAAGTAGGATAGACAGAAAAAGAAGGACTCTTTGGCAAATATTTCAAATAAACTTTATGCACACAGAATTCCTGTCAATTTTGATTCTGTGAGATTCGCAGGAACTTTTGTGAGGGCATGAAGTTGGTATGACTGACTTTCTTGAGACTCACAGAAAATTGATAATACTTGGCAGGTCTACACTAGCACAATGTATCAGAAGTTAGGTTGGTACACCACCACTAAAGAAAGAGCTGGTCCTGAGAAAAGTAGACCAAAAGTACACCATCAACTGCCCTTTTTAGATGTGAATTACTCAGGTTGAGATGAGCAGTTGTTGCATACTCATGGGTATGAAAGAGGAAATGATAATGCATTGGTGGTACAAATCTTGGATGAAGGTGATTAGACTGTTCAAAAAGTAAGTGGTGATTTCTGTCGCCTTACAAATTAGTATGGGAGGGTGTACACCTGCTAAGCTTCATCCCCTTGTAGCTCAAAATCTACACAGTCATGCTATGGTAAATTTGTAGAGCCATGATTGGCCCACTCATTAGTTTCATCTGAGGGGTAGCTTATCAAGGCTGTGGACTTTGCTAAGATTGTGGAGGATATTTAACAGAGACAAATAGTGTAAAAGTCAATGGAGAAGCTAATGGTGGTGTGTTAGAATGTACCATCAATCCTGTTAAATGACAGCACAATCCTACTGGATGCGGTAAGTACACAAGATGGGTCAAGGAGGCGATGTGGATATAAGGAGGCGGGGACAATTTTCATTGAACAGAATTGATGGCACAGTCAAACCAGGGAGGTGTATTAGACATCTTTGTTCAAACTAAGACACTTGTATGATGCACTGATCTTTCCTGGAAATAAGAGGCTAAACTCTTTCACTAAAAGAAATCAGAAGCCCTCTTGGGCTGATAGTAAGTTAACAAACAGCTCAAACATTTCAGTTCATCATCTGGCTTATGAAGAGTGTAGACATAGCCCTTGCAACGTCATAAGTAGCTTATTCACCTACTGGACTTGTTCTTATGTAAAAGTTTATCTAATATACTACATCAGACTTCATTTTAGTAGGCGGACACCTTCAAGCCAGGGGTGCTGGCTTATAACTTAGGGAGATAAGAAGAAAGAAATACATCTCACCCACAACCAGCTAGGAGTCCTGATTCAAACAAGAAGAGGGAATGCTTTTCACCACAAGCCACCTGGACCACTTTATGGTGAATGATTGGTCTAAGAAGATGAGGCTTGACCTGTCCAATTCAAAATAAAAATAAAGAACACAATTTACACTTAATTGGCAGGCAAAATACAGAAATTTCTTTTAATCACAGTAATTTACATCATTGACTGTTTTTTTTTTCTTTTCAAAAGGGAATTCATTGAAAATGTAACCAGCATTTCAGATGCACTGAGTGCCTGACACCTTTCTGAAAACCTTAGACATGTTATAAAAATACAATTTCAAATTCTTTAAACACCTCCATACATTTACCAAGCAATAATGGTACAAGCCTTACTTGTAAGTATTCAGACAATTTTATCTAATACGAAGATATTTATTCAAGATATGCCATAGCTATTACTTCCTTGTTCAAAATAAAAGAAAATTTATCATGATGATATTTCAATAAATAGGATAGGATACTTTTGTCTATCATGCCAATAGCTATAAAAAAGAATCAAACAAGACAAATGACATTTAGAAAACAGCATCCCAGACAAAATTATGTAAAAAAATACATTAATGACATAATACTGATAAAGGAAACAAAAGTTGTCATTGCAACATACACAAGGAGGTAGTGAGAGAAGATGCCTGGAGGTATTGATGAAATGTATATACATGTATGATATGGGAATAAGTCTATAAGTTCAATGCACCCTGCTTGATAGCCTTCACTGACCTTTGACCTATGTGCGCAAACGGACTAGGATCAATTTTTCTCTTTAGGGTAAGACAGAATTTTAATGGAAATTCTAACTGAACTGAATGATTGTGCTGCAGCTTTTTACATTTCACTGATATTTACTAAAAGCGAGATTCTTTTTCCATGTATGGATAAATTTCCAGTTAAAGGCCAAAAGCCATGTTTCATAGAGGGCATACTCATGTACGCTCAAAGAATAAACTGTTTTCTTCAACAATACTCTTTTACTCTGTACCATGCCCTGTAAGTCAAAACTCTTGCATATTCCTTTTGTTCATTCCTATTGTCCATTCTCTTAAGAAGTCCTTAATTTTCTTCCCACAAGCATCTTTAAAAATGTCAATTTAAGAATCATGTTCAGTTAGATGGTGACAACTATATCACCAAACACAAAATTAGCATTGACTAGATCAAGTGGAGACTGACATATCACCCTCCATTCTAGGGTGTTTCCCATTCCAACACAGGTCTAACTTTAAATGCTAATACAATTTTTTGTTCAATAATAAAGAAAGATTTTTGATGATTACATAGTAAAAGGGCAAGAGAACAAATCCAGTATTGTTCACTTCTGTCTAACTTTACTCTCCTTAATAATATTTATCATCCTTTCTTTTTGAATGATTTATATTAAAAAGAAACTAAAAGAAAATGAAACCTATCTATTTCAGACAGTAAAGTCTTAAAAGTCATCAACATGGGTGGAAAGAGTTGCAAAGCTGAAAGGCTCCTTCCCACGATACTTGGGTATTTGGGGGAAAATTTTGGCAAATGTAGGGAAATTTTTCTACTTTTGCATACAAATGCAGAAGGCGTTGTGGAGAGTTAGACTCTCTACCCAAGAAATAAACATTTAATCCCACCTCAGTCATCAAGGACCATTAGGGTTATTTCCATCACACTGTTCTAGCCAGCACATTTACTTTATAATGTGACTCTGGATACTTGAATCACATGATGAGAAGAATAAAACACATGAAACAAAGCAATAAATGCCTACTTAAAGAACAAACTTGTACTGTAGATAAAATCGATACAGTCCTAACAAATATCATGACACAATGGATATATATCACCAGATAGCTTTGAATTGAAAAACATTAGCATGGATAACAAGTACACAGAAAAATGTATCAAGTCAAAATGTCAAGTAGTCAAAAAATTACGGAAAACATGTTTTGGAGTGCAATGAAGTTCATTCATGGCTACAGAGTATTACACCCTGCAGGTGCAACATAACGAAGAATAAGTTGCTGTACCTCAATTAGGTAGTCTTTAGGAGATGAGAAAAGAGTTAAGGCAGCTCTGTGACTCTAAGAGGAAAAAGATAACAGGGAGTGATCAAGATGAAAGCACACAGCAAGACATGGTGATGGAAGTTACTAAAAATGATTGGAAACAACATAAAAAGCATAAAAATGCAAAATTCATCAGCAAGAGCACACAGAAAAGCACAGCAATGGATAGATTAGACTGTGACTAAAAGATATAAGCTAAAAACTATTCTCCACAGATACAAATAGTATAGATTTCATAAAACAAACAAAAAACAATAAAACTTTAGTATAATCAAATCCCAAAGGAAAAATTTTATCACATAACTGGTAAAATAAAAGGTAGGCTTTATATTTTAATCTACTACTTAAGGAATAGATCACATTTGGCAGACTATTATTGGTGAATAAACTGTCGAGACTCCAATTTGGCAAAATAATGGACTAGGGGAAGCCAAGTCAGTTATTTTGCCAAATTTGGAGTCAAGATGGTTTATTTACCAATAATACTCCAACAAATATGGTTCATTCCTATCCTACCACCAAAAATGTGCGAAAAACTTCATCTTTATTAGTTTTACGTTTACTGACCATTTGCTGTGGAATAACAGGTCAGTGTTTAACCAATAAGAATGTAGGATTCTCTATAATGGATGGCTAGAGGTGGTACAATAAAGAATTTAAGCCACTGCAAGACTAGCAATGTTACCTGAAGCACATTTAAAATAAGAAATATTAAAATAGTAATGTCAGTGTGGTATCTGGTTATGTGTAACACAGCAAAACACAGTCAGGAGACATGTAAGAAATGACAAATAAAATCAGATTTCAGGCATCGAAGAAAACGCTAATGAGGACACCGTCGCCGTAATTATGAACCTGGCCCGTGCCAAGCTGGGTACACAGTTATCATTATCAGCTGACATTGACCGTAGTCATCGAATTGGTCCCCCTTCTCCAAATAAAAAGCGCTCGATCATCATAAAGTTCACAACATATAGAGCGAGGGCGTCCGTACCGCAGAACAGGAGAAAACTCAAAGGGACAGGTATCGTCATTCGCGAGGATTTAACCCAACAAAATCAAACTCTCCTGAAAACTGCAAGTAACCATGACTTAGTCTCGTCTGCATGGAGTCACGATGGCAAAATAATAGCACTTGTCACCAAAAATGGAACTGAATTCAAGAAACAAATAAGATGCCTGCGTGACCTCACCCAACTTTAATTTTGTCTATTCATGCACGGTCGGTATGAACTACTGTATCTCATTCTCTACTAACTGTTCTTGGTCTTCTAGGTTTTCGTGTTTTTCCTTTTTTCTTTCAATTTATGTTGCCTAGTCAGACTTCTCTTAGCAGTGAAAGAAACAACGCTAATGACAACTTAAGAAACTATGATCCAGATTTTAATCTTACTTTTAATAAAAGCACCTATGATTGTAACTACTACGATCCTTGGAATTTGCCTGACGATTTGGCGAAAGATAATAATATCTCTCTTCTACATGTAAATGCAAGGAGTTTGAGTTGTAACTTTGACCATTTGTACAATTTAACGAATTCTTTCAATCATGATTTTGATTTTATTGCAATCACCGAAACCTGGTTCTCTTCTCAGGACCATACATCTGTGTTTGGACTCAATGGTTACACTTTTGAGCATATTGGTAGGAATGCTAGGCGTGGTGGGGGCATCAGCCTTTATTTAAAGAGTGCTGTTATTTATAAAATCTTAAATGATCTTTCCGTGTTCATAGATGGCTGTCTGGAGTCTCTCTTTGTTGAGGTGTCCAGTGAATTTGTGATCGGAGTAATATACCAACCCCCTAATAGGGATCCAGACTTATTTTTTGATAATTAGCTTTTGTTAAGCACTTTGTGATTGTTTTATGTAAGGCGCTATATAAATCTATTGTATTATTATTATTTATTATTAATTTGGTTAGAATACTTGAGAAATTGAGATCAAAGAAATGTTTCTTAGTTGGAGACTTTAACTATGATATTCAAAACCAGAACAACAATGATGTTAATTATTTTAGTAATACTCTAAATCAATATTACTTACATGGTCTTATAAATATATCCACTCGTGTCACACCCAGTTCACAAACACTGATTGATAATATTTTCACTAATGTGCAATCTAGGATTCTGTTCTCTGGTGTACTTATTGATGGTATCTCTGATCATTTCCCAATTTTTACTTGCATACGTAGTGATTCACATTGTCAATCTCATGCCACTAGGTTTTTATCCTGCCCTATTACTGAACCAAAGCTTAGAGAGTTCAAAACTATCCTTTCCCACAAAACCTGCGATGATGTTTTAGCTCAAAGTAACCCTGAGACTGCCTATGATTCCTTTCTTTGTAAATTTTTGTTTGACTATTTTCGCTGTTTTACTTTGCAAAGCTGCGGCGGTTCTTATAGAAATTCTAAGAAATGCTGTACTGAGGGTATTATCAAATCTTGTAAAACTAAACAGAAACTTTATAAAAGGTATATTAAGAACCCCAGTGATAGTAATCGACATGACTATGTACAATTCCGTAATCATTTACATAGTGTCATTAGAAACGCTAAACGTATGTATTACTCTTCTTTACTTGATGCTCAGAATAATATTAAGGGGTACTGGAATGTTTTGAATTCCCTTATTAAAGGGAACAACAAAGGTAGTCACTTCCCTACTAAGATTACACATGACAATGTTGTTACTCAGAACCCTTCTGAAATTTGTACCATTTTTAATAATTATTTTAGTAAAATCGGCCCTTCACTTGCCGAGAGTCTTGCTCAGAGTAACTCTACCTTCAGGGACTACTTACATAATCCTACTGCTAATAATTTTTTTCTGGCTCCTACAGATGTGGACGAGATTTGTGGTATTGTCCTCAACCTGAAAAACACCAGTGCTGGCTTTGATGAAATTAATCCTAGGGGCCATAAAATATGTTTGTAACTTCATAGCTAGACCCCTGGCTCATATTTTCAATTGCTCTTTTTCTAATGGTGTCGTTCCTTCTTCACTTAAAACTCCTATTTTTAAAAATGGAGAGAAACTTAATGTGACCAATTATAGGGCAATTTCTGTTCTTCCTTGTTTTTCAAAAACCCTTGAACGTATTGTTTATAATCGCCTGTACAACTTTCTGTCTATAAATGGTATTCCATATAAACATCAATATGGTTTTCTCCCAGGCAAGTCCACAATACATGCAGTTACTCATGTAACAGATCTAATAGTTTTGAGAATAAAGAGTTAGCCTGTGGTGTCTTTCTGGATCTGTCTAAGGCTTTTGACACCTTAGATCATAACATACTTATTTCAAAACTTTGTCACTATGGTATTCGTGGTATGGCCCTTAATTGGTTTATTAGTTATCTGCATGAATGCTCTCAGTTTGTTTCATTCCATAATGCATGTTCCCCACCTCAGATCATAAATATTGGTTTACCACAAGGTTCAATCCTGGGTCCCTTACTTTTTATTATTTACATAAATGATTTACCGAACTGTAATCCAAGCTTAAATTTCACTATGTATGCTGATGACACCAGTATTTTTTCTAACGAAACTGACTCAAACAGCCTAGTTGCTGGTATCAATGCTGCACTCCCTAGTGTTATTAACTGGTTTTTAGCAAACAAACTTCACCTCCATGCCAATAAAATCGTTGTCATGTTATTTCATCATTATCATAAATCTGTTCAACTGCATGATTGTGGTATTATTCTACAGGGGTGTGTTATTCCTTTTTCCCCTTCTACAAAATTTCTCGGTATCATTATTGATAGTGATCTTTCCTGGTCACCTCACATTAATGTTATCTGTAATAAAATCTCTAAAGGAATAGGTATTCTGTATAGAATATGGGATTACTTTCCTAATTATGCCCTTTTATCAATCTATAAGGCTATCATTCTCCCATACTTGTCTTACGGTATTCTTCTTTGGGGGTTTTCTTTTCCTTCTCATGTGAGTAAAGTACACACCTTGCAAAAACGGATTGTACGAATTATTTGTAATGCACCTTCTTGTGCTCATTCTGCCCCCTTGTTCTCCCATTTGAATATTTTAAGTGTATTTGACATTGGTAGGTATCAAATAGCAGCTTTCACTTATGCGTATATTAATGGTTTGCTCCCCTCCAACTTTAATAATTTCTTTGAGAATCATACCTGTAATTATCATACTAGGCAAGGAAGCACTACTTCCATTATACCCCGCTTTTATAGGCTGAATCGTAGCCAGCGTTTTGTTAAATATACAGGTCCAAAAATTTGGAATGCCCTTCCCATTGCAATTTGAAGTAGGCCCTCCCTTAGTTGTTTTAAAAGTCACTTAAAGAGTTTCCTCACTGCTAATTATGTCTCTTAAAATCAACCTTTGTTATTCTGTGCTGCATTTTTTCCTGTCATTCGTATCGAATGGTTCATACTTTGTGATTTTGTGCTTCATATATAAACATTTTTGTTTATCTTCATGTGTTATTTTGTTAGGGGACCATACATAAGCTTTTTACGAGCTTCTTTGGCTTCCCCTCAACCTTTCACTTATATTAGATATGCATATTGTTTCTATCTTGAAAGCTCCTGTAAGTATTTGATCGTATTATATTGTATTATATTCATGTATTATGTCGACTATCGGTTGGAATAAAGTTCGACTAATTGAAATTAAAAATTGAAATGATTCAAGTTACACAAACACTGGATCATTCATTTGGGTTTTATTTGTAGAGCCACAGCATAGTAGTATCAGTAAACCAGGCTTCAGTGTACCAGGTTTTTCAAGGGGGGTTGGGTTGGGAGGGGGGAGGTTCTTTTAAAATGTTTTGAGACAGAACTGCCTTACAATAACAGGCTATGGGCTATTTCTGGGATCTACAGAGGCTATTTTTGTAGCTTTTGATACTAATGACAACTAATTATTATTTAAGCGGAAAGGAGGGTGATTTTTTGTAATATATGGTGCTTCTTTCTCTGCCCTCTTAGACATCTTTCAGGTGGTAGATCATGCATGCTGTGAGGCAACTTGCCATTACCTGAGTATAATTTTACACACTGATAGAGACAAGTCCATCTAGGAAATAATCCATTGACTTTCATTGTCTAGCCAACTGGGGAGTGTCGTAGGCTTATTAACACCATCAAAGAAATGGTGCAAGAGAGTTTTAATTAAAGGGTATGTACTGATGACTGGTAAAGTATGAACTATAGATAGGCCTTAAAAATTGACATCACACTGATGTCATTTCTGAGGACAAACAATGGAGCTAGATAAGGTACGTGACATTCGGGCACACACTGTATGCACGACGTAGCCTTCACACATGCATATGGACTCAGGCGCGTATCCAACAAAAATATAGCTGTCTGCATATGTGTTGGTGTACATTGTAATGCTATGTGCTTAACTCAGCTGAGGGCACATTTTCTGTTCTCTGATGGACATCACATGCATAAGGTCTATACCTTTTCAACTAGTTACCCTGTATTGTATTTCCATGAAATCCCATATGATATATGTCATATACACAGAGTTAAACATATTACTTTATTTCTCATTCTTTTTTCACTGGATGGTAGCAGACCGTCACTTATTTAATGGATTTTTTATGGATTTTCATGGTATCACACAAATCTGCAACCACTCCATTCACATTTATCTTATGACATTCTGGGACAAGAATTAATTGATAAAACAAGTTGGCACCCTTACAAATGGTTGTAAGATTACTTTTACAGCATTTTCATAATTATTAACAGAAAATTGAAATAGCTTTTAAATTTGAAACTGTTGCCACAATCAATGAACATTTTTAAGACTTTTACTCTTTGTACGCCTTCCATTTTTGAAAAACTAGGGACAATTGTAGGAACCTTTTAACATCATAACTCCTCTTGTTCTTGGGTCTTTTTTACCAACTGTTATAGACTTAAATACCCAGAGATTTTATTTCCAAATCTGAGAATAACAGAGCCCATCTATGTACTGCTTCTTGAAAATATTTGAAATAAAGGAAATTTTGACTGCTTTTGTTCTGAGGCATTTTTATACCACTTGTCTATTCTAAGGTAAGCTACCTTCTTTGACATTCAATCCGAAAATCATCACACAGTTTTATAACTGGTAAGAAGGAAGCATCATGAAGATTTTGAGAAAGGGCATTTTACTTGGGAGTGTTGTGGACAATCAGCTAAGCCTTTTAACTTGTCAACCCATGATTCCTAGCTACTGTTATGTCATACATTGTATACTTATGCAAGATTCCTTATCTCAACTGACCCTCTTTACCCAGGTATTAAATACGACCTGTGAAGTAACTTTTTAGTATAGCAAAGTACAAATTGCACCCACCTGGAGAAATTGTCTCTGGGACAGGTTATCCATGACCAGGGTTAATGAGTGAAATGCCCTTTGACAGGGATTTTGGAATTACAAGACATTCCTGCCTTAGAAGTGCAAATATTATCCAACGTGAACACCAGTGTACAGTATGCAAGGGATCTATACTTCTACAAAATGTCAATGGTAAAATGTCTGATCGCAGGAATGCAGATAAATGATCTGTTATTCCTGATAAATAATCTATTATTCCTGATGCTTTACAGTTACCTGGTTTTCTTTGTAGTTTGGAATCCTAAAGTCATAACCAAGTTGAGCATAGAAGTTGTTGCCACTGCTATAGCACTTGCCATTTTCTGTCCACCACACTGTGTGCCTGCCACCACATGCCACCCCAATGATAGGTGAGTCTACTGATGGCAATACAACCTTTTGCGGGATAGGGTGGGTCAACTTGTCTCCACATCCAAGTCTATAGAAACAGAAAGAAACAGACAGACAAGCAATATCAGTTTAAGTAAAATGAAATATTTAAAACTGAAAGGGGAAAAAATTATTGTTGAAGAATGAAGAATGCATTCTGTTTTTGTCTTTTTTTTTTTTTTTTTTTTTTTTTGGGGGGGGGGGGGCCGTCGTTGTACTATTTTATGTACCATGTTAAACTCCAACTTTCAAACAGGGAAAAAGAAAAAATCATGCATATTTTACAATTCATAAAATATTACCAATGAAATACACGTATCTGCTATCAACAAAGAATGATTTTTATGCATGCAATACCATTTTCTAGACTTGCATACTAGACCTAAACATTATGTCATGGACAGTGGACAGTAGATCAATAAATTTCACCACTAAATCAGTACTGCAGTAACAAGAATGTTCAGATGCAAAGATGGAAAGCATTTTTGTAAATTTACAAGTGTTAAAACACATGACCTGTATAAATGAATGTTTCCACAACAATGCCATAGTGCACAAATTTCTTCCTAAAATAGAAATCCCAAGAGATCCTCGCCTCATTGCATTTAATTTGATACTTAGTACTTCCAGCTGTTAGGGACCATGTACATATATCCCAGTATCATAACATTTCCTATTACCAAATCAAATTATTGATCTTCTGGTTTAGGGTTAGAGGAGTCAAAATATATAATAAATGCATAAGATGAGCTACAGTATCTACAGGAATATACTGTCAGCCAAAAAGAATAATCAGTTTCAAGTTTTGCTTGAGTGAATGAGACACATTTCAATACTCCTTAATTTTATGGGAGAGAGAAAGAAGGTATACTTAATACAAGAATACAAAAAATGCATTGTGCTTTCTGTTCATTGCACAAGACTTGTTTCTTCATGACAACCAACTCAAAGAACATTCATGCCCTGGAAAATGCTGCCTCACATTGAGATCTTTTCCTAGAGCTTGGTGATCTCTTACTTGGTTTTCTGCCTGTCCTATATAATCCTACATGTGTAATCTCAAGTGCTGAGCTGCCAACCTAAAATCAAAATCTCTAGACTACAGATATCCAAAACCTCCAATAGCCTGTGATGTATGAAAGAGAACATGGCAGCTTTTCACTCTCCAAGAGGAAGGAATGCTGCAGGAAATAGGACCTTGAAGTAAGTTGTAATATGTCAATGCAGAGCTGCTTTCTAATACACAGCAGTGCGAGCCCACAGTAAGGTTTGTTATAAGTCTGTAAATACAAACATGACTATTCATCTACAGTAAGTAAAAACAACATCGAAACTCACAGTATAATTTGCTGGTACTGTATTAGGGTAAATGCCTGACTGCACGGTATGCATTTACAACTACAGATGGGAAGCAGCCTAACTAAACTCTCAGTAGGTCTTTCATATTCTGACACAACATAGGATATAATAGAACCTTAAAGGGTTAACAGGGTTAACCACTGACTCAAACGGTTAACACTTGACCGCTACACAATAGGTCAATGGGGTTTTACGGTTGACCATCAGTTCAACATGTTAAAGGACGAGGTGGTCACAGATTCTTTCTTCGCTGAATATGTTCAACTGTCACAAAATTTGTTCTGTCATAGTTTTTTATACTGCTTTTCACAGTATGTCTTGAATAATCTTGTCTGTATCATTTCATCTTTTACCCCTGATTAGTCAACTAAGTGATTGAACAAAAAACTGATGGTTAACCGTGGTTAACTGTCCAACCTGGAGATGGAAGATATCATGGCTGGTAGCAATAGCACCATCTAATTCGTGACACAGCCACTAACCCATTGCAGGCTATCTCTATAAATTTATACTCAATTGTAGAAACCTTTTCTCTAGTAACTGTCTGTGGTTGTGGTATAGTTCATAAAATATATTTGTCCATATAATTATTTTATAGAACTACATTCAATTGACAGTGGCGCTACACCTTTCTCGCCTGAAGTTCCCTGACTGACCGGTTACTTTTACTACTAATTGGTATCATTCTATTGTGCAATAATACCCACTATCCTCTTGTACTGCACCATTCCCATCAAAGTTATATCTGTTAAACTAGGAAGTCAGACAATTGTCACTAAACAAAACAATCCAAAAAGCCTCCTATCACTTTTACCCACTATTGACCTTAACCAGCTACCACATTTCTTGCTTGCCAAATTGCCAAACTTTCTCTTATATTCAACATGAGACTTCTCCTACACCTTTGTACATCCATTCAGACAATCTTGAACAAAATTACTTGGGACAAATCCCTGTCAATTGGGATTTCTTGGGAATTTTTTGTTTGAGCTCTAATGGCCTCACATGATTGTATGAGTGGTGTATTAAATGCTGTATAGTAAATGAACAAACACCAAGAATTACAACTAAATTATGTAATCAACACTTGACTATTATTTATACCCACGGATTCAGAAGGAATAGATCAAATAATACATGAAATTAATTTATCAAATAAAAGTACATGCATCAAGTAACCCACTCATAGAGAGAAATATGTACAAACACTACATTTCTCACATCACCAATTTGTTAATAACTGTTAAATTTGTCATGTTCCTGTCTTGTCAAAAAGACTATCTTTTCCCCAAGTTTGGTTGTGTGAACAATGCTTTGATTGTCTAATTGGAAACTGATGTGATCAGCTAAGTTGGGAGGAAAATTTCTTATCTTTCAGAAGTCACACATGTATAATTCAAGAGATGAGTAGAGAGTTGAGTAGGACATAATCCAATAATAATAAAAAGAAGGGTTTCTGTGGGTGATCTGTGTTTACTTAAAATACAGTGTAAGGTAGCTAGCTGTCCTTCCAACAACCTCAATAGTTTGTCTGAAGAACCATCATTTTTAATCGTCTCCAACAATCGCACAAATGCCTCATTCCAGCCATAGTGTCATATATTCCTTCAATGTAGTTACAGTACTTATGAAAAGTATATTAGTTTACTAAGGAAACATTCAATTATGTAATGCATCTTGTATGTGAGAGACAATCGTGAATAAATAGCTTCTATTGCATCATTCTATCCTTCTACTGTAAATAACTTGGTTCTCAAACTTGTCCCTACTTCGACTCCCATTTATGGCTAACTAATAAGACGACTCACTGCTAATATTGTAGCATGCTACTTTATTATTCTACACTTGAATTTAGGGAATAAAGTCAATGGTGCCCATGTCTCTACATCAGATTCGAACAGGCTATGACGTCACGCATATGGGCTGAGAGACCCGAGGCGAAGCCGAGGGTCTCTGCCTATATGCGTGACGTCATAGCCTGTTCGAATCTGATGTAGAGACATGGGCACCATGACTTTATTCCCATTCATAAATACTTTAATTTCGAGACGTTTAAAAGTGGAAAAGCTTGCTTCTTTACGATTTTCCATTGATCATGAATTATTCTCCCAAACTGACTAAATTTTCGCAGAGTGCACATAAGACTGCGTATAGGCTGCCTGCTAAAATACGAGCTATGTAATATGTAGGCTATATAACTAGCTGCACGCTATAGCTTTGTCGTTTGTAAGCACATGGCCATACTTTGTGACGTCTCTTTTCGACTGTGGATTTTTTGGAATATTTTGAGCGAGGTCATATTTGAAACGATTTCTCTGTTTGAATTGGAAATGTACTCCGCCTTGACAGTTCCATTAAAACTGCACTTGGAGGACTCACTAACGTGAGGATATGTGGTTTTTGCGATATTGCTCACCGTGACGTTCAACACACTAACGTGCTCCTACGTTGTTGAAAACAAATAACGTTAGGCCAACGTTTGTCCTAGCCTTAACCTAGGCTAATTATCGTTAGGCTACGCTGTTTTCGAATGGTGAGCCAGTTCGAATAAGACTCGTACTGGACGAAGTCTCCTTACCCGAGTGTCATTTGGAAGCAATTTCCATCCTGCGATTTTTTGATACAAAGGAGACTTTTTAAATGTGATCTAAAACTGTTTACATCTGTGCACTGACAATATTGATACTGTTTCGGATCAAAGTAAAACCAGCTTGCTTAGCCAGAACAGTTATCAATCATGTGCTAGGGGCTAGGGCCTCACGTTAGTTGCTTTAGTTGTGCTGTAAGATAACGTTAGACCTAACGTTTAGTGGTTGGAAATGTCATCGCAGAGAGCTTGTTCTTTACGAGTGGAACTTAAACCAGACAGATTTCTTTACTGACGTTGAGCTTTTCTTACAAAAAGAATGTAGGATACCGCAATTTGGCTAAGGTTTGTTGATGCAGTACTTTGGATCATTAGGCCTGGGCATATTAGACAGTAGCCCCCGGCCATCGTTTCCATAGCATATATTCTATTCTTCGATTGAAAATCCCCTTGATGATTTTGGAGCTATATTTACATAGTGCACAGAATACGTGGGGCCAACGCTATCTTTCTAGAATATGAAAGATGAGTTTTAAGGTTAGTGAGTGCTCATCACTCATTTTGATTTTACAACTGTATTTATATTATTACCCATCCCAGATAAAGGTCTATTACTGGGGTAAGAAATGCTGTATAATTTCTTCTTATCGGCGATGTACCAAAATCAAGCGGACGCACGATAGTTTGACACGCTTTTGAAGTTAACGTTAGAGCCTAGGCCTAATCCTGTAAAACACCTTACTCAGCGTGAAATCACTTTAAATTCTCTGAAAAGGCCTGAAATATCGTTTGTAGCCTAGAAGCTGATTATTTGTTTGGATGTGCAACATTGCTGTCAACCAAAATATATTATTTATAATTTGGACAGTTCCAAAAAAAAAAATTACAGTTGAATGCCCAGGCCTACCTAGCCTATACAAACAAACTGCTTACTGTAGTGTTAGAGCTGTGTTTACAATCATGTTGATCAAAAAGTTGCTCTCCATACACCCTATGTCTCTACACTGGATTAGAACATGGGTAACTGACCAATCACAAGCCAGCATTCTCAAAAAGTATTTATGAATATGCATTAAATTTGGTCTACATCTTGACCTCTTTAGATAGAATTTTACTTCTTTGTTTTGCCCCAAAAATCTGGGGAACCTTTTCAACTGTCCATTGTGACCATTTCTGGATTGTGAACAACAGTGTGAGAATAAATGCTTTTAGATTGTATGGTTCTCAAGTAAGATGACTACTTGACTATTCAAAGATTTACTCTAATATTTGATACTAATCACTCTGCATAAGGATGAGCAATATATTAAAATTATGGTTATCAAAATAAGTTTTTTGCGGATGATACAATAGCAAGAATTCAAAAATGATGATAATTTTTTTAGGAAATAAAGTGAAATAATCTGCCTTGTGTTGTTTTCTTTCTTCTGATGGCTGTCTCCAAAATATATTTTTTATTGAAGACATTCTTTTATCACATTGAACTGATGTATAATCGATTAAAGTTTGTCACTTCTCTTCACACCTTCATCAAGAAGAGAGTGAAACGAATTTGCTGTCATAAATTGTACCTTTGGAAAAGGTCTATAAAGTATGCAAACACCCATACTTTAGGTCATGTCACTGTTCTCTACAGAAGTTCAAGTGAAACACATGATGAGAGCACAGTAAAGTGCATGTGTAGGGCCGTAATTGTATGCAAACACCCATACATTACGCTCCGCACCCGCTCTGTAGAGAAGTTGACATACATCGCAAAAACACGGGACATGGTACGAGGAAGTTCACTATGTTTTGATGGCTGCTTGTGCTGCTAAATTTCCAGTTGCTACCCTCACATTTTGCAGCAGTAATGGTGGGTGCTTATCATGTAAAACATGCATGTTAATTTGCGTGGTATGAAAGTGTACCTTGTTCATTTATGATTTACGCAATGACGATGACTGAAACACAGTCCCCATGAACTCTGCACAAAAGATGACACACTCAATTTCATACTTGACTTATATGTAGAAGGGTACAGTTCTAGCGTCACTGATTTGTGCACAGTATCAGACAGATATTTACGTAGGGATATATAGTGCTTGCATGCATTACGTACTTCTGTATGAAACTATAACACTTCAAAACAACCACCTGTGAGCCTTCACCCTGTGTTTATGTATAGGTTATACACGGTAGGATGGTGTGAAATATCCAGTTAACTGCACTGAAGTACTGTGGGTTTCGAAATGTTTCCATTTCATGGTTCATTCTGTGAAACACTTTGGCTACCATTATGGTCTAAACTGAGAAGAAATGAAACAGGCTAGGGGTGCGGCAGCAATATTTTCCTCTTCTTATTTTTCATCCCGCAAGGACCCACACACTGTTCACAAAATGGCAAGACGGGTAAATGATTTGTTGATTATTCTTGTCCTTAATTCCAACAGAGCAGTTTCACTGAGGTCACGTAGCGTGTCTTTTTGATTTTGAAGGGCAACCTTCCATTGTGTCACAGAAGTGTCTATGGTTAGTTAAATCATGCATGTGTGCTGTAAATACCCTAACTGCTTGTATGTTTTGCCCTTCAGTGCCTGGCAATCCCAGTGGCATGATGTCACATGAAATCCCTCTATATCCATGAGCATGGAACTTGTAGGGAAATTGTCTCAGGAAATTTATCCTGATTATTCGAATTATCACCATAATTTTTTGCTTTATTATCGCAATAGTAGAAAGTCAATATCGCCCAACTCTTAACTCTGAGTATCCAAAAGACAATACGGTAACTCTGTCATGGCTGCAAAGGAACAATCTCTACTTACTGACCACTGTTACCATTTCCCCATGTATATGCTTCAAATTTATCTGCAGAAAAGAGAAAAATAAAATTTCTTACATTGTTACACTAAAATTCTGACAAAGGAAATCAAGAACCTCACTCAGGAGTTAGTGTTTATCATCCCTGCAAAACTCTCTAACAGACAGAGATGGATAGACACCATTTTCAGTGATTCTTATTCAAAATTACCCTCCATTTTCTGCTACTGTGCCAAATTCCAGATGTTTTTCTAAACTATAGAAACACACCCTTGAATTTACGTGTAAATGAAGATTCTGAAAAAGATGGCAGATATTAGTAAAACTTTTTGTTTCTCACAGAAAATCCTCATCAAATCTACTCTAAGTCAACTTTCTACATATACCTCACTTTTTCTTGCTTTCCAAAATATTTGCTTCAGTTTAATGCCCCGTAAACTATTTTATTAGACACTTTTTATGAGCGAATAGCAAAGTATAGCTGTTGTGGTTTAGACTTGCCACATTCATTAAGTCTCATATGGTGACATTTCTCTTGTCTTGTTTTATCCTGTACTTATTGCACAATATTGTAATTTTAAACCAAAATCTATGCAAGTTATGTGACAAGAATATGATTGTAAATAATCTGAAGAAAAAATTATTTTTTTCTTGCTCCTGAGTGACTGGCCTAAGCCTAATTTGAAGCTTCCCAGGCCGTCATTTTCCAGACTGTTGTTCTAAACAAATTACTCACTCTCCCCCAACAGAACTATTTTAGATTGAGAACTAAGTAATGATATCAAGGGACTAGTGAACACAAATATAAGTTAATTATTAAAATGAAATCAAGTAATCACAAAATCTGGTTTTGGTTTAGAGTATTTCGTACAAAACTAGAGTTTCACAAGGTGTAGGTTATGTATACGTAACGGTAATTCCATATTAATATCAGTGCTAGCAGCGCTTGGGAATTTTCCCAAGATGTTGGGAATCTAGGGATTGACTTGATAAACTTGGGAACTGGAGTAGATAACTTGGGAATGTGGAGAATTTATCATAGAATTTAGACAGAATATCTTGGGAATATAAGCCAATTTCAAACATTTTGTCCTTGTACAACCTCCTTGATGACATCATACATTAACAGGTAATTGTTAATACAGACGGAGGTACATGACCCTCTTTTACTGCTACATAATGATGCTGTTTACATAGTCCAAAGCACGCAGTTTGGGTACGCTTTAGTCAACCTTGGGAAATCTTGGGACTTTAAGGCAGATGATCTTGGAAATTTTGAAAACAGGCTTGCACCCATCATGCATAGTGAAGGTCTGAACAACGTACAGTGAGAGAGCTCAACTGACTTGCTTCAATTTCAAATAGTATCTTAAACCATGACTGCGATACGCTAAAGTACAGAGCAGGTTCATGTATTTTGCTTTCTGTGCTAATATTTTCAGATGAAGAATTACAAGCCTCAATACCACCTTAGCCTACATCCATGCCATCCATTATCCTGCCAAAGCCTCCACACGGTGTCGCTCATGACCACCAAAGGGCGATTGCTGAACTGGTGAACGATCCCCAGTTAAAGCATGTAAGTAGGCCTACTACCTTCAAGTGAGCAAATGTCATGGTTAAAGAGAATAAAAGTAACCCTCCAGATGCAAAACTCCATTACAATTGTTACCATTACTATACTGATTCACCAGTACGGACGATGCTATACAGAGTTTATATATTAATAAAATAATTTCATTGTGCAGCTTCTGTGGCTTAGTGGATAAGGCACTCGTCTCTCATTCAGGAGATACTATACATCTAGGGTTCTTTCCCTTTCAACACAGGTTTTTGGATTTTTTCCGCTTCGGTTTTAAATTCACGGGTGTGAATGCCTCACATTCTGGTAATCTTCCCAGTTCAAGTTTTCAATGTGCTGGTCACACCTCCTCCACAGGTGTAAAGCAGGAAAATATGCAGAAGATATATTTGATGATTAGAATGTCCCGTAAACAGAAAAACACAACCTTGTCATAGTGGTACTGGTGAAAGATGTCAACACTATGGAGATCTCAAACTTTTGTAATCAGCACTGCCTAAAGAGATGGACTTATGTTCAGGGGACACCGAACTGTAACTTAAAGGGCAATTCTTGTCATCCTAGACAGTTCCAATTTTCCCACCTGAGCAACTTGTAGCTCCTCCCATAACTGTATAAATCTACTCCTTGTGCAGACACAAACATATTTTACTACTCACCTTGTCCTGGTGAGCATACAAGGTAACAAGGTGTAATCCAAATACTCTCTCTGCATTGTGTGAAAGTGAGTTACACTGCATCATTGAATTTACAAACTTTGATGTCAATCAAAGAGCAGGAACCAACTGAGAATTTTGATACCCCCACACTAAAAATGTACTTTGGGGTGATATGACTGCTGGTCTTTAAGAAAAATATACCTCACCTGTTATTACAGCAGTGTGGCCAGCCCCACAGGATATTTCTATCAGATGATTCCACAAGTCTGGATGGTCGATGTGTTTAGCAAATGTGACATCCACATCTTCTTTTTTAGTTCCCTGTCCATGTTGAGCAAACTCACCACTTCCCCAACCAAGTAATGAGCCCTGAAATTCCTCCTCATTTACAAGAGACAGGTGTGTGGACTCTCCTTCCATCCTGGGGAAAAATGTGTAATCAAAATGTGTTATCTGATGAATTGTAAGTTTAGCAACAAGAAATGTCCAAAAATAATAGTTAAGTAATAATTCAGGTTTACAAAGTGCACATATCTACTCTGCAGAATGCACACAGCATTATACATTTACCATTCATAATCTCCAGTCTAATACTACTTATACCATGCAATCTGCACAAAATTTCCGTTACCCAGCAACAAATATATGGGAGTGAAAGAGTACATCTGCAGAACGTATAGTTCACTTTCTGATCATCTCTAGGTAACACTCAATTATTTTCTTGGTGAGTAATGGAACTGAGCTATCTTACTGTATTTACATTCAACTTTGGCTTTGAACAGATCGTGATCAGTATTATGCTGCTAAGAAACCTTCGCAAGGACTGTCCCTTTAATATGGCAAAATATTACCTTCACTAGAAACTTGAGAGTGACTATGTTTCAGTTAAACAAATCAAATGGCTATTAAACTTTGCAAACAACAATATATATATACCTAAACTCCCTTGAGAAACATTACCTGCCTGTGTGTTTACAGAAGTCATGGACATTTACATTCCAAAGTAAACTAAGGTTTACAAGTCCTTTAAATATCAATAATATAGGACATTAGACAGGCTAATGGATGACTTCCTATGGATGAGAACACACAGAGTGTTTTAACTGTGTTATTCTTTCATTCTACAGGGAATGCTAACAGGTGTCAGTGGTACAGATACTATATAGTATATATGCATTTAGCCCTAGTGACATGTAGAAATGTAACTGCAGTACCTGTAAAGTCCCTCAAGGTTACTCTTAAAACCAAGTGACAGGTGAATAGCCTGTTTGTAGGCCAGAAATCTCTCCCTCTTGACCTACTGAACTGACACTTGTAAAGGTGAAGGAGACAGATTCTTTGCCAACTTTAGCAAAAACCTCTCACCTACAGGAATTAGGCCCTGCTCCCTATTCAAAAGTGGAGGGGAGATACTGTACAACCATAGAGAAGGATATAGGAACTAGAGTGCGCACTCCTAATACCGCATACGTAAATCCTCTGTGACTGCATGGAGACCCGTCTACCGTTATAGGTGGAGGCAAGAAGCTATGCTGTGTGCGGGGTGTCTGGAAACATAAGACCTGGAAAAGTAAGACCCAAGACCTAAGACCTGGAAAACTAAGACCAAAGACCAAAGACCTAAGACCCGGTTCTGTACAAAAAGATAGGGTCTTACTTTTCCAGATCTGGAAAACTAAGACCTGTACAAAAAGATAGGGTCTTACTTTTCCAGATCTGGAAAACCAAGACCCCCAATAAAATATTCAATAACATTAAGATTTAACAGATTTTATCTCATAATGTTATTTCTCACACCATTATGCAACTAGAAACATCTGCACTGCCTATATCATGTGAAAGGATCACCCCCTGCCCCCCTACAGCCCTATATACGAATGTACACTACATATAGGACTACATGATGTATGCATTGAAAAAAAATCTCAAGTTTCCTGGACACATAAGGCATTATTATTACTCAGGATATCATTTCTGAAGATATTCCCAGTATTCCATTCTTCTTCTTTGGATTTCGGAGAAAAAAACTCAGGGTCTTACTTTTCCAGATCTGGAAAACTAAGACCTGTACAAAAAGATAGGGTCTTACTTTTCCAGATCTGGAAAACCAAGACCCCCAATAAAATATTCAATAACATTAAGATTTAACAGATTTTATCTCATAATGTTATTTCTCACACCATTATGCAACTAGAAACATCTGCACTGCCTATATCATGTGAACGGATCACCCCCTGACCCCCTACAGCCCTATATACGAATGTACACTACATATAGGACTACATGATGAATGCATTGAAAAAAAATCTCAAGTTTCCTGGACACATAAGGCATTATTATTGCTCAGGATATCATTTCTGAAGATATTCCCAGTATTCCATTCTTCTTCCTTGGATTTCGGAGAAAAAAACTCAGGGTCTTACTTTTCCAGATCTGGAAAACTAAGACCTGTACAAAAAGATAGGGTCTTACTTTTCCAGATCTGGAAAACCAAGACCCCAATAAAATATTCAATAACATTAAGATTTAACAGATTTTATCTCATGATGTTATTTCTCACACCATTATGCAACTAGAAACATCTGCACTGCCTATATCATGTGAACAGATCACCCCCTGCCCCCCTACAGCCCTATATACGAATGTACACTACATATAGGACTACATGATGTATGCATTGAAAAAAAATCTCAAGTTTCCTGGACACATAAGGCATTATTATTGCTCAGGATATCATTTCTGAAGATATTCCCAGTATTCCATTCTTCTTCTTTGGATTTCGGAGAAAAAAACTCAGGGTCTTACTTTTCCAGATCTGGAAAACTAAGACCCTATCTTTTTGTACAGGTCTTAGTTTTCCAGATCTGGAAAAGTAAGACCCTGGGATTTTTCTCCGAAATCCAAAGAAGAAGAATGGAATACTGGAAGTAACTTCAGAAATAATATCCTGTGCAATAACACCTTTTAGCGGCCTTGAATCGAGATTTTTTTTTTGGTTCGATGCATCCATCATCATGTAGTCCCACATGTAGTGTACATGATTTGTATATAGGGGACAGGGAGTGATCTGGTCACATGATATAGGCATTGCAGATGTTTCTGATGCATAATGGTGTGAGAAATAACATTATGCGATAAAATCTGTTAAATCTTAATGTTATTGTATATTTGATTGGGGGTCTTAGTTTTCCAGATCTGGAAAAGTAAGACCCTATCTTTTTGTACAAGTAAGACCCTGAGTTTTTTTCTCCGAAATCCGAAGAAGAAGAATGGAATACTGGGAATATCTTCAGAAATGATATCCTGAGCAATAATAATGCCTTATGTGTCCACGAAACTTGAGATTTTTTTTCAATGCATACATCATGTAGTCCTATATGTAGTGTACATTCGTATATAGGGCTGTAGGGGGGCAGGGGGTGATCCGTTCACATGATATAGGCAGTGCAGATGTTTCTAGTTGCATAATGGTGTGTGAAATAACATTATGAGATAAAATCTGTTAAATCTTAATGTTTTTATTGGGGGTCTTGGTTTTCCAGATCTGGAAAAGTAAGACCCTATCTTTTTGTACAGGTCTTAGTTTTCCAGATCTGGAAAAGTAAGACCCTATCTTTTTGTACAGAACCGGGTCTTAGGTCTTTGGTCTTTGGTCTTAGTTTTCCAGGTCTTAGGTCTTGGGTCTTACTTTTCCAGGTCTTATGTTTCCAGACACCCGCTGTGTGCGAGCATGTGTGTACAAACTGTATGGCGACCGAGTCCCCATTAGATCACTGCTGTTTCGGGGAGTGAGCACTCTAGTACCTATATCCTACTCTATGGATACAACTCACAGCCAATATCCTCTCATGGGCTTTTTTAAAACAGAAATGACCCCACATTGCTTACCAAAAAAAGGAAAGCATTCTCCCAAAGGTGTCAGGTCCACAGGCCTGCCCTCAAGACAGTTACAAGCAGGCTTGGGGTAATCATAATCAGTAAAAGTCACTGATTACATTCGATTACAATTTTTCGAAGTTATCTTAATCGTCATCAATTACTTTTGTGAAAGTTGCTAAGTAATCGTAATCAATTACAATGGCAAAGTAATTGTAATTGTGGTTTAATTTATGATTACATTGGAGTTAAATTTATAGAAGAAGTGCAAAAGAAGTAGAAATAAACAAATATTTCAGTGCTTGCTACTTCTGTTGGAGTGACTGTAGTTAAGTTTCCTGCTTTCTTGGATGCTCCAGCCTAACTGAGTGAGAAGTGAAGGGGGTTCAATGATCTCCACTAACACTTGCACATTTTGTTCACTCAGCCCCCTCAACCTGAGCACATCCTTGTTACACAACTGGTTGACAAATATTAAACACTTAATGCACTTGTCAATGGTAACCACAGCCCCCCATACCCAGGCATAGCAGGGACTTACGCCAGGATGTGATTTACAGAAATGTAACAAGTGTTTCCTTCCCGGTTACATCTGCATAAAGCCCCGGTAAGATGTGGCAACATTTAACTGCACATCCCTGCTAACTTTAATGCAATGACTCTGCACAGTGAGGGAGCAATTAACCAAACATCCTGGTATATTCCCACCCGGCTGAATATTGGTTATATGTTTATGGAAGCGCAGCTTCTCATAAACATATTGTGATAACACAGGATCAGGTCACATGACAGTTTCTTTGTGACACGTTATCTGAAGAAGCAGTTCATGATCACAACTGCCGCAAGTACTGTATATTTCTTACCATGTGTACATAATTGTAAAGCAGTCTCTAAGAAAATGATGTCTTTTCATTGCAAAATAAGACAATAAAGATTTTTCACCACCCAAACATCTGAATGACTTAGGCAAATAAGTGTGCACAAATTCAGGTATCTTAACATGATTTCCACTATTTGTGACTGATAAAAAGTTAAAAAATTACAATAATATAATGAAAAACTTAATTCTCAAAGCTAGCTTTGTTTATAACTTTTTGTAAGTAAAAAGATCATTAACTGGTCTTCATAGAAAGATGTGACATTTACTCTTTTCTCACTTTTGTAGGATATGTTATCATGACATAAAACACTGTTAGTCCTAGTAGTAGTAACCCTTTTGACATTCTTGAGTATGTGCAGAAGATCTAGAACAAGGAAGTCAGCGTCACTGTGGCCACCCACAAAGCACGAAACACACAACCAATTTGTCCATATAGTACCGTTAGTACAGCCATAGTTAAGTTGCAAAATGCATGCAGGATATAATTCTTACATTCTGCTCGGCCACTCTTTCAGTCGAGATTGTTACCCCCTAGGCCTATATTGTACTATCATATTACAGCCGTGCTTATCGAAAACAGTAGGCCATCTTTAGAGCCACTGTTAATGTCAGTGACTTCCACAGTGGCTGGTACAGAAATAAACGAAGTAACATTGTAGGCCTATGAATATGAACGTGAGGCCTGGCCTCTTCGGTCAAATAGGTGATACATATGTAGTCTACACTTAGTTTGTGTTGTTGGCCCATACACTCGTATATGTACAGAGGCTGCTACAGTAGCCTACGAGCAACTTTTGTTTACAACTTCTGAGAGAGGTTGGTTCTGTATTATCGTATTGTGTCGGCCACTAATGTGGCCTAGTGATAATGTACAGTGCAGCCTGTCCAGCATTTGGATATGCTCCCAGCATTGCAAGCAACAAGCATGTACCACTGTGTGGGTTGAGCTTAATATCGGCAATTTTATTCAAGGGCATTAAACATAACATAACATAACATAAGATAACATAACATAACATAACATCACAACAACAACAACAACAACAACAACAACAACAACAATAACAACATAACAAACAATAACAACAATAACAACAATAACAACAATAACAACAATAACAACATAACAACAATAACAACAACATAACATAACATAACATAACATAACATAACATAACATAACATAACATAACATAACATAACATAACATAACATAACATAACATAACATAACATAACAAGCTAAAGGGCAAAGGAGCACTAAGGCCCTATAAGATGCCCTGAAGTCCATACAACCTTAACTGAAAACAAACAACCAACACGTCAAAGCAGTGCACAGATGTGGAGTTAATTACCCACTCATTGACAACTTTATGAGAGAAGCTGAACTTCGTTGTCGTTGTCGTTGTCATCGTCGCCATTGTCATCATCATAATAATAATAATACATTGGACTTATATAGCGCCAAATCAGGAACAAAAATGCAGAGCGCTCTAGACGCTTGACAAAAAATCAGACAACTTGTTAATTACATTCAGAGGAACAAGCAAAGAAGTGAGGCTTGAGGTTACACTTAAATGTAGAGAGATCAGTGCAGAACCGGATATGGTCAGGTAACTGGTTCCACAAATACGTAGGGTGCAGCATACACAAAGCATCGATATCCATAAGATTTTAATCCTGGATTAGGAAGAGACAGGAGGGCCTTGATAGAGGAACGGAGATAAGGTAGCATTCACCACTGTCTGAACTGATATGTTGTGATTAGTTTACTCGTGCAGCCCATCTCAACATATTTTTACCAACCATTTCATATGCTTCAATTTCAATAAAGGTGGAAAAGGCCTATATGTCATCTTGAAAATTGCCAGTATAAGTATGAATCCCTTCCATAAACAGTATTCCCGCAACTACATTTCTAGTTCTAGTTTGCTCAACAAAAGGTACTTCTTCGTACTTCTGTATATGTGAATGCAGGCCAAGAGCAAACATCCCGAAGCAAGCTGTGATTACCTGGGGTTATTCACTCAGGAGAGATATCATATAAAACTGAAACAAGTATAGGCTAATGTTTAAATTTTAACAACTTACCAAAAAGCCAAACAGCCATTGGTAACATGCCATTTTAAATCCTAGCTACCTTGCTTCAGTTGCACTTTACAATCGAGATGGTAACAAAGTGTTATCTCCTTCCGTAGGATCCTAGGATATTTTCATGTGAAATATCTTGAAAGGTTGATAATCAATTTTTTTTTTTTTTTGACAAAATAATTTTAATCAGTGGTGTGCCCCAGGGCGTGCATATTTAGTATACCTATTCATATTTTACATATTTCTTTGTTCGCTTTTTTCAGTCATCTGCATCTGTAATCTGTATGCAATAGTACGTTCCAACAACTGTTCCTGCTCTGTACATGTGGTTTCCAAAATAACCTACGTACTGTACATATGTACCAAACAGTACATGTATGCATGTCTGAGAGTATGATGGGCACTCTGAGTCAAATGCTTTGATGACATACGTGATGTACGTACTTGTCAGTCTTCTTTGGCACATACAGTGCATGTAGGCTTAGTATATGATTGGTAGCTACATACAGTTCTAAGTCCCGGCCAGATCGCTGTGATTTACCCAGTTATTCTTCTTGCAAATCCTGGGGCAACTATCCTGGCCCATTTTTTGCAATTAACATCCCAGCTAGAAGTCTCATCACATTCCTGGCATAGCAGGAACAACTAAATCGCACATCCCCGGCAAAACTGTTTCAACAGTCCCACAATGGCCCGGGTATGGGTGGGGGGGTTACAATTGACAAGTGCATTAATAAAACAAAAACAGTCAACCTGACAAAATGCAACATCTAAATTTAATAAGTAATAGCTCCACTGATAAAAACTTTCATGAGCATTGAGCTAGGAGACTCCTAATACAGCTATTGAAAGGTATTAATAGAATATATGCTTTCAATAGCTGTATTAGGAGTCTCCTAGCTCAATGCTCATTAAAGTTGTTCTCATTTCAACAACATGTAATCACGATTGTAATCATAATCGATTACCTTCATTTTTAGCTGTAATCATAATGATAAAATCTGAAGTAATTGAAATCGTAATTATCGATTACATTCAGATGTAATCGCCTCAAGCCTGGTTACAAGTATGTACTCTTCATTTCAATGCCCACAATTCTACCCCAGCGCTTCCAGGGGCTTCACCTCCTGGTCTCCCAGGACAAGGAATGAAGCATACAACTATTTGACCAATTGTATGAGAGTACTGCAGCCTACCTCTGGCTAATGGCCAATCAATTTCATGATGTAGAGAGCATTTTTGAGTGGGATGATAGATGGTGGAAGGATTGGTGCATGGGGCTTTGGAGCAATTACTCTGCTTAAACTGTCCAATAGGAAGTAATATGAGAAATCTAGCAAATTATAATATACTGCACACATTTAAAAAAAAATATTTATTTTATAAGTTGCAAGAAAGTTATTAATTTCAATATTTCAATTTCTCTTGAGCCAATTCTTAAGAGGGCTGACTCTCTCTCTCTTGCTAGGAATGTGATGAAATTTGATGACTTTAATTCCCAGGGGAAAGTGTGAAGTGAGAACAATTTGTGTTGTCCCTAGAGCTCAGGAAATTAGGATATATGTCCCCCTGTAGCCCTGTCCTCCCCCTTCCCCAGGATCAGCATCCACAACAAGAACCAACCAAACAGCTCTGATAAAGCTTCAGTACCTACAGCAGATCCCTTGCACTGAGGTGCAGTACACTTGGTTTTAGCATGCTTTTAGTGAGAAGTAAGGACTTTACGATAACAAAGATTTACCCTCTGTAATATTGAACCACTATACATGCTCAGTTTAACTACCATACAGTAATGTACACCATACAGTAATGGACACCAGAGTGATGGTCATTCATGGGGCTAAAGCTTCATGGTGTAAACTTACTGAGGGTGGAATAGTTTTGAAAATTCCTTAGTATAGCATTTCACAAATGCTTGTGGAGCATCAGCAGAAAACTCTTGGTACAACTGTTTTTCTTTTCATCCTCTGTCTTTGTCTTCAATGCTCAGTCAGGTCTCTTTTTCATCTGTGTTGGACTCTCATAAAAGGGGCAATTCACATTACTTCCTTAAGAGTGTCCAGGGTGAACACCTGTAAAGAAAAAGGACATACAGTATGTACTGTCAGCGGTAGCCTAAATTTAATCTGCCTGTCTATGAAATATTTGGAACCTCACACGAAACTCACAATTCAACTATCCAAAGTCATTGTACAATGATCCATGAATTTCAGTCACTAAATCCAATGCAGGCAATGATGTAGATAATCCATGCAAGTTAAGATAATGGGATATTCCACAGTTCTGATACATGTAAGGTATTCCATGAACAGATACAGCTGGTAGCGTGGAGACATAAAAAATTTAGCTTATAATTTTAATGACAATTTTTGCACTGAAGTGTTTCCCACTGTACAGCACCCAGTACTGATACTGTAAAAGTACATAATTCAATGGATGCTTGGTGAGATGTATAAATAAATAGGCCTACACTTTAAGAGATGAAGACCCAACACTTGCCCCTCCCTTCAAACTACAGTAGGTGTTATGCAATTATTTAGGTCCTCACTTTCTCCCTCTTAAAATTTCTTTAAGACTAAGTGGGTTTAAGAAGACAGAACCATGATAATTATGGTCTAGATGCTAATTCATCTGGAAGTGTCCTTGGGATGATTTCATCAAGATGGTTCTACAAGAAAGAACATCCTCATCAACTGGAATAACATTGTCAGCAGGCTAGTACTGTCATGGAAAGTCAAACAGTACACACCCACACACATATGTACAGTATTAACTACTGTACTACACTGCATTCTACCAGGAGGCTAGTACCACAGCCATTTAACAGTATTGTGGGTAATGTACTGTACATTACATTACTCTTGTGTACATGTTCAAGTTCTCTGTCTAAACATTGTGTAACATCACAGTTATTCTTTGTTCCTAGTTATTCTGTTTTTAGTGGGAAGCTGCGCACCACACAAATATTAGTGAAACAATGTACAGAAATCATGTGACACAACATTATACAGTAACTTGATGAGCACTTACTGATTTACATTAAATACTGTCTGTGATTCAGTTTGTCTAACTTATATGTAAATTACTGTACTGTACTGCATAATTGTGTTTAAATCTTAAAACAAGAAAGATGTGGTTGGAATAAATGTTTCAATGTAACATCAAAACATTACCTTTACATATGTTACAGATATAGATTCATTTTCATGCTAACTGCTTCTTAGAGTGAAGCACCTCTGACTAAATCCTCTAAAATACTCTATGGCCTAGGTTCTCAAGTGGCTGCCTACGAGCCATCTGTGGCCCACAAAGTGCACTAAAATGGCCCAACAGAAGATTCAAAGAGCCAAAAATTTTATAGGCACAAGCTTTCAAACAGAGTAGTGGGTTCTACACTCAATTCAGTGCAAAAAGACAAGTAACAGTGGCCATACGTAGCCCAAAGCACTTAAGAAACCCTCCCCTAAGAGTATGACACAGTACTAAAATAGTGACTGGATATGCTTTGCAAAGACAGAACCTGTCCTTATGATCTGAGCTTTAGTGTAATATGCAAAACCAGATCTGGTGTTAAAGGTCAAAAGCAGTCGCCCTAAACTTATTTTGAAACAACAGGTAAATGTCACAAATTTCTTCTTATTTCTCTTCCAAGTATCTTTCATAATATTTTACAACATAAATATTGCATATTCAAGATACACCAAGCAGTGGCTCCTTGTAAATTTTACAATTCAGTGAGAAAAATACTGTCACATGATTCTCAAGATCTATTCAGGAAATAGGATAGTCTACTATACAATTCTTTATTGGGGTGACTGCATTCTCCCTTTAAGTTAACACTCCTGGATCAATGACGACTTCAGATTAATGCCATTAATTGCTGTCTACAGTATTAAGAGGGCATGACACAAGTAAAATACAAAACTCACACATATTGTAATTAAAGTGTGCAAAAAGGGCATTTTATGAGAATGTCTGAAAATGGCACTTTGCAAAAAATTTCCAAGCTGAACATGTGACTATATGGCATAATTGGCAGCAAACATACATGCGCTAGCTTAACACTGTAGACCTACAACTTAGGGAAGTGTAAGAATTTTCTTTTTCAATGCTGTTTTACTCACAAAATGGCAATGAGGCTTCAGAGGTCACCGACACATTTTCCAGAAAATGGGAAGTTATCTAGGATAAACAAATGACTGTAATACGCAAGTCATTTTATAGGAAATCGTGACTTTGTGAAATATCTGTAGAACTGGCCCAAATGTAAAATCAGCCCTAAGTACTCTACCATGTCCACAAGTATGTATCACCAGTTCTATTGTACTAACTGACAAACTCACATTAGCATCACTGGTGCTGACAAATAACTGTACTTTAAATTACTAAAATTATTGATTATGGCAGGAGTCTCAACATGCATTCCAGAGAGAATACATGTATGTTACAGGTATATACTGCAAAGTGTGCATTGTCTATGTCACTATGGTTTAATAAAAGAACAGTATTTCCCTCCTATATTTCCCAGATAGGTAACACTGGCAAATACCAGGTGGTATTTCTTGCACCAGTATTCCCCCATCAATTCCTGCTTAAATTCCACATGTTCATATGTCAACAGATGAATGACATCTGTTATTTCAAAGAGTTAATATGCTGCACTAAGTTTGCAGAACTGGTGTGGTTACAAGTCCAAAGTACTTGATGGCTACTTCTGTGCACAGTAAATATATGTGTTATTAGAAAAAAAATCTTGGGGAAAAAGACTCCAAATTGTACTACAGGTACAAGTGATCATTTCCAAGTATATTTAATTTAAGACATCACAAATCCCTCTGAAAAAGCAAACAGGAGGGTTAAGTAAATAAAGACCATTCCAAGGAAGAATTCCTTGTTGACTGAGCCCACAAGTCTATTTGATGAAAGTGTTAGCAGAGCATGTACCAGCTATTTGGTTACAGTTTATTATACAACCTTTTGAGGCTTCTGAGTCTCTGGGTTTGAATCCAAGTTACAGTAACTGTACTTTACTCAGGCACTAGAAGCCATATTCTGCACTCTACCAAATACTGCCCTAAACCTGCATAATGAGTCCTGACTGTAAGACTATTGCAGGTTTTAGAGACAAAAGGGTAAAACTTACATATTTTGAAATACCAGCTAAACTGAAACACATCACATACATGTGCCTTTAATTATAATGTTTGAAAATATATGTCTAGGTTTAAAAGATAAACTATTGACTTTTTCTCAAGACTAAAGGACACTGTCACATGATTTAGAAGAGCAATGATACCATAGAGGATAAGCTAAATTATGGGACTAACATATAGATCCTTTAGTTGAGATCTAAACTGCCTCATTTGGCACTTTGGATGACTGCATCTACCCATCAAATGAGGTCAAAATTACCAAGCATGGATACTGTACAACTGTACACTGAAATCCAAAAATGTTTTAGCACGATTTCAAGTGAGCATCTGAATCAAAGTTTCTGAGTCCATTTGCTAAATGCACATGATACATATTTGATAAAGTTTGAGGTATTAAAACAATGTGTTTACAATATTTCACAAAAGGAATGGAAAAAGGTCATTCATAATCAATTCATGCACTATGCAGAGCTACTATAAATAACACTTCTGAGTTACACCGCACACCATTACGTACACATACAAGTACTGTAATGTACAGCCTTACATTAATCATGTAAATTCATGAAAAGTTGTTACAGTAGAAAGGTTCTGCACTGTATATCTATAGTAATAATAATAATACATTGGACTTATATAGCGCCAAATCAGGACCGAAGTGTACCTGCTCTAGGCGCTTAACAAATATGAATGACTCAATTACAGTCTAGGGAACAAGTAAAGATATGAGTCTTTAAATAACTTTTAAATACAGAGAGTTCTGTGCAAAAACGAATATGGTCAGGTAGCTGGTTCCACAAGTAAGGAGCGGAGTAAGCAAAACATCGATATCCATAAGCTTTTAGCTGTGGATTTGGAAGAGACAGGTAGGCCTTGTCAGAGGAACGAAGATCAAGAGGAGGAGCATAGGGAGCCAGCAGCTGAGAGATATATACAGGTTGTTCCAAACGTTGAGCACGGAAAGTGAGCAGGAGTATTTTAAATTTGATTCGTGCACTGATAGGAAGCCAGTGAAGTTCTTTTAAGAGCGGAGTTGCATTGCAGTGTCTTTTCTTCCTTTTAACTATACGTGCTGCAGAGTTTTGAATTTTCTGAAGTTTCTTTATGGATAGATCTGACAGGCCATAAAGCAAAGAGTTGAGAAAATCAAGCCTGGAAGTGACAAAAGCATGAACAAGCATTTCACAAGTCTTATCATCAAGATATTTCTGCAGAAGGCTGATGTTCCTTAGCTGCCAGTTGGCAGAACGACAAAAGGTTTCAACATGTTTATCCATCGTCAGATTTTGATCAAAGACCGCACCTAGGTTTTTCACATTTTCTGAAGCATATATAAGGTCATCACCCACAACAATTGGAGGAAAGATAGGGTTTGTAGTTGAAAATTTTGATCGAAAAACAATGCACTCTGTCTTATCACAATTAAGCTTCAGCTGATGAATGGTGAGCCATTTGTTCACATCACATATACAGGCTTCCATTGTCTGAAAGGCAGCTTGTATGTCGTTTTTGTCAAAAGATATACAATTGGGTGTCATCAGCATAATGATGAAAATGAATACCATGGTGACGTATAACATCACTTAGTCCTGATAAATACATTGAGAATAGGACAGGACCAAGCACAGAGCCTTGTGGAACTCCATTGTCTAAGCATTTCGCTGAAGAAAGAGCATTACCAATTTTAACTTGCTGAGGAGGGTAGAGGGGTACCGATTACCCCCCCCCAGGAGGCCGAAGGCCTCCTTGTTTGGAAGCCGTTGTAGTTCGGCCCCCCATTTGGGTAGGAGGCCTCTGTTGAGGCCTTAGTGGATGTGTGTGTGTGTGTTTGTGTATACATGTGAGCCGGAGTACGCAATGCGGGTAGGGTTTTTTTTTTTTTTTTTTTGTCACCGTCTTATTTTGGTACAAGCAAGTCGCAACCCGTTTATTGATGACGTAATCGTTTTGAAATATGGCGTTAGAGCTGTAACAAGCTATTTTTAGACGCAAAACGTGTCGTGACACGACCGCATGACATCATCGCTACTTTTAGGAGTGGAGAGCCTATAAAAGCTGGAATTTTCTTGACCAAGATATTCATTCCGACTTTGCAATTATCTCGAGAAGAAGCAGTTCGTAAAGTAACCATGGAAGACAACCAGATATTTCCAGAAGTACCAGACGACTTGTACAATGCTGGCTGGCGTGTGCATTACAATATGGAAGACGATAAGCAATACTTTGTGAACGAACAAACGAAAATGCGTTCCGATACACTCCCTACCGTGGTGAAGAGTCCATCAACCAACCTAACATTATTCGAGAACGCTAATATCGACTTGACAGAAGGTTTCGTCCCCTCCTTTTACACTGAAGCAAAGGAGTCCGAAAGAAATCTTGCAACAACATCTGGACAGACACCGAACGAGGAAAAGCCCATCGAGAAAGGGGAAGCGCCGGGCAAACTGTACCAGAAGCTTATGGAGGAGTCCACTACCAGATTCCCGTTGGGAGGTAAGCGACACGTTGTCGTAAAGAAATATCGAGGAGTACCGTACATCAATATCAGAGAATACTTTGGTGGGGAAACGAAAGATAGGTTGATTGCGGGTAAGAAAGGTATCAATTTACGGGTTGAAGAATGGAAGAAGCTGTATGCACAAGTTCATCGAATCAATGCCGCAGTGAACAAATTAACTTAGACTGATTATTCTTTTGTCTCGTTCAGTTTGCAGTGGTGAAATCAAAATTTCCGACACTGCCAGGGAAATGGTGGCCTACATATTTGCTTCGATGATAGACAGAGTAGCCTATGGATATTTGAAACAAAACTGCGAGGGTTGCGACATGGGATGGCCTTCTCAAATGGATCACCGTTGTCTGAACTTTGGATCGAATGTCTCCGTGGCTGATATGTATTTTAATGACATGCAACATTTGGTGAAAGACGAATGGGTCGTTAATGTCGTGAGGGATTATCTGCTGAAAAGTGTAGAATCTCACACTGTCCGAGCCGTGATGCAACAACTACGAACGAGCTGGTCACAGTCGCCGGAACTAGTGGTAGAGGCAATGGAGACCTCGAGGGTCAACGCTATCATCAAGGGACACCTCGAAGACGAGTTTATTCCTCGGTGGATGGGAACAGTCGATTATTCGTCTGTTGAACTGAACTATACATTGTAATAAGATAATTTTATCGTGTTTATTCCAAGGTGGATGGGGACAGTCGATGATTCGTCTGTCGAATTGAACTTTATGTATTACACTTTGCAATTTGCTCATATGAGAGATAGGTGGGGAGGGGGAAATCAAATAAAAAACATCATTGAAAAACCACACAAAGACTTGTTTGAATATTTTTTTTTGTCTTTTCTTTATTAATAACATAACGTAATTCCATCACCCTTGTAGCTTATTACAACCGCCACCATAGCTTTTACGACAACCTACAGTCAAATGTTAAATAGCGAGATCCCATCTCCCAAAATATATTTTTCAAATCCCCAGTCCTCCTCTTTGCAGTCTAGCCGTGGACACTTGAGTGTTGAAAGAGTGATCGTAGATAGGTTCGTCCACACACGGGAAATGTTTCTCGATGAAGCCATGCACAAGTTGGTCGTTGACTTCCGGGTCATGGGTAAACCAAGATGTAATCTCCTCTAAACTCCATCCTCGACTCTTATGCAGGAGAAAATAGACAGCGTACTGGCCGCATACGGTTGAAAATAGTCCTTGTAAAGTAACTTTGTTGTTTCTCTGACCGACGCAGACACGATCCAAAAATGAGGCAATGTCGGGTATGACAGAGGGTGGTAGCCCGTAAGAGTCAAAGTATTCTCCGAGGCGATGTTCAGAAATAAAAATGGCTACCCAGTGTGATCCAGGGAGGTGCCCCTGTTCCGTGTTGACAACTATCGCACAAGGAAAGATTGGGTTGAGACGAACCAAACCGTCCGAAGGAAACACACCCTGAAAGTAGAGTTTGGAAAATGCGTCTGAACGCAAAAGGTGCGTGATCTGTTGAGTATCCATTCTTGCCCGCTCAGCTGGTGTAATCGAATACTACGTTGCGTGCTCTATCAATTTCTATGATATTGTCCATTTCGGCATACACGACCACGTTGACGGTTGTAGCCAAAGGCTGTTCAAATTGCATTTCCATGCGAAGGTTTCCTTGCTTCACCAGGTTGTAATGCCCCCCAGAAGATAAATCGGGAGTCAGATCAAACGCATACAACGTGTAGCCCCCGGGATAATCCTTGCGACTGATAGCATTTCCCTCGTCTTGGTTCATTTTATCGGTTCCAGAGAATAGTGTGTGGTAGGCCCTGATGTAGTTTGCACCGCCGTCCTCCGTAAAGCTTGGCTTTAGGGGCTTATAAGGGATTTGTTCGCCATCCATATACACGGCTAAAAAGTTAGCTCCAAAATGTTCAAAATTGAAAGGGTTTTCCAGAAACGAGCCGTTGAAGGCGGTGTTTCGCACGCATCCCACGATGATCCGTTTGGGCAGTTGGCCCAGGAAGATGTGATCTTGCACGAATGACATATTTTGCCACAACACGCCTGATCGGGTACTTGGCAGTGGCCTTCTCCAGTGCACGAGCGTGAGCCAGGGTAACTCCGGGGTTTAGTTTGACTTTTCTGACAAACAGGGCAGCTTCCTTGACGACGACTTTGTACTCGACGTCGGCATCACCCGACATGAGGCAAAATGTGTCTTTGCTCCTGATAAGTTTGAGTTTCATGTCGACACCGTTCAGCAAATACTTGTCTTGAAAAAAGATGTCGCTGTGAATAGGCCCGAGCATATCGACGGTCTTGCTTCCTTTCGTAAAGGCATATCTCTTTTGTAAACCATGGTTTGCGGCGTCACCAGCTGCAGTGGGGTCGGACTGAGCTATGCGTCCAGCCGTGTCCTTATAGAAAAGCGCTGAAGTGAGTTGAGAGTGCTTGGCATCCGAACCATAACTTAACAGCGTCTCCATCATTGCACGGTACGGGTAAGTAGGGGTAGAAGGAGATATAAGTCGCTCGTTGAGGCTGACATCGATTTGACTAAACATAGAGTGTAAAAAGAGGTTGACTGGACCAACTTTCGCATCTGCCGGTATGTTGCCCCCATCTGCCAGCGTAATCTTAGCTTTCACGTAGAGTTGCGTCTGGGCCAAATCTACGTATTCTTCGGAAGATCCAGACACGAAAAATTCGATGGGACCGCTGTCAGTAATGTTAGCGATGGGGTGGTATTCTATCCATTGCCCCTTCTCTATACTCGTCTGTGTGGGTGGTACGGTAAATAAATCCAACTCTGACTTTGTGCATTCGCAGGAGGCTTCGTGTAACAGAGACATGATGAATGATAGATTAATCAAAAATATCTAGAGATCTTTTCGCTCTCTTGGCTGAGTTGGTTCTGGTGGTCGGTGAAGACTGCTTACGCTTTTTATTGATTCCGCCGGAGCCCGCCCCCACGCTGGAGACGGCCTTTCGGGCCACTCTCTTCCCGGCAGCCAATCCTCTTTGTTTTACCGAAGTCTTAAGAGATCTGCCGTCGAGCACGTCCCCTGCAATGTCCATACCCGTCCGTAAGGCTTCTTTCCCCAGAGCCTTGGCTCCTTTTTTGAGAAGAGGCACAGCCGTGCGAAACAAACCACCGAGTATATTGCCAAGTCCATATCCTCTTTGGGCTCTACCGCCTCGAAACACTGGAACACCGTGACCGGTTTGGTTGAGATAATAGTGTTCGTAACCGCGTGGATCGCTACGAAACTCGCGATGATGATGAGGCATGTTTAAACGAATTGAGAAGCTCTCTTGAGACGAAAATGTAGTGTCACGATGACGTTACCGCGTACGAATGGCACTTTGCGCCCGACGCTATCCCTTATATCGATTTCGATGGTGTCGAAATATTTTTGCTTGACAGACTGATAATGGATGTTGGTAAAGATCACACTGACGTCTTCGCCGTACCGTTGTCTGACGTTAACCACGCGAAGGAGAGGTACCCTAGTGTGACCGACTGCGCGAGGCTCCACAATGTCACAGTACACGAACAGATTATGCGGTTGTCTGAGATCTAACGGACGGTCTAATGTCGTACTCTGAGTCACGGTCGGCGCCTCCGTCTGAAACCCCAGCAAACCAGCTAGTCTTCCTTTGATCCTGACTTGGGCACCCTCTCCAAGTCGAATTTCCAATCTTCTAGTTTTTTCATGGTAGAGGTATTGGATTTGTTCGGGGTAATTCGTTTCCAATAGTTCCAAGATTTCTTTCATACTCCCGTAGTATCCGGGATCGATTTGTTTACGCCACCACTGGTGACCGTTCACCGTGTACGAATATTCGCACTCCTCGTCAATGTTGTACCACTGATGAGGATAAATCATCTCGGCGAGACCTACCTCCCATTGTCCTTCCAAAGAGATGGGTTGTGATAATTTCACCCGATAATGAGTGACCGTGTTATCAGGATACAGACGCGGAGAACTGTTGCTCGGTAAAGTGACGTAAAACGAATGAGCCATGACTCTCTTTCCGCAGAACTTTTGTCCAAATGAAGAGTCCATTCACGCCTTACATGTTTTTATAAGAGTAGACTTCTGTTACCCAACTGTTAAACTTGGAGGGATAGCCTTTCCACTTTACAAAATATTCTTTGCGTCCGTTTTTGATCCGACGACGTATGATGCTTTCGATGCGATAGGTTTGATCTGCTTTGGATACTCTCTGCATTTCCTGCTCGTAAAAGGTTCCTTCCACCATTTCTCCGCCGTAGTCTTTAAGTCGGTATACGGGAGGTGTGCGTCGTATTCTGCGGGCCACCGTGAACACTTCATCGGTCCACTGGGGCAGATACCCTTTGCGAAAAGGGCGGGTGGCCATACTGATACGTACCGTGTCACCCAGTGCGAATTTAAATCCTCGCTCTGCCGCATCTTTTGCGTCTACATTTCCGTACAGTCTCTGCCACACTTCTTCTTGACAATATTCATTCACATCCTTCGGCGCCATACCGATACTGCGATGATGGCTCTTGTTGTATCCGGCGAGGAATTTTTGCAGCACGTCCACGTAACGTCGAGTGCCGTTGGCCGTAAAGTAGCGCCACATTTTTGTTTTCAGAGTACGATTAAATCTCTCCACGACTGATGCTTTGGTTTCGTTGTTCGTCGTAAAAAAGTGAATCTTCTTGTCGCGTAGAAATTTTTGAAAAGGTTTATTTAGAAATTCTTTGCCTTTGTCCGTTTGTAATGTCTGAGGTTTCCTATTCTGTTCTTTCAATATGCTCCGAAAAGCGCGAACAACGCTGTTGGAAGTTTTGTCTTTCAAGGCTCTAGCCCATGCGAATTTAGACAAAATGTCGATGCAAGTTAAAATGTAACGGTGGCCTTTGTTTTGTTTGGCGAATGCCGAAACATCTACCAGATCCGCCTGCCATTGACTGTCAATACCCGAAACGATCACCTTATTTCTTTTAAATGATTTTCTTGTGGGTTTGTGTAGGGTATAAGCGTCTCGTCCTTCCAACCACGCCACAATATCTTTGTTACTAATGTCCTGTTTGTCTCTCTTTGCTGCTCGCTTTATCGCTCTTACTCCTCCAAAGGCGGCGGGATGAGAAGGATCGTAGTATAGATTGCTTAGGTAGGCTTCCATCTGGGATATCCGTGCCGCGTACTGAACCCCCACAACAAGCAGACTGGCACACAAATTTTCGTAGTGAGACGTCGAGTGAGAACCCGTTCTTTGGTAGACAATCCATCGTGTAACGCCGGTAGCAAACTAAAGCTCGCTTCCATCATGCAACAGTATTTAATACTTTTCCCAAGCTCTCATTATTTTTCGACTCTTGCGAGGGAGAGGTCTGGCCGTTTCTTTACGGGTAAGTGATTGGCCTTTGCGTAAAACGTTTGGTGGTCGCCGTCATTGTCTTCTGGGACTTCTTCAGATAGAGGTCGCTCTCTCACTTTTCGAGGAGCATCGCCCAGATCCCTCCAGCGACTGAGGTCTTGCCAACGGTCTGGATTACCAACGAGTTCTCGGGGCGTGTTGATTCGGGCTAAAGCTTTGGTAAATTCATCCATTCCGATAGGTGTGGCGCTTTTCCTTTTACGCATCATATCGTTTACCAAGTCTACGATATGGGAACCTTTAATAGTGTGGTCATTCACAACCAACTCTCCTCTATCGGTCCAATCTAGACCGCTGTCATTGGAGGCTATTTTTCCGAGTAATTGGGTTGCCTTACTCTTGTAAGCGCGGGGAACGCTTTCTATGACGTCTTGTTCTATAACACGTTTTTGTAAATTATCACCGGGTTGTACGCTGGAACTCGTCTCCGGTAGTACTCTGACCTTAAGTGGCTCGTTTGCTTTGGCGTGGTACACGGTGTAACGTTGCAAGACCTCCGAATAGCGTTTCATTTTAGTGGCGTCGTCGAGGCGAGGGTCACTCAGTACGGAGGATAACTGCTCTTCCAGTTCTTGCACTTTGGTCTTTTCCAACGTTTGCGATCGACCTCCTTTTACACGCTCTAAAACTTCGGGGGACACTAGCACTAGCTTTTTGGTGTGTTCCATTATCACCGACTTTTGAATAGGACGCTGCCAAGGACTCCGAGCAGGGGCGGTAATAGTGCTGTCAACAAGGAACCCCCTCTCTGTAACAATAATTTTCTTTTAGACGGGATAGAAACGCGTCTGTTGGCCAAGGTTCTTAATGTATTGCGATGCTTGCGCAATTTTTTCTTCTGCAATCTGTTCAGCGGGACGTTGCCTTTCAAAGTGTTTACAGCGCCCTCACAGAGACAATGGATCAAGTCTTTGGATGCTCCGCTTATGATACCCTGCCTTTGTTTGGGAGAACCTTTGGCTAGTACTTGTAAATACGGACCGTGTTTACGCCAGCGCTGCATGATGACACACTGATCATGAAATCGCTTTACCTCTCTTTTTATCTATTTTTTCACGTAAGCGTATTGAACTTCCCCGGGAAATATCTGAGTTCTCAAACGGAACTCTTCGGGGGTATTGCTCTTGAGATCTATAAAAAGATAGCCGTAAGGTTTACGCGTGGCGTCTTTATAAGCCTCTTGTAAATGTTTAGGCTTTTCTGGGAACATTTGACGGGCGAGATAAGAAATTTGAGAAGCATCCCTAGGATTTTTGAATAATACCAAATAATGAGAATTTAGACTGATGGTTCGACTTTCTCGGCCTCGGTGGAAGAGATTTTGACTAACTAATATGACAGACAAGTTTTTGTGATGGGAACCTTTCGTGAAGAGATTACTTATTTTGTGATCATTGGCTGTTTCGCTCATCAAATCGTCGAGTATGATAAGGTTTCTTTTAGACTTGTCCAAGTATTCGTCGAATGATGTGGGACGCCCTCTATAAATGTCACAGAATCACCCAACGTTTCTGTCAATCGGTCGTACAGAGGCTGATACTCCCCGTAAAACCACAGGATGACTTGGGGCGGGTCTCTGATTAATTCCTCTGCATGGGATAATAACTGGTTTAGGAAGACTGTTTTCCCACACTGAGTAGGTCCCGCTACCACGCACGTAAAGGGATGTTGCAACTTCGGATCCATACTAAAGACTGAGACTAAGGCTAACGGGATAGCACATTTATAAACTTTGAAAAAACGCAGAGACACGCAATAACGACCCTCAAACACGACAATAAATCGGTTATACGTTTATTATATTACAATACCGCCACCATTCCCGCCACCTAGCAAAATGACTTGTAGGGTACACATTTAGTTTATTTCGGTACCAGCAAACAAAATAACATGATAAATGAAAAGAGTTACACATCTAAAGGACGAGTAGACACTCCATCCTCATTCACTTTACGCTTAATGTACAAATACGATAATGCGGTTTTTTCTTGAATATAAGTCTGCATTTGATTTTCCCACAACCTAAATCCCATGTTTTGTGCCTCCACCGAAGAACAATTGCGAAGAACCTTTAAGTAATTCTCTTTGGTTAAATGCTTGGACCGACTATTGACACCTTTACAACTCACTTTCTCCTTTTCGGAACCAAAACAGTAGTAGCATTTACTATTAAGAGCGACAATGCCGTCACCTTCCCACTCTAACTTAAACAATCCCGGGGTGCGTTTATCGTGATGTTTGTGTTCGTCGGTATCCGTGCGGGGAAACCACAAGTGTTTTTCTAACTCAAAAGCATTGCGCATGTCTGGTTTGATGACGTCGTCCAAAGAGTCTCCAGAGATGGCTAAATAAGCCGAGTCTGTGTCCATTTCGCAATACTCAAAGTCCTCGGGGTGAACAAATTTTATCATAAAGTCGTAATAAAATTCTAACATTCTAAGTTTGGCGTATTGATAAACAAAAAAACCAATCTGAATCGGGAGATCCAATTCAATAACGCGTTTATGCAAACCTACTTCATAGATGTCAGACACTAAAGGCGTTAAGTTTTTGAAAAAGGGGTCATTTACCAGCTCGAATATTTTATCATCTGTGCAGACTTGTACGTTTAATTGGCGCTCTTTGTTGGTTACCGTTTTGCCGTAGGCAGAGTTACCTATCAATTTCATCGTATCGGCTATGATACTTTTGGACGGGTCCTTGTCCCCCTCCCGCCTGGCGTTGCTGACCTCCTCCCCAAACTGTTCGAATACCGCCTTTCGGAGGAATTGCGCTATCTGATGAATTTTAGTCACGACCAGCCCGTGTTCGAGGTACCAACGTAACAGAGGAGTGGCGAGTAACACCTTAGTGCCGCACATGCTTCCTATCAACGTTCTGCGGGGTCGGGGTAATGCGTCGCACCTTTTAGCGTGCTGAGCCATGTGGTCCCCTATGTCTTCTATCCCTACTTCTATATTTTTAAAGATTGGAGGCATTTCTGCAAAGTGGGGTTTTAAGGTGTCGGGAACGGTAATGTCGCACTCTACCACGCCAAAATTTCTCCCGATTTGATGTGATTCAGGATCTCTTGTTCCGTCATCTTAAATTTTTCTTGACAAGGGTAGGGAAATAGATCTTGTAAGAATTGTCTAATTTCGAGAGATTTCCGTCGTTCGCTTCGCCATTCACACTCCCACATCTCTACAAACTCAAACCCAAGCGACTTTAGATATTCAGTAATAGCTTGTGTTTCTTCGAACAATTCGGTCAGAGGTTTGTCTCTCTTTTCGTTGTGTGTTTTTCCCTCGTTAAGCTTACAGGGGTGACCGTGCCAGTAACAACCCTGGAACTGAAAAATGATGGACTTCCCGCCTTCACCCCCACTCGCGCTAAAACCGTCGACCGGTAATTGTCGACCGCCAACCCTAACCTCCTTCCCATTGAGCACGTGCTTAATCTTAATGCCTCGCTTCTTGGCTTCCCATTCCAGCCACCCCACAGCCGTCTTTTGTAGGTTGTGAGTAAACATTCTTTGAAACCCCGTGGCCTCTTTGCGCCTTAAGGCAATTCCGGTGGGCATATCCTGCATGACGGCCCATAGGTAGAGTGCGTTTGCGTCAAAACCTAAAATTTTTTTGCACATTTTACCGTTTCTTATTTTAGTTTGATCTCTTTCTTGATACCGATGAAAAATGATGGAAGGCCCCCCTACGATATTATCTTTGAATAAATGGTACAAGTCTCTGTCATTTTTAGGAAAGAGACAAAACACATCCTTCTTAATATCTTTGAAAAGATATCTTAGCGTTAGACCTGGCACGGATATACCTTGCTTGAACATGTCTATGTCTTTAGCGCGGTAAAAAGCAAACATTTTGTCAAGTGCTTCTAGAAAGGGTACCACGTCTTTGTTATTGTACCACACTAAGAAATCTTTAAACGTTTGCATGTTCTGGTCTTTCCAGACTTTTTGGCAGTATCGGTATTCTTCGTCAGTCAAGTCCATTTCTTTGAGTTCGTTGTGAAAAGACTCTTTGGATGGGAGGGAGGGTTCCTCTAATTTTAACAAACTATCCATCCAGTCGTATGGAAAAAAGCCCTTCTGTTCTTGACATTTGTACGCTTTCAAAAATTGACTATAACTACACCCTGGCGCCAGATAATTTTTGATGTCTAAAAACTTTAACCATTTCGTAGATATACACAAGTAATCGCTACAGCGTTTTATGATTTGGTTGACGGCCGGGCGCTCTGTGTCATCGTCTTTATTTTTTTCTAGACTACTGTACAGAAGCCCTTTCATGACATTGATGTCATATTTACCAGAATTAAAACCAACAACGGGAATTTGCCTGCAATAATTAAGGAGCGAACCTAATAGCGGTTTCAAAACTTTCTTTACGTAATTTTTGTCTTCGCAGTCAACGTCATCACCCGATTCGGACCCCTCTGGGTCGTCGTCCATTGGTCCGTAGTCTTTCACCAACTCTTTCAAGCTCTGGAGAGCATTCGAAACGGGCCCGCCCTCGGACAGAAGTTCGAAAGCAGCCTGACTGATTTCGGTCAAATAGGTCACAAAGTTATCGACCAGTTGGGGATCGTTGCCATCGGAAATAAAGCATTGGGGATGTTTGTACCCCGGTACATTCGAACACACGCTAATACTGAGTAACTTGTGTTGGCCAATGTAATTTAGCTTTGCACTTTTAGAGGGGGTGACATCTTCTTTATCGAGGTACGTCTCGATATCGTAAGTTATTCTGTACGGATAGAAACGATCTCTAGGATTGACTACAATACCTACTGCTTCTAACCTATCGTATACGGAAGGAGACAATTCGAAAACACCTGCAGGGTATCTGTACTTTACGTGTGTTTTACAATGCGGGATATGTTTTTGCAATTGTCTGTATCTCTTAAACAAACGTTTACAATTCGTACAACTAAACGTGTGGGAGTAGTGCTCCATATCTTTTATGTAACTAAAATGACCTTCGTAATAGTTGAGATACATACTGTCTGAAAAGCGACAAGGGGAACGACGAAGTAATTTGGCCACAGTTTGAGAAGGGGGGACCTGACTTTCGTTTGCTTCTTGTGCTGCGTTCGGTTCCAATTCGTACACGTAAATGTTACATTGAAAACACTTTTCCACCTCGCCCAGTTCTTGAAAGGAAACACCTTCGAACGTACTCACCCCATTCCTTCCGTCTACGGCAACTTGATACCTGGCAAATAAAGCTTTGGGCGTTTCGTCAAAGTTTGCTGCGTCCCCAGATTTCAAATGGTGAGCTAAACATCTAAACAAGCACAAGTTATCTTTAAACAAACGGTTTGTTTTGGGATGATGCGTCATACTTACAATGTGTTTGTTTTTCTTTATGTAAATGGGGAGATCAGCTGGTGGTGCACCGACCAAAGGAAAATCACCCAGCTTATTGGCGTAAATACTTACATTGGTTACGTACTCCAGTACCCAAGCAGAATCCTCCCTCTCGCGTGTAACCAGCTCCCCTATGTCACTTGTCTTAAACCGCTGTATAACTTTGTCAATGTCTTGACGGCTACCTATTACGTATGGTCTTTCAAACAATCTGTGATTATTATGGGAAGCGTGGAAATATCTCAAGCCACCATTCACCCTATGACGCAGCATAAAACCAAAAGACATGTCGAGTTTAAACTGAACCCGCTGGTCTCTGTAAACCCCCATTAACAACTTTGCCATAACGCCCCTATCCAGTTCGTTTAATCTAAAATTGTACATGTCTTGAACTCGACTATGTCGACGATGATGAGTTCTGATGGCCCCCCAGTTTTTTTCGTAGACGTCGCACATCATATCAGCCATTTCTGTCCTCACTTCCTCAGTCATAATGAGCGGGTCTTCTTCCAGCACGTCATCCTCCCTATTGTCGTCCCCGCCACCGGTCTCCACCCCATCTTCTTTATTCGATCGATTCGCTTCTGCAGACTCCGTTCGGGGCTACAACAGTAAAAAAAAAATTACTGTGGTAAAAACAAGATCGTTGCCAACCCTATAACAGGCTAACCTGAAAAAGAAATATTCGTAGCAAGGTACTCACATCTTCACTTTCGCTGGAGCTCTCATCGGGTATTGTAGCAGCTGAGGTGTGGGGTTGTTCACCCGACTGGTCTGGAACCTCTTCTAATCGTTGTCTTTTGGCCTCACACGGTCCACCGGGCCGTGCGTGACGCTTCAGGTTTGATTGGCTTTTAAAGATCTTCCGACAGCGTTCGCACACGTGTTTTCGGGGTACGTGTACCCTCCGAAGATGTTGCTTCATTTTGTTCCGATCTGCAAATGTTTTGCCACACCCAGACTCGCACGGTACCTAACAGGGAACATCACAGGCAATGGACAGTAAATAAACGAGTAAAAACAAATCAATAAGAGACCTATCAAGTTTCAATACGTTAAGTGATAAGACGGTTTGCACGTTTACTCAAATATAGGACAAAAGATTTTTTTCAAAAGGTTTGTACCAAAGAAAATAAAAATACAATAGACGAAAAGCACACAGCGACATCAACGATAACAAACAAGTAACGAGTAAATAAGTTTCCCCAATGAAAAATTGACTTTCAAATACATTCATCATTATCCTCGCTCTACACACCAAGAAAGTAATTCCTTACCCCTTTGCCTCGATTCGGATCACTTTCTCTAGCAGCTTTGTGTTGTTCCTCCTCACCCTCACTAGATACATCGGATTCGTTTCCGAGCTTCCTTCTTTTATGCGTCACACCTTCGTCGGTAGAAGATTGGTTTGCCGCGGCGGGTTCGCCAGCCACGCCTACTTCCTCACTATGTTCAGTTTGTTGCCGAGCAGCCCTATGAATAAGATACAGCATAAACTTAGCCTATGATACGCCCAAACTAGACACGCATACATACAGTCATAAGAAAATAATTCAAAATAAAACATAACAAACTTAGGGCGCCAAAAGGACAAGCAGTGTTTACACTTATGATACGCCCAAACTTTACGCGCTTAAAAACATACACATACGAAAAAAAAAAAAGAATTCAAAGCAATACACAAAGCAATACAGCAATACAGCAATACAAAGCATAAACTTAGCCTATGATACGCCCAAACTAGACACGCATACATACAGTCATAAGAAAATAATTCAAAATAAAACATAACAAACTTTAATAATGCACAAAAAGGACAAATAGTGTTTACACTTATGATACGCCCAAACTTTACGCGCTTAAAAACATACACATACGAAAAAAAAAAAGAATTCAAAGCAATACACAACAAACTTAGAGCACCAAAAGGACAAGGGGTGTTTATACTTATGATACGCCCAAACTTAACGCACTTAAAAAACAGTACACATACAATGGAAAAAAAAAATTAAAAGCAAAACACAAAAGCAAAAACCAGTGACCCCCAAAAATAAGGGGTGGTTACTTTAGGGTAGCAGTCACGACACAGCAGCCCGAGTTTTGATTAAAAAAAGTAATTATAAAATAAAGTTAAATAATAAATACGGTGGAACACTTTACTCACCATTTTTCTCGAAAAGCCGCTTGCTGTTTTCTGGCTCTCTCTAACCTTTCAACTTTTTCCAGGGCTGCAAGCATTATCTCTTCTTCTTCTTTCGACATATCCATAAAATCTTCTTTTTCCTTCGCTAAAAAAGCCATGACAATGTTCGACTTTAACACTGAGCGATGTTATCTGTACGCTGATCAATTCGATTCTATCCACATGCCAAAAGTGTAGCTTCATTTAAGAAACACGAGGGATACGTTTCAACACGCCTTTCACCTGTCCGATGTTGGGAAATGTGAGGGGCCTCAACCACGCCCCTCACCGTAAGAGCAGCCAATGAGAGTCTCTTTCCACCCAACATTCGGACTCACGCCCTCTTCTTACTCCTTTCTCTCCTGGGCAGTTGCCTTACATTCGGCAACTGCCTTAATAATACCTCGGAGTGCCGCACGCTGGCTGCTGAAGGGCCAGACATCTCCGCGCTCTTCTAATATGCGCAGCTCTCTCTCCATAGCGGCACAATAAGTGTCCGCTAGGTAGATGAAATCTGGGTTTACCCAGTCTTGGTCCGTGCTGCCGCACAGCAGACCCTCGTGAGACCTGAACCACCAGGCCTCTTTCCTGATGGTGCTCAAACCCGGGTGTTTAAACGCTTCCTTCAAGTAATACCGCATGTCGTTAAGATATGCCATTTTGAGGATAATGAAGATATCGATGCCAACCGCTCATTTTATATCAAATGAGCCTGTCTGCTATCAGACACCCCACATCCCGTCCATTTTGTGTCGCGTCGTACCTTCTGTATGAAAAAGTTTTAGTCGGTTGTATTCACAGACGCCATGCGCATTAGCAGTTACCCCGCCCTTTTGGTTTTGCGGTATACCAACTGTCAAGGAAAAAAGTTTTGTCAGTCGTTTAGATGAGGCGCCTGCGTATTGGATTTTGGGAATATTTTTTTTTTTCCTCTAGGGCTGTTGCGCGACTTAATCTACCGGCTGACTTTTACTTGTTGAGATTTTAACTATTTAATGTAGGTTACGTAATCAAGACTCTTCCGTTGCTCTTGCAACTTTTCGCTGGTTTGGCACTGTTATTTATTGTCTGATCAAAACTCTTAATTGCTTCCCCTGGTGCAACTTAATCTGTCGGCTGACTTTTACTTGTTGAGATTTTAATTAATTCATATACTTCAGATCGGTAGTAATAACTCTCTTTATTTCGAACATGCTTTTTGCAACTTTTTGCTGGTTTGGTACTGTTATTTATTGTCTGATCAAACTCTCAATTGCTAATTATCTCCTGACGGGTTACGTAATCAAGATGCTTGTATGCTAGGCAAAAGCTTATACTGTAGGCTGTAGCTATAGGAATTCAACGTATATTACTTCCGTGTTTTTATTTTGTGTAAAACTAAATTATCTCCTGTCGGGTTACGTAATCAAGATGCTTGTATGCTAGGCAAAAGCTTGTACTGTAGGCTGTAGCTATAGGAATTCAACGTATATTACTTCCGTGTTTTTATTTTGTGTAAAACTAATGTACTGTTTATCGGGTTACTTTTTTAGGCTGCATTTACGATATCTGGAAAGTTCTCTTCGGTGAAGAAGAAGAAAAAAAAAAAAACCCTACCCGCATTGCGTACTCCGGCTCACATGTATACACAAACACACACACACACATCCACTAAGGCCTCAACAGAGGCCTCCTACCCAAATGGGGGCCGAACTACAACGGCTTCCAAACAAGGAGGCCTTCGGCCTCCTGGGGGGGGGTAATCGGTACCCCTCTACCCTCCTTTGCTGGTACCGGCCTGTGAGATAAGAGCTAAACCATGTGAGGACGGTGCCACTTATTCCATACTTTGACTGAAGTATGTTCAATAAACTGTTGTGACTGACAGTGTCAAAAGCCGAGGACAAATCTAACAGAACAAGTAGGACAAATCTACCCTCGTAGTAGCCATCCACATTTACAGTGCAGACCAATTCATTACGACCAATGTAGAAGTAAAGGGGCCATTTGTTAATTTTTTTCATCATTTTCTGAGTACAGAAAATGTAAAAAATGATCATTTTTTGCTAAAGTTCAATTTCAATAAATTTACATGGCACACTATTCCGAACAATTATTTAATAATTTAAAAATGACATGGGGCTTTCACCTCCTCCTCTCCAACATATGTTTTGTATGCATTTGACATAGAAATTGGCATTTGAGGTTTGTTTCGTTTACTTTTGTTGGGTAGTGTCCCTCACAGCCTACGTACATGTGGCTATCACAAGAAGCATACAGTATGATAGAAAGAGAAATCAAAATTTTCTTTTTCCAAAAACAGCAACAAGGAGATTGGATAAGAAAACAAAGTGCCCAACAATTGCAGTGGGTCTTTAATTGGGAGAGGTCTTTTATTTGTAGTAACAGATTCATAGAACGGGTAATATATAAATATTTAAACATGGATGACAATGTCACAGAAACGAGTACGTACAAAATGAAGAGAATGGAAAAGAAGCCTCATGGCACAACTGTACAGCTTTAATTACATCAATGAACACCAAACAATAAGAAAAAGGCATTGTAGAATGTTTCAATTGAGGACAACAACCTAACAAATGAAAAAATATAAGACAAGAACTGATGCAGGATGGAATTGGGCTTACAGTACTTCGCTCTGCGAAATCTCTCAAATAAGGTGTTGGTGGGATAAGAGATGCAAACTGCAAAGAGTATTTTCGTCGTGACTCTTATTTAAAATAATTTCTGTGTTACATGGACGATGAATTCCATGTTGTTACACAAGTAGACCTATTTTTCATTGTACCTCAATTTTTTTTTTTTTTTTTGAAATCCATTGTCATTTTGTATTCAAGCATCCCAGGCACAGTCTGTGTCTACATACTGTATTTGGGGCCTTTGAGGTATACTTCACTTAAATTAAGTTGTCAAAGATATGCTTGCACGGTTCACTACTGTAGAAGGCAAGGGTAAAGTTAAGTACATGCATGGAAATTTGTACAATGGATGGTATGCAGTTATTTCAAACATGATAGGAGACAATGAATCAACTTTTATAGCATATTGCTAAGTACATCCTGCTTTTCATGTCTGGATGTTGAAAATGAAAATAGAGACCACGGGAATACATACACTGCTAATCTCTCAGTTCTCAGAATTTGGCTTTGCAAAATGAATGGAAACCATCTCACAGCCATTATTCAATGTTTCCACTTTATCAAATTTGTAAGATGGGCTTCCTAGTCCATATGATATGTCTAATTCTCCAGTGCTGGAGAGATTTTTAGTGTATGGACATAAGAAGTGCCTACTCAGCCTCCATAAAACATTTGTGGTGTAGTTATTTTCATAAACCTCATCGACCAAAGAGATACATAAGACAACATCGCCACCATGTGGCTCTTAGTATTTTTTTGAGGTGATAATGGTTGTAAAATGGCCCAAAAGTGGACACCAAAACGTGACGCGAAAATTCAACCATTTTCGTGAGTATCAGAAGCAAAGCAAGTGAGGTTATTCTTTGGCAATAATTTTTTTCATACAGTTAATATCACTACTTTATTAAATGTGACATAACATGGGGAAAATTTATGACAACTGAGTTTTATGAGCTGCCCAAAAGTGTGCGACGTATGTATCATTTGGTGTCCACCCCGTAACATACGTCACACAACTCTGTCAGCTTAACACTGTAAGTGCTTTGGTGATGGTTAAAGGTTTGCTTGTGAAGGTCTAGGCACTAGTAGCTCATATAGCACATTACCTTCAATATATTTTCCAATGAAAATGGACAAACCCAAAAACTTGATGTGTGACGTACGTAACATCGGTGTCCACCCCGTTACTGTACGTACGTCACACAGCTACCCCACCAACCTTACATGCGTACAATCGATTTTAAATTACATGTGCATCACAGCAGCCATTACCATTGTCTTACTGGGCATTGTCGTTTGTAGCAATGTTTGCTATGTAAGTCACAGTGAGAGCACACATGCTCAGTGTCCACCACTTTGGTGTCCTGTTACGTAAGTCACAAAAAACATGAATTCTACAAAAATGCTGGTTTGGGACAGAATATCATGTTTATGTAATACTTTTGTTCTAAAAAGCAACTCTAGGATGAGTAATGTGCACATGTAACACTCTCTTAACCTGAAAAATTAGGGATTTGAAAAACTCAAATTTTTGGTGTCCTGTGTTACGTACGTCACAATGTATAAGCAAAATTCTTTATTAAGAGCACATGAAAATTTCAATACTGTACACGTAAAACATAGACTTAATTTCTTCAATGGTGCATTACTAATTAGTAATCTGTAAATCTACTTTGATTGAAACTAAGAAATTCAGATTTTCAGTGAATAACAACAGATACCAACTATTGTGATGTACGTAACGGTGTCCACTTATTCAAAAGTCAGTGTGATTTTGATGCCGTTTTGTAAAATTAGACACTTTTATTGCATTAAATGTATTTTGATACTCAAGAAGGGTATGATAAAATACAACTAACTCAGGAAAAAAATTTACATATTCAGTTCCAAGCATGTAAGTGGACACCATGTTACATACACGTACGTCAAACATGTAGGGGTATAACCCATTTTGTGGAATATTTCAGTCCATTTATACTCAATTATCTTTGTATTTCATATTCAGTTCACACATGCCCAAAAGTAAATAATGAGTGCCCTTTCAAGATTATTTGATGAATTCTAATTTTTGGCATGCATGTCACACTTTCATTACCCAGTATTGGAGAATGACACATATATTCTACCTTATTCCTTTTTACTTACTGAATGAAATTAATGTCCAACTCATACCACACTGTACTCTCCATACAATTCCTTAAATTAAAACCTCTCTACCCAACCCCTACACCCCTACAGCATGTCTGACATTCTTTTCCAAAATTTATATGCCACATCTTAAGAAAATAGTCAAATTTCCCATCTTCTGTAAACTTGTCCTAACTCACCCCAACCTGCCAAACTATAGAGGTTTTTGAGTTAAGGAACTGCATGGAGTTGCACAGTATGTGTTGGAAATTTAGGGAGTGGGGGTCAGCCACCCCCACCCCCAACAATAATGTGGTGGCGTGGAAGTTGGTTTCCATCCCCCCAAAAAATGTTGAAACTTGGCAGTAATTTTCTTTAAAAATTTGCCCAATATGTTACATACCAAACTGCATCTCAAATATTCAAAAATCTTCCAAAGGGAAAGAGGTCCCCTCCCCTTAGACCCCTCCCCTTGTCTGAAACAATGTTTACCCCCCCCCCCCCCCCATCAGGAACAGCTTCCTATGCCTATGCACTAAACATTGATTCTACTTGCATACAAAATGTCATTATAATATTTGGCTTGGGCAGGTTGCTTCACTCTACTTCAGGGTCACGACTCCTGCCCAGGAGTCAAGTAACGACTCCACTTTCCCTGGAATCATGACTCCTGGGAAATTTTCAATACTGCTTAAAGTATACGAACACAAATCACAGCTTGGAGTTTGTATGTGTCTTGTTTTGTAGATTTTCACAAAATGTTATAGCAACACTAACTGTTTTGGTTTTTTTTTTCTGTATGCATGTCCCACAATTCCACTTTAGTTGTCCCACAATTCCACTTTAGTTGACCTTTGACTCTCTGACATTGGCAGCTGGGCAACTCATCGGTTGAGAGGCCTACAAAGTAAGCCACATGGTGTATTAATGCTCATTGGTAGGCTTGTTGTCAACAACTTAAAACTGCTGAGGTACATATTCCTACAGTACATCAGTTACGACGTCATCTTAAGAGTCATGTGACTATTCGTAGCCATTAGCCACTACTACAGGGCAACAGGTATAAACTGACTCCGAAACTATTGAAGTGGCCCAAGCCTATTCAATATGCTAATATTCTTTCCAGACTGGAAAACATGCATGTTACCAGTATGTGAATATCTTCAGTGTGTAAATTATATGACTCTACACACCAACCTGTTGGCATGATTTTCCTGTCTTTTGCATACACTTAAAAGGGAAAATGTAGTCACCTCAACATGAGGCTCATTTTTTTTTAACTGAACTAGTGTAACCGGATACACTAATTCATCAATGGCTCTTTTAAATCATGTGACAACAATTTTGTAACTGATTTTTTTTCATTTATAGAAAATAACTCCTTTGTTTACCTTGCGAACCCCACCTGTATGTTCTGAAATATTATGAAAGATGTATACTTAGAATAGCAATAACAGGAAATTTGTATTCATTTACATAGGTCATGAATCAAAGCATGTTTGAGGCAACTGTTACAGTGCAGTGCCATGGCGTGGCATAGAAATGGAAGATAAAGGTTTGACTGGTGCAACACTTTCACAGATCAGGTACAAACTTTCCAGTCTATGCCAGTATCCCTACTGTAGTATCCCTTCACATCTACCTTGTAGCATGGTGGTACCTCTACCATGAGTCCATCAGTCTATCAGTGGAAACATGTGGAAACTTCTCATAAACATGTTTTCTCATACATGTAATCCTGAAAGTTACTGTAGAGTGTATTCTGTGCACAAACTGTCAAGAAACAGAAATTCTCACCACGTTTCAGATGCTTTACTAGTTCAAGAATGGTACTTTTAGTCTGTCACCCAAACATTACAAAAGCCCATAAGAGTGATTTCAGCACAGGCCTATCAAAAAACAAAGTAATCAAATGATGGAAGGAGACCAGTGGTTTGGAGAATTTTGATAAAATTTATACATAATTCCTGAGGATATAAAAAGTATGTCTGAAGACACAGTTACATATAACTTACATAAAACAGAGTAATTTTGGAATGCAGGTCTACATGTGGCAATATTCTTGGAGTGGATTTGCGGATTCGTGGATGCGATCTTGCTTCCACTACCCTGGGCTATTTGAGAACGACACACAACACATTGAGTTTAAAGACAAAATATTTCAATGTCCAGGGAAGGAATCTCGGAGTGGATTCACAGATTCGTGGATGCGATCTTGCTTCCACCACTTTGGGTTATTTGAGAACGAAATGGTGAGATCGAATCCGCAAACCCCCATATTATGAAGAGAGACACAGTGGACCTGCATTCTATAATTGCACCTAGGGCCTATAAAACTTTAGGCTAGGCTACAGTTGGTAATTTTCATCTAAAAATGGGAGTTAAGTTAGGACTTACTGTTAGATGCTTAATTTTGACAGATTATGAGCTGTTGTCATCTCATGCTGGAGTTTTTGAAATTGATGTTAGGCTAGGAGATATTGGCTACAGGCCTATCATACACATGTACTGTAGTCCTAGGCCGCTTGCCACTTAAAACGTCCCTTTACCAAAACGTCCCCGCTTTTGGTCAAAACGTCCCCGTGCCAAAAGGTCCACGTACCAAAACGTCCCGAGACTGAATCGTTGTTAGGCTAGTTTTATGCTAATTTTTCAACTATTTGTGAATGTTTTTATTAACATTAGAAGGCAATTTTCTGTTTCTTCATGGAAAATGAAATACTAATAGCAATTTACTTTACAACTTACCGCCGCAATACTTTAAATACTTCAGGGATTACATGTTGTGCATAGCCTACATGCAGGTATTGCAGTGTGCAGTGAGAATGTAAGTGAAAGTAGGTAGTGGTTAGGGTTGTGCTAAGTACTATAGTTTTTCATGTCGTGATATAACTGTTCCAAACCAAAAAACTATTAACGATTTCCAAAGTACCTGCAATAAATTAATTACAATTAAAACTTCTGTAAAAGAGGTATCAAACGTGTCATTCAGAGGGCGGGGACGTTTCTGTATTACATATGTAATAACACGGGGCCGTTTCGGTAAAAAGCTGGGACGTTTTGGTAGCTAAAAAGGGACGATTTGGTAAAGGGACGATCTGACTGGATACATAAGCCAAAAACGGCTGTCTGCCCCAGTTTTTACGACCCTATCAGCAGTTACTGCCGGTGGGCTCCCTTAAAGTTTAAATGCTGTGCACTGTTCTACCACCAAGTTTTTTACCAACATTAAAATGGGGATCAGGATTGTGGGGGGGGGATGTCTTTTTCACTTTTGCTGGGGAGTGAAGGCCAGTATGCAGTACTGCAAGTTTATTTTGGCTCGCTTTCCCAGGTTGGGCTCATAAAGTGATTAGGCCTAGGTAGGTCGTAACGTTATTAATACTGGACTAAGTTAGGGCCTTGGCCTACTGACACTGTACTTGCATGTACTTGCCTACTTACCGTAAGGGCTAAAGTTAGTGTTGTTAGCTAATTAAGGTCGCTGCTAGGCACCTCGGAATGCACTGTACTTTTCTCTCGAAATGGCCCGGTTGAGAATCCACGCAGGTCCAAGCTAGTTTTGCGTGCCCAGAGGAGATTATAGAAGGTGTAACTTAATTCTGTATCTGGAAATTAGGAAAGTAGTGGAAAAGGTGAAACTGACTGCAAGCAGTGGCCGTTCGGTCGTCTGTGGTAACAGTTTTCCTTACTAATATGCCTGACCTGCACTTGACCTGGTGAGCGACACAGTGACAACAATTCCCTTCCTTGTGCTGTTAAACCTTCAGGAAGCCAAAGCTAGCCGCGCGGAGCCGATGTGATAATCGAACTGCGCTGCGTCCATAACATTACATCCTAGATACATGCTTCCACCAATCGATTGAAGAAAATTCCCAAGGTCATCATATCCGCTCACAGACTAGTCATAGACCCTTTTCCAAATAGCAACTACACAGGATTATGGGATAGTCGGATAGACTTTAAGTACGCATTATATTTTTGGTCCACAGTAAAATGCCATTGACGAAAACAACACACACCAAAACTCGATCCCACAATCCTTTGTAATTGCTATTTGGAAAAGGTCTATGAAATGGTGCACAGGCAGGAAAAACTAGGTTCCCAAGATCTTCGGAAAAAATCCCAAGAGCTAGCAAAGTTGCTAGAGTTGGTTTTGACTACGTTCATGCTACCTCGATAATAAGGCCTATTCAGAGCAGGTTAGCGATTTTTCTTTAAATAAAAAAAAATCGGATCTTTTTTATGTAAATCAGATTTTTTTTTTATTTTTTTATTTCATGTCATCGGACAGTACTGAGACGCACCTTAATTTTCCAGTGCTTGTTTTTTCTAATTTTATCCCTTTTGTACCTTACACGGAACTAAAATGCAGTGGCAGCTTGTTTGTAACTTGATTTAAAAAAAAATAAAAAATCTTGGGGTACCAAAGGTATTTGTTGTAACATAACATAACATAACAGGTTAAAGGGCAAAGGAGGGCTAAGGCCCACATAATATGCCCTGAAGTCCATACAACCTTAACTGAAAACAAAGAACCAACCAACACCAAACGAGCCCAGCACAATTAGATTCTACCACACTTATGGAAGAACTTGTCAATGTTAACCTTAAAGCAGTGCACAGATGTGGAGTTAACTACCCACTCAGGCAGACTATTCCACTCGTTAACAACTCTATGAGAAAAGCTGAACTTCCTAATGTCGAGCCTTGCAAAATTCTTAACTAGCTTCTTACAATGGCCTCGAACCCGAGAATTACATTGAACCTTTAAATAATTGCAAGAGGACAAAGGATTCCTTTCAGAGAGAAATTTGTACACCTGAAGCATGTCCCCCCTAATCCTTCTCAACTCCAGGGTGGTAAGCCCAAGATGCTTAAGTCTAACATGATAAGGTAGGTGTTTCACCTCGGGAATAAGGCGAGTGGCTCTCCTCTGAACCTGCTCTGAAAGAAGCTTGTCCTTTTCATAGAAGGGACTCCAAGCCTGGGCTGCATAGTCGAGGTGGGGTCTTACCAACTGCTTATACAGATTTAGTACAATTTCTTTACTAAAACTACTGAAATTCCTCTTGATCAATCCAAGCACCCTATTAGCCCTAGCAGCAGCAGCTGCACACTGTCTAGATGGCTTTAAATCACCTGTAATAACTACACCCAGATCCTTCTCAAAAGTCACATCACTCAGAAAACAACCATTCATGTTATAATCATAGCTGAAATTTTTAGGACCAAAGTGAAGGACTTTGCACTTATCTGCATTAAAAGACATTTGCCAAGTCTGAGACCATGAAAATAACCTATCCAAGTCTTTTTGCAGTAATGAGGCATCATCCTTATCACTAACCTTCCTATAGAGCTGCGGCATCATCAGCGAACTTACTAATACTAGATGTGAGAGAGCTATCAATATCATTGATGAAAATTAAGAAAAGAAGCGGGCCAAGAACAGAACCCTGTGGAACTCCACTTGTAACTTCTTTCCAAGAAGAGAAATTACCATTAACAACAACTCTCTGAGATCTACCATTGAGCCATGAATTTATCCAGTCAGCACAACTGCCCTTGATGCCTAACCTATGCAGTTTAGCCATAAGTCTACCTAATGGAACTTTATCAAAGGCTTTTGAAAAATCAAGGTAAATGACATCAACACTGTGACCGCAGTCAAGAGATAAGGAAACATCCTCAAGAAAGCTTAGTAAATTAGTAACACAAGATCTACTCGGTAAAAAACCATGCTGTGACAGATTGAGTAACCCATTATCTAAAAGATATTTAAGCAAACAATCCTTGATTACAGATTCCATAACTTTGCACACAACACTGGTTAAACTGACCGGCCTATAATTGCAAGGCAAGCTCCGATCCCCCTTTTTGAAAATTGGAGTAACATTAGCAATCCGCCAGTCAGCAGGTACAAAGTTTGAATCCAGAAACTTCTGAAAAATAATGCAAAGAGGAACTGACAAAATCTCGGAGCATTCATGGAGAATGGCAGGATGGATCCCATCAGGCACAGGGGCCTTACTAGCTTTTAAACTCTTCAACTTATTACAAACCAACTCTTCAGAGAAGACAACATCACTAACTAAAGAAGAATTATCAGAATCCCTACAAGTCCCCAAAACAGATGATTCCTTGGTAAAAACAGATACGAAATAATCATTTAACAAATTAGCCATATCCTGATGATCAGTAACTAGTGTGCCTTCATTACCTTGGAGAGGCCCAACACCCTCCTTAACCTTCTGCTTAGACATGACATATAGGCATGAAAAGATTTTGGATTTATCTTAACCTCCTTGGCCAATTGCTTTTCAAACTTAGCTTTAGTGTCAATAACCAAATTTTTAACTAAGAGTTCCTGCTTCTTGTAGACTGCAAAGTCATGGAATTCTTACTGACCCTATATCGACGCCAGCACTTACGTTTCTTCCTGGCTGCTCTAAGTAACTCTCTAGACATCCAGATTGGCCTATTTTTAACCACAGCTTTCTTGAGTGGGATACACAACTTTGTAGTGTCAGTAACTATATTACGAAAGACACTCCATGCTTCAGCAGGACCTAAGTGAGACAAACGTGCAACCCAGTCTATGGTAAGAAGCTCTTTAGCATGAGTAAAGTTAGCCTTGCTGAAATCTAAAACAGTTTTGTCACTACCTTGAAGTTTGCTGAAACAAAGTAACTCAAAACTTATGAGGTCATGGTCACTAGATCCTATCTTACCACCACTAGCTACATTTCTAACCATGTTTTCATCAGTACTTAGTACCAAATCCAGACAATTGCCCTCACGAGTGGGAAACAGAACATGCTGGGTAAAGAAACCATCAGACACTGCCTCGAGAAAATCCCTCCCATGTGACCCACTAGTACATGAATGCCAATCAATATCAGGAAAGTTGAAATCCCCAAACACAACTGCCCTTTTCGAAGAAACTATCCTAAACCTTTCGAACGAACTCTGATTATTATCAGCACAAGAATTTGGTGAACGATAAATAATACCAACAACTAAAGGAGTGCAAGACTCATTGCCAAAACTAATTTCACACCACAAGCAGTTAGAAAATCCTGAAGAAAACTTGTTGGTGACATCAACACAATTTATGCTATCCTTAACATACAGTAAAACTCCTCCACCCTTACCACAGACAGTATCAGCCCTATCCTGCCTGAAAATTTTGTACCCAGGAACCTGAATTTCAGAGTTGCTGATATCACTATGGAGCCAAGTTTCAGTAACCCCAACTATGTCTGGATTGTCTATGGAAATATGAGCAAGGAACTCACTGAACTTATTGAAAAGGCTGCGAACATTGGCAAACATGACCTTCATTCCACAAACTGCCCTATTTACATGTTTCCCCTTGTTACTAACACAATCACTCTGAGCACAATAAAACTCAGAACCCCCCCCCCCCCATTCTTGGCTGACCTCACCCCTGACTCTAGTTTGACACCTGCGAATCAACAGCCCTAGAAACCAGCCTACCCAGCTCATTAGCCCCTATGCTTGACAAGTGCAACCCATCTTTAGCAAAAAGATCCCTCCTATTTACAAAACCAGCCCAGGCATCAACAAACAGAAAACCCTCAAGAGCACACTCGTTTGTCAACCACTTATTAAATCCCAAAATTTTGCCCCAAGAGACCTTCCTATCAAACCGAGGGAGAATACCACAAACAACCCCTTTCGAACGTGTCGACTTTAGCCTACAAATCAGTTCCTTATACTTTGACCTAAGTGAAATTTGATTGTCCCGACTGAGATTATTAGTGCCCACTTGCACAGCTACAACTTCCTCGTCCCCAACAATTTTGCCAACTCTGGCCGAGATGTCCTCAATTCTAGCATCCTGTAAATGGCAACAAGATCTTATGCTGTACTCGCTAAAAATTTCTCAATGAAAAGCTTCTAGAACCACATGTGTGATCACTATTTTATTTTTAGCAATACATTTTTGTACTTTTGCAAGGCCCCGGTCCTTCTGAGCTTCTATGGGAGGAGGGAATGCAATGTAGACAAAGACCTTGAAGTTCCTGTGGAAGATTTATTTTCAATTTAGTTGGCGCGTTTTGTTGGAAACTGGTGCAACCCATACCCAGTCACAGACAGAGTGTTTAGTATACCAAGACACAAGTGCAATACCCATTAGGATTTTTTTATAGAAGTTGTAGTAGAACACTTGCATTGCACACAGTGTTTAGCAGTATGAAAGCAGCACACGTCGTTGCCGAAAGGCCCTATCATGGAGGACTTTGGAAAATCTGTTCCCTGTTAATGAAGTTATACCGAACTTGCTTAGTCTTTTCAAGTGCTGAAAAGATTTTAAGATATTTCAGGTTGATTTTCTTCTTTGCTTATGCAAAAAAATCTTCAAAAAAATCAAATGCGTGATTTAAATCAGTGACTTTTTTAAATCAAGTGATTTGAAAGGCGATTTAAATCAGCCAACCCTGATTCAGACAGGGTCAAATGCACCAAACTTAGTGTCTTTAGAAACAATAATGCGCAGGGCTGACCTCACTGAAGTTTTTAAAATTATGATGGGCCCACAGATCCCTTGCCTGATGCTCTGTTCCATCAATTCCCGTAGGATCACAAGGGGGCATGAGAGGGCCATTTTTAAATTAAGGGAATTCAGTCCCGCCAATTTGAATTAGTGTACCCCATCATCCTAAGTCAAGAATGGCTCCTATCAATCATGTGCAATCATTTGGTGATGGGGGGGGGGGGACGGGGAGGAGAACAGATCACGTCGTAATGCCACCACAGTCATGGACGTCTGGAGGGGGCAAGGAGGGCACTTGTCCCCCATCCCGGAAAATCAAAAACTTGAAAAAAAAAACGAAGAAAAAATAAAGAAAAAAACGGAGAAAATATAAAATCAACAGGCTTAACAGTTCACTCAGTGTTAATTTCCACTCTCAAAACAAGAATTGGATAAAAACATCAACACTCAGGCTCTAGCAGCCCCCTCCCCCCGAGGATATTTTTGGTACTTTTTAAAGTTTATATTTACGATATTGCTAGTGTTCCCCCCCCCCTCTTTTTATATGCGGTAAATAGGCCTTGGAAGTGCCATTTCCAGCGATGTGGGAGGCATTTTGGGCCAAACTTTTCTTGCGCTCCGCGCCAACTCATGGTGGCGCGGAGCGCTGAGAGTCTGTCTGTGGGCTCCCCCCCCCCCCCCGACAATTTCCTAGCTAGTATGCCACTGTCAAAACACTGTGTAAAAAACGTAGCATCTAAACTCTTTTTGGGGAGTAAAATATTTCCCATGAAAAAAGTTTTGCCCCCTGAATTTTTTTCTGCGGACGCCCATGACCACAGTCCTGAAGTCCCCTTTTGGCTACTTTGATGCCTTCTACTCGGGGGAACTTTTTTAATTGAAAGTACGTGCGTAGAGACGACAGGAACATACTTGGACTATATGCTACTAAACTTGCCCTTTAATTGCTTCATTATGCATTATAAAAGGATATCTTAGCCTGGCAGACACCGGTATAGTGCCTCCTGAAAGCTCTGAATTAATTATATAAAATGGGGCACTGATATGATGATTATTACCTGACATCCAAATGATACTATAGAGTATGACGCCGAGCACTTTACAACTATCGTATTTTCACTAAGTTTGAACAAAAATCCAGACGACCAGCTTCCAGCAATGGGGAATGGGAGGGAGAGTTTAGGTGCAGGGAGGTGATATTAGGCCTCCTGATAGGTAACACTGTAAAAATAGACGTCTTCATTTTTTAACACATATATGGCGTTTAAGAATTAGAAAACGAACAACAAAATGGATATGCACACTAAATGACTGAACGAATATGAACACATGATAAGGATAATGACTTCAATTAAAGCTGCACTCCGCAAACACGTTTACATGATTTAAATATATGTTAATTTTTCTTTATTAATAACAACTTGATGTTTACAGTAATCATGAAATAAACGCATAAACGTGTTTACGAGATGACGTTAAAGTGGCGTCAATGTGTTAAAGTTGGCGTTTTAGACGTTTGATTTGCTTATGTATTTTATTGTTTTTTCTGTTACATAAACGCCAAGACGCGTTTATTATGTTACAAAAAAGTGTTAATCAATTTTTACAGTGAAAGCAAAAGGGGTAAAGGACTAAAAAGGGCGTTTCAGAATGGTTTTTTTTTTCGTCGTAAGTGTATGAACAATCACCGTCTATACCGGCAATGGCTGCGCGCGAAGCGCTAGGTAAAAATTTTTGAAAAATGTATAACGGCAAATAGGTAGGCTACTTTCAACCTTCCACATCATGCTACAAATTAGATTGAAAGATCCAGGTACGTAGCCAGAGGGGGAACAGAGGGAGCGACTGCTCTCCCCTTTCAATGTCGAAAAAATGTTATTACTGTTATGTTTTGCAGAGTATTTTGTCAGTGCTCTTTTGATCTTAAATTGCCTCTGTTAATGTGTTACATATGTTATTCTTTTTTATAATGGGTCTTACCGTACATATATGGGCAATTGTTTTCAATAAATACTCCCAACGTTTTCGAATCAGTAACGATCAGGTCCAACTCCATCCCACTTTGAAGGAACTCGGCAAGTTTATTCTCTTATCAAATTATCGACTTCTCCCAAGTCTACTCTGTTGTGGTTGGTACTAAGTACTATGTAAACAGGGGCGTAACCAGACCTGACTGTCCGGGGGGGGGGGCAAGACTCAAGAGGTTTCCCGGAAAATTTCCGATTCTGTCGGTACTTGTTGAGCTGAAGTAAACTGTGGCAGTCTCAGACTGCCAGTCTGTGGGTGTCTTAGGGCCTTAAGGGAAGTGTTCTGGACCCCCCCCCCCCACCACCACCACCTGAAAAGAATAGTGAATTTTTACATCCTAAATGCATGCAAAAATAAATGCAATATGGTGAACACTTACGTCATGGTGTCTTAGTTCAGGAAAAATGAAAAATTTGCACAAACTTAAATTTAACAATGCAAATGTCAACATAACAAACATATCAAAATAAATATTTTTCTAAACGTTGAAGTTACACACTCAATGTTCTTACACGTGATAGGTCCCCTCGCAGGACATTGGAAATTCTTAAATGTGGACTATATGTGGGTATATATGGGTATATGTAGGTTGGCGTGGAGCGTACCAAGAAAATTTGAGATTTGAATACGTCCCAGATAGCCGGAAATGGCACTTGTCAGGCTTGACAGCAGCCATCGTGAAAAAATGTAAACCTTGATTTGATTTTTTTTTTATAAAACACATTTCTGTGAGGACAGATTAGTTGAGCTGGCCTGGACTTGGGGTCCGAAGACTGGAAGTTTGAACCCCATTTACTATCTAAGCAAAGCGCCACCATAGGTTTGCGTGGACCTAGCGTACTGAGAAAATCTGAGATTTTAATACATCCCAAATCACCGGAAGTGGTGCTTGCCAGGATTTTTGATCAAGATGTGTCCTTGTTGTGCAAATTTTGTAAAGTTTGATTTGAATTTAACACTTTAAGTCTGTTACAATCTATCCGACTTCATTCAAAATTATATTCAGCGCTGAGTTATCCCCCATGGATTTCAGTGGATTAGTTGGAACTGAGAGTTTCTACAGCCAGAATCTGTTAACTTATTATTAAGTTGAGTAGAGGTAGCCTCACGATTTGCCCGGCGAACGGCCAACGACCCGAAACTCCGACAGCCCCAATGCCGTGGAGTATTGGTGAGGTGGAATTTGTAGAAAGCCTGTGTACTAGCCATCATTTCATTGGGGTCATATATTGCATAAAATTTGTATATACTAGAAAAGCTAAGTTCATGATTAAATGTTTTTTCCGGAATCTAAACTGTAAAACTGCAAAGCGCGCGATCCGCGCGAAAATCTTTCGGGTCATTTTTCACAAAAAATTGGCCTATGTAATTATTAAAAACAATAAGAAAGAAAAACTGTAGTGTAGGGGTTCTAGACCGTATAGGAGATAATATGCATTGTATCGAAACTACCTTGACTATCCGATGAAATAGTCAAATATTGCTCGGTGAGTCCTTCACCAACTGGCCGTACCGCATGCCACACAAGAGAACAGTAGCTAGGCCTTGCAATATGGGATGAAATTTACGACCTCTACATATACTGTGTACTTCTCCTACGTGTTATGGTAAGGGGGAAAGGACATGCGCTATCTAGTGATGTAGAATGAAACTATTGAAGAAACCAGAATGTCTCTCCTGCGCGCGTAGCGCGCCGAAAATTTTAGGTTTTTATTAGAGAAGTTGTCCTCTTAAGAGCAAAAATGGGTAAAACGAAACTTTGTACTTCGCTCAAAATTTGTCCACAATTCAATCATAACTAGGCACTCCAATTTATTAAAATATTCAAGTAACCCTTTTGCATCTGCATTACTATAAGCAGATCTTTCGTCATTTACAATGTTTTCCAGAGCTAATAAGAGTGCAGGGTACAGTTCCTTCACAGCTTTAAGCGCTTCGTACCGACAGTACCAACGAGGGCTTTGTGTCTGTAGTTTTTTGTCTTTCATTTTTAGCTCCTTTATTGCATTTTCCCTTTCTTAACTTCATTTTTCCTTTCTCTTTTTTCCTCCTTTCTTTTCTTTTCCTTCTTTTCTTTCCCCTTTCTCCTCTTCTTTTTCCCTTTCTCCTGTTTTTCTTTTCCTTTCTTTCCTTTTCCTTCTTTTTCTCTTCTTCCTTCTCTTTCTCTTCTTCCCTCTTTCCCTCTTTTTCCTTTCTTTTCTTCCCATTTTTCCCTTCCCGTTTTTTGCTCCCCTTCCCGCTTTTTTGTGTCCGGGGGGCAAGTTGCCCCCCCGGCCACCCCGTTGGTTACGCCACTGTTTGTAAACATGGGTTGCCTCAACTTGTCCAGATGGTAACATTAGTCTTCCTTAGTTAGGGAATTTCAAAGACAAAAGAACATGTAAAAGGTGCAATGTTTTGCCAGTTTCATCATTATCATGTGATATCATATTACCAAGCAGATTTTTTTCCTGTTCGAATTTTTTTTAAATGTTCTTAATTCAAACAGGAAAAAAGCTGCTGATAATATGATATATGAAACTGGCAAAACATTGCACCAGATTGCATCTAAGGACCTTCAATTGTTGAAAAATTTCTCCGAGGGGAGGGGACCCCTCATCCCTCCCCTTAGACCCCTCCTTAATATTAGTGACAAATGTGCCCCCCCCCCTTGCAAATTCCTGGTTACGTCGCTGGAAAGATCCCATAGGCCCCTACAGAGGTTGGGGATGTACTTCTGTTTTTCGGAAAAGTATTGTGATCAGAATACTTGCATGTATTATAACCTTAATAATGGCCATGAGATGGAGTGGAAAACTTGACAAATGCGCGTGAAGTGCGCCGGACTTTTTCATTAAATAAGATAACCATGACAAAACCTGCATTCATGCTCTGATCGAGACACTTTCAATTCCCCAACAAACTGACAAACCTATTTGCAAATCACAAAGCCAGTCTTTTACCTGCTGTGCCTCTGCGGGAGTTGCTACCGGAAATTATTGATAATAATGACGATGTTGAGGTAAGGTTTCAAGCGCGCGAACGCGCGAAAATTTTGGTAGTCTGCGAAGGATTTGCGGTAATTCTGATAGTTTGAGAACCATGTGTGATAGAAAATGGTTACAATAGACCCCTCACTCGGTCGAAAACACATCTCACCCTACCCCCTACAGAAATCTATAGCTTAAACGCCTTTGGGGATCATTTTAAAATTTCTGAAATCGATTGGCGCCCCCTACACGTGCCAGTGCCACTGATCATGTGACAATATTTATGTTACTTATTTGTTAACATCATGCAGATCATTGGTTTACCTTCAATATTCAATTTTTTAAACCTGACTAAGACACATAATGAAAGATAATTGTGAGCGAAACTTATAGAGATGTGTAAGATTAAGTTGGCAGATTTTTTTTAAATAAACTTGAGGCGACTGCTTTCTCCCTTTAAAGGGGAAATGCAGTCACCCCAACTTGAAGTAGTGTAGTAGACTGTCCTGTTTCATGATTGGCTCTTGAGAGTCATGTGACAATATTTTTTCTCCTCAAATGTGAAATTTACAAGAAGTAACTGATTGGTTTACCTTGAATATGCAATATTAAAGTCCTAACATATTATGAAAGATACTTTGAAGAGAAATAAGAAGACAATTGTGAGATTTAGCTGTTGCTTCAAAATAAGTTTGGGCGACTGCTCTTGACCTTTAAGCAGCGTCCAAACCTTATTTCGAGACCGTTCCTCCTTTTTCTCAGCAGTTTACGGTCGTTTCCACCACTAACAATTCGCCCCTGACAGTGGCCCCCAATAAACTAGTTCACCTCCAAGTGTCGACCAGTTCGCCCTCTAATATGTTATTGTGGACTCGAGGCTAAGTTGTTTATTATGTCAACTTCAAACTTGATTGATTTAGATGCTAAAATTAGTTCCGGATGACAGTCATTTTTGAACATTTCATGTTATCATGCTAATACCTCAATTGTAACCAGGGGCGGCGCCAGGGTATTTCGATAGGGGGGGCAAAGCGTGAGATGAGTGATCGCCGTCCTGGGGGAGGGGTTTAAGGGGAGGGGGACACCCCCTCCCCTTTGGGAAATTTTTTGTTAATTTAAGGTTGTTCAGATGCAAAATGATGATGTCTTTGGTACATATTTTGAACTGATCATATATGGCTGGAAAGTTTAGAATTTAGTAATTTTAATTTTTGTTTTGGGAAAGATGCTTTATTGGGGAGGGGTGTCCCCTCCCCTTTGAGAAATTTTTATCAATTTAAGATTGCTTAGATGCAAAATGGGGAAGTCTTTGGTATTTTTTGAGCTATCATATATGGCTGAAAAGTGTTAATAATTTTATTGAATTTTAAGTTTTGGTTTAGTGAAAGAGGAGAGTAGCCTTTGTTGTCTAAGAGAAGGGTATGTAGTCAACAAACCTCCTGAAGCCACCCCCCCCTTTATGTATGGGTATGTTTTCACTCAAAAATACGTGCGTTGAGTCGACAGAAACCAGAAGTATTACGAGTATTTTCGTTGCTTCATATATGCATTATACAAGGTATCTAAAGGCTGGCAGACACCGGAATAGGGCCTCCTGGAAGCTCTGGACTAATTATATGGATCAAATATATGCCTACCCCACCCTCCTCCTTTCTTCTTTCTCCTTCGCTTCCCCTTCTTCTCTTTCGTTTTCTCCTTTTCTTTTTTCCTGTTCTTTTCCATCTCTCTTTCCCCTGTTCTTGCAAATAATAGGAGGCGGTTGTCCCCTGCCCCATGTGGCATCGCCCTGTTTTTCTTTGCTCTTTTTCTGATTGACTCAAGATTTCTTCATACAGTAAAGATTGTGTTGTGTACGGCCATGCACCTACTATTTAAAATTCGTTTTCTATGGATTACTCAGTCGAGACAACACCAAAATAAAGCACAATAAGGCATAGGCGTAGGTAACTTTTCGAGACTGGGGGCTGAACCTTGTTTCGGATCGCTGTCCTGGGGAGGGGTCTAAGGGGAAGGGTGTCCCCCTCCCCCCTTTGGAAAATTTTTGGGTATTTGAGGGTCCTCGGATGCAATTTGGTGCAACATTTTGGGCAAATTTTAAGGAAAATTACTGCAAATTTTTTACAGTTTTTACTGAATAGACAAATAAGGGGTTTTTGACTCTGGATATTGGGGCAGAAGTATGCTTCTTCCCCCCAGATTTTCGACTGGAGCTTAAGCCCTTAGCCCCCAGCCCCCCGCTTCCTACACGTATGCAATAAGGGAGGCATATAATATTACTTCAAAGTTTAATTCATTTTATTAAATGTTTTTTATATTTTTAATTGTCAAAATGTTCGTTAAGTGATTGACTCATGATACCCCCAATATATATGTTCACGTTCTAAATTTTAAATGGTCACATGCTGGGAAAGGAGAGACAGTAAATGTTTGAGATTGCCAAACATTACATAATCCGGACAGGGGGTAATACCCATAGACGAAAGGTTCACTTGGTTGAACGTTCACTAAAGACCTAAGATTGCCCCGGACGAAAATGTATTCCGAGTTACGGGCAGGGTTGGGAAGTAACGAGTTACAAGTAACGCCGTTACTGTAACGAGTTACATTTTGTGTAACGGAACCCTGTAACGAGTTACATTTGCATTTCAGTAACGGAGCAAGTAACTAGTTACAATTCTGTGTAAAAGTAACTGTAACGGCGTTACATTTGGGTCCCGTTACTTTCCCGTTACAAATAGTCAAAATGACCACAAATTGCATTTTCTTTGAGCTAATAACAGAATAACAGAAAATTTTCAAATTGATGACACTTTGGTAGTAAAATGTAAAATTATTTTCGATATAGGCTATTTATCATTCATCGCTATTATCGACGTCGCCCTCACCGACATCAAATTTTATTCACGATTAGAATCAGAAGTTGATATTAGATGCACACGCTGCAGGCTTACAGGCCGGGCCACTTGATTGTCTATTGAACCAGGGAGTTGTCAAATAGCAACTCCCTGATTGAAATAAGTTTAAAATTGATCTGTATGTCAAAATACTTATTAGACAGATCAATGCTTATTATCCATGAGACCGATTTGTGCGATTATTTGAAAAATACTGAACGGTCCTCTAAGGCTCAGCTGACTTTATGTATTCTAAGTAAAGTCAGCTGGGCCTTGGTTTACTCATATTGTCCTTTAGAGGACACAGTGGAGACAGTGTACCGTGAGAAACGGGTTGGCCCATGGGCATTCAAATACCAGCTTACTTTGAAAGTTTAATCATTGCCTCTTGAGACGTTAGGGCTGGACCCGTGTTCACCCTATCCGAGTCGGAGCTAACTGCGATTCTAGATTCCCGAATCTTTCCGAGCATGGTACTACTCAGGATCCTCAAATTTCTGCCAGTTTTGATTCCAATGGCACCAATTCCGAGACCAGTCTTTTTGCCAATGTATATCATATCACACATACAGATGTTTTAATTCTATCGTACATGTCCACCATTAATTAACAAAGTCATCGTTTGTACTCACTTTCATAGCCTGGCCTCCTGAGTAATTTAGTTGATTGTATGTGACAATACCTTAGATCTGTACATTGTGCACAAATGGAACTTTAAACACTTTTAATGTAACTTTCATATTTGAGAACTCGGCTGGAATGAACTCCGAGTCCGAGTCCAGTTACATCACATTCCGTAAAAATTTCGATTCCGGAACCTTCTATCCCGGGCAAATTCCTAATCTAGAAAAACGCTCTTGAGACCGGCATTAAGCTAACCGAATCCGGACTCTTGCGTTGGAGCCCAGTAAATCTATACGGTGCCAAGCGTTGGTAAACACCGTGCATCCATTTATGCATCTAATTTAACATGTATGGTATCTTTATTTGATGAATCAAACGTATGAATTTAGGCTATATCATATTCTTTTCAATGTCCGTAACTCCTTACACTGGAATAATAGTACGGTTAATATAAAAAAAACAGCAGAATATTGAAATGGTCAATGGCGTTAAAAGTATCCTAACAAAGCTAATTGGAAAGAGAAGTGTCCGACTTAAAGCTTTACCTATTGTAAAGGGAAAGTGAATTATGTGCACATGATCTGCATGTATAAACTGCATAGTATCACCATTTCTATGCACTGTTTTATATCGACACAATGTGAAACTTGAAATTTATGGGGAAATATCACTTAGCCCAACCTTAGCGGTGAGGGTTTTAAAATTTTACTGCTAACAAATGTATTCATCCTCTTATTATACCATATTTATGCTCTTGAGGGGTGAAGACTTTACTGCTGAAACAACGCTCTTCCCCTTTCCGGCATAGCCGCTAACCTCTCTAAATTAGCCGACTGTGTGATGGGAGTATAAAGATTTCAACCCTCAAAGAAGTACTTTGGTAACTGGAAAAGTTTTGGTTATAACCATATTCCTCTAACAAATAGTTTGCGTAAGCTCCGACACAGTATCATGATTCGCTGCTTCATGTTGAGCATTAGGAGCCTCTGCGACAATGCCCATTGAAGATCAGCTAGCTTCATTGACTTTCTTTGGGGAACACCTAAGGATAACCGGCACAAATGAGGTGTCGGTCGTCTCATGTGCCCCCGTCTTACTATCTAATTATGCCCCCCCCCCCCCTCCATTTCAGGTACCGAGGTACCGTATATTCACCTTGAAGTAACGAGTTACTTTTGAAATGTAGCTAGTTACTTTTTAGTCAAAAGTAACTGTAACTAGTTACTTTTTCAACATTGTAACTAGTAACTGTAACGAGTTACAATTTTACGGAATTAACTGTAACTATAACGAGTTACTTTCAAAGCGTAACGGGAACAACCCTGGTTACGGGTAGGGTTGGGGTTTTGGTTAGACAGAGATTCATGGATCAGGCGTATCCCCTGATGCACAAATTAGCTGTCTGTATTTTTTTGTGTAACTTGCAATGATACGCACCTTTTCTCCAAGAGAGGGAAAACTTTTTGCTCTGTGACACTATATGTGTAAGGTAAGGTCTCACAATAAGTTGGCTTTAGGGTATACTACTGTATTGTTTTAGCTTTACTCTCGGTTCCTATGCCCTTTTTGTTTGCGCGTTATGTATAATGGCCTTAGTGTTTATGTAATACTTAACCTGCATTCACGTAAACAATGGAGAAAACAGAAAACGTTATGCGTGCGGGGATTGCAAGTTTCAGATATTTTGTAAAGAACAATTTAACTAATATTGTGATAAATGGGTGACATACTATAACACCTCACCCCACCGCCTACAAAATTAGGTGTCTTAAAACGTTTTTAGACGATTTTATTTTTTGAGTTCAAAAACTATAGGGGGCAAATGCCTGCCCTGCCCCCCTGGGACGCCGAGCATGATTATAACGTCAGATAGTGATACCGCCTACTTTTCTCTCACTTCACTTTTATCATAGGCCTATATTTTTTTAATGCTGATCATTTTTTTTTTTTTTTTTATCTTTTTTGTTCCACTGCAAATTTCTCTTTTGTAATTTCTGTTCAAGTTCATTACAAATATAAACATTCAATCTGCGTTTGAAAATTATCATAAATCAACTACTTAAATCGAGGGGGCGAGCTGGTAGGTATAGTAGGTACTTGGGGGTGAAACAACTTGTCCTCTGGGGCGAACTTGTAGTGGGACGAAATGACCGGGTACCTTCTCAGCGTGTCATAGGTGACTGGAACTCTCTGCCATCAGAAGCTGTTAACGCTTAACGCCAAGACCATTTTACAATTATTCAAAAGGATCACAGAGCCTCTGTTTAAGAAGATTGGGAGCATACCACTATAGCTCGAGGAAGCTTTCTGCCCCATTAACTAGCCTGCCATAGTCACTGGGGATCTTGAGCCATACTATGCCTACAGTTTCTGGTGAACCAGGTACGTACCGGTACCTGGACAGTGATCTAACTGTTACCCAGGACTAATTGTTGGTTACGTAACACGAAATGGTTCGGGTACTGGTAGATCGGGCTCACCGTTGTCTACCCGGATGGAACAAATTCCTCGTCTAACCCCTAGCTACGAAGCAGGGAGGGGGGAGCTAAGCGAAACAAGAAGGGGGAGGAACAGAGTTACGCTGGGCGCAGGCTACTTCTATGAATATACTCCCATATCCGCTAAACGTCTAGCCATCTATAGCCATTAATCAAGAAATTTTAGCCAATATGTGCTTGCTTCAAGTTTACTTTGTGTTGAAAATGTGACAACTTTAAGTGTTAATATCTTGAGAACCACACATCGGATTTTAAAGCAAATTTTACCAGAATGCTAAGAGTAATAACCCCTCTAACATATTAAAACTTGATTTGAGCTTAGATCCTTCTTTTAAAAGTCATCCACAATATTTTTACGTTATTGCTTTAGACAGGCGCATATAACTAGCCTGGGGATCTCTCAAGTGTGGGATCGCTGAGCTGGATTATAAGTAATTTTCTAGGGCTAAAGTGTCATGCAGCACTATATCTGAGTGGAGCCCTACCACAATTGGTCCATTGCACACCATGGAAATTTTTGCTAAAAATGTCACCCAGATGTCTCAAAATGGCAGCCGACCTCCCAGACTTTGTTAGAAGAATCTAAATTCGCTACATTTTTTAGGAGCATTGAAAAAGCGTAGGCGTAGGAAGAGTGGGAGTGGTGAAAAATTTGCAGTTATTTTCCTTAAAATTTTGCAGTACTTTTCCTTAAAGTTTGCAGTAGTTTTTCTCAGAATTTGCACCAAAGTGCACCTAAAGACACTCAAGCATTCAAAAGTTTCCTCTAAGAGGAGGGACACCCCCTTAGACCCCTTCCCCAGGACAGTGGCCCTAAATAACATTAGTCCCCAGTCCCCACCCCTATAGATGGGAACAGCTTTCCTATGTAGCAAACAGCCTAGCTACAGTCACCTCCGTAGACGGAGAACTTGACATTACTTTCAAAAGCTTTACTTCTGTATTTTTGTCGGGAATTAAAGGAAACCATGATTTGGTAAGAGATTCACGTGGAGTGACCGTTTGAAAGTTGATGATTGGTCCGAGTCTCTTTATGTTTTAAGTGCAACCGGTGCTTGCCCATAGTTAACAATTGTTACGTACAATCCTGGTTCTCTGCGGGACGCGAGGTTTTTTTCGTCGGGACAAGGACAGGGACAGATCCAGCGGAGGGTCCAAGGGGTCCGCGGACCCCCCCCCCTTTCGGCAATGACAAAATTCCAATGGGCTTTTCCGTTAGTTTTCTATCACAGATATAGGGCGCAAACTATCAAAATTTTAGTGAAGCCTTTGTACACTATCAGAATTTGAATCCGCGCGCTTGAACTCTCCCTCCTATTTGTTTTTAATACCAAACGTACTTTTTTCAAAGATACAGATAGGCCTACCGATTTATAAAAAAAGAAATTCTTAAACGAAATTTCGACTTAGTTCGCCCACTAATTACATCCAAGGTTTACACTCCTACTTGACGACCATTATTAGGACGGTAAGGCATAGCATTATCCTATAACTATTTTCCGAACACAAGAGGTTCAAGTCTAACCGCAGGCTTACATCCGTCAAGAGGTAATTATGTGCAAATCATGATGAGCAACATTTGTAGCGTGATGTAGTCCTACGTGATTCAAAGTATATTACACATCGCACAAGCTTATGTAAATGTCATTAAGTGCATTTACATTCATTTGCATTATGAAATATGTTTATTAATCCCCTTCGGCGTTTGTTATACATTTTACTCCTGTCTCGATCATTTCCTATTGTAAGCTGTAGGCTACATTAGGATTATCGTTCAAAATTAGTGAATTTATCATCTTATATAATTTACTCATAAATTAGTCATAACAACGTCTCCATTTTGATATTACCCCAGGGCTCCCAGGAGGCCCTGTGTCGATCTCACGTTTGCAGCATGGGGGGATGCCATTCCACAACCAAAATATCACCAGATAACCGTAATTCCTTAATATGTACGAGTTCAAAGCTTTGCCAAATACAGCATCATTCAGCATCCAAGCAACAATACATAAACCAAAACTTCTCAAGGGGAGAAGTTTCACCCCTACACTTAGACACCACACCTCCCCCTTACACCCAACAAAAGTCAAAACAATTCACTAAAGTATGAGAATTTTTTAACATATGATTAGTTCAAAACTTTGCAGAAGATATCACCATTTTCCATCTTAGCTACTTCTGACACACAATTTTTTTTCAAATGGTCTTCTCCCGTTAAAACCTTCCCCAGGACGGCACCTCCGACCGAGGTAACAAAGGAAGGGTCCACCCCACTTTTCCCACCCCTTTCTTTGGTAAATATGGGAAGGAGAAATCAAGATACGATTTCTCCTTACCATTATCCACCGATAATGTGGAGTGGAGAAAACCAAAGATAGTGAGGGGGTACTTCAAGAAGGACCATTACACAGTGTCTATTTTCGAACACCCTGCCCTGTTCCGATCTCCCAATCTGAATAGCATACGCTCGGCATCTGGTGGATTACAATGCACACATATGCATATAACGCGCCACCAATAGTCCTTTTCATCGGTGTTCGTTGGTAATAATATAACCAAAGTTATAGAGCGTCAATCCGTGTCATGTGCGGGCGCGTCCATTTATGGACAGGGTGTTCGAAAATACACAGTGAGTGGGAAAACTGGCATGTCAGATTTCACACCACCGCGATGTTCTCGGCTTCCGTACTGCTCCAACTGCGCGTGCAGGGGTCGACAAATTTTATTATATAAGGGAGTTATTACTAGTGGCAGCAGTGATTATATAGCCTTCTCTTTCCTTCACTTGTAGAGAGTAGCAAAGATTTGCTTGAAAAGTTGGGGGTAATGGGCCCCTGGGGAAAAGTTACTGTGTGAAACTAGTGGAAGTCAATGGAAGTATTTCCAAGAAGGGGGGCATATCCTACCCATCCCCTCGGGATTTCCTCCTATGCTTGTAGACATACCTTACTGCCTACCTCTCTGTACCGCAGCAATAGAAGGGGAATTGCTCCTAGGGACAAAAAAAAAAACATTTTGCGCGCTTGGCGCGATTGATTTACCAGTTTTCTGAGGCTATCCGGGTGGGCTTAAATTTCATCCTCTGTGGTTACTCTAAATAGTCAACTTCTCGTTGGTCTTTGCTTAACAAACGAAGTCTTCATCACAGCCCTCTTTGCGGTACCGGTACCCCCCCCCCCCCACACCACCACTGTGTCAGAATTCTTGCCCACGGGCATGTGCCGTAGGTTCATTGCATTTTTAAGTCTTTTTTCGTGCGTATCCAGTGTAATTTTAAGGTCCATACATGCTTCATTTTAATCCCCACAAGTCTGCAAACTACACCAAATCTTCCAGGGCAAGGACGCCCTCTACACCTAACACTAAGCTAGTCGGGGCTGCTGTCTACGTTTCCTATCATTCACACCCCAGCCGATTGCTCCCCCGTGGACTGTTAACACCCACCCACCCCACTCCTCTACCCCCAAACCGTCATCAAGTGTGGAGACAGGCGACATGGATCTCAGGATGGGTACAGCTATGGGACGAAGTTAAGCCCAGACTGAAGGAGTTATGACGACTAAGACAAAAACGGTGGTTTTGATTCTCTAGAAACACCTTGAAAAGTCTAGAGAACAGCCAAGTTCTTACCAACAGGCTCCTTTCTCTGATTTCATAAATTCCTATACAGCTTCCGGCGGACCCACAACGTACCGAGACGTACCCCTACCTTCTAAACGGCAAGCCCCCGGGCCGTGATTGGCAACCCCGCGTCGAGAAGTTGACTAAAGCAAGTTTATCCTTCTTTCAACTTGATTGGTTAAATCCTGGGGGTTAATGGCTTTCCTTCAATGTGGGCTGTGTGAAGGCGAAACGAATCGTTTTGTGGCCTACTAGAAAAAATACTGAAAGTACTTCCTAAAAGATATTAATTATTAGGATATTAACAACCAAAACAAACATCGATCGGATCATGGGCCACAGGACCACAGCCACCTGGCCCGCTCTAAGTACAAACCTGTTATTTAATAGTACAGTGTACTTTTCATTGCGAGATCTACCGGCAGTACCGGTTTACAAGTTTCTTGATCATAGATTGAAATAGTGCCTTTCCTTCGGTTATTTTACTGCAAGGAAAATACCTTATTAAATTGTGTATACCTCTATTTATTTTAAAGGGTGTGTTGATGACAAAAGATTTTGCTTCATGACGTATTCCAAACAAATCTTATGTCGCACTGATTACCTTTAAAACCTCAGGCTTTAAATGAGAAGGTAAAATTCCACTTCAAATGAAGTCGATTCAGATTTAAATGAGCAGTTAACATCTATATATAAAATTTAAATGTGTTTAAGGCTTTACGGTAAACCAAAATTCCTGCTACAGGTGCTTCTCATTGGGTTAAGTATCAAACGTTACAGAAAATGCCAGCTTTCATGAGGAAGCAGTCGGAGATACATTTCGAAAGACGAGACTTAACGCAGACGACTGCGGGTCAGGTTTGCGTACCGTGGCATTAGGCTGTACAAGCTGTAAAGCCCCTCAACTGGTACGTCGACTGCGCCACACCCAAGTTTGCAAAAGGAACTCGCTCACATCTCCAGCTGAACTTTATTTAAGGTAAGCATTAAGTCATACTTTAATAGTGAAACAATCACTTCGTTGGAAATAACTGTCTCCCACAGCAGGAAAAAAAGATATTTTGGTCTTCTTTTGAGAAACTAGGTAAACGTTGGAAAGAAACTTACTACATGGTTCTCGCAGAAACAATTCAACTTACAAAAGTATATTGAGTTGTTTGGATAAATATTTTTAATAGACCCTACCATGTACAGACAATTTTGGCAATTTAAGTGCCCCATTTTGAGGTTGATGAAAAAATTATTTACTTGCAAATTAGCGACAAAAACTTTCGTAAAGATTGTCATATTACCAATTGATCAGTGACGTAACTCCTATATGCACTCTGAGGGCGAGCCCCCGGGCACCCAGGCTAGGGGGGCACCCGGCGGGTCTGGCACCCACGATGATACTTTGCTTGCAATGGACTTTCGGGCACCCATCCCATTCTTGCCTCCGGGCACCCTGAACCAAAGTTACGCCACTGCGATTGATGACTGCTATTGGATGATGTATGTTTCTAAATCATTGTCTATGAAGTAACAATTAAGTAACTTATAAAAAGACACAAGCTGTATCATCAGAGCTCATGGACAGTCAAGGAACAGTCGTAAACATTAGAAAGTCGATGCTTTCGCCCTAGTAGAAATGGACAAGAATTTCCGGCAATCAATAGCCTGAGGCACTTTCCTGCTTTACGTGAAATTTTGAATCTGCGATTGAAAATTAGGCCGATCTCATAAATTCCTATTACTGGGTGTGGTACCTCATGCAAACGTATCATATCTTTCATATACTCCATATGATGTTTGTATCCTGTGCCTCTCTTAATCAAGTTGTCTGACATTAAGTTGGCACAGTAGGATTCGGGCATGCGAAAAAACTACTTTTTGGTGGGTGGGTAGATATAAAAAGTCAGCAAGTTGGAGTGTGTCAATTTGATGACTATAATTTACTTAAGGGGTGGCGCCACACCTAATTTACGTAGGCTTACACAGGCTAATGATCAAATGATCAGAAGTCGCACTTCATTTTCTTGTTCGAACCCAGAGAGGGAGGGATATCAAAATTTGAAGGAGTAAGGAAAATATCTCAGTATCTCTGAGGCAATTCGGTGATAAATTACTTAGTATTTTTGCTGTCCGAGGAGAGAGGAAACTAATACAAGGGCGTAGGAAGCGGGGGGGGGGGCTTGGGGACTTAGCCCCCAGTCAAAATGAAGTATGCTTCAGCCTCCCCCGAGATCCAAGGCAAAAACCCCTTATTTGTCTCTTCTGTGAGAAATGTCAATTTGCAGTAATTTTTCTTAAAGTTTGTCCAAAGTGTTGCACCAAATTGCATCTGAGGACCCTCAAATACCCAAAAATTTTCCAAAGGGGGAGGGGGGACACCCCTCCCCCAGGACGGCGATCCGAAACAAGGTTCAGCCCCCCCCCCCGTCTCGAAAAGCTTCCTACGCCTCTGAACTACAATATCAAAAGGGCAGATACTTTTAGGGATCCCAAGGCTTAAAGATATTGTAATCAGTGTAAACTGTTGTCATATCCACAGCAAACGACGAAAGGTGTCGCAAGGGCCATTTTAAGAAAATCTTAATCAATATCGCTCTTTTGCGTCACCTTCCAACGAGAGATCTTGTTTTACAGTAATACCACCTCCACAGCTTGACCCTCTCCTATTTGATGTACTGTATTTATTATTTTTTGAAAATTTATTTACTCTTGTAAATCCAATGTTACAGACATACACCCTTGATCCCTACATAAGAAAATGTCCGATGCAAGCACACAGGCTAAAAGTGAAGATGCCACTAACGGTCACCACCATCCAGCCAAAGATGACGAGACACCAGGTAAACCTCTCGTCAAAGAACGTCGCATCCTACCTGCTCTCAAGTCTCAAACTCCTGGACTCTTCTCGACTCTCTTTGGAGTAATTCTGTTCTTACCCCTGAAGTTCCTAGCTTTGGTCGGGTTGTACACCCCTCATAAGAGGGCGCTGTATCTAAGCGGACAACGTAAGTTTAGATACTGTCGCGTCTTTGCGTTCCTAAATTGAGTCTGTGCAGGGAGCTACGTCTGTAGTGTTGTAGCGGCGACTCCCAGCTCTAAAAATATCTCCTCAGTTATCCCCAAGCAACAAAAAAAAAAAAAAAAAGAAAAAAATCAAAACGTCATCTATTTGTGAACAGAAACTTGAGAGCAGCATTACGACATTTTTAGAAATTCAGAAAAAATGAGTTCAGGAAATGATAAGATGCCATATGTTCATTTCAAGGGCATGCGCAGTCGCCCAGTACTGAAACGAAGTACTTATTGGAACTTTACAATGATTATCATGCAACATTTTCAACCGATGTTATAGATGGTTCCAATCAGAAAATGTAAGTAATCCTTAGCGACCAGCTTCAAAATTTCACCGAATAGCACCTTTTAAAATGTTAGCAACCCTTTTTGATGATACCGGTCATGTTACCAGTGGCAGAGCCAAGGGACGAGAGCATGGGGCATTCCCTTCAGTGAAATCTCTTGCTCTGCCCTCCCCCCCCCCCCCTTCTACTCGGCTCCAAACAGATATGCAGCTGACGAGCGGGCTTTGCCACCAATTGTGCCTACTGCCCCATCAGTACACTTTCAAATCTAGTGGCGCTATTTCTCATTACTTCTACTGCGACCGCGTTAATTTTGCGAGTCCTAGTCATCGCATTTGTTGCAAGTTCTATTGCTCAATACAATGCAGCAGGCGAGGATTTTGTGGAGCCCCCCCCCCCCCCGGCTGAGAAAATAGAAAGGGAAAAGAAGAGAAAACTGAAAGAAACAAGAAAGGAGAATAAAAAGGAGCAAAAATACAAAAGTTTTTGTCCACCTACATGTCAATTCTTTTCTAAAAGTTCTTCTACCGATACCATCTCACAAAGTTTTCTCATCATTCAAAAGTCAACGTGTTACATAAGCGTGATTATACAAGAGCAAAGTTTGTAACTTGTGAAGGAGTATTCTTTCTGCCTTCCTGTAGTTTTGAAAAGGTAAACATATTGAAGGAAACCAAGTGTTCTCCAGTGCAGTGGCGTAATAAAGGGGTTTAGGGAGGGCAGCCACCCCTCTCCCTACACGGGTCAGGAGCGCAAAATGAAGGCAGACGAAAAAGAAAAATAAAGAAAAAGATAGGACAACAAAGAATAAGAAAAAGTGGAAAGAGAAGAAGGAAAATGAAAGCTTGTGTACTTTTCGCGCCCCTCCGCCTCCGATGAATTGTTTATTCGTGACGGCAAGAACACTTAAATTAAATTGAGCTGTATGAGTGCGGTCATGATCTTTTGTTGTAAGAATGACACCGCCCGCTGGACCTTAAGTAAGAGTTTGCTGAGTTCCCACAGGGGATGATCGAGCAGACAGGCAGTCCGGGTCCCGGGCCCTGGTGGCGCACGTCGAGTCACTTGACTCCCCTGCAAACAACCCTTGTGACGCCACTGCTCTAGTGGATTACAAATCATTGATAGAAGTGTCTCCAAGCACTACCTGAATGTTGTAAGTTTTACCATAAATGATGTTTGAATGGCAAATTTCGAGACGCTTCGTGAGCAATTGTCGCCGTTCATACCTCAAACCAGACTTATCTTGTAAAAACTATTCTCTAAGAATTAAATGTACAGCTCGTGCTTCATGTTAGGGTCCAAATTTTGAAACAACCACAGATTCGGCCCGGGACCACATCAGGCGCTATTACAATAGACCTGTGATCATCCATTAACATAGATTATAAAAAACATCCTTAACAGAGTAACTGAAACCAACTTTCTACGTTTTTAATATGTACTAGTTAGAATCTCCAAATGCTTCGCCCTGGACCACCAGGGGCCGCGATGCAGGCCACAGGAATCCACGCGTGCACTTGAGATTACCCTTCGTGCCACTCGAATATTTCTGGATCCGATCCTGCAATGCAGTATGAGAAGTGAAAGGGATATATACAAGAGTGTACGCACTAGGACTGACCTCGCGGCAATGGATGGGGTTGTTCTCAAATGGCATTAAGGAGGGCAGGGAAAACATGGAGTGCGCTTTTGAAGAAAGAAAATAAAATAAATTGATACCCCTATTGGTAAGAGGCTAAAAGGCCGCCTCATACCCCACAATTTATCCCGGCTAGAAAATATATATGGATCATTCATAACTGCGATCATGCTGTTTACAGTTATTTTGTAGCGGAGATAATATTGAAGTGGTAATCACTGTAAAAACCCCTCTTTTGCTTGCATTTCCACATGACTGTGTATATGGTCATGGGCACTCCAAAAATATGCAGTGTCAGTCCTTGATATACTTTGGTACATTTTTAATAAGTGTTGATTTGAGAACTGCAGTCAGTTAACTTTGTTTTGTTTCTATTTTTGCCCTTCTCAAATGTGAAATTGCAGTTGATAATATTTCTCGATGCAAATTACGCAAGTTTTTTTGTCATAACTACGTATCCCTACAACGTAGGCATACGACCCCCCCCCCCTCCACCGAGTTCGGGAAACCCATTTCTTGGGCATGATGTTCGGAAAAATCAGGCAATTTTCTGTGTATAATGTTTCACCTCAAGCAAAAGAGGCTTTATCCCCCGATGAAACACCCCAGAAAATTTATTCTGCCCAGGAAAATATCCCATATGCCTTTGTCTTACACGTTATTGTTACATAAAGTGAATTCAAACAAAGCTACAGACCCATGTGTCCTGTTTGTTATTGTTACATTAAGTGAACTCAAAGCTAAAGACCCATGGAAAAAATTGTGAAGGCAGTAAAGACAGAAGTTTGGTCAAAACAATTTTTTTTGTTTTTCGTCACCCTGGCTTAGCATTGATTGACGGTAGTCCTTTGAAACCTCTGTCAGAGGATGCACCGGAAAAGCGCAAACATCGCGATGATAGCACTGAGGAGGATGAGGACGACGACGATGATGAAGAAGAAATGCAGGGAGTTGAGGAAGACCCCTACAAATATTTGAGAGAAGGTGTTGAATACGACTCACAGGAGGACGAAGATTACAAGGTATATGGACTATTAACAGCACAACCAAAATGAGTGTGATCATGGGGATACGAGGTGTGGACCCCCCGAGGGGGGAGGGAGAGGTGTAGGTGAATTTAATCGCAGAAATTCGTCCTTGTCAGAATTTTGTGCAACTGAGAGAAATATTTAATAACTAGCGTACTGTAGTCCTAAATTTGTTGCACTAACTGTGCACAATGAACTCATCTTGCAAAGTACAATCAACCAATTGGTGTTTTATGAAAAGTGTTTCTGGTTGTCCAGCTCGTTGCCTAACGACTCAACCCTCGACCCCCTCAAAGGTTGTTTGGTATGCAATTGTGGGGCTATGGTACTGAGAAGGGGTCCATCACCAGCCTAGGCCAGAGAGCCTCTGGGGAGAGTAGCTAAAGACTTCCAAATGTATTCTCGTCCGTCGGTTGGGGCGTTAAATGGCGCCCCTGGCCAGTATTAGGATGACTGTTACAACCCTGCCGAGTTACCTCTGAACGTAAGTCGAAAAGAGAAGGCTAACTCGCCGATGATAGCCAGAAAGTTTCCTTCATAAATCTTTGATGAGTTAAAACGGCTTTCTGACCCTGACTTCATTAAGCTAGCTCCCATGAACATAGCATTTATAATCATATATGCTATCAGTACTTACCATGCATTCTATTAGTAAATGAATGAACAGTTGCTGTTGAGTTAAAAACATAAATTTTGGTACGGATTAGTTACTGTTTGACGCAATGGCCTTGTTTTCCCACACAAAATAGCCTCCACCTGACGCCAAGGAAGCACACGAAGACAGCGTCTCAGATGAGTTTCAGGAGGGGGACACTGATGAAGATGATATCAACGTTGATCCCAAAGACATTATCAAGGTTTGCTATCAATCACCACATGTTACTTTTTCTCATTCTTAAGGGAGGTGCGGAATGATTTTCTGGTTTCACTTTCGCCATTCCACTGCGTGCGAAGGGCGATACTAAGACGGGGGGGGGGGGGGGGAATATATCCCCAGAGAATATGGAAAGTTGGATTCAAATTCGAGTTCCCAAAGGGAAAGGAAAGGTTACGAGACAAACTAGGAGGGAATTTTACGCGGTGTAAAATGGGAGTATAGCATTAAAATGGAAGTGGGTGTAAGTTACTGCTCCATAGTCTCATTCAAATCCTAGTGTAATCCATCATTCCTGCATCATTCAATAGACCTGCCGTTTATTCTACCAAGGAATTATAAAAAAGGCTGGCAAAACTGTAAAAAGTGATATGTTTAGTGGACATTCACCTACCTTAAAGATCGTAAAATGTTCCATTCTGACCGTGTCCACAATTTTGTAAATACCCCAGACTAGAGCTTCTAGGAACTTTGGCCATAGTACCTACTCAGGCCTTACCCTGGAGGAAGGGCTGCGGTTCCGTTTATCATGTTCAATCATTTACGTCTCCCTCTTTTCGACTGGGACTGGCGCGGATCCTTGGTTCGTAGCAGCTCGCATGTTGGGCCCTGCGGCTAAGCCAGTGGCAGTCGGGTCGCAAAACTTATTCGATCAAAAAATCGATCGATACCTCCTTTGTATTTATGACCTTTATCTAATGTAAAAAATTGCGTGACGATTTGATAGACCTGGCAAAGAAGAAAGCATGTTCGTAGAACGACTTCAAAAAACGGCGCCCTTCAACAACTGTGCTTCTAACATTTCCATATACTTATATAAAGGCTCGCAATGGAACCTCTAGAGAATGGGGGAGTACTGCTGTTAAGGAAAGACTGCTTCATGTCGTCCCCTTTTTGGCATACTGACGAATTGCAAATTGGCATGGTGACGAATCTGTATAGGCCTATTTGGTCATTTGGGCATAGTGATGAAGCAATTTTCACCCGAATCTGTATGTCTTAGAATTAAAAGTTCGAATGACATTGTAATATATTTTATTTTCTACAATTTAAAACATACAAACGATTAAGCGAAAACCTCCAACTGAGATAGCATTCGTCACTGTGTGAAATGGAAACACCACAGATTTGTGAAATTCAGGTTTTGGCGATTCGTCAGTACGTCAAAAAGTGATGTGATACTTGTCGCACAGTTAACGTTTCTTCCTGCAATGCAGCAACAGAACCTGTGCGGGACAACTGGTGGGAACATGATGGGGTAGGAGAGGATGTCTTAGTCAACAATAAGGTTCAGATAATTGTGATGAGACTTTGTACGGGAGCATTTTGGACAAGCTGAATAACTGAGTACAAGCATGACCCCACAGCTCCCCCTAGATATTGCCCTTTGGACACCACCCCATGTAATTTCCACCAGCCGGACATTCCACTGCGAACGATTAGCACCCCTGACAATTTCCCTTAGACAATTTCCAATGAGTATCGTCCAGTCGTGGCGTCATTACGACTGAAGGGTAACGAAAGGCACATTGCAGTCACATTGCAGTCACATTGATTCCTATGACAATACCGCCTCAACAATCCCCCTCCCCAGCAGTGGCGTCACCAGACTTTTCATTCTGGCGGGGGGGGGGGGCACAAGGGGGACACAACAGTTCGATGAGGGGGCACAACTAGATAGCGGCGTATGTAGTATGTTGTGTGAACGCCGGCCTGGGGGAGGGGTCTAATGGGAGGGGGTGTCCCCCTCCCCTTTGAAAATTTTTGAAAAATTAGGTGTCCTTGGATGCAATCTGGTGCCACATACGCTACCTTTTTGAAGTAAAATTTGTCAAAAAATAACGAATTTTTATGAACTAAAAAAAAAAATGCATGGATTGAGAAATTTTCATGAAAGTGAAAAAAACGTGCATGTGTATTGCCGAATCAACGATCAAATATTCGTTCGATTGTGGACTTTTCAATTAACGTGAAATTCTCATGATCCACAAACTGAGTGATTGGAGTCTTACGGGATTAAAGTGATCATAGAATTTTGTATCATATATTTCTCTTTTAAAATTTATTGGAATTATTTTTTTCGAAGAAGAAAATACGGAAAAGTCACCTCGAAATTGCTGGCACTGAGCTTGCATTACAATTCGCAACGCAAGTGGCAGGCAAATTCCATGGTACTGTACGTACCAAACAACACCATTCACTGTTCTGGTTAATGAGTCCGCGAGGCAGACATTTCCGCTACACTTTATCAAGGCGTATACTCACACCTATTGAGGCGGCGAGGATTATGGATAGATTACCAAGACCGATGTTCAGCCTCCGACACAGAGAACACTGTCTGCTTTATGAGATGGAGCCATTTTGTTATTCGAAAAAATACAAATTGCTGTCTTTTCTTGTCCTAAGAAGAATCAAATCATATGAAGCATGGTAGTCAAATATTCTAACTACAGAACTTACAGAAGATCTATACATTTTTTTTCAAAATCTCAGATCTCAGTTGGGGGGCACACGGGGGGCACAAGGTTTTCCAGGGGGCACGTGCCCCTGCCCCCCCCCCTTGGCGACGCCACTGCTCACCAGAAAATTTAGAAGTGCCCAGAGTGGGAATTGCCCGGTGAGACTTGTCTCGGGGAAGTTTTCCGGGGAAATTGTCCTGGGAGTTTTCCTCGTACATGTACATAACCATAGTCTCGAACACAAGTTCTGCCATTCGCACAGCTGCTTAATTTTGGAGGGTTAAAGGATTTCATTACAGGGGCACTAGCATAGACCAACGTCTGTGGCAAACCTTACCCAGCAATTCACCCAGCTATACTGACCGAGTGCCATGCACATCGTAAATGCTTGGACGTGGGTCATATTCTCATCATTTAAGAAACTCTTAATCCTTTCGGCAGGGCAAAACAAGGAGGACTGGAGTAAAACAGCAAGGGGAATCTTCCAGCCATGAGGCCATTACGACTGGGATGAAGGGTGAAGAAAGACCTGCTGCAGTTACATTGGAATCCCAAGCCAAAAATGAAGAGAAAGCTCAATGATTGAGGCTAAAGGGATGCAGAACATATTTTTTGTCCTTACCATACATATTTTTGTAATATTTTGGTCCTCACCAGTATAATACAAGCACAACGTGCTGTAGTTTGTGTTTTGTGTTTTTTGTGTTACTAAGTGTGTACTCTACAATTTCTTTTTTCTTCCAGAAATAAAATACCTGCACAATCTTGATACTTTGTTTTCATGTTTATTAGTTTACGTGTACTTGACAATTTCGACAATTACATCCACACAGCTCTTCAAAGAAGTTTTTGATCGACTTTGGCCAGGTTTTGTCCGGGGCGTTGGTTTAAGTAACTTTCGGTTTCAGAATATGTGACATCTCAACAAATTAACAGTTATCAGGGATAGCTGTAGAGATCTGAGGACTGGGAGGGGGAATTTATTACTATTGAATTGTAAAAGTGTGGAGCAAGAGCATCGCCAGGGGTTGGAGCGGCGGGCCACAAAAGTCTCAAGTCCAAAAACTAACCCCAGTATCTTTATTGTGACCGTACAAGTTTTTCCCTCACAAAAGTGTCAAATTTTCCTCTAGTGCGATACTAAGCCTTGCGGGATGTAGAATAATTTTATGCATTTTGTCCGGCAGGCTCCTGAGAGAGCGGCCAACGGAAGCCGGTGAGGAAGATTTCGCATAGTGACAACAGGGAGGTGTAATTAGCTAATAAATCCCTGATGACAGTACCATCGTGAACTTTTCCAGCTATAGTTTATAGAACGGGGCTACGCATGTCAGCTCGGTCTTTTGGCTATTTAATGTATAGTATTAGTTCTTTTAGATCGGGACCACGCATGACAGACCCATGATGTAGGCCTAGAGGTTTGAAGGTCACGAGGTTTTGTTATGTAAATTCTTGTCCCCTCCGGGCATAAACGGCTCTAAGAAATTTTGTTGGGGGCAAAACCAAAACTGTACGACTCCCCCACCCCCTCAGGCAATGCCAGTGGTCCGTTCCGGAGAGTACAGTAGAAGTACGGTTATTTAGGGGATAAATGCGAGGGTACCCCGGTCTTAAATGTGATTTAAGACCGACGATGACGTCATCACAGAGGCTGAGCGGACCGAGGCGACAGCCGAGGTCCGCTGCCTCTGTGATGACGTCATGGGAGGTCTTAAATCACATTTAAGACCGGGGCACCCTGCTTTTATTCCCATTCATAAACACTTAACATTAAAATGCTGTAAATCGACAGAAACATTGAATTTTCGACAAAATTTTTCAGATCACATTTTAATTCTCCCAGCTAACTATGGGCTCTATTATGACGTCATGTTTAGTTTCTTGCGATAGCAGCGAACAACTTCAAGCCAAAAGAAAGTGGACAACCACGCAAATATTTTCACTTGTTTAAAACAAATTCATTTAAAATTCACTCGTTTGAACAAAATCTAATTCGACTGACATAGCAAATACGATATCTTTGTTGAATATGCTTTCTTTTGTCTTATATCACTTTTAAGGGTCAAATTGATGCAGGTTAGTACCAGGCATTAAGCGGCGTAAACATACACAAGACACTACTGCACAATGTATACAATACCCAGTAACACAGTAGTTGGCGGCACACAGTATAGTACAGGGTTAATTACTGCATGTACCGGGAGTTGTGAGAGACGCATTCGCTTTCACGATGTAGCGCGTTCGTTTTCAGTAGTAGGCGTACTCCGAAAAAAAAAACATAGGAAAATGTATTACACGCTCAAACCATGCGCACGTAAACCACGGCATTCTAATTCTCCTAACTGTCAGCAAACCGGTCTTAAATGCGATTTAAGACCGGTCTCAAATGGTTTTCAGCCAATCAGAATGCAGGAAATCAATAAAAGTGTTTATGAATATATATTACAGTGAGGCCCCATATAGTCTCCAAAAGCTCTTCAAAACCATCTCAGGCAGTCATACGTCATGAACTATCTTTTAAAAATAATACAACCATATCAGCCAATCGCTGCTCCATAGGGACGAAGTAAGACGCAGGGAAACGGGCAAAGCGACTTGATCCAGATGCATAAATTATTATGGACGAGGGAAATTACCATGGCAACCCCTGTACGTCCTGTTTCTAACAGAACGTTACATCGGTCGACGACCGTCCTGAAAATCAGCAGGACGGAGCGATGCTCGCTTCTACTCATGCGCAGTCCAGTTTTTTGCTGCGCGTTCCGTCCTCTTTGTCATGCTAGCGACTTTTCGATTTCAGGACGGTAGAGCAACAGGACGGAGAGTTAAAAGCACGCGCGCCCGGCGTTCTGTCCTGATATTTGAGGCGTTTCGATTTTAAAGACGACGTTGCGGTAGAATGACAGCAAAACAATGACGCGCTCATTTATTAGCTAAGTTGCAACGCTTTGTTAGCATCCACACTCATCGCTAAGTTGTAACAATGACGAACCTACACAGGATTAGAGACGCCGTCGTTACTGGGTATTTTACAAAATTGTGAAAATTTCTACCTCAAGATACCTTACCTTAGCTTAGCACGGAATCGTTCGTACAATGGCTTACCAGATATGCACTGCTGTTGTTCGTCATGTTCATTTTTGTCAGCAGCTTGCATGCCACATGAACAAATGATGTACGTTTGCATACAGCTAACTTCAAATTTAACGTCACAGAATCACGCACGTTATATTGACGAGGGAAATAACCATGACAACCCCTGTACCGTCCTGTTTCTAACAGAACGTTAAATCGGTCGACGAACGTCCTGAAAATCAACAGGACGGAGCGATGCTCGCTTCTACTCATGCGCAGTCAAGTTTTTTGCTGCGCGTTCCGTCCTCTTTGTCTACCGTCCTGAAATCGAAAAGTCGCTGCTACCGTCCTGAAATCGAAAACTCCGTAATGCTGAAAATGCTGGAGCGTGAGACGCACGCATGGTGTTTATCGCATACTTCTTAGGGCCTGGCTCTCTTCTGCACGGAGTTTCTCCATCTCGGAACCACGAACACGTGGCACAACGAAATGTATATGCGTTATGCGAAGTGCGTCCTCTTGCAGTTTGTTATTCTCTATGGTGAATACAACTACAATGCTATGCGTCGCAATGACATTCTACTAGATGTAGTCACCACCGAATCAAAATCTATGGTTCCAACAAAATCTCTTCCAATGCTGATGAGTGCAAGAGCGCTGAGCCTATCTTCACTCATTGTTGATCGCAGATATGACTTGATTAGTTTTAGTCTGCTAAAAGAGCGCTCTGCGGTCGCCGATGATACAGCTATGGTCCCAAGATTCACATATAATACAGTTAAATTAGGAAAGGGGTTATCTAAAGGCCTGTCCACACTGGATGCGTTGCGTTGCGTATACGTCACGTCACGTTCTTTTTTCCGCATCCTTCCGGATACATCAAGAAGCATGCCTGTCTGTATAGGATGCGTCAATTTCAATGCGTCATTTTGAGATGCAGTGTGTAGTTTCCAGTGACAAATATGCTGATTGCCGAATAAAGTGGATGTAGGTCATAGAAAGGTTCGCAGTACATATTCAAAACATGCCTGCTGGTGACAACTCCCTTCCCCAGTCTCCCGAATGAGACTTGTATTTGAATGATTATACCTTCTTTCTTTAAAAATGAAAACAACACCGGTACTGAACATGAATTTCATGGCAAGAGCATGCACAGTATGCCTACGTATAATGACACGCAGCACCCTCATGAAGTGCCGGTAATTTATATATCTGTATTATATACAGAGGCGTAGCTAGAATTTTTTGTTTTTAAGGGAGGCTCTGGAGGATGGAGATTTTTATGGGGGTTCCTGCTTACGATCTAAGAGTTGGCGAGTTGGCGCGGAGCGTACCAAGAAAATTTGAGATTTTAATACATCCTACATTGCCGCCCTTGCCACTGGCCATGCTTGATAGCAGCCATCAAGATGTGCAATTTTTGTGAAAAATGAAAAATTTGATTTAATTTTATTCTCAAACACATTAAGTTTGTCACAATCTATCCGAATTTGTACAAAATTATACAGAGTGGAGTTATCCTGATGGATTTCAGTCAGTGGCATACCCAGGATTTATCTCACGGGGTGAGAGCCATGCAGTATGTTGCGTAATCGCCGGCTTGATGAGAAGAGTTGAAAGGGGAGGGGTGTCACTCTCCCCTTTGAAAAGTTTTGAAAAAATAGGTGTCCTCACATGCAACCTGGTGCCACATATGTGATCTTTTGAAGTAAAATTTGTGTTCAAAAATTAACGTATTTTAGGAACTAAAAACAATCGGCATCAGTGAGGAGGGATTGCCTAATTGTCTCCCTCTTTGTACGCCACTGATTTCAGTGGATTGATTGGAATAGAGCTTTTGTACAGCCAGAGTCTATTATTATCAAGTTGAATAGTCCAGTCGAGTGACACTTTGTCCAGATCGCCAGTGGGGTCGCTTGGGGCGCAACGGCTGAGGGAAGGGGCTCGATCCCCCAAAGCCTCCCGTAGCTACGCAACTGATTACATACACTGCATTTTATATTCATATCTTCTCATGTACCACGAAATGTCGCTGTGCAGCCATATCTAGAGTCCAGACTACTCTTAATCACCACCCTACCAATGAATACAACTGTTTTTCCACTATCGAAATCAATAATATCGCGAGGGTGGTGGGTACCCAAAGAATCATAAGCATATACATTTCCAACGCAGAAAAAATGCAAGAAATGAGCTTTCCTACCATCTTACAGGCATTTTATTGTGATTATAAGGTCAAACATAGCATCCAGATCCCGTTAAATTTAATTTCATGAAAGGAAAACATGAAAGAAATCAAAGTTGACACAAGTTGACGTACGTCAACTCTGTTTCTGAACGCACATGGACTTTGCCAAAAATTGACGCATCCGGAAGGATACGTCAACTTTTTTTCCGCATCGAACGTGACGCAATGCAACGCGTCCTGTGCGGACGGCTCCATTGATTTACGTGCAAAGTGATAAAAGCAGAAAAATCCTATAAGCTTTAGCTGGAAGGTGCGTCCCACAGTAACAAAATGCAGCGCACTGGAGGGTCACGTGCCGCGGGAATGTAATTGTATGGTTAAAGCAGGGAGTTGTCATTTCCGATGTATCTCCTTCTAAATAGCAACTCCCTGGTCTTATACACCCACAGAGCTGCTTGCGTAACCGACTATGTATATTCTGCTGAATGAGTAACGCGTTGTTTTCAAGAGAGCGTTCATGGAAACTAAGCCAAGCTCAGCGGGGAGACCGCGTACTGCCAGGACGACCACAAAGTCAACTTTCAAGTTAAACTAGAGGCGAATTGTCTCGCGATGCTTGCATTATGATACTTAGATTTTTTTTTTTTGCCTTTTCAAGTCATAATGCACCCTGGATTCGGTCCTGAACTGTAATAAGAAAAATTTTGTTAAGCAAATCAAAGGCTGTCGGTACATTGGTGTAGTTGTGTAGTTAGGCATTTTTCGAGGGGTAGGCATTAGCCTATGCAGTTTTTTCCGAAGGTGTTGGTGTATAAACTCAGTCATAAGAAAATGTCAAACAAATTACTTAAACAGTCATTAGCGTTATAACTGAACATATGGCCAATAGTTTCGGCTTCAGAATGTTAACAAAGCCATGGGGTTGAGCACTTGCATAATTAGAGAAATGGTCACTCAGTCAGACATTTACATTATCAAAGCTAATATAAAAACCGGCAAAGAACAATGGCTTTCACTTTACCAGGGAAAATACCTGTCAGGGCGGGGGCACTCGAGAAACTTCCTCAAACAGAAAAATATCCTTCTTGTAAATTCAGAAACCTTTCACAACTACTAACCAGTTCATTTAGTTTATTTTGGAAAAATAATTTTCCATCCTGTTTCATAGGGGCGCCCCAAGCTCCCCCCGTAGCTATACGTCACTGCTTTGAATAGGCAAACAGCTTTCATCTTTGCTGCAAGATGCAGAACATGCCCTCAAACCGTAACACAATATTGAAAAGCTGAGTCCTGATTTTATCATGTGTCCCAATGACCGTTACAAAAGTTCTTTATAGGCCTATTTAAGTTTGTCCAAATGAAGGAAATTAATGCCCAGTCATAGCCCATTTTGTTCGCGGGAAGGGGACCCGGCCTACCGTAAGCAACCTCGTTAGTAGGTCCTAGTGATTGATAAACCTCCCCTTTTGACCTTCATCCTCACCATTTTATGAACATCAACAAAAGCAAATTTTGCTGTATCGTCTCTGCAGTTTTGTGAACAAACTGTTTGGGCCGCGTACTTCTTTATGTGCTTCAGGTAAGTAAAGTTGGAATTTAGCAGAGAGAACGCTTTTGTAAAATCCCAAACTACTTGACTCTAGTTCTGCCGTCAGGCTTGACCAGCATTCATTTGCAATAGCATCCACAATGTTCCCACGTACGCCAAGAAAAAACAACGCTTCGTACGCATACGCAGAATCTGGGTGAATAAAAATATTACAGCTCCCATACAACTACATTCCCGCCGCACGTGACCCTCCAGCAGCGCACGGTTTAACGCGCCTTTTTGCATTGACACGCTCCTTCCAGCTAAAGCTTAGGATTTCTCTGGATAAAAGTGACGTGACGTAGACGGATCGTGACGCGACGCAACGCATCCTGTGTGGACAGGCCTTTAGTCGTGTTCTTTCACGGCCAACAGCATGTCTTGGACAGTATGAGGCCTTACATGGGCGAGTACCTGGCTGTCTTTGAAGAATTTAGTAAATTGCTGATACTCGGCTATTATTAAGTCTCTATCAATCAGTCTTCTTTATACACTTCAGCAAGTGCCTTAATGTCTTCCATTTTCGCGATATTAGGTGGCATTAAGCATCCAATCTTTGAACTACTGCATGGAAATCTTCAAACCTCGTTTCAAGTTCACCTGTGATAGTATCATATATCGGATTGAAGATGATGATGCGAAATTTTTTGACTGGATCCACAACAGGGCCATCGCGTGCCACTTCACCAGGCATACGTTTCCGTATTCTTATTCCGCTGAATTGTGTGGAGACGTCTTCCTGTCCAGCTATTGCAAGTGCACCGTCAAGCAATTCTTTTCCTGTTTCTTCTTTCCCTCCTTCTCTTCCCTGTTTCTTTTTGTTTTTTCTTTCCCTTTTTCTCTTTCCTTTTCCTTTTTCTCCTTTCGACCTTTGCCTTACTCTTTTCCCCCGAGTCTCCTTTCCCCTCTTTTCATTTCTAGCTCTTCTTCTTTTCCTCTTTTGCTTTCCTTTTTCTTTTTTTCTTTCCCCCTTTTTCTTTCCTTTTTTTCTCTTTTTCTTTCCTTCTTTCCCTTTCCTCTTTTTCTCCCTCCTCTCTCTCTTCCCCATTTTCCCCACCATTTTTTTCCCGGGTGGGCGCTGCCTACGCTACTGTTTGAGAGGTTCAGTATAGACAGATTTATGGGAGAAACTTGTAAAATTTTCGGAAAATGCACGTTTTTTGAAGGACTCTGGTATTGCTCTTCCATTCATGTTTGTAGTTGTCTGAAATGTTACAGATTCATCGTTAAATGATGCAAACGGCAGTAGCACGGAAGTCATCTTCACTTTCAGTTTATTCTCTTTGTATCCTCGACTTGAGGTATAAGAGATTTAATTACTTAACAATACTTACATAAAAAAAATCGAAAATAAAAAGATAAAGCTCGAAAAATGAATGAAAATATATATAAAAAAGGAAAAATTCATAAGATTACATAACTTAAGATAAAAAAATCAATTCGATCTAAAGGAAAAAAGACAAAATAACTCCGAGAGTTCTTTTGGTTCCAACCTTACAACTTTAGCTGCTAACTTGAAATCGATGGTACAAATTAATAATTTTACTGCAAAATAAATTAAGTTTAACTAATGACTTTATTTTACCTATTTGAAAAAGCTGTTTCATCAAATTTAAGTCTCTGGAATTTCTCCTATAAGGCTGAATAAAATAGTTCTCTTGACTGAGAACTTTGGACATTAAAAAAATGTATGAAATTCATCACCTAATTTAGACTGAGAACAAGGGTACAAATTCTTTCATCAAATAAAATGTCCTGATATCTTCCAGTAACTGAGGGAATTCTATTACTGCAACGAAATCTACATAAGTCTTAACGATTAGGAAATAACGGGTGGTGAGGTACTTTTCAAATTGCAAATCAGTTTTAAATATTAATTTTACATTGGGTATTATTATGTACTGCGGTGGACCATTCTTGCTTAGAAATGTTACCGTACTTAGCCTGTCCTAAGTTTAACAGTTTTTCAACCATGGATAATTTACTGTGGGAAACGGAATATATTCTTTCATTTAGAAGTTGTGTACATGGTTGTTCCATACAAAAGATCAGGGCCAGAATAAATGCAGATTTCCCTGGAATGCAACTCAGATTTCCCTCAAGGACAGTTAGTGATCACCGTTCTGAGGGGTAGGGATATAAGGGAAGGGGAACACAGGGAGGGCGTCTCCTCTCCCCGTTTGAAGTTAGTTAGTTAGATGGGGTTAACGACACAAGGGCGGATCCAGGGGGGGGGGCAACTAGGGACAACTGCCCCCCCTATGACCAGTCTAGCGCCCCTCAATACAAGAAAAATGCGCCCCCTGCGTCCTAAAAGTTAATTAAAAACTGTCCGAAAAGTAAAAAAAAAAAAAAAAAAAAAAAAAAAAAAAAAAAAAAAAAAAAAAAAAAAAAAAGGTCCTCAGAATTTCGAACCGTATAGCTATATATAACTATGGCAATGGGAGTTGGTCTCCGAAATGTAGTCGGTCAAATTCAAGAGTATGCGGCCCCTGCATGATGTTGGCGCCCCCCTTTTCAAACTGCCCCCCTTCAGCTAAGGGCTGGATCCGCCCTTGTAACGACACACCAACACGAATGTGTTATATAGTGTCAACTAGAACGGGGAGTTAAAATTCAACTGAAAAAAGTAAAGATTGGGTAGACTTCAACGAAAAAGTCTAGGCAAATGCAAATGCGGGAGTCATGTCAAAAATTTCTATACAGGACACTTTCCTTCAGAAAGCCCAGAATGAGAGAAGGGTCTGTGTGCTCAAATAGTGTCTTCAGGTTTGGTACAGTGTATTACTTCTGGCGAATACGGGAGTATTCATAACAGTCAACGAGAATGTGACTCCCCGTTTGATAAAAATTGCTTTCAGGAGGGGACTTACATATAAAATGGTGCCTTTTCATTATTTACATGCATGCACTACAAATTATCATTTTTGTGACGAAGTCAGAAATAAATGGTTTCAAGCACTACAAATGAATGCGGAAGCCAAACGTTTGACAGGTGTTTAATTACAAGTCCAATGCCTGTTCTCTGCACACAGCATGTATTTTAGTATTGAGTGAATCTTTCGAGCGGACGATGAAACTGTTCTTTCATAAATTTGCAGTACATGATTACGCGCTGTCAGTATCGCGTATAACTACACAAATAGCATGATTATTAAGCCTGAAGTGTTCTCTCTTAGGAAATTATTTTCTGTGCCCTATAGGTTGTGGAAGATTTTTTGTCACAATTTAAAAAAATGGTGGATATCTATCCCGATCGATTTTATTCACTGCACTCCCCACACTATTGACTACCACAGACAGTTGCAGATCGGTGTCGTGTCAGTCGCTCCAAGATGCCGATTCTACATACTGCTGTATTAGTGCTACCAGTTATGAAACACATTATCGTGTAAAGGCGATAATATCCGACACTTTTTTTGACATTTCTCTTTTTTATATGTATTGAAACAAAGTCATTGCTCTTAGACCAGGCCTTGTTGCTGGCATGGCTTCTGGCGCTATGACTTGGTCCTTTTTTTTAATAATTTTTTTTTTTTTGGTCAGTGGAAATTTCCCGCGAGTGGCGGCATTCACGCCAAATTTCCCGGGAATGAGCTTCCTGAATTCCACATTTTTTCCCGGTGTGCAAAAGACATTCCAATTCTGTTAAATAAATCGTGCATTTCACTTATCCAGTGAGAGCTATACATACCTTTGCTATGGAGAACTCTAAAAATTTATACATAATATCAGCCAACTTGTGATCGTTATTATTAACTGTCCTTCCCCAAAATTCAATCATTCTTAAATCAATTGTATTTGTAAATTTGTTATCTCCCTAGCTCAAAATATAACTTGGGGTACGGTCGGTACTTTTCTTAACCGTTGAGACCTCTTTACAAAAATATAGATAAAATGCTCTTACAATGCATGTTTAATGTCTTCTTGGTAAGCCTAAATTTGTTGGAACGGTAGCGACACACCATTAGTCGTGTGACCTTCTGTCTGTATGTATGGGATTCCTGTGACTAGCCCCCACCCCAAAGGCGTAGGAATGTTTATAACACTGGAAAGGGTACTTCTCCATGAGCTAAAATTTGACAATACGTAGACTGCCACCGAAAGGTTAGATCAATTTTCAGGATGGTTATAACGAAAATGTTGTAAGTTACAATATCGGTAAAATCACTTTTTATGGGAATAAGTGACTGATTATAGGTAACCATACTTGTAAATAGTCTAAATTCTTGTCAGTTATTGCAAGCGGATGTGCTTTTAGGTAATATAAGGTCAATGACCACATGAAGCACACTGGGGCATTTACTAAAGATACTAGATAGTACATCATCGATAGTAAATGGTAAGAATTGATTCACAGTCTCACTAAAAAGCTTTTTAGTCATGTTAAGTTATTGACATATATTGACACCGTTTTCTCAAACCACCAAATGAAAGACGTCCTAGCGTCCCTGATCCAACCTTCATTTTGCTTACAAACTTGGTCCCCGATGTCACAGGCCCAGATATCCAATTACCACGGCCTAACTTTTAATATGGAAAGTACTGGACAAATTTTCATCATCAGTAACCATACAAACAGGTTGCGTGCAGGAAGGAGGTAAAACCAAAGAGAAAGCGAAGGACAGTCCACATCCCCTTGCAACAATTAATGATCACAAACACATTTTTGCGTGATTACATCAGAAAAAGTGTACCCACAGTTAGGTTCACACTGAAAGTATGATAAATGGAATTTATTGTACCATTTGAAAATTGAAATCAAAGCTGAATGGTATGTACACTAATAGAATATGAAATAATTTCATCACCAAATGGTGACATAATCTTACTTTTCTCTTTAACCTATTGTAGGCCTACTTATTTCTCAACATGTTTTGCTCTGTAATATAGCAAATGTTTACCATACATTGGCTCATTTTCAATCTCTAATTGAATATTCTTCTTTGATTTATGTATGCTGTAATTATAATTATAATACTGTATCCCAGTAGTGTCACCAAGGTGAAAGGGAGGGGGAAGGGGGATTTGGGGACATTTTGTCCAGCCAATGCCTTTGCTCCCCACTTTACCCCAGTCTCCTACTGTACAAAGATACACAGAAGGGAATGGACAGTCATAACATTTGCCCCCCTCCATTTTTGTCTTCCCCTAACTTTTGAAATCCTGGTGGTGCCACTGCTGTGTTCTTTCATCAGACTCACACATTTTCATCTGTCTTAGTTCTCTGTTGACACAACTTTCACAGAAACACAGAAAACTAACAATAGCAGTAAGGTATTTCTTGTTCTGTAATGTTCAAAAACATTCGTTATTCATGAGGCTGAGAACATTATTTTTTTGTATCTTTACAAACCTCTAGACATATTTCTTTCCTTAAATGCTACTAAATATAATTTTTCTCTTAAATCTTATTCACACACTTGGCTTTTTTTTGGTAGCTTTATATTTCAAATTTGCAGTGTACTTGGGGTAGTATAAATAACAGGTACACCCAGGCTATATCACTTTAATATATAGCCCTAAGAACTACTTAGCATTCCCCATAGCTGACCTAATTTCCTAGGGATCCACAAACATGCTATACCAAACCCTTCTTCAACTAATTTTTCCTCATTTAGTGTTCTCAACCACCACCAGAGCAAACTGCTAATACTTAACAACAGATTACTTTGTGGTAAAAGACACTTGAGAGCAGACATGGATTCAGAAATTTTTGATGGGGGCCCAACATGGATAATGTCAAGTGAACTGAAGGAACACCACAAGTGCAAAGCATGCATGTGCATGTGTAGGGTCTGGGAGCCCACATTAGGGTCTCTAACGGGGTCCAGGGGCAGAGTCACAGGAGGGGGGGGGGTGGTCCAGGAGGCAAAGCACCTGAGGACTCTTGCAATACCAAATATTTGCTTTTAAACTTAAAAACTTCACTCTTGTACAATCATCTATGCAGACATTCCTATGAGGCAAAACAATTGAGATGTTATTGAAGAAGAAAATGGAAAAGAACTGAAATGAAGGTGAACGTGCACAGATTAGAAAGTTTGTGAAAGATTTGTAATAGAAAACAATGAAAATACATCAATCATTAATAAAGACAATTTGCCACACTTCCTGTGCAAATCTTTTCCACAAACTTCTGCATCATTTTAAATTTCAACTGGAAACATTAAGGCATGCATTCCCCCTATGCAATACCAACTGGTGTCACTCCCTGTCGCCTGTATACTTTTTCAAGAGACTTCTAAATCTGGGGAGGGGCACTAGAAGTCCCAAAGCTATCATGTTCCCTTGCCAGCCTGGAGTCTTTGATCACCCTAGAATGCCTATATGGCAAACATTTGGCATCTCAATCCCTTCAAGGTTGCAGAAGATTTCACTCTTTAACACAAATTTATTATTAACATTCAATGTAGCTTGCTGTGCTCCCCCTCCCCCACCATGTATATCATTATGTTAATACCAATTAGTATAGATCTGTATACTAGCATCATTGCACAGCCATTCAGCTGTTTTTTGCCTGTTGAATCCCTCAGCCTCTTGTCGACCACTCTAATGGAGTTTTAATCACTCTAATGGAACTTTCAACCAAAATTTCCACTTATTCTCTGCAGAATATTTTGAATACATTTTTACAAAATTTTGTTAATTTTTCCTCTTTTCTTTTCTTTTCTTTCTTTTTCTCTTCTTTCTTTTTCTCTTCTTTTGGCCCTTTCATGTTCTTGCTGCTGTAGGGAAGGGGGTGTCCTGAAGGGCTGAGACTCCTCCCTAAATCCAGGCCTGCTTGAGTGATCACCCCAGTCCTTCCAAACAAAAGTGATTCACTTATAACCCATGTTGAATGGCTGTTATTCACTGAAATGCTACCTGAGATATCTTCCATGACACAATGAAATTATTCAACACTCTACCTAATTTTAACTTCTGTTATGTGGCATTTTGAAGGGAAACTAAGAATTTTTATGGTATTCCAAGTTCTTCAGGCTTTTATCCATTCGTTATGTTGAGAACATTGTGAACACTGCCCCCGTAGTCCTGGCCCCCGTAGTCCTGGCCTTGGAATGTAGCTTAAGTTTTCATGTCATTTATGCTAAGAGACTTTTACTTTGGCCCCAAAAGCACACATTCAGAACGATGATCACACTGCGTTGTCTACAAAAAGTGCCATAAATAAATATACCTCCAGCCACAGACTGGGGGTTGAGGCTGGGGGCAGAAAAGAGGATGTTGAAAGTCTGGATTCTGCCCTGCAGTACCTTTAAAACCAACCAACACCTTTTCTATTCAGTAACTTCAGAAATATTACATATATATATATATACACTCTGTTTTAACCCCAGACATGGCCCACTTGGGGAAACAATCCTCAGACCTCAGACACCTACCCCATCCCTGCCAAAAAACCCTTGACCTGACCTCCTACCTCCACCATCAAGCAAACATTGGCCCTATATCTGATTTGTCATTTTACAACACTTTCAATTAACAGGTCAGCTTTTAAGCCTATATCCACTTCATTCACACAAAGTCCAGAAGATTTTTATCCACTTTCATCCAATGATCCACTATTTTTCTAGCTTTCACCTTTATAAATGGCAAAGTGATTATCTGTCTCCCAAAGTTTCACAGCATGCAGCAATTGTGGTTCTGTCATGACTGCCTTCAGCTGGTGCCAGATGAAGATTGCGATGTTTTCCATAGTACTGGGATTGGTGTAAAACCATTCTACATCTTTGTCAATGTGTTTATGATCCATTGGTTTCATGATAGCTTCCTGTCATGTAAACATAACATATAAAGCTATACAGGCTTGGGAAACATAAAACATTCAAATCATGTCAATTATTCCTCCAAAAGTATGTCAAGAATACTGCAGAATCTCATCATTGTATAAAAAAAAATTGCAAATAATCAGTAAATTGCAAAGTTTTCAAAGTGATTCCATTTTTAAATGTTATTTTTACATCTTCTCATAGTTTCAGCTGCCTAGGAAGAAGGTTGAAATAAGTTAAAATTAATGAAGAATAAACAAAGAATATAACTACTGGACTGATTCTTGCTGTCTTTCTCTCTCATTGTACTACAAGCAGAATTTTAAAATGGGATAACTTCATCTCAAGAACCACACTCCTCTTAAAGGAATTTTCCTCTAACAATATGTGGACATGACACTAAAAAATGACTAAAAACTACCCCCCTCCCCAGTATGTCAACATTTCAACTGTCACTGGAATGAAGAAGAACAATCAAAGGACAACATAAAACTTATCTCACAAGTCCCTCTTTCTAAGTCACAAATTTGTATATGCAGCAAAACAGTAATTGTCTTGTAAAATGGTCAATACTTGGTGGATTTTGATAGAAATTGTAACTATTTTTAACATTTTTAAATAGGCAGGGACAATATTACATGTCCACAGACCTGTCTTGTGCCAGCAGTGTAGGGTGTCCATCTTCCCTGTCTTGAAATATTGCCAATATTTCAATGTGTTTTGTGTTTACAAGGTTTTCAGTTTTTAAACTCTCCTGACCTCAAAATTACCTCTGACCTCCACCAAAAACAATAAGAACCTTCCTATCAATATGACAAAATATACATCCTACATGTAAGTATGGTAAGTAACAGAAGACAAAAATTAAATAACAAACACTGGAGAAATAAGTGTTCTGGATAGGATTCAAATCCAGGCTGTCAGAATGAGAGATAGGCACTTTGCACTATGTTATAGTTATAGAATTCTTCACACGTTAATAGTAATTAGGTAATTAAAATAAGAATTACCAATTACCAGTGTTATGCTTTTGAAAAAATATGTTGTTCTCTATAATATTATCTTTGGAATGGTACAAAAATTCAGCCCCCTCATTTGGGTGGTCATGAAATGACACAATTTGGAGGTACTGTCTACTGTCTATTCAGTTTACAAGGTTTCTGTAGTTTCACTTCTGGTGACCTCAGATGATCTTTGACCTCCACCAAAACCTACAGGGTTTTCTCTCTTAATATGAAAAAACTCCATACCAGGATGTATCCATCATCCCTGTCTTGACCTATCACGTTTACAACATTTTCGGTTTTTGACCTCTGGTGACCACAAATTATCTCTGACCTCCACCAAAAACAACAGAATTCATTTTCTGACTACAACATATCCACATGCAAAATATGAAAAGTATCCATGCTTCCTACCTAGAGATATTGTTAACAATGATTTCAGTGAATACCTCTGAAGGCTGAGGACCTCACCTGACCTCCAATCTCCACCAAAAACCATGGGATCTTCCTCTTAACAAGATTAATCAATACACCAAGTTTGTGAAGTATCCGTCATTGCTATTTTGAGATATCGTCTTTGCAAGCTAAGCATCACAAACACACACACCCACAAAGACATATAGGACACCCCACACACATACACACAGTTGTGTGTGCATAGAATCCTTCTGCTATCAGTGAGGAATCAAAAAAGTAATTTGCTTAAACCTTTCTTTTAACTTTACATGAGATTTAAATATCTTTTGCCTTTTTGCATGTTCAAGTGATTCTCACTATCCCAATACCGATGCTTTGTAGGGGCAGTGACTAAGTTGCTATTCTGCTAAATATCATTCAGAAAACTGAAATTCATTACCATACTGTACTTGCCTCTCCGATATTTTTCCGAGGGAAACTGTTAGGCGTCGCAGTAAGCCACAGCCATTTTCTTGAGCTGACAAAGTTATGAGTCAAGATTATCAGTTTTGCAGTCCTTTACTAACATATGTGTGCTTGTGTAGCTGAACAAATTAACCTCTGAAATGTCATTACCAAAGTACGCCATCACATACCATAAATCTGGATTCTGGGGTGAGCAAATGGGGGAAGTAAAATACCATAATTTTTTTCCGAAAGAGCCAATCTTCAATTGATTATAACATCCTCAATTTTTATCCCACTGAAGGGTGCTTTATGTCAAATTAAAGAGGAAGAAAAAATAATGAGTTTTCTGGTTATAACTTCATTAATACAGATGGTCAGTTGATGAAGTTATTTTCAAAAACTGCTAAAAATAGGCAATATTCCATAAAAAATGCTACTGTACCTCAATCCAGACTTTCAGATCTGCTATATTGCACAACATCCCTGTTTTGGGATCAACCTGTAAATAGCAAATGTGATATTATTTTTAAGATTTCATTAAATAAACATTTCTGCAGATTGCATTACACTGTAAGGTTAGAAAGCTGCCACTAGAGGCAGTTCCATGGTACAACAGCAGACAATGTACAAATTCTATACACCCAAGACAACAATTAATGTTCAGTACTACAGTAAATGGTCTTGCCTCCACAAAACAGATCTACACTTACAAACTTCAGTTTCTTGTCTGTTTTATGTGTGGCAAGTTAATACCAGTACATTCTTACATTTTATGGATAATGCAATATCATAAATCTCTGTTACATAGAAAAGAGAGACTCATATGTTAATGTCATTAAAACTTAATGCATGGCTTGTTAATTACTATCACAGAGCTCCATGGTGATACATAGCCCCATGATACTACAGTAGTACACAGTTTTTACCAATGTTACTGTATTGTGACTCTTTCTGTTTGACGTGTGGCTTTTTAATACCACTAGTGTTCACTAATGTTCCTGTTCAGTCGGTCCCTGTTTTACAAATGGCTTGCTAATACCAGCACAGTGTACAATTTTCACTAATGTCACCGTACCATGAGTCTATTAATGTGGTCATGTCTTAACAGATACTGTGCAGTCAAAAGTTTTCATCACTGTTACTGTATCATAAGTACCCCTCTATTTCATACAAGCCCTGTAATTAGTAGCAGTGCAGAACAGAGTCTTCACCAGTACACCTGTATCTAAGTCTCTCTGTTCATGAGAGTCAGATTTGTTAGTAGTAGTGCAGAACGGAGTTTGCACAAATAAAACTGCATCATAAGTCCCTCTGTTTTATCATGTGTGGTATGTTGTTAGTGGTTGGCAGTCAAGAGTTTTTCACCAGTATAACTGTATCATGAGTCTCTCTGTTTTATGTGTGCCTTGTTAGTAGTAATACAGCGTAGAGTTTTCACCAATGTACAGTAACTGCACATCACAAGTCTCTCTGTTTTATGTGCGGTTTCAACAAGTTGTTAGCAGTAGTGCTGCCTACAGTTTTCACTGAAAAACAATTTAAACTCTCCAACACAAATGAAAATGGTCTTTGGTTATTGCCAGTTTGTCCATTAAATATAAACCTGAAGAATACTAGCAGACGGTTTCTTATGCCATAACCAGGTCACACTTGGAAAAAGTTAAATTGTCATAAAATAGAAAAGATATGAATTGACCAACTACGTTGACTGCATCAAATGTAGTAATTGAGACAAATTGTATAGGACCATATAGAAAATTTCCCAGTTGTTGTTACTTATGACACAGAGTAAACTACAAGTCAATATTTTTGCAAAGGCAGCCCCTCAATGCAGCAAACAGACAAAAAATATCTTGAAAACAGGACAACATACTATGCTGTTTGTTGTAAGTTGAAACATTTTTAAACTTTCTTGTTTTAAACTAAACCAGCATCAGAGAGCTTTTTTTTCTTTTAAGGCACCATATCAAAACTCAAGTTGCGGCTCTCTCAGCTAAGCTGCAGCTGCCTCAGGAAAGCTGCAGGGGCTGAAAACATGCTTTTCTGCCGCACCAATTACAGCAGCTTTGCTGAGATAGCTGCAGTGGTTGAGACAGTCACAGCTTAGCTACAGTACTTTGACATGAAGTCTTAAATGTCTTCCACGGTGCATTCATAACAACACTGTGTGTTGTACGTACACATTATATGATGAACTGCATTAAGTGTGAAGACCAAATAAAGATGTAAAACTGGCAGTATCAAAATACTTACAGGTCCTTTCAGTGTTACTTCAGCTGTGAAAGGAATGAATCAAATACTGACTTAGAATACAATTTGTAGTACAGCACATTTTATGTTTTTTGAAATTCCATTGATACCTTGCTTTCATTCACTCTCAGGTTTCCAGCACACATGCAGTAGCCTTACTCAGAAGAGTGATTACAAGCAATTTACAAAACTGTGTGAATTCAACTTTTAGCACTCACAACAAATCTGGTTTAGTGCAATACAGGATTGCAAGCGCTAAAACTAATACCTCTTTAGACAATGCCAAGGAGATAAACAAAAAGTTTTGATTTAAGAGAGCCAAATTTGTAATTTTATCAAGACAACATTTTACTGTACAGCTAATCAACTTCACACATAACTCTTTAAACCAGAAAGCGAAAAGGTTTTAGTGATTCCTTGCCATGTGGATATAATTGTAGTACTGTAGTTTCACATTGACACAGTTTCATTGTGAATTTACTGCAGTTGTGCTCAAATTTAGACATTAAAAGTTAAAATTCCATGGATAAAGATCAACAGATGGATTCATGTTAACATGGTCATACATCAGTGTTTTACTTTAAATTTTGGGCATTACATGTACAAACTTGACAATCATGTTTAGGAGCTTTTCACAGATTAATTTCTGGTATCCTCAACACCACCACCAATATGATACAGATAATATCACCACCCATATGCAAAGTATGAGAGTACTGTATATACAGGTATTTCTTTATGAAATACCTGTACCATCGTACCAGGTTTTCACAGTTTGACCACTGGGGACCTCTAATGAGCTTTTACCTTCACCAAAGAAACTAGTTTCTATGCAATCAATATGAGGCACCTAAATGTCAAGTATGAAATTCATAGTTTTCTTCTATGAGAATATTATGTTTGCAATGTTCTTAAAGTTTGACCTCCTGTCACCTAAAATGACCTTTGATCACCACTAAAAGTTACAAAGATCATCTGCTTAATGTGGGGCACTTGACTGCCATACATGACATTAAAACAACTTTACCTTCTTGATATATCATGTTAGGGTATTCGCATTTCGGCCCTGATGACCTCAAATGACCTTTGACATCCACCAAAACAATAGGGACCATCAACTAAATATGAGCCATCCACATCTGAACTATATGATGCCTTAAACTTAACCTTCTATATCATATTTACAGTTCAATTCTTTTGACTTTTCATGACCCCAAATAACTTTTGACCTCCATCATAAACAATAGGGATCATCTCTTTATACTGAACATCCATATGTCATGTATGGTATCCCCAATGCTTACCTACCTTGAGATACCAGGTTTACAAGCCCTTTTTCAAGAGTTTTACTTTTGACCTCTGTTGAAACCAAATGACCTTTGACCTCCACCAAAAATAAAAGGAACCGTAAAAATAAAAGGGACAAATAGTCTTCTGTTCAGTCCTGAAGAAGTCAGAGCCACTTCTGACAAAAGCTTGACTATTTCAAGACCTTCGACGGCGTACTCGTTGAAATCATCTTACTACTAAAAGGGACCGTCTACTGAATATACTGTAGGCCATCAACATGCCAACTACAAGATCCCTTACAGTTACCTTTCTTGAGATACCTTGTTTACAAATTTTTGACCATTTGACATCTTGTGACCATAAAAGACCCTTGATCTCCACCAAAAATACAAGCAGTCATCTACTGAATATGGGCCACCATCCACATGTCAAGTATTAAATTCTTTAGAGTCACCCTTCTTGAGATATCCTGTTTACAATGTTTTGAACTTTTCACCTCTTGTGACCTTAAATGACCTTTAATCTCTACCAAAAGTGACAGCAATCATCTACTTTATATTGGCCATCTACTTGCAAAATATGAGTTCCTCACAATCACCCTTTCTTGAGATACTGTACAACCATGTTTTTCAAAGTTTTGACCTTTGCCTTATCATGATCTTCATGAACTTAACTTCCACAAAAAATAAAAGAGACCATCAACTGAATATGAGCCATCCAAATACCAAGTACGAGATGCCTTACAGTTCTCTTTCTTGAGATATCATCTTTACAAGATTTTAACCTTTTGACCTCTTGTGACCCTAAATGACCATTGACCTCCACCAAAAATAAGAGAGATCATCTACTGAATATCGGCCATCCACATGCCATGTTTGAATCCCTCACAGTTACCCTTGTTGAGAAATCATGTTTACATGATTCTGACCTTTTTGCCTCTCATGACCCTAAATGGCCTTTGATCTCCACCAAAAATAGTAGGGATCATCTACTAAATATGAGCCATCCACAAGCTAAGTATTAGAACCCTCACAGTTATCCTTCTTGAGATATCGTGTTTAAAGGTTTCAACCTTTTGACCTCTCATGACCCCAAATGACCTTTGACCTCCGCCAAAAACAACAGGCATCATCTACTTACTGTAATATGGGCCATCTACATGTTATGTATGAGATCCCTCACAGGTTCTGTTCTTGAGATATCGTGTTTACAAGCAAAGGCATACATACATACATACATACATACATACATACATACATACATACATACACACATACATACATACATGCATACATACATACATACACGCATACATACACGCATACATACACGCATACATACACACATACATATACACACAGACACATCACCATCCATAGATTTCTTTTGCCTCTTCCAAGGAGTCAAAAAGCAAATAAAACTTTCCTGTCTGCAGAATTATCAAACAAAATACTTATGGCCGAAGGACATGCAAGACCAGGTAGAGCTGCAAAGATCTGGTTGCATAATGTTCAAATACTAAGCTACTGAACTGTTGCTGGTATACAGGTGTCATATAAAGTAAAACACAGCTGATGTCATACAGTACCTGCCTGTTTGAAATACAAAAGCATTGGAAAGTTTCATCAAGATATTTTGTTTTCACAAGAAAATATGTATTTTATATTCACAGCATCAGTGACAAAAGCATTAATGCAAACTGTCATGTAGAGGGAGGGGGCTATAAAACATTCACATGCTAAGTATAAGATTCATCAAAGTTCCCCTGCTTGAAATATCATGTTGACATGATTTTGACCTTCTGACCTCTGGTGACCTACAATGACCTTTGACCTCCACAAAAAACAACAGGGATCATCTACTCAATGTGGGACACTTGCATGTCAAGTATGAGATATCCCTTGAAGTTTCCCTGCATGAGATAAAGTGATACAAGGTTTTAACCTTTTGACCTCTGATGACCCCAAATGACCTTTGACTTCCACCAAAACAATAGCAATCATTTACTCAATATGGGCCATACATGCTAAGTATGAGATTCATCAAATTTTCCTTGAGATACAGTATTAACAAGGTTTTAACCTTTTGACCTATAGTGACCCCAAATGATCTTTGACCTCTACCAAAAACAATAGGGATCATCTTTCTAATATGGGCCATGCACATGCCAAGTATGAGATTCCTTGAAGTTACACATCTTGAGACAGAGTGTTTACCAGCAATTTCCAAGGTATTTACCATTTGACCTATTGTGGCCCCCCAAATGACTTTGGCCTTGACCAAAAAAATTCGGAATCATTTACTCAATAAGGGCTATCTACATGCCAAGTATGAAATCCCTTTGAGGTTTCCCTTCCTTGAGATCTCGTGTTTACAAGCAGTGTCATTTACAAACATACCTACAAACACACATACATGTACACACACATCACCATCGCATAGCGATACTGTACAACATAGTTCTATATCACTGAATGATGCAGTAGCTACAGCACATACTGTACAGTATGTATCAAATTTACAAGCCTTATTTCATGCTGAGTGAAGGAGATCTGTAAAAATACTGGTATCCAGTATAAACAAACACAAACCCTGCACTTCTCTGTTCACGTATAAATTTATGCAGCTTTATATGGTATATGCCTGTATGTGTGTCTATGTGCTGCCTGTGTGACTCCATCAGCCTCACAAAAACCACACTTATTAAATCTCAATTAAACAAAATAGTTGTCATCTACTAGAATGTAACAATTTACTATCAGTATGTACTTTATGTGCAGCACATGAATGTGGGCAAAGAGATTAAAGAGAAACATAAACTATGTTTAAAATTTAGTTAGTTTTTTTCCTTTTTTTCTTATCTCACATGGTTGTTAACACAACTTGACAAGAGCAGCATTTCACCACCTTTCAAATATTTTGAACCTGTCATCATTGTTGAGGTAAAAGAGAAGGAGAAGGGGAATACTCTTATGAAAACTGCTTTCGCTGCTATATACTGCTGTTTTAAAGTACCGTATTATCAGCTGCAGTACTTTATCCTTGTAAATGGGGGAAGAAAATTGATTCCAATCTATTCTGTCAATAATTTATCAAGTCAAGTTTTTACATTTCTCTCTGTTTCAGATAATATTTTAATGAACATCAAGCACCAAAACTGTTGAAAGTGACACTTAATTGTAACTGATTGCCATAACTTCTTTTCAGCACACTTAAAATTTCTCTTATTTGCTTAAGAAAATTGAAAATAGGTGCTGCATGCAGAAATATAGTGTCTCAAATAAATGCTATCAAGGTTGAGAAGTAATATTGACTTACACAGAGCTAATTTTATGAAAAGAACCTCTTTGTTTCTGGAAATCTTGAGTGGACAGGAGCCACTTTGAGGCTTGAGTGTACAGGGTAAGTCTGTACCAAAACTTGTGTGAGTTTTTGCCAGTTTCACCTCAAACCAGCTGTCTGTGTACTTGTTTTTGTTCAAAGAATGATGAAGACTTTCTTTCCATGCTAGATTTTTGTATTGTCACATTTCTCAATTTATTCAAAGCTGATAATATTCATGCTGAAGCATTTGTAAGAGTCACCATGCACCAAATATGTACACCATTATTATACACCATTATTATACATATACTGTACCTCTATAGTTGTGGCCATGTCCATTAGGATGGTTACACTTCCCATAAATTGTTTTATTCTCTTCATCACTCAGATGGGGGCTGTAACGAGGAAACAAGGCATTTCATATTTGTGATATTTTTCATTATGTACAAGAATCCTTTTGCATTTATGCAGTCTCCAAATTATCGTCACTCACGGGAAATTCAAAGGGAAAAAACAAACAGCAAAAAGATGAAGAGAGAAGAAGACAGAAAGGGGGAAAGGGGAAAAGGAAATATCACAAGAAATAAGGCATATCCAGCAACAAAACATTATATGTAAACCATTAAATAAGCACATTAAACTATTTTATTACCGCCACTGTCAGGTCTATATAGGCTTACATGCACTTGTATCATGCATCAGTGCTAGGATGTATTGCCCCGTGCAAATGGCCACTCCCCTCTAGTGGCTTGCAAACTCTTTAACCTTGACATGCAAATGCAGAGTCTTTGTAGAAAAATAAATAGTATAAAAGTATAAAAGATAAAAATAAACTATGACGGGCATCTGTATAACTGCAACACAAGCTGTGGTTTTTCAGTGCAATTCCTTTGTTAAATCGATCTAAAAATAACCAACAAGGTGACAAAAGGCCGTCGGTGTCTCGCCGGGCTGGGATACTGTGAAGGCATGGGCGTTGACCAAATATCTTTCTCTGACAGTTCAATTGCAGTGATGTTGAAGCAGCGTTGTCTTCATGAAACACAGCAAATTTTAACATGGCTAGTGTGGCGGATCGGACTAAACTGAGACAGCTTTTTTTGCTGCTGTCAGCATACAAGGAACTTATCAAGGTCCCAGAGATGCAAAATCCTATTCGGAAAAGTGCAATCAGGTAAATGTGAAATCTTACTGTAGCACATCCCCCTCAGACACCTCCACCACATACTGCAGCAGGAAATCCAACTTCATTAATATACTGTAGGATTAATGTTCCCTGGAAGTAAACATTTTTTTCTGACCGTGGTTAACAGCAAAACATGATGCCGTTTTGGAGAGGTCCTCCTTTTCAAGAAGACTGGGGTGGGTGGGTGGGGGGATGCAGTTTACCTTGAGGAAGCTATCTGCCCTATTAACCAACTGGGCCAAGGGCTAAGGATTTTGAGCCGTACTAGCCAAGTCTTAGTTCCTGGTGGACCAGGTGCATAAACCAGGTACATATGTCCGTAAACCCGAACTAGTTCAAGGGCCCTTTGCATCAGCGTATGTGACCATTTGATTTGAATTTGAGGGGGGCACATCTTTCTAGTCTGAATCTCTGGGCCTCTGAAGAGGAATTTTCCAACCCCAAAATTCTAACTCAAGGTTAAACTTTAAAGATTGAATGCAGGGATCATGGCCATGTCCATCCAGTTGGGCTATTTCTCTGTAACTATAGAGGAGTTGCAAAATTTAACTTCACATTTTAATGGTACAGTAAATGAAGTGTCATTTTCAAAATTCCATAACTCTTCTGAGACAATTTCTAATTGCTAAGTTATTTAATACAATTCAGGGTTTCCCCTGGGTTTTAGAGAGTGTGAGGTGGTATGAGTCCATAGGGGTAATATGGTGCCAATTTGGCACCATCAGTGAGTGAAAACTATCAATCCTTTCATAGCTAGCACAGTACTTTTGGCAAAGTATAGCAAATTTCTGAGGTGGTTGCCAAAAACTGCGAGGTGGCTGCCTCACAAAAAGAATGCAGGGGAAACCCTGCAATAAATAGCATTTTGAGAACAACACCCTTAATAACTGTTATATGTTTTAGCAAAAAAAGCCTTAGGTACAACTGTAAAATACAGAGTGAGTCCTGAACACCACCTAGCATCTGGATGTGCAGATGTGATGTGAAACTGTTTACATATCTTGCACAACTTTTGACTCCACATCCAAGCAACCATGCATCCACTCCAGATTATTGCTTGTGGTCTTAGTAAGAAATGGACAACAATGAGTCATTCTCAAAGTAAATCTTTCATGTTTATCTAGGAGCCCAAACTTTGACTCCGCACCCGAGCATCCCAGCATTCACTCAAAAGGTTGGACTTAACTTTCTTTTCTGAAGATCATTTACTTGGCATCTGATTGTCTTAACCCAGCATATTCATGGACCAGAAAATTCAAAAGGGATTGTCACATAAAGCCTAGACCCGTTATTCTCAAACGTGGCCCTTAGGGCCACATGCGGCCCCCAGGCCCTGTCAGTGTGGCCCCTGAGTTGATTTTACATTTTGACAAAAATCATATTCGATAAGAACAGATGTGGCAAATAAGGGAAAGGGGTGGATAATCTATGCTGACATTTATTTTTAAATTATGTAATTTAAAGTCCCTGCTTGACTCCTTCCCAATTTGCTCTCCTGAAGTGGTGCTAGGTTCACTGCATAGCAGCTGTACAGCATGTTCCTTGTTCAGTTACATAAGGGAGCTATTACAGACTCTGGTTACAGTATATATATCTAGCCAAGTCTTATCTCTTGTGCTGCTTTGTACTCGATGGCACATAGTTACTGTATGTAGTGGTGCATTGCGGAGTGGTTGTATTTATAGGGACAAACACACCTGCAAAAAGCTGGACGCAAAGACGCATTGCGTCCGCAAAAATCATGCTGCAGCTAGAAATTTTCATCTTAGTCCCAAATTAAGTAGACCAAGTGAGCTAGAAATTTTGGTTTTCAAAGTATGTGCGCCCGCGAAGTTTTGCAAGTTTTGCAGCTATGGGGACAAAGCTTGTAGCAAAGTTACATCCCGAAATTTGAACGCCGAGCGAGGTGACTGGACAGTTGAGAAACGTATGATGTTGAACTTGTGTTGACTGGTAACTGAAATTAAAATTTCTGCAAGTCTTCTTTTGGTACTTGTAGAAACTAAATCAAATGTGAAGGTGACATTTTCTAAAAATGTGCTTGCAACATTTCATATGAGCTTGCTCTTTCCACAGCTCTGATAAATGAAATAGAATCAGTCAATCAACATAAAGTTTCTTTTTCAACTTTTGGGAATGCGGCCCTCAAACTCAGCATAACGATTTCTCTATCTGACCCCGTTTGAGAATAACTGATTAAGCGCTTTGTCACATGCTGGCTCCTATCTGCTGGAAAAATGCAGAACTGTTGTGACTCTATCCATTTTGGAGTGCAGTTTTCATCCGCAACCTACTTAGTTTTGAAACTGATGCTTGATCAACATCGAAATGACCATGCTGATGACTCACACATAGCAGAATTATAGACAGGTGGGGTGTGGCAGGGGGCAGTGGCGTGTGCAGGATTTCGATGGTGGGGGGCACAACCTGTGATTCCCCCGACTGACATGGAGGGGTGTGACAAGTGCACCGAAGGTGCACCACGAGCGCTCAGCACGAGTTTGCACGCGTGGGGTCCAGAGGCCCGCGCCAGGGCCCCTGGCGGGGTCCAGGGGCAGAGCCCCGGTGGGGGTCCAGGGGGCGAAGCCCCCGGAAGCTCCTGCAACATAAGGTAATAAGACCGCCCTAAATTGGTTCTAGAGGCCTTATTGATCAGGTTTCGTTTGTTTCAGATTTTGTAAAATTCGATGTCAGTGACGGAGAGTTCAGGTTATCCTCTATGCGTTGAAAGCTGCAGTGTGCTACAGTATGTGTCACGTACATTGACAGGACTATGTTAAAGATCACGAGGCCAGTCAAGAAGGCTGCTTGAGATGATCGCAAAAGTCAACAGCACTGTTTCATTCTTAAACCTATATAGTTTACCATTACAGATGGTTAAAGTGACTAGCGCGAAGGGCGAAGGGAACTTAATGATAGTAGGCCTACCTTCACCATATGAGACAGATATTGATATTGACAGCATCCTGTCTGATTATTCACTGGAGGACAATTGGAAGAGCTCTATCCTTTGGTAAACGACCAAAAAATGAAAAACACTTCTCTTCTTATGTCATTCTGTAGGCTACTTCTAAGTTTTGAGTGCCAGGATGGCGCCAGGATTTGCCCGACAGGTGGCTAGACGGGCGGAGGCAGCGACCTGAAGCCCCGACAGCCCCAATCCCGTCAAGGGGATGGTGAGGAGGGATCTGAAGAAAATCTGTGTGCTAAACCATGCCATTGCGGGACATATATTTAATAAAATGGGTGTATATACTAGAGGAACATAGTTTCGGGGCTGATTTAATGTTTTCCCCAGAATATAAAGTGTGAAATTGCAAAGCGAGCGAAAATTTTTGGGGTTATCCTTCACTAAAAAGAATCGGTATAATTATTAAAAGCTAATAAAGGTCAATTGTCGGGCAGTTGGTCCCTATCGGGCATAACTTACATTGTACTTCTCTCCTCTTGTCACTATAGCCGTACCGCACAACAGACTCAAGAGAACATTGACTGAATAAGCGTGAAATGAGGTGAAATTCCCAACTTTTACATAAATTCATGAATTCTACTTCTTCAGTTACTTGAAAAGGTGGAAATGGTTTGTATTATATTTAGCTATAAGTAACAGAACTGTGGAAGAGTGGGCAAAGCATACCGGAAATCTTGGGTTTCATTGTAGAAATGACCCTTTGAAAGCCAAAATAATTAAACAGATCATGGGTGGCGACAGAATTTTCAGAGGGCTGGGCCATGCCAGCCACCCCAAGCTTCGACAGCCCCTCTGTCGAAGAGGTGGTGACAAGGGGATATGACTTATTATCCCATCCCATTTCAGGGCATATTTTACATGATATCACTTAATACTGTACTTCATGAGCCGAGTTGCGCACTTTATATAGTGTTCTTTCGAATCTGAAACTTGAATTTGCAAAGCGCGCAAAAATTTTTGGTAGGCTTACACAAAAAAGATATGTTTTCAAGAACATAAAGAAAACAAAAAAGAAAAACTGTAGGGGTTCTAGACCATATCGGGGATAACATACATATTATCGAAACACTTGGACTACCCTATGAAACAGCCAAACTTTGGTCCGTGAGTCGCTCACAAACTGACCGTACAGCATGACACACATTGGAGAACAATAACTAGGCTTAGCGACATGCGATGAAATTTCGACCTCCACATGAACAGTGTTCTCTGCCTATATGTTTCGAGGTAAGGTTTGCAGGACATGTGCTTTCTAGCAATGTGGAATGGAACTGCTGAAGATCCTGGAGTAACTATACAGCGTGCGTAGCGCGCCGAAAAATTTGGGTTCTTATTAGAGAAATTGTCCTCTCTCAGGCGCCGTTGGGGACTGCCTGCATACTCTATCGTATCGATTAAGACTCCCCGATGGGGCTTCCCGCCCCCACCTGGGCCATCCCTGTTGAGTGCTCAGTGTCTCTTCAATCTTTTTCTCTTCCCCTAACCCTTAAATCCCCCGACTAAGAGATTTTCCCCCGACTGGCTTCAGAGGTGGGGGGGGCCAGTGCCCCCCCGGCCCCCCTTTGAACACACTACTGGCTGGGGGGCATGACCCAATCATCTGGAAAACTCCATTTTTGTCGGGGAGACTTGGGTATGATAAAGTATGCAATCCCCAAATGATGACTAAGCCATTGAGATGAATTTCTTAATTTTGCCCTAAGAAAGACTGATTGCTTAATAAAACCGCAAAATTTTCAAATTTTACTCCGCAAAATTTGTGGCGTACTTTGCTCAAAAATTTCACATTTGCCATCTTTTGACACCCCGTCGTCTTTGTCAGGGTTAACAGCAGCTCAGTCTGGGAGCTTCAAAGCCACTCTGTCAGCAAATCAAAATCAAATTCGTGGTTAGGAGTGCAATTTCCTGCAATCCATAGCACCTGGAAAGCAAAATTTTCTGACCTCAGCCCCAACTGTAGTAAGGCTGAGGTTGAGTTGCTCTTAGTGGAAGCTGCAAAACTGAACATTGCCTTCTTAAGGAACTGCTTCTTATGAAAAATTCATACCTCTGCCTCTGTTTCCCATAGAAACAGCATCAGTGCCTCTTAAAGTGATGCCGTGAGTTTGCAAAAAGGGAAAAACATTAAAAAATCGAGTTTAAAATCTTAGTCATTCGTTTGAGTGGCCCATATGAACAGTAAGGGAGAAAAAATATGGCCTGTTGTGCGAATTCCCGGCATCAGCCCTGAAATTTTCGTAAAAATAACGACTAAACTCAAGGAAATCAAAAATGTGCTGCTCACAAACACTATTCAGTCTCCTAACGAACATCTGTTGAGCAGACCAATGAGAACGAAGTACTGATGCATATTCACTAGGTGTAAACAGCTGATCGACTTAGCTGCTAGTCTTAGTCACAACAACACAAGTGAACAAGACTGACTGAATGTGTGGATCTTGAAGAAGTAACGTTGATATTGCAATATACACCGTACAAGGTAATACCACAAGGCTAAACTATCCCGTTTTACTGTAGTAGCCTAACATTAGGCTACTGGCGAGTGGTACCTCAGTAAATTAAGCCTAACTTGCGCTAACATTAGTAATACTAGTAGCGAGAGACGATGCTCTGCCTTTTATTTGCACTTACCATTGTGTTTGACGTTCAATTCAGAAACAGTTTTGGCGACAAAAGAGATAGTAGGCCTATTAGTGGTGCAACTTTCGCTGTAAACCTGTAACGTTCAGATTCAAATCAGCACTATAACGCATACCAATGAGTGAAAGACAGTAGCCTGTAACTGTTGATTCTAAATTAGAGCCGAAAGCTATATTGAGCGTACAAGTAACGTTAGTTGTATTATCAAGCGATTATGCAAGAAGGTCATTCCCCGGCCGTGAGCGAACAGCTGTACCGTGGAGCTAGCCTAGCTGGGTTGAGTGGTATAGTACGTTTTTTAACGTGGTGACACCTCAATAATATTGCATATTCAACATCAGGTTCGTTGCATAGGAGTGGTCTAACGCTTTATAATGAGGACCGTTTTTTGAAAAAGGCCTTCAAAATTTTTCTGATTTTATGCTGTTTAGGTTACTTCCCGAGACTATCGCTATCATTTTGAGCTTTCAAATTGTATTCTTCAACTCTGTATAGCACTCGTGGCATTTTGAAAGATAAAGAAAGACATAACAAGAAGCAAAATCTTATGTTTTTCACTTTTTGCAAACTCACGGCATCACTTTAAGTATGAATTTCGCTCTTTCAAATTTTTGTCCTCTCTACGTTAAGCAAGTGATCATTAGTGTGGCATAATTGTGGGTAGGCCACTTCATGTTACAACTGTCCTTTTTAGAATAAAGCCAGCTGAGGAAAGTTACGTTAATTAATACACCAATAAACTAAATGTACAGAACTTGCCACTTCTTGCCCCGCCATTTCCTTTTGGCTGTCACCTACTGGGCTCCGCTTTGCAAAGTGCTACGTAATATATATGTATGCATATAACACAGAGACTGAATTCTGGTCTGCAAAGTTTGATGTTATTACCAGTATTCGACCTTTCATAATTAATCCCTCTCTTTATAACTTAAATGTTAATTGGTATTGGAAGAAGGAACAAACAATTGAGTTAAATATTCCTTTAAAATAGTCATTACTGTGACTTAAGAGGAGCAAACTAACAATAATTAATGCTGTGGTTGAATTCTGGCTTATTGAATTCTGGCCACACTAAGTTGAATTCTGGCCTGTTTGGGTCTGAGTTTCTAATGCTCCCTTTTCCTTCAAATGTAAGAAATTATTTAAATTTTTCATTTGGAATGGAGAGGACTGACATAGGCCTAGGTAATTAAAGATACTAAATAGTAATATTTGATTTCATTTGAGTAAGAGCTAATAGAACCAAAAAGTCCTTAAAGGGTTGAATACTGGGCACTTTACCCTAGCCTACTTCAGCGCATATAGGCTAGGCTACTCCTGAGTGTACCTGTGAAGCCGATGGGCCGCCGAGAAGCACTGGATTCTTGTTATTGTAACAATAGGTAACTTTGAATCCGTAGCTGCCATGGTTAAAGTTATTCAAGCAGTATGATTAAAAACCAACACAAAACCACTGACATATGATCAGGGAGATGCTACTCTCTCCCTGATATGATACGGCTGAGAATCAATAGGTTAGTTTCTCCAGAGTCCGAATGTACAAAGTAGTGCAAATATACTCCAAAAGTGTCTCAAGAACACTGTATGCACTGCCAGTACGCTCTTTCCAGCTGAACAGCTGACTATGGCGAACAATACAACACACACAACTTACAATCACTGCACTACTTGCCAATAGGGAAATTGTTTGAGAAAGTTTAACGTCTGGATTTTCTAAACTACCGTTTATTTCTATTTACCCTTTTACAGTCAGTTACCTGCCAGGCGAACGTATAATCTCCTGCATCTCACGCAGGCTGCTTTGCTCGTAATAGCAATGAGTATGTGCGTGAAAAGAAGCGCACGTAATCGACACCTGCTACGAAGGTGATTCATGGGCGACGAAACGGGATACTGCACTTCCACTTTCAATGAAATTTTTGTTCTATTTCTATTCCTCAAATTCCAGGGTTTAAAGAATATTTTCAGAAAAAAATTGAAAGTGATTGGAGTGAAATTGCCCTTGTGTAAGATTCGAAGATCCATATTGAAAGAACATCCTCCACAATTTTGCAAATTTAGGATAAGTATTGCGATTGTTTTATGGGGTCAGCACTGGAATAGTGGCAGGCCCGTAGCCAGGCCGGGGCACGGGGGGGGGGCGCCCCCCGTGCGGACCACTGTGCCCCACCATATGGAAAATCGATCGAAAATAAAATTTTAATACCGTGTAAACGATGGCTCTGGTATTACACCAGGCGATTTTTGACTAAAAATGATCCCAAAAGTTGTTAAATAATGAACGTATTTTGCTTTCTGTAACATTTTTGTTATACAGTTACAAAAATTTTCGCGCGCTACGCGCGCTTTCATCTTCATCACATATGGCTTTAACACCGGTTTCAGATATGTTGGCTTTATATAAAGGTAAAGGTTCCACAATTTGGCTATTGTTCTTTCGTGTAGGCGTGATTCCCGGAAAAACAGAAAAACTGAATCCATGAGAAGTTCTATCCTCTTTGTCTTATGATCAGGAAGATTCTTAATTCAGACTCAACATCATGATAAACATATTTTGTACGAAACGTAAAGTGTCTCAATGTCCAGGGGTGCCTGGAAGGTCGCCCCGCTACCATTCGTCCAGCGTCTTGGTTTTCCTCTTAAAGACAGACACACATCACCCCACATACATTTTGGTTGAGAGAAAGCAAAATTCTCAATTGGTCAGTGGTGAACGCTCTTTGATTGACATCAAAGTCAAAAGATGCAGAGTAGCTCACATTACACAGCATGTGCAAAGAATGTTGTGATTACATATTATGGCCTTGTATGCCCATCAGGATATGACCTTAAAATAAACAGGCTAGGTTTGTGTCTGCACAAGGGTGTCTGCACAAGAAAGGGCTCAATACAGTTTTGGAAGGAGTAACTTAGTAGGGAGAACTGGAACTGTCTAGGACGAGCAGGGCACACTCTTCCATAGAAACCCAAAGTTTCTAATTTTCTTTAATAAGAACCAAATATGTTTAATTTTTCGTCAACAGAATCCCAAATTTTTCGTCGCGCGCCAAAAATTTCGCGTTCGGCATCCTTTCTGTAACCCATTGCTTCTAGCGGGGCTTTGGGTTGATGGTACCTTTAGCGTGGGGAGCTTGGTCCCGTTGTCGGGCTTATCTTTTCACCAGCTTCAGTTTGCTGAGTCTGTATGTAGGTTTACCGTGGTAACAATTTTCCTGAAAAATTTCAGCGCGCTTCGCGCGCAATTCTCACAAGCGAAGTTATATCACCTATGAACATTACTAGCATAAAAATTCCAGTGAACTATTCTAGCCAAAGCTAGGTGAAGGCTCAAACTTAGATGCTGGGTATCAAGGGGTTTCATGTAGTAATCTAGTAACTTGAGTAACATTCGTAACGCGATGACTATATGGTTTGAAGCTAAATTTAATCGTACCCAAATTTATTCCAAAATTTATTTTTTTCTGTTCATGCAAAATTTCGTTCAAAGTAGAAATACAATAATGAACATCTGAATTGTGAACTGTGAAGAGATTGGTGTGCTCTCACTGTCATTCAAAGTCCTGCTCAAAGCTCCATGTTAGTGTTCCCATTTTGCTATTTCCTCAGACATTTGGGTAATTTCCCTCTGGGCCCTAACAAAATCATACTGGACCACACCAAGACTGCCTAATGGCAGCTCCTGGTCCCCTCGCCGTTCCTAAAGTACTCAACTCTTCACCTGCACTTGCGAAGCTGAAGAAGCATCATCGTGATCATAGTCTTGTTCCCTTCACTTGTGGAGACTTTCCACGTCTTTGTATTGTAAAAGGAGGCGAAAATGTCCATCACAAGAGTGAAACTTTCGCGCGCATCGCGCGTATGTGCACACGTAAAACCGATACCTTTAAGCTGTCTGTGGTAAGCTTGAGATATCATCCCCTGTAGTTCCCGCAAACTGTAATCATATGGTGGCTCTACTGTCTACGAACATAATTATCTTCTTCGGTGCCCCCCTATGAGGTGCCGGTACCCCCCTATGTAAGAATTCCTGGCTACGGGCCTGAATAGTGGTCATGTTCTGATGACCCCCCCCCCCCCGAGCTTGGGAATTCTTCCACTATCTTGGGAATTTACTGCTTAGCTTGGAACTTGTTCAACGAGAGTCACGAAGTGTTGATCGTGGATGAACACATGTGAGGTTCGCCTTCTCTTTTCCGTCGACGAGGGTGTAACGAGGCAGGCTTGTCCTTATCCAGTAATCTCTCCCAATCCCGCCATTTTACGTCCCTCTCCCGGACGATGATGATGAGATGATCATCATCATGGTGGTGGTGGAGATGGTGATCTTAATGGTGAATTACAGGCCAATTAATCTCACATCTGTGCCAGGAAAGTTAATGGAAATGCTATTGAGAGACGGATACATTAGAGGAGCATTTAGAAAAGAATAACTTATTATACTGGAACCCAGAATGGTTTCAGGAGAGGGCGGTCATGTGTTTCGAATTTATATCAGTGAGTATAACTTATTGGGACAAGTCAGTGGTAAGGGAGATTGTTGAAGGGATTCCAGTGGATGTGGTATATTTAGATACACTGAAGGCATTATTGACACTGTACCACACAACAAGCTTTTGACCATAATTAGAGCACACGGAACAGACAGGCACGGATCCAGGATTTTGAGAAGGGGGGGGGCGCACACACCGTCGCCCGAAGGCCGACGAGCGAGCGCCGAAGTCGCGAAGCCACGGCGGGGGGGGGGGGTCCTCCCCAAGAACATTTGAATTCTAGATGCACTTAGACGCGATTTCTCAGCATCTGGGAAGCATATTTTCCATATCTATTGCTCATTTTTTTTTAAAAAATCGTTGGTCATCGAAAAAGGGGGCGTGCGCCGGATGCGCCCCCACCTGGATCCGCGCCTGATAGATGCAGAGACTTATACTGAATTGGATTGGGCTACAGAACCGGGAGCAAAGAGTAGTTTTAAATGAAAAATCCAAATGGATGGATATAACAAGTTCGGGGGTACAAGGATCAGTATTAGGACCTAATTCTCATTGCTTCCCAGCCAACATTCCCAGGTGGGCCCCAACTGGGTCCCTACTGGGCTACATTCTGGGTCCCATCTGGGGCCAATCTGTGTTTGTCAGGTGTTCCCAGTTGGGCCCCAACTGGGCTAGCCCATCTGGGCTGGAGTCGGGCCCCATCTGGGCCCCTACTGGGCTAGCTGGGCTTATGCTGGGGCAAATCCGTGTTTGTCAGGTGTTCCCGGTTGGGCCCCAACAAGTTCGGAGGTACAAGGATCAGTATTAGGACCTAATTCGCATTGTTTGAGACATTTTCTTATTCATTCTTATTTAATTCTCATACACTGTATGAGAATTAAATGAGACTGAATGAGAAATTGTCTCAATTTCCCCAATCAATCTCACTGACGAATGAGAATTTTCTCCTGAGATATGTATTTCACAACAGGGACGCAAATCTCTGTTTGAGGTGGGGGGGGGGGGGCAAAATGCATATGATGTAGGCGTGAACAGTGACTGTGCACGCGTAGCGTGCACCGCGAGCCCCAAACGCGAAGCCCCAAATGTGTGGGGTCCAGGGGCCGCCTTAGGGCCCTGGTGGGGTCCAAGGGGCGAAGCCCCCGGAAGATCCTGGGTTGTAGTATTTCAGACGCCTGCAGGAAAATGGTTTCGAACGGAAATTTTCCAGTTTAATGCTCCTGGGTTTTTCATTTAGACTTGTAGAAAGGGCTAGTTCGAGCACAAAGTTAATACTACTGATGTGCTTCACTGGATTAAAGGTTTGCAAGAGCCGCGATGTGTTTTAAATGTAAAAATGCAGAGACAAAGTTCAATAGTTATCCGAGACGACCAGAAATTAATAGATAATCAACTCTAAACGGTTCTTTTTAAAGAACATAGAGTGTGACAGGTATTCCCTTTACAAGCATCCGTGACTATCCTGTGACTAGTTTTTGTTAGCTTGTGCTTTCGTCTAGAAATTGTCAGCCATGCATAATGGCTCAGCCTTTGATATAAATTAATTTCGTACGGCTTCGATCCATTTACATCTAATACGATATCCGTTGTGTAACTGTATTTGTTGTCAGCAAAGGAATGTCAAAAGTTAAAAGCATGGTCTGGTGACCAAATTTGATGCTTTCAAAAAAAGCAGGAAAATTTTCTGTGTTAGGCAGTGAAAACCCCATCTCAATAGCATCTTGCATTCGGAAGATACAAATTTTTGAAGAAATATTACATTTTCAGTTTCCCTAGTGCATGATGGGAAATCTGTGATGTCATCTGGGCAAATGGATTTGATGTAGCTTTTGTATTTCTTTATAATGTTGATATCACTATATTGAATATTCCATAACTTTATTTGCTGTACCATAAGTATGGAACAGTTTTTCACTATATCTACACAGAAAAACATCTAAACATTCCAAAGGTATCAAATTTCAAGGACAAACAAGGTAAAGGTAGCCAATTATAAAGAATAACAAAAGGAATCTGAGGCAATTTGCCCACTTTGGATCACATTTTGTGATCTTGAGGAAACTTGGAGGTATTTCTTATTAAAAGTAACCAATCTTTAGGAAGAGATATCTTGAGTTAGGAATGGAGTTTTGATATGGGGTTTGGATGACATGTAATGAAAAATTTTAATCTTTCATATAAGACCCCTACAAAATGCCACCAGACAATGCCTTTAAATTAGTTTTATCAATAAAAATTAAAAGCCGTCAAGGATTTTTATGGAAATGAAAAGGGGGTATTTTACCCACCTTCTTCTGGAAAGGGGGGGGGGGACAAATCTCCCCTTTCCCCCTTTGGCAGAAACCCTGGCCGTGTTCCAGGGGTATTATAGGCAAAGAGCCATATATCCTGCATTTTTGTTAAAAAATAACCAAGTACAGAAAATATTTGAGCATTGTTATAAACATGTTTTGGGGGCCCAAATTACGGTTTCGCCCCTCACTTTTTCACTTGGGGGACGAGGCCTCCTTGCCCTCAGGGATTTGCGACACTGTTTTACAATGTATATACATGACTTGGACACGGGTGTTCAATCAGAATGAATTAGTAGCTTTGCAGATGATACAAAAATTAATATGCCCAATCAGAAATGAGAGACACCAGCAACAGTTACAACAAGATTTAGACACATTGATGGACTTAACTAAAAAGTGGCAGATTAGATTTCATGTCACCAAGTGTTCAGTAATGCATTGGACATGGAAACCCAAGGTTCAAGTACAAAATGGATGGAGCTTGAATGTTTTTAAAGAGAGCGGGGAAGAAAAAGATTTGGGCATATATATAAATAAATCAGTAAAGATTAGCAGATTGTGCGCTGAATCAACTAAGAAAGCTATATAATAGAGTCTTATGGATTATCAAAAGGAACTTGATCAAGTTTGATCGCAAGATTATTTTAAATCTATATGAATCTCTTGTAAGGCCACATTTGGACAGGGACAAACGAGCCAATGAAATGGAGGGAGGGGGGGGGGGGGTTAAGCATCAAAGCGGCCCAATATGTTCAAGAAAATAAAAGCCCATCATCCCAGTTTAAGGGCGGCCCAAGATGCTCAAGGCAAAAAAGTGCAGGGGCTAAAGCCCCCATAGCCCATCCCCGTCTCCGTGGCTCATGTTGGACTACTGCATACAGATTTTGAATGCGTATTTAAAGAAGGGTATTAAATTAATCTCTAAGAAGGAGTTCAAAGCAGAATGACTAGACTTGTACCAGAAATGAAAGATAAATCTTATGAGGAAAGGATTAATGAAATGAGGGTGATGGAAATTGAGCAACGCCATGTACGTCAAGACTTGATTATATACCTTTTATAATTTAACACAACGGAAGATAAAAAATAAACTTAGATGAGTGTGGGTGGAGATTATAAGCAGGAGCGCAATAAGAGGAAATTCAAAAGGATTAGGCCATCAACAGTTCGATTAAAAATAAGGAGGAATTCATACTGTAATAGATTGCGGAAATTATGGAACACACTGCCTAAAAATTTCGTTTCAGCACCAACTTTGAACATTTTTAAGAAGCAGCTGATGAAATGCAAGATCTTTAAGGGTCAATACTCAATAAACCTTCTATCCCTTAAGCAAATCTCTCAAGATGACTTTCCTGACTTGAAGACAAGAGGGTGGCCATCCAGGTAATTCCCAGTCCTGACCACCATTTCCCCAAGTAAGGGTGGTTGAGATTTGTGGAAGATCATTGCTTCATGTACCACCGTGTTCAACAACTGAACAGGGGAAAGTGGAGGACTTCCAAAATAAGACTTCGTCTGATATCTTGTAAATTGTGGGACAACCAAGGTACTGCACCGAAAAATCCTGGGAATTTTAGCCGATTTTCCTCATTTTCCCACTTTGCACAGACTGCAATCAGGTGATTCTCGTAGACAGCTATTCACCTAATGCTGTCGCTAGGTCTCAGAATTGTGTGTATGTGTGTGTGAAGGGGGGGGGGGCTGGGAAGATTTTGGTTCAAGGAGGCGGATGTCAATAAGTTACATCATAAAAAGTCAACTTTTTCCAAACATTCCCACATATCATGTGCGATTATAAAACTTGCGCCGAATTGTTCAGAAAAGTGCGGGAATGGCGTGATCCCGCTGCGTAATGTGAACACTGTATTCAACCAGGGAGGGTTTCCTTAACATAATTTTACTGCCCTGTGCCAGCTCGTAAGAACGCGCTTGAAAGCTCTGCTTTTGTTGTCTCATTGTGAGCGGACTTGCATTAAAAATATATCTGCAAATTCAAGTTGTTCCCAATCAGCCAGGTGCGGTGTTACATAGGGGTAGGAAAAAGGAGGGCATGGAGCGATCCCGTATCCTTGAGAGTGCGGGACTAACACCCCTTTTTCGCCCTTGCACCCTTAAGTATTGATCCTGTCATTTATTAACAGCAAACTTTGGCTAATATGATTTTTTCATTGCATTCACAATTTTTCAAGTTCCCGACAGTACATTAAAAGGATCCATTAATTATTAAAAAGTGGGGATTTTTTCCTGCACGATACCGTTTTTCTTCCATGAATGAGAAGGTATAGGCAATATGTAACTTTCATTTGTCTGATGAAAAAGTATGGGTGACTTTATACAGAGATCCCTTTGCCGACATATGCTAAAGATGTAATATTTGTTGGTTGGTATCTTCACACTTAAAAATTTCACGGCATGTCCCTGAAATTTGCGGCTACCAAGTTTATTATTAATGGTTTACCTTAGCATGTAATCAGTGGTGGTAGAGGAGGGGGACAGGGGCCGTGGTGCCCCCGTTGGAGAATTTTCTAATTTCTTTGAGAGCCATATAGCCAAGATAGTGGGTACGATAAAGTGAGTAATCCCCAACGGCGATCAGTCGCCCGACGGTTTACTTGTTATTGTTCTCAAGGCAGTGGCGTGTGCAGGATTTCAGAGGTGGGAGGCGGCACAACTTGTGATTACCCCAACTGATATGGAGAATGGTGGAACCTGAGTGGGTGTCACAAGTGCATCGAAGGTGCACCACGAGCGCAAAGGCCAAGTTGAACGCGTGACGGTCCAGTGCTCCTCGTTAGGGCCCCTGGTGGGATCCTGGGAAGAGCCACGGTGGAGGCCCCTAGGGCAAAGCCCCTGAAGGATCCTGTAATGTAAGATAAAAGAAAACTGCCGAAAATTGGTTCCAGAGGCTTTATTGACCTAGTTTTATTTTTTTCAGATTTTGTGAAATTTGCTAGGCTATTACCAACTGAGAGTACAGGTAAATTAGAAGTAGGCTAGTGAACTTTGAAAACATATCCGTGAAATACAGGCGCGCGGATCCAGGTGGGGGCGAACCCGGCGCACGCCCCCCTCCTTTTCGATGACCAACGATTTTTTTACCAACGATTTTTTTTTTTGCCTCATAGATATGGAAAATATGCTTCCCAGATGCTGGGAAATTGCATCCAAGCGCATCTAGAATTCAAATTTTCTCGGAGGAGGACCCCCAAACCCCCCACCGTGGTTTCGCTCGCTCGTCGGCCTTCGGTCGACGGTGTGTGCGCCTCCCTTTCTCAAAATCCAGAATCCGCGCCTGAAATAAACAACTCTTGATATATTTTACTTTTTATTAAAGCTCTGAAAGTTACGTAATAGGTGAATATAACGGGTAGGATAGTTTACACGACTTTTACTTTTAACACTGTTTGCTCCTTAGCAGAAGGGTTATTTAATGTGTAATTATTGTTTGTTAACTTTATCAATTGCACAATGAATATCCACAGTGTGGGGATAGGGCGGCAAATAGGTTCAAAGACTGCACGAGGCATGGATGCAGTGATTTTTGCGTCAATAGAGAAGAAGGAAACTCTACAAGTTAATCAAGTTTCACCTCATCGCGCTGCCGGGTTATTCAAGACTTAATTTAGACACTGTTGCATATATTCCTAACAGCGAATGGACCGACCACTCATATTCCTCAAGTTACATGATGGTGGGTTCAGGAGTTGTGTCAGTGGCGAATGAACAGTGCTGTTCGGCTCATCACGAAACATTGTTAATTCTTTCATTGTTCCTAAATATATTTGCTTTGTTTCACAAAACATTAACACAGGTGAACATATAAAATATGATAATAATAACACCATTTCATCTAGGCTAAGCTCCTTCTTAGTCCCCGAATTTTCATAGGCTAAGGGCACACCCCTCCTTACAGATCCGTCCTCAAGAACCAACCAGCATCCGTCTCAGTAGTCTGTCATAAAAGAGTTTTGCTTGTAACGAAACGCTGTTTATTTACTTTCTTTGGAAATGTACTAACTTTCTACACGAGGTCTCAACTTGATAAACGACGTTTAGGCACGCAGTGGCGTCACCAGACTTTTTATTCTGGGGGACACAAGGGGGGGCACAACAGTTCAATGAGGGGGCACCACTAAATAGTTGCGGATGCATAATTTTTCAGGGAATATGAACCGTACATTGTCAAGACCATGCTTCACCCTACCCCCTGCAGCAAACCTACATTTTTGACATAATCCTTTGGTGGCAGTCATGTCTTCTTCCTCTGTTTCTCATATTTTTTTTATGTTTCTTCCGTTTTCTTTTTGGACAACAGGGGAGGTCACCTAAGACAGCTGGATTTGTGTCTTCCGCAGGGACCTCAGTTTGACACTGTATGCAATCCTAAAAGCAAAGCAGATGCAGGGTTCTCAATTGGAAATTTTTCTATATGCTGAATGCCCTCAGATGCGATTGGTGCAACAAAAGTCGGTACAAATGTAAAGTTAATTTTCTTCTAAAAAATTTCGTTTTCCTAGGTATAATTCTCGATAAAAAAATCAAGTAGTTATAGAACAAAGTTAGGATGATCTTTCTACAAGAAATTTTAATTCTCATAGGTTGTGGAATTTCATTATCCTTTACAACTTGCCTTAGCTGCAAAATGGTGCTAAAACTTCCAGTCCCCATATATTAAAGGATTCCGTTTCACAAGTTATAGTACGACATGTTAGGAATTTCCAAGTAGTAAATCACGGTCAATTATGCAGATGTCCAGTCTAAATCCTGAAACTAAACTTCAATCTCCTGACCCCACTGGTGGCAAAGTGTTCAATGACTAAATTTAGCTAAATACGGACTCGGCTTAGCCTTGTCCGTTATTTAGCAAATTTAGAGTCTCGACCTTTCATTCGACTCGGGTAAAAGTTTCCCTATTGCAGTTTATGCCATAATTATAAGCGAATTTTCGGAAACAAATTTGGCCCACCTTTGGGTGGGGTCTGCATGGTCCCCGTTGCCCCCTCTCTTGGATCCGCCAGTGCCCTGGAATGAATGGCACTTATAAATGCCGATGCAGCAGTGTCAGATGCGGTAATATATATGGTTCAGCCAGAGCCAGTCTTCCAGTCAGACTCTCTCTGACTGCAACGTACTTGTACCATATAGGGCCTACACTAATCCACTTGCTAACTTACTCAAGTAACAGTCGCTTCATCATGTACCATAGACTAGGAAAACGATACCTCTGTTGACCTCAAATGACCTTGAATAAAACGGCACGTACAACGATAGGGGCACTGCTTATGGGTCAACTACTGGCCAAGTATGAAATCTATAGACATTCACATACTCTAGTAATCATTTCCATGAGTTTTTCAGCTTTTGACTCCTGTTATACCTCAGACCTTTGAACCACACCCAGAGCAACATAGTTCCCTCTCTCATATAGACAATTCACACCAACTTCACCAAGTCTGAATTTTCTGAATCCCCCAGTTATCATGTTCACAGCACAACACATACATACAGAGGCACATTCATACCCTCAAGCTCTCACACACCGCCAGCATAATTCTTTGTGATTGCTATTTTAAATAGGAAAGGATGTATCGGAAAGAGTGGTTTGAGCATGTTATGATGGCTTGCAGTGAACTGGGCCTTATGACATTTATGAAAAGGGAAAAACTTACGAGAACTGTCAGGTGATAAAGCATGTAAGGAAGAGGGGGGGGGGCGGAGAGATAACACTTTAAAAGTTAGAGACGGACGCCGTATAATGCCAAAATCAAGGTAATCATATTCCTCTCTATGATTAGATGCCAAAGGAAGTAGTTTTATAATCCTCAGTTCTATTTGACTTTGGGAATTCTTGGAATTCATGAAGACGACAGTTCCTTTGAGACTCTGATAACCACATACTCGCCGAATCGGGGATTTCGACGGGGACCCTGGAACAGGATCAATTATATACCTCCTGCAGCAGAAAGTTCCCAAAGATAAACAAAGACATCAATGTACCACTTCATCTGACCATGTGGAAATAATTGCTCTGCTAGCTAAAGCAAACAATCTTCCAGCTCACAGATGGGAGAAAGTAGGGGATTACAGGGGACTATTGTTTGAATTGTGGTTTGGGCAAGATAAGTGATTTGAAGACTTATCGAAAGGACTTGTCTGCCTAATGTTTTACTTTTGATCTTGAGAATTTGAAAAAAAATTGCTGGCAAGCCAATGAACTCAGTCAACAAGAATTCCACTTTCAAGAAAATTCCCTGATTTTGAAGAAATTAAGGAATTTTAGAGGAATTTTATTGTAATGCTCGGAAAATCAGAGTAAGTCCACCGAAACCAAAGGAAAGTGGTAATTCATGAAAATAACACTGTATTTTGGACGTGTACTGAGAAAGCATGGTTGCGTTGTTTGTACCATATTGAAACTATTAAAAGGAATGAAGAAGTGGTAGAAATATTGATGCAATTTTTCAGCTTTGGGATGTCCTATGAGTAGCAGAAAGGTTTGCAACTATGGATACCTCACCGCAACAAAATTTGAGTTAGAAGTTTGAAGGTTCATTGCAGGAAATTGAATTTTGAAATATGGAAGTACTGGATCATTAACTTGCAGAACACACTGTAGTCAGAGTCACCCTGCCGAGAGAGGACTTGTTTACATTGGATCTTTTCGCTTATCGAGCGATACGAGTGATACGGTGGCTCAATAGGGACATACAAAGAAAAAAAAGCTCCCTGAAAAGTCAAAATTTTGACTTTGAAAGTCAAAATTTCGAGATTAAAAGTCAAAATTTTGACTTTAAAAGTCGAAATTTCGACTTTAAAAGTCAAAATTTTGACTTTGAAAGTCAAAATTTCGAGATTAAAAGTCAAAATTTCGACTTTAAAAGTCAAAATTTTGACTTTTCAGGGAGCTTTTTTTTTCTTTGTATGTCCCTATTAAGCCACCGTAGGGTGAAAAGACCAAAATTAATGTAAACACGTTCCCCAACAGGGTTACCCTGACTAGCGTCAATAGCATAAGACTGTTGGTTTCTTGTAGCTGTGCCTACCAACAATTATGGCGAGAGAAGTAATAACCTTGCAAATTGGCCATTTTGCGAATTCCATAGGCACGCATATGTGGAATGTCCAGGTAAGCTTTGAGAAAACTACAGTAGCTTTATAACTTTCATAGCCCTATCCACAGGCGCCCCTTACATTGTATATAGGCCTATAGCCTAGTACACCATATAATATGTATTATATACACGGAGTATGACTGGTGTACTGTACAATGTTATTGTTAGGGGCGCCTGTGATCTAGCTTAGGCCTGGGACTACAGCTCACTATACACACTAGGCCTATACACTATACAGCTCGTGTAAAGGGAGCTATTGGCGACCGGCTATACACGTGCCTTTACTGAGGACTAAGCTAGGCCTTTCTCGTGAATATATTATGTGTACATGTATACATAGTACATTCAAGATATAAGAAACAACTGGCACAAGGCTAACACGGTGATTTTATTGCACAGTCATCTTTTTCTAACGAACACTTCCGAGGGCTCCGACGTTGCAGAAAATCATCCTATTTTCAAGCTAAGTAGTGTTAGGCTATTTTGTGATTTTTTTGTATAATCTTTCAAGTTTTGTGGAAAGGTAGAACACATTGTAAGGATTTCTGATTTGATTCCGAATTGAAGTAAATATCTTGAATTTTGGGGTTTTCGTCCTAGGCCTGTACCTGTAACACTAATTGTCCCTATGGTTCGAATTTGGGTTGTGCCCTATATAATACTTATGGTGTACTGTACAAGTAAGGGGTGCCTGACAACTTAATGTAAAATATCTCACATCTCAATCACAAAATTGATGCACAATTTGCAATTTTGACTGAGATGTGGGTCACCATTGACTGAAAAATTGAGAATACCAATTGGTATCCTTGTTCAAAGTGTAACAATTGACTCACAATGATCCACTCCTTGGTCACAACAGGTGACTGACAATTGAGGTAAATTTTACTCACCCCTCAGTCAAGCTGACCAGTGGCTGACAATAGTGGTTCAATGACGGACATGTGAGTCACACTGTCATTGGTCAATGACTCACATTGGACTGACAATGCCAGGTGGTAGTGGGTTAACCCAATGATTGAGGTCCCAGACAAGTCGCCACTCAGCAAATTGTCCCCCTACAAAGTCGTCCCTCGGCCAACAATATCCCCTCCCTCCCAAACTTGCACCTTACAAACGGTTTACGCCCCACTACCAATTCGCCCCCAGCAAACTAGTTTGCCCCCAAGTGTTGACCAGTTCACCTCCAAAGATCTACAAGATTGCCCCATGTGCCAACCAGTTCACCCCCTAGTAATATGATAGTAGGCCTAAGCTAGAATGGAATAGGTTTTTGTGTCTATACTGAAATACTGCCCTGGGTATCATGGGCAAATCTCTTCACAAACATTGTGATAATAAAATACAAAAACATGAAAAATATGAATAAAACTTTGCAGTAATATGTGCTTATGTGTCTTTCTAATTGTGCTATACTGTATTTTGGTGTTGTCTGGATTAATTAATCTGTAGGAAATGAATTTTGGATTGTGGGTGGCAGTACACAACACATCAATCATGAAGGAATCTTGAGTCAATCACTACAAAAAAAGAATAAATAAAATGCTATATTAATTACTGCATTTAAGAATAATAACGTTAATTAACAATGAGAATGTTGTCTTTTCTATCAAAATGTATACTGAAAGCTTCATCAAAGACATTTTGGTTACCATTTTTGGTTATGTTTGGAAATTCCTAGTTCATTCTTATGCTAAAACTTGAAAATTTGGCTGTGAGTAATATTTTTGCTTTGAACATGTAAAATGATACTTGAGTGACTTGTTTTTGATGTTGTTTAAAGAATATGCATTGCAGGTTATGCTGTTGGAATTGCACCTAACAGCATTTAAAAAGCAGTGTTTGGCCTACGTATAATGTTGATTGATCGATGATTCATGATTTACCTTCTATATTCCAAAAATGCATTGAAGATTGATTCCTGAAGAGGATAAAATTAATTACAGATGACAGTTAATGTTGGAGAATTTCATTTCAGCCTATAGCTGCTAACACCTCAGTCAGGGCCGTAGCTAGGGTCATATGTTTGGGTGGTGTAAAGGTCCAAAATTGCAACTGGATGGATGTTTTTCCAGCTGAATGATGGCACGTAAATTCAATTCCACCATTTTTTATGCACCGTGCATTTATATACAGCATTGGGGATCCTCCCTTTGTCACTTCATAAAGATACTGTCCTGGGGGAGGTCTAAGAAGAGGGGTTTCCCCCACCCCTTTGGAAAATTTTTGTTATTAAATTTGAGGTTGTTGAGATGCAAAATGGTACTATCCTTGGAATATTTGTGGTGCTGATTATATATGGCTAGGAAATGTCCTTAATTGAATGAATTCTAATTTTTCCTACTGGCTGGATGTTTTTCCCAACTGAGTGACGGCACATAAATTGCACCTTCTTTTTATGGGCCTTGTTTTTATACAGCAGTGGGGATCCTTCCTTTGTCACTACATATAGGTGCCATCCTGGGGGAGGGGTCTAAGGCAAGTTGTTAGTTAACGTTGCTTAGATGCAAAATGGTGCTACAGGATCTTTGGGATATTTTTGGAACTGATCATACTGTATATGGCTGGAAAATGTACATAAAGGTAGTGAATTCTAATTTTTGGTTTGGTGAAAGCAGAGCGTATGTTGTCTAAGAGAAGAATATGTTGTCAGCAAACATCCTGAAGCCCCCCCCCCCCCTCCCTTTTGGCTACTTTACTACCTCCTATTCGGGCAAAGCTTTTACAGAAAAATATGCATGCAGTCAACAGAAACTTCCTTGGACTAAGAAAATTTTGCTTTCCTTCATTGTGCATTATAAAAGGGCATCTACTGTAAGGCTGGCAAATGCCTGCATAGGGCTTCCTGAAAGCTCTGGATCAATATCCAGCTCTGGAAGGTGATATTAGACCTCCCTGATAGGTACTGTATAGCAAAAGGGGTGAACGACTAACAAGAGCATTTTAGAATGTACACCTACAGTAGTTTATGCTAGAAAAGTTCACTTGGTACATTTGTGCTTAAAATGTTCATAAGTGATACAACGTAGATTGTGAGGATTGTGTGTAAAGCATGCTGAAATTTAGGGGTATACAGTAATTCAATGCCAAAATGAGAAACCTGCATGCTGGCTCAGCCAGGGGTGGTGCTTTGATTTACCCACATGGGGGTTAAGCACCCTGACTGGAGGCCAGCTACTCTAAATCCTGACAGATGCAATGGGTTGCTGAACTTGAAATATACTGTAAGGCGCATGAAGCGCGCGGAAAAATTTGGGGTTATATTGAAAAAGATATCACATTATTGTTTTCATTAAAGAAAGTTTAACAAGTTTGGGTTTTTATTGAAGAATCTGCCCTGCTTAAAAGGTAAACCTTGAAATTTGTTGGAGTGACTGCATGGTCATCATCGGGGACTACATTCTTTATCTTATCCGTTAAGGTTCCCCTATAAAACTGAAAAATCATTTTTCTTACACAATGTGTTTGCCGCGATAGTGAGGCTGAAGAAAGAATCTTCCAAAAGTTAGGAAAAAGAGTATAGAACTTCTCAACGATGCATTTTCTCTAGAATCATTTCTACATGGAAGAACAATATGTGTGGAACGTTGAATAAATCCAATATGTTTGAAACGGCGGGTGTTACCACTAGCTAGAACTACTGTATATATGAAAGCGTGCATAGCGCACAAAAATGTTGTGAAGTTATAGAAAGAATTGTCACAGAACTTATTGGCTTCAGGCCTGATAAATAGATATTTGGAATATTTTCTGAGTTTATCTATAGTGTGTCTTCACCAATATTAGTTTATAAAATTTTGCGCAATATTTTGGGGCTAGGAAGGGGCTAAAGCCCCCCTAGTCCCCTTAGAACTGCGCCTGGTAATGTTACCTTAATAATGGTCATGAGATGGAGTGCAAATCGTGACGCATGCATGCCAAAGTTTTTCATTAAATAAGATTTCCATGACAAAACCTACATTCAGTATCTGCAACGAGACACTTTCAATTGCCCAACAAACCAACATGCCACTCAGAAAGCCAGTCTTTTGTTGGCAATTTGTAAACAGTTTTCAGCTTCTGCTGCTATGCTTCTTAGTAAGTTGCTGTCAGAAGATATTGATAATAAGAACAAAACTGAGGTAAGGTTTAAAGCATGTGGAAATTTTGATAGTTTGAGAAGAACTTGCAGAAATGCTGATAGTTTGAGAACATTTGTGATAGAAAATGATTACAATAGATCCTTAACATACAGTATAAACATACACAAATATTCTGTGACAAAGGACAGTTTTGATTCCATTTCACGTGAGGAAAATAATGTTTGACATTATTCTCACTTGATTTAGTTGGAAAAATTGACATAGGCTCAGTCGGAAAAATGTGCTAAACTGAGATATCAGAAATTCCACCTGGTATTTCAAGTTTTCCAACTGTCGTCACTCTGACGAACGTTGGGGTGTGAGACACCCTCAACACCCACCTCCCTAGTCACGACGGCCCTGACCTGAGTAGCTCATCTCATCCTTTGCACATTAATACTGCTGGCTGCAAGGCTTTTTTCTTGTTGTGTTTGTCATAACTTCGACGCTGTGCTTTTCATCCGCCGTAATAGGGTTTACTTTTCATACAATGAAACCTGTTGCAGTTTTTTGTACCCTTTACTAAAATTTTCCATGTACTATAGTTCCTAACAAGGCCTGAATTTGTTGCAAATCTTTTTTTTTTTCTTTGTTCAAAATGCCAATCATTTTTTATTCCTTGCCGAAGGCAGGCAAGGAATCTATGCGATGGTGATGTCGTGTGTGTGTGTGTGTGTATGTATGTATGTGTGAACTTGTCTTCGTATCAGACCGAGGACCTGAACAATGGATTTGAGGTATGTGTGTATGTGTGTGTGTGTGTGTATGTGACGCCTAGCTTGTAAACATGATATCTCGAGATAGCAATGACCGACACTTTTCATATTTGGTATATAGATTTGCCATGTTGAGAGGAAGAACCCTATTGTTTTTGGTGGAGGTCAAAGGTTATTTGAGGTCACCAGAGGTCAAAAACCGAAAACTTTGTAAACACGATATCTCAAGTTAGCAATGACCGACACTTTTCATATTTGGTATGCAGATTTGTCATGTCAAGAGGAAGAACCCTATTGTTTTTGGTGGAGGTCAAAGGTCATCCGGAGTCACCAGAGGTTAATCTGCGAAAACCTCGTAAACGGCTTGTAAACACGATATCTCGAGATAGCAATGACCGACACTTTTCATATTTGGTATATAGATTTGTCATGTTGAGAGGAAGAACCCTATTGTTTTTGGTAGAGGTCAAAGGTCATCCGGGGTCACCGGAGGTTAATCTGTGAAAACCTCGTAAACGGCTTGTAAACACGATATCTCGAGATAGCAATGACCGACACTTTTCATATTTGGTATATAGATTTGTCATGTTGAGAGGAAGAACCCTATTGTTTTTGGTAGAGGTCAAAGGTCATCTGAGGTCACCAGAGGTTAAACTGCGAAAAACCTCGTAAACACGATATCTCAAGATAGCAAAGGCTGACACTTTTCATATTTGGTATTCAGATTTGTCATGTCAAGAGGAAGAACCCTATTGTTTTAGGTAGAGGTCAAAGGTCATTTGGGGTCACCGGAGGTTAATCTGTGAAAACCTCGTAAACGGCTTGTAAACACGATATCTCGAGATAGCAATGACCGACACTTTTCATATTTGGTATATAGATTTGTCATGTTGAGAGGAAGAACCCTATTGTTTTTGGTAGAGGTCAAAGGTCATCTGAGGTCATCAGAGGTTAAACTGCGAAAAACCTCGTAAACACGATATCTCAAGATAACAAAGGCCGACATCTTTCATATTTGGTATACAGATTTGTCATGTCAAGAGGAAGAAGCCTATTGTTTTTGGTAGAGGTCAAAGGTCATCTGAAGTCACCAGAGGTTAATCTGCAAAAACCATGTAAACACGATATCTCAAGATAGCAATTACTGACACTTTTCATATGTGGTATATAGATTTGTCATGTTGAGAGGAAGAACCCTGTTGTTTTTGGTAGAGGTCAAAGATCATCTGAGGTCACCAGAGGTTAAACGGCGAAAACCTCGTAAACACGATATCTCAAGGTAGCAAAGGCCGACACTTTTCATATTTGGTATACAGATTTTACATGTCAAGAGGAAGAACCCTATTGTTTTTGGTGGAGGTCAAAGGTCATTTGAGGCCACCGCAGGTTAAAAGCCAAAAAGGCTCGTAATCAAGCTATCTCAAGATAGGAATGACCAACACTTTTCATATGTGGTATATAGATTCATCATGTTGAGAGGAAGAACCCTAAAATTTTTGGTGAAGGTCAGAGGTCATTTGAGGTCACCTTAGGTAAAAGGCCAAAAAGCTCGTAATCACTATATCCCAAGATAGGAGTGACCAACACTTTTCATATTTGGTATATAGATATGTTATATTGAGAGAAAGAACCCAATTGTTTTTGGTGGAGGTCAAAGGTCATTTGAGGTCACCAGAGGTCAAAGACCGAAAACCTTGAAATTGGGATATGTCAAGATAGGAATGGCGGATATAGATTTGTCATGTTGAGAGGAAGAACGCTATTGTTTTTGGTAGAGGTCAAAGGTCATCTGAGGTCACCAGAGGTTGAACTACAGAAACCTTGTAAATGGCTTGTAATCATGATATCTCAAGGTAGCAATGACAGCTACTTTTCATATTTGGTATATAAATTTGCCATGTTGAGAGGAAAAACCCTATCAATTTTGGTGGAGGTCAAGGTCATCTGGGGTTACCAGAGGTCAAAAATCAAAATTTCCCAAGAATTCCTAAGATTGTCATCTGGGGTCACTGGGATCAAAAGCAGCATTTCCCAAGAATTCTCAAGATTGTCATCCGGGATCACTATAGATTAAAAAGCAAAGTTTCCCAAGAATTCCCAAGATCATCATATGGGGTCATCAGAGGTCAAAAAGCAAAATATCGCAAGTATTCCCAAGATTGTTATATGGGGTCACCAGAGGTTTAAAAGCAAAATTTCCCAAGAATTCCCAAGATAGTCATCAGGGGTCACCAGAGGACAAAAAACAAAATTTCCCAAGAATTTTCAAGATCCAAGATCCATTGGAGTTGAATTCCTTTCAAGACACTTTCGTTTTTCTTTTTTGTTATATTTGGTGGGGTTCAAAGTTCATGTGAGATCAGCAGAGGTGAAATTGTTAAAATATCGTAAAATGATGTAGTCAAGGTAGATAAATTTGAGGGATAAACCTCAGTACAACAAAGCATCCCCATTCGGCAAGGAATCACTAAGCCCTTAGGCTTTCTGGTTTTGTTCCAGCAAATGTCTCTTTTGGAATTCCTGTTCAAGTTCATACAGTAATCTAAACATTCAAAACTGCATTTGGGCAATTTCACAGCAAGTGGTCTAATTTGGTAAAATCTGAAAGTTGAGTTGGATAGTTTGGTTACAGATGAATAGTATGATGTTTGGATGTACAAAAATGACTACTATGACTTGAAAATAGTGATGTGTTGCATACGTATGGTAGTTTCAATGTTTCTTCGTGTAATAAATAACTCAAAAATGGACCAGAATGTATCCCAAGTTATCAACATGACCCTTGTTCTACCTTACAGAAAACCTCTGCCTTCATCTGTTCTCAGAAAAACTTATGAAGGAATGGTCTACATTATAGTTTTTGCAAAGTGAATTTCTTGAACATGTTCAAAATATTTTTGTATAATGTTAAAATATTTAAAGACTGTCATTGAAACTTGAAATGTACAGCAACAAAAACTAAGGAAAAAGTTTTCCTACTGTACATAATGATTCTTGTAATCAAAGGGTAATGGGTTCATAATTACAAAGAAACTGGTATTTTCAGTAGGTATTAGGTAAAAAGGCATGTGATGTAAGGCAAGTTAAAATTCAACATTACAATTTTTTACGGAGCAAGCAGTAATAGATAGGCCTATGGGTAAAAATTTTCACACCATTATGACATAACGATGCTGGAATTCTTAGCAGACACACCTATATTACGTATGAATTGCAGCAAGGTCACAAGGTACACTATAGTACACTGTATGTGGTACGTTTGTACTCGACACTGCTCTAGGCGTGTGTGATACTGTATCGCTGTAGCCGGAGAAGTGTGTCTTGAACTGCAATAATGCCAGTGATATCCATAGGCTTTTCATCTTATGCTGCTATGTTAAACCGCAAAAATCTCGAAAACGGTAATCAGTGGCACAACGAAAAGTATGCATGTTTGTGAAAAGTTTGAATAAATGTGTGATTCGCCCATGCATACGGACTGCTTGCCAAAACATCGCAAATAATGCAAACATTTTAACTTGCACGCTACTTTGATGATCATCACTACCGGCGCCATTTTAAGTGTAGAAACTTTGGGTATTTAAAGTGGTGGCGCTCTTTCGAAATTTTTATTTTGTTTATATACCTTGACTTGTTTTTATTTTCGGTTAACCGTTACCAGTTCGGTCAATAAAAACGGTTAAACGGATAGTGAATTAACCGGAAATGCACAGCCCTAGTACATATCCAAAGGCAATCTGCAAGGTTCTATGGAATGGTGCACAATGCAAACCATAAGTAATTGTGGTAAATTGTATGTTAATTTGTATAATGTAACTTATGTAACGTCATGTAAGTTACAAAAGATAAGTGCAACTTAGAAAGCAAATTAAATTTATTTATTACTTTTCATATTTGAAGTAATCCTTCCATTTTATGAATCGGGGCAATTAATAGGCAATAGATCAACAAGCAGCACTAGGGTTTGAGCTATTTTATGGTACTTTAGGTAATAAATGGTCCTCTTCCATGTTACATAAGTTACTGTACAGTGACAGATCAGACAAAAAACCAGACACAAGTTATTGGTTGTTTGAGAGAAAATTTGCCTTATGGAAGGAAAAGACAGGTTAAATTATCAGTAAACACAAGTCATTAACTCACATTGGTAAGTTGCTAAGGCTACAGCAGACATTTCAAGTGCTACCAAATAAAATTGTTATGTAAGTTACAAAACAATATTACAACATTTTGCTTGGGGTGAAGAAAAATGCAAAATCGTGTGAACAGTTCAAGCAAATTACTGCTGGTAACTTAAACTTGCTTAATTGATGAATGTTTGTAAATTATAAAATTATTTCCTACATATGTGCAGTTTTCCTGCAACTACTGTACATACAGTATACAGGATTTGTATTGCATTGTTGTGTACCCGTAAGTTACAAAGTTTCGTTGCATAAGTTACAAGAGTGAAGTTTGTGATTGTCTCCATAATTAGGAGAGTGCTTTAAATAAGAAAATGATAAATATTCTTTAACAGCTGATCCTCATTTTTTGTCAAAACTACTATGAGGTTCATTTAAAGCACTCGTCTTGACCATGCAGACATTCGCAGTCTTGACACTGCTAGTATTTACTAAATGTGCTGAAAAAAGTTGGGTGCCAATGTTTTTGCCAGTCTTTCCATCAAGATGCCAGTGCATTTCTTTTTTCACCAATGGCTACTTCGGCAAATGGTATTTGGAACCCTGTTCAGGCCATAGCCTATATCTTGGTGAGTATAGAAGGCATTAAGAACACTCTGTCTGCAAGAGCTGTGAAATGTGAGCTACTCTGCATATTTTGAATTTTCTGACTTTGTTGTCAATCAAAGAGCAGTCACCAATTGAGAAGTTTGGTTGCCCCAGCCATTTGTGCTTGGTGCTCAGCATAAACAATGGAGTAGGGAAAACAAGCCAGTGAGCCACAACTGGAAAAAAGGCCGTGGTCGTCTCGACTTGAACCAATTGGTTGGAAACTGGGACGTTAAACCTCATCTAACCTAACCTAACCCAGCCATTAATGTACTTCGGGTGATGAGTGTACACGTATGTCTTAACTTTAGAAAATGGAATCATTTAACAGAATCTGTATTAACTAAAATGTATTTGCTAGACTGATGGGTATTTTCTAAAATTTCAACTTAATATGCAGTATGTAGGTTTAATTGTATTTTAGGCAGTAAAATGGCCAAGAACCAATAGTAGACTACAGCACAAGTTATGATAAGAATTAATAGTTAAGTCAAATTAATACTGTAATTTCAACTGCACTGAAGCATGCATAAGGGATGCCCACTATGGCCTGTGATGTTTCCAACAACTTCTTCAAAACTAGGACTGCTGTATTGTTCAGTTACTGCCATTTGCCATTCCTTTCAAAGCAGTCTACTGCATTTCCTGTTGTAATCTGATCATTGTCTCTGTCATGACTATTTCTGTAGCCAAAATGTCTTTCAATAAACATTGTGCAAAGTACATTTCTCACTTCTTCAAATGGCATTGACCAATCAGTGTGGCTCACTTACATTTAACAATCAGTATAGTAGGGCTAGTTTGAATATAGTTTGCTTTTAGGTTCATCAAAGGAATTCATGTGACGAATCACATATGTAAAACACAGTTACTATGGGTACATTTTTGGCCAATCAGAGGCTGTATGTAAATGGCTTTGGATTGTATGAACCCTGCATAAGCTCTCTTTAACTCTTCTACTGAGAGTCTCAGTTGAGCATGCATACAGATGATTGTTAAACTAAAAGTCTCCCAACTTATGATGATAACTACAGTAAGCTACCACTGCCATTTCTACACAGTACCATTTAGTGTCAAATCTTTGATTACCTTTCATGACATTTCAGGAGTCGTCATTTTGCTATGGTGCTACAGGAGCAGCTGGTGTGAAGGAAATTGACAGCGATGTTTTGTATCGAGAAGGAAGGACTTTGCTGGTATGTGATTTGTCAGGTTTTCATACCTATTAGTAGCACATCTATAGCGAAAATTGTTCTGATTGTCAAACACTTAAAATTGCACAAATTTACAGTAAGTTTTGCACTTTTGCAACTTTAATTCACAGATGGCATGTGAGAAGCATACTTGAATTTGGAAGAGCATAAATGCCATGTTTTATTTTCCCACTTTTAAAGTAGTACACAGTGAATTGATTTCAAGTATGAACAACACAGCCAGTGGTAGCTAGGGGTGTAGCTAGTGGGGTAGCTAGTGGGGAGTGAGCCTTCCATATGTCTCTCGTCCCCCTCTCCAGAAGCCCTCCACCCCCACCCACTGGAAAATCCAAGAGTGAAAATTGTATATGTTTGTGATGATTCCACATTTGAAGCCTCCCTCATGAAATGGTAGAACCCCTCCCCCAAGCACACCCTTTCCCCAACACACATTTTTCTGGCTATGCCACTGAACACAGCTTATTAAAAACTTAGCACAAAGGATGAAAGGAGCCAGAGGGAAGCAGAAGTGATTTTACAGTTCTGGCAATTTCAGTGAAAAGGATACAGTACATACGTATGAAGTGACAATCACCCTAAGGCATTACAGTGAAGAGTATTAATATTCAAATTGATTGGCATAATTATTAAATATCTCTTGCTTGGCTCTTTAAAAGACTAAGTATGTCTGGTGTATTTCTGCTTAGGGAGATGTCACTTACACACCACGTCTGATTGCAGTTGATCTCAAAGGCAGCTTGAACACTCTTAGACCAGATGGTGTCCTGTATGATGTGGAGACAGAAGCCAATGATATTACATGGTAAGCACTCTTTAGAACACTTAAAAGAAATATTTTACAGACTACTAATAAAATATTAGAAAATTGAAAAAAAAAAAACACAGAAAGGGAGATCAGTAGTTATGATTCAAAGTAGAAGTTAACCTAAATTCAGTATCCTTGGTTCCTTGACTGACTGAGGATGCTGTAAAGTTTAGTGTGTTTCTTAAGTTATCTAAAATAAAGTTAGACTAAATATCTGTCTGATCTGCTTTATGAATTACGTTCAAAGGTCTCTTTGTCCTTCAGTTTTTAAGGTGCAAAAGCTGTACTCATCTACATGTCTTTATAAGTTTCTGTAAAATCTTACTTTGTGCTTCCTAGATACAGCAGACAAGCAGTACAAGTGTAGAAACAACATCATTTGAAATGCATCCTGTTTAGAAGCCCAGTCCATGACAAAGTCATGCAATCTTTTTCCCAGGGTCTGGAAGAAGTTTGGGGCCTATAACAAATTCATGGGCATAATTATACAAAAGTACCCCAGGTCAAGCCTAAAGACACATAGCCTTTCTTGAAACTTTAAGAGGAGTACTTACCAATGTCTAAATACTGTATTACCCTGATGGTCAACTACAATCCTAGACAATCCATCCAAACAGCAGCAGCTATTGCTATGCACAATGGCATGTTGCCTCACCCCATTTAACCCCAGGGTGGTTAGAGGTAATTTATGTAAAGAATCTTGATGGAGAAAACTGTGTAATGAACCAGACAGTACAGAAATCCTCACTACTTTGACATCATACTGTACGTGTAGCTAATAGTACACCACACTCAATATACAGGACATTACCTAATTTGTTTTGTATATTGTATTTCATGGCATCAGCATTCACCAACTAGTTCAAGTCTACTCAACTGTCAGTGTTTGTTCACTTACACAGGCCCACCCTGTGTACAGTGGAGGACCTATTTTGTATTATTTACATGTCATTGCATCATGTTCCGTGGTATCTGTTTAAATCATGATGAATATAGAGATAATAATCATTGCACTTGAACTTCTTGTCTTTCAGGGGAGGAGATGTTACTATGCATAAGGCCAGCCCTCCTGTGAAAAATCAGTTCTTAACTGATTTGGATCTTTCTGACGTATGATATGAAGTTAAGATTTGGAGGGGTTTTTGTATGAATTCACCATAATTTGCATGTGTATCTGGAACATGGTTGCCAGATTTTCTGTGAGAAAACTGACCAAATGTGGCGTTTTTGTGTTAAAAAAACGCCAAATGAAAATTGATTGCAATTAATACTTAGTTGCTTAAAAATCATCAATATGCAATAAAATAGCCCTGCTTTTTTACAAACACTGATGGTGCTCATAGTGTGAATTTTGGGACGTAAGTTATACAATTCACCACAGTTTTCTACAGAAATTGTGGAAACACGTGGGTACTTTAGGAAACTTCAAGTCAAATGTAAAAACGTCAAAATTAGGCGAAAATGCTGTTTGGCATGTGGTTGAAAATTCTGCACGCTAACACCATCGAAAAAAACACCAAATTCAGTGCTCTTGGCATAAAACTCCAACATGGCAACCCTGATCTGGAATTACAGGTGGGAGAGAATAGGTGGAGATGGGGGAGGGGGGGGGAGGGGGGGAAGGAAGGGTTCATGACATTCTTGTTTTTGTAGACTTTGTCATGTATGTGGAATCTTGTTGCAGCTGTTTACTGGATGAATTGCTCTAATTATCAGCTATCATTGTTCAGGAGAACTATGTGCATAACTTTTTCTGGGCACCTCATAAATTATAAGTATTCTGTTGGATTGTACCACCATAGCAACTGTTAGTTGTAGTATAGTACTCGCAAACAGATTAGTTATATGATAATTATAAAAAAGGGGTTTGCTGGGGGTTTCACCTTCCTTTGAAAGAATATTGTGGCTTGTGTCAAGTTCTACATGTTTCACTGAATTACATGTAAACTCCATTCACCTGAAAGAAAATAGAGCTAACAAAAATAATGCAGATGGCTGTTTGAGAGTCTCCTATACAATAATTCTGCAATATTTTTGTAAATTTATGCCTGATTCATATTCTGGGTGCCCCTGAAGATTGTAGGAGCCTCCTTTCAAAACATGAACACATTTAGTGTGTATGAACAATTTGCCATTCAGGAGACTGTAGGTTCAAATTCGTGAATGAAATCTCTGGGCTTTAAAAGTCTGTAACATTGTCATATCATCAGTCACAAAAATTAATTAGAAAATATTTTTTTTGCATTCTTGCTTTAATTTTGCTAGCTGTATCAAAATAGTTTAAGAAATGTTTGGAACACTTTAAATGGATGATACTTGAAGTCAAAGCATGAAACCGTTTTTTGGATCTTTTCTGTTATCAGAGCCACTTTTGGTCTAGATGTGTGTGGATTCAGTGGGTTTTACTGTTATTGTCCCCATTTCATACCTTTGTAGTCTTGAAGAGAAAAGTGACTTCAAAAACCTGTTGAAAAGTCATTCTCTCTATGGAATAATGTATCCAGGTATACAAAATGGTCAAACTTCTTAGAGTTTTTTGTGTAAAATGCACAGCAGCTGTTTTTACTTTTAATCCTATAGTTTTCATTGTTTCCACAATGGTGAAATCCAAGAACCTGAAAATTCCTCTGCAAAACTTAAATACCTAATTATTCCTTCTCTCAGTTTTTTGCAGGCTGTTAATTGTCCATTAAATGCATTTAAACTCAAAGCTCAATTAAAATTAATACTTTATATCTAGCACTTCATTATTATTCGATCTCTTCACAGGAAAATGCATTGCAAAAATCTCAGAATACTTCCACAGACACTCCAGACAAAGATATGGAAGAGTTGTCCTCATCTAGCAGTCAGACAGCACCCCCTATTAAAGACAAGATATATCACCTTGATGAAAGTGTGTCTGTGTGGTCAGATTATTTATATGGCCATCTGCATCCAAAATCTTTGGCAATTGTGAGAGACTTTACCCATCAGAGGTTTGCTTCAAACAAATTAAAATTTTGTTGAAAAGTGCATACAAGGAAGGATCTAACTATGTTTTTGGATATTATTCCATCTCAGTTTTCCATTAGGAAAATAATAGAGGAATATTTGTCAGTACAATGTTATGAGTATGAGAGTACTAACTGTCTCTAGTTGTTGACTGGTTGTGGGTATGCTTGTGTTTCTTTGGTACAATCTCAGAATTTGGAATCAACACCAAAGCCTAACTGTGAGTACAAGTACTGTCTGAGTACAAGTCCATCCTCACAAATTAAATGCATTCAAATGTCCTAAAGGTGCGAGTTTGAGTACATACTGACTACAAATCTGGTATTTGCTTAAAGGAAAGACATGGGTCATTCTTGTGTGGTACATAATATTTTATGTGGACAGATACTGTGGTGCAGTATGGGCTGAGGGCTTGGTGGCTTCAAGCCGCTCCTCCAAATATCTCCTGCCTCCACTCACCCCACACTGGAAAGAGTGAAAACATGTACATCTTCCATATATTTGAAGCTCGAGATAATGAAATATTTTTGAGCTGCCCCTTCCTCCCTCCCTTGCCCCTTCCCCTCCCTCAGCTGCCCACTTCCCATATGAGAAATCTTTGTGGCTCTGACACACTGGACAGAAAAAAAAAGAGTTTATCATCATCCCATATTTTATTTGTTGACTCTACTGACAAGATGTAGATATGATTGGAATAGTGCTGATGTAGTTTGGCAGTATAAAGAATGACAGCGATGATGTCGTAACTGTAACCCATTAATCCCTCTAATAGTGAGAAGAGCTGCTGGATTAATTGACCACATAAGAGAGGGCCAACTAGCAGCATTAGATTGGAATAGACCATTTATAAATGTTGTGGTATTTTTAGTTTGTTGGCCAACCTATTGAAATGGTTTGATGTTTTCCATAATATCTGATCAGTTTGGGGGAAACAAATGAAATAGTATTCATGCTTAACACATCCTCAGCACTTGAAGACTTGGTCAAAATAGCATGCTTGTCATCTACATTCATTGTAAAGTGTTCTGACATGTTGATTGATATTTTACCTGAGTAAGTTCACAGAGGGCCTATGACTTGTAAATTACCATTTCAGGCCAGATGGCCTTCCAGAATAGCAATTTTTACCAGTTAAGATCCTCCAAGTTGGAGGGTCATTTCATAGGGGAAATAGTTGAATGCTCTGTAATGAATAACCCTCCTTACTTGGGATTGAAACCTGAAACTCCTGGTCTCTAGACCTTGCTAGCAGCCAAGTGTCTGCTCTGCTATAGAAGCAGAAATACAAACATATGTATAATATGATATATTCTCTTTCATATGCAGTGAAACAGAGAAGTTTGAACTGTATCCACAAGGTAAAGATTTATTGAAGAAAAGAGAGCTATCAGAAGAACTTGAAGATAAACTCCATTTCTTTGCTGAAGAGTGTGATCATCTACAGGTGATACTTATATGTATATGCCATGTGTCTATGTGTGGGAAGATAAGCAAGAAAAGATTGTTATTCATTAGTGACACATACCTTTATGCAATAGGTACATATCACTCTGTGCGATAGATACACATCCCTGTGTGCAAAAGGTACACATCCCAGTATGCAATAGGTACACATCCCTGTATGCAATAGGTACACATTACTTTACTGTGGATGAATGGCAATTCCTTTGTAACAGCTAAGAGCTAACTTTATTTTTCGAGCAACTTACTGTATGAAAGACAGTATATTGATTTTAAGTCTTTGTTTAAAGATGGCTCGTATTGTGATCTCTGTAGAGTTTCCTTCGGGTTTCCTCTTGAGTTTTTCTCAGTTTTGTGTAGTTTTCTCCTTTGAATTCTTAGTGTAAATTACTGAATGAAGACAATAAATTTGACATAATGCCTACTCAAAGTTTGACTTTTAACTTAAAATAATTTGAATGTATTTTGTTCACAAGGAGAGTTTAGAATACAGTATGTTAGTTGTTCAATCCATGTTTTGACTCGGCTAGATATTTCATTTATGTTCCTTTTTGTGTTTGGTCTCTTTTTCCTCACAGGGGTTTCATATATTAGCTAACTTTGATGATGGTTTTTCTGGTATGGCGGCAGGAATCGTTGAATTGTTGAATGATGAGTACCATGGCAAGGGAGTATTGACGTGGGGAGTGGTTCCAGCAGTATCATCTTCAAATGTAGGTCAAGTGTTAGATTAATTTCATGTGAGAATGTTGTTTTGGGCGTTTCGTCATGTATTTGTTAAGTATAATATCAAATTATTGAACAAAGAAGGGGACTTGACAGAAAACTCACAAGCATACTTATTTTGTATCTGTGTTCTGATGAAATAGCTTGAGAGCAAAGGAGATACGAGATATGATGTGAGTATCTCAGTCCTTAGTAATGAAAATTAATCTTTTAAGATTGTGAACGAGAAATAGTTGTTGAACTGATCTACCTGGTGAAAATAAATCCAAATTTGATGTAAAGTGAAGAATTTGTTTCATCCACTTGACATACTGTAATTCTAAAGCCTCTGACTTCCTTCTTGTTTGTGGTTTCCAGCATTACTAAATAATGCCCCTTAAGGCATAGTCATGTGGCCTTTAACCCCCCCCCTCCACCCCAAGAAAAAGGTAATTCATCCAGTCTTCACTTTTGTATTATATTGTAATTTTTTTGTGTTTAGTCAGCCACACAAGATACTTACCGTGTGATAAACTCTGCAATAGCCTTTGAACAACTGAGCCAGTATAGCTCCTATTTTGTTCCTGTTGCCCTGAACTCTTCCCTGTGGAGGAAATATGGTCCAGCACTGTCAAGCCCTTATCTGTTATATGATGTAAGTATAGCTTGCTTTATATGCATTTGTTAAGTTACAGTTCATGCATGGGAAGTCCCCACTAGATATCAGAAAGAAAAGGTTTAAATATGTTGTCTGTAATCTGACACATCAATAGCTTTAAATGGAAATCCATTTGTTGGGGTTGAAATTATCTGGGAAGGCAGACTGACTGGTACTAACCTAGAATTAATATTGTCAGGACTTAAAGTCGTATGCTCTCTGGCATAATTTATGGAATCAAAAGATGGTCTTGACAATTGGTGGGATTTGTTAAATGTAGACCATTACTGTATGTATCATCATGACAGATCAAGTGTCAAAGTCTACCATACCCCCAAAAATGTTTCAGGATAGGTTGATAAACAGTCTAAGACAGTCCATGTCATGTAAACAGTTGTTTAATAGCACCTTGATGGTCACTGTCTTTACTATAATTAAAGTCAAACTTAAGTTACACTACTGAAAGACTCACCTCACATAAGTCCTTAGCTTACTAGCGTCCGAAGAGTTTGACAAAATGGAAGGTATTGGCTTTTACTTCGTTTTGCTGGACAAAATGAGAGGTATTGTTTTCACTCTGGTATATGAGGGGTCAAATTGGTATCACATCACAGTTTACCAATCAGTATCCTTTCTATGGACTGTTTTCCATATACTAATTACAAAGGATTATGGGATGGACTTTTGGTGTCTTGTCTCTGTGCCAATGGCATTTTACTATGGCCAAAAGGTTATGGGATGAAATTTTGGTACTGGTATCAATCACTCCTATCAGTGGCATTTTACTGTGGCTAAAAACAATGCATGCCAAAATTTTATACCATAATCCTTTGTGACAGCTATTTGGAAAAGGGTCTATTGTGATGCACCAACCCACATTTGTATTGCACAAAAGTGACACAAATGTGTTGGACATCCATTCATGTTAGATTACAGACGTTTCATTGTTATAAAATACTATGACCCAGAAACTACAGAACTGCTTCAATTTGCATGATCTCCCATGTCATACATATTCATTTCACTGTGCTAGTTAGGAAAGTATCCTTTGGATCAATACAGGGTCCAACTTTCAGTATGCCTGTATGGAATCCTGTATTCATCAAAAAACTTATCTTTGCAAGATCAAATGTGTTTGTTTTGATTCAGATTCAACACATCACGATACCAAGTCTGTGTCAAAGACTCAGCTTGCCTCTAGTTGGGAACAGATAAAATATGATTTGGCTCATATCGACCTAGGGCTTGACTCCTGTAAACTTGCCAATAACATTCAAATCTTAGAACAGGTTAAATGATTTTGAGGGTTCACGGTCGATGTGTCTTTGTTATTTAAAGAGTGACTGGCTATATCAATGATCTCGATACCTTATGAAACTGCCGCTAGCTGCTGCCTTTTTAAATCTCCCATGTACTTACTATTCATACTACAGTTGTATTCTGTTTTGCTTAAAGAGCACAAAAAGTCAGCCTAACCTTGGTGTGAAATATAGTTAAATCTTCCCCATGTCTCTGTAATTTTCATGTTACCTTACATAAAGGTAACATAGTAATAGTAAATTAAGGTGTTATGTTGCATGAATGTAGCATTTCTATAGCAAAATATTGTTACACGAGCAAAGAAAACCTTACATAAATTAACAAAGGAGGGGGGGTTGGGGTAGAAGGTATACCAAATCAAATTAGGGTGATTGCATTCATGTTTTAAACAGTTACACCTGTATAAATATATGACACAGTCTACAGTAGTAATATCTTGCATATGTCTCATATGGTAGGTCATTTGAACAAAAGTACTTTTTCTTTCTTTCAGCCTACCTTGAACTACCACACTAGTGCAATATTAGCCAGCTGCATAGAATCCATGACTTTGCCATTTAGGTTAACCAAGGAGGCTATTAGCATCTCACAACTCTGTGAGATGCTTAGTGCTGGGGGCAAAAAGGTAAGTTAATCTAAAGACTTAAATATACCCAGTGAAGACTTAAAAAGAGATTAACAGAAATACAAAAGGGTAGTTGAAGGAAATGTTATTGTTAGCAACTGAAGGATAAATACCACATGATATATACAATTATGATGTGCCAAAGTGTGCATGTGATTGTGTACTTACTACAAGACTGATGATAAAGCATGCATCTTGTAGTTTTAATAACTGCATAGCCTACTAGTGTAACACTACCCTTATAGGTGCATGGGCAGTGATCAGACTTCATAGACTATTAAAATGGTTGCCAAGTTGTTACGTCCTGAAGGCTTGAGAAAGTTGAGAAATAAAAAGATATGGCAAACAATGTGATACTTGTGTTAAAAGAACTTGGAGACGTAAAGCTGGTGTAAAGCTCTCTATAGGAATATTATGCATTGTGGGTAGCTGCAGGGCCTTCTCTCTGTGTAAGGCTGCAATGGAAGCCATACTTATAGTTTTGCAGGTAAATTTGTGCTTCTAGTCGTACCAAATCGTTTGAGTTCATAGTGGATGGTTAAAAGGGAGAAGTAGTTTTAAGTGTTACTTTGTTTGCAAGGTGAATTCGTTTTTATATGAAAAGAGTTGTGGGATCTGACTGCAAGTGAAAACCAGAAACCACTCCCAAATACTACAACACTAAACAGGAAAAAAATTAACTTCTCTCAAACTAGTTCCTCTCTTGTAGTCTCAGTGTAAAGGTTTTTCCAGTGGTATTAGATTTTTGTGGAATTTATTGTAAGTAAAATATTCATTTAGTCTGGTCTTAGAAGTTAGAGTGAAATTTATTTTGTTCTATCTTTTTGTCTTTTTCCTTAGATTGGTACTCTATGTTCCTCATTACCTTTCCCGTTGTTGGAGAGACAGTCCATTGTTTCGAGGCTCAATGAGATACAGGACACTTCTATATTCAAACCTTTAGCCCCAGATGTTGGAAACTTTAGTTGTCTGTCTCCATATTCTCAATTTGTTGTTTGTAGGGGTTTCCCTAACAACAAGCTTAAAGAGTAAGTGATAAAATTTACATTTGAACAAGTTTGAAATACTGATTTACTGATGGTTAATTGGTCAGATTAGATTTGACCAATGTGGGATGCAGAACACTGACTAGCTAAAATGGTACTAGTTTAATGGGGTTACATTAGTTGTTTAATTTACTTTAGACCAGCTTAAACTTATCAAGGACCATTGGATAGATCATAGATAAAAGCACCCTGCGAGACTTACTAAACTTATTTGGCAGTTGGTAGTTATTCATGAAACATTAGAAGTGTCAGTTTCATCCCAAAGTTGCAAGCTTAATGTAGCAATGACCCAGTATACCTGTTTCATTGACTGCTGACAAGATAACACAGGCAGAAGAATCATGGACTTTGTCGTGCTATGCAGATACTTTAATTGTCAATTTGTGGTGGATCTGGATAAAACCAGTACACTGTCACCCTAGTATGTCTGTTGTCATCACATTCAGTACAAGGAATATCAATGGCAAAGCACCAGTATTCCAGTCACTATACAGTGTTCTCCGCTGAATTAATTTTTGTCCGGGTGCTCCGAAGGTTAAAGGTTAATAGTGATCGCTGTCTTTAAAGAGCAGGGGTGCTTTCTTTGAAAAATGTTTGCTAAATAAATGATAAATTTAATTATGGCTGCCTTCTTTGATGACTACATACATTTCTGATTATCATTACTCAATGTTCACACTGGAGAACACTGACTGTAGATTTGCAAGTAAAACTGCTATTATGTAACTAGTTAGTAGGGTTCTTAGGTTTCATGAAATCCAATGAAGCTGTCAACTCCATAGTTGGCTACTAGATATTTTAGCATTCTATTAAAAGACCTGGTTGACTTCTAAGTTAGCAAGGTTTCATAAGTATGGCCCCAGAGTGTTATGTGGCAAGTATGGACTAATCAGTACAAAGTCTTGCTTTTAGGATTCCCATCAATCATCCCTATCAGAAAGGCAAGAACCGAATGCCAGTGTTTGCCCACTTTTGTGAGGGCTGGAAAGGGTGGAGGTTTTGTTTTAAGAGCATATGCTCTGTTACTAAGTGACCAAAAACGTAACAAGTCACTCAAGGTTGTGGTGAAGTAAGTTATCGATGGTTTAGGGACTTGAGTCAGTGAGTTACTTCAGTAAGGGAAATATCACCTAGATTGAGCCCAGCTAGTTAAGTTTCAAAGGCACTGACTCAGGTCATGACTGTACAATACCTCTCCACCCCTTCTGTTTTTATCTCCATTCAAAATTTAAAAAGAAAAAACAATTGATGACGTCTTTGTTAGGAGTCATTTATAACGTTGTGTTCTCTCATAGTTAAATATACAAATGTGCTATTTTATCAGTTCATTTTTGACTTAGTATTCTTTTCCCTTCTTACATCTTTGAGTTTAAAGTCACACAATTCTTTTTTTCCCATACAGTGCTGTCCCACAACCTCAGAATCCTTTTGAAGTGGGGAAATCAGTTGATGAAATGATGAAGATGATGATATCCAATCTATACCCCAGTACTGTAAGGTAATTATCCTGGATTGGTTCATGTATGATGTGCTGTGTGTTAGAGTACTAATGCAATCACCTCAATTCAAATTTACTCACCCTTTCATTATAGAAATGTGGCAAAGGTTACTTTAAGTGTTACTTGGATAAGAAAATAATACTTAGCAGCCCCCTCCCCCAAAAGGGGGGAAGGGAAATGTTGGAAAGCAAGAGAATGGACATATTAACTAGTTTATTGTTTGACATGCTATATCAGCTGAAAGTACATAACAGCATTGCTGGACATGGCACTTTATGTGTAACTTGTTGCTTTTTCACTTACAAACTCTTCTTCTTCAAAGTGTTAATACAAGCTGTAACGTTTACACTTATTCAGTTGTCATATTCATGGATGGAAACAGATAAACCTATTTGACAGGGCGGCATCATGTATAGACATAGTATCATACATTTGCATTTCATCCAAGGGATAATGCAAAAATTCAAATTGGAGTTATACAATTGACAAGCTGTCTACCAGTCACTGACCATTTATACAGTGACAATTGACATTTATTTAAAGACCAAGCATTCATCTTTGTACTTTAAACAGAACCATAGTATGGGTCACCTATCATTCATTGTATTCTATGTCACTTTACTATAAAGTCTTTAACCATCATAATGATCTTTGTATAAACAGCTCACTGCTAACAGTCAGCCAGGCAGCTCTCACCAGTAGCCCTTACCCTCATATCTTTAGTCCACTGGTATCCAGCTCTGGCTTAATAGGTGATAAACCAAGACCAGAAGATGAGGGTAAGTTCTCAATTCTTAATTTTGTATTTTATGAGGCGAAAATGTGTCAATAGATTAAAATTTAGGACTGAAGTATTTTTAATGTTTGTCCATAACATATTGTTGTTAATTATTTTGTCAGAATTGAGTAAAGTTTGCATTTTTTTTAACCAACCTGATATTTATTACAAATTTTTTGCTTTCTAGCTGTTAAAAGCATTCCACTGGTAACATCCCTCCAATCTTCACCAGCAACCAGGAATCTCCTGAGTAAACTCTCTTCTGAAGCAAAGAAGATTGATCTCAGAAGATATCATGGCTACTTTGAAAGTAATATGGAAGCTGATGAGTATCAAGAAATATTAGACAACCTAGATTCTCTTAACCAGAGGTATGATGGGGGATCATCACCCATGGAGGACAGTGATGATGATTGACGAGGATCTTTACTTGATGTCTTGTGTACCACATGATGCTGATGCATGATGGTACCACATGAAGCTCTGTGGTATCACATGACAATGCCGAGGTCCTCGCTGTTGCTTGCTTGGTTGCATATTGTGTTGCATTTGTGGTTGTACTATGTGGTGAAGTTTCTGGCACCATATCATGGAGGATTCTACCAGTGAAGATGGTGGAACTGATGATTAGGAGCAAGGTTGGTGCTGAGTGTAGCTGGTGATTATGTGTGTTGATGAGACTAAAGCTTTTTGCTAATTTCCTTTTGTTGAGGTTTACAAACACTTAGCTCAGAGTCATTCAACTCGATCTTTAGTCAAAACCATGAATCTTACTATGAAATTGATATTGTACAAATCATTATAGTAACTTCCATTTGCCTGAAAATAGTAAAACACTGAAGTAAACAGCATAGATCAAAACAAGTTACAGCCTGTCATACTTAATTACTTGCAATTGAAATACAATGTTTACAAATTTCGGAACTCACCAAATTAGATTAAGGTGTACATGGCCATTAAACAGGGCCTGTACTTTATAGAGAAATAACCCTGGATTTGCCATTCAAGATGTTGACAGCAATTCCCAAAAAGGTCTTATTGCACAATGGGTTTTTATGCACACTATTTATGGCATTAAGTGATAGCTTTAAATGTTTCCATCTTTACCCCATCATATGAGTTGGCAGGTGAAAAGGTTGTGGTGGAAAGGATCCAAACGTTTTGATATCCATGGTGCTTAATAGTTGTGTTTTAATACTATTTGTTGTGAGGTGACCATCAAATGGTACACTGTCTCTCTGATTTAAATGATGCTGCAGGAATTGAGGAAGTATGTATGACTGGTGTGATTGTAAACTTAAATGCTGGAAACCTTGTCTCTGGATAGTTCATCCTGGCAGTATTGTGTCAGAGTTGGTTATTTCATTTTGGCATACTGATGAATTGGCAAAACCCAGTCATGAAGAACCCGTGTATGTTTCCATTTCACATAATGACAAATGTTCTCTCAGTTAGAGGTTCTTTGCTCAATCGTTTGTTTGATTTAAATTGTAGAGAATAATATTATAATGTCATTCGAATTTTTAATCCTATGATGAGCAGATTCAGGTGAAAATTGCATTTGTATTTATGACAAATGACTGAATAAACACATTTATCACTATGTCAATTAGCCTATTCGTCAGTATACCAAAAAAGGACAATTTGTTACCTTTTGCAAAAGATAACAGATGTATTTGGTGTTGTTACTTACCAAAAACATAGGCTTGTGTGTGAACCTCAGAGTAAACTGTAAACCATATCCAAATTTCATGTGCTCATTTTAGATCTATCACTCAAAGGGAAAATGCAGTCACCCCAGTTTAAATTTGTGTATCCTGGTATCCTCTTTCATGGATGGCTCTTTTTAATCATGTAACAAAATTTATGTTACTGAACTGTTAAATTCATGCTGAATATCTCCGTTTACCTTTAATATTCATTGTTGATTCCCTGGTAAAGGCAGAAATCTATGCAATCACACTGGCAAGTGTGTATGTGTTTGTGATTCTTAGCAAGTAAACAGTATTTCAAGGTAGCAGTGACAGGTAATTTTCATACTTGATACATAGGCTTGTCATATTGAGAGGAAGTACCCTAATGATTTTGATGGAGGTCAAAGGTCATTTGTGGTCACCAGAGGTAAAAAACTGAGTACCTTTTAAACATGAAATTTCAAGACAGAAATGGTTACTTATTATATTTGGTATATGGATTATCACATTGTGAGAAAGAACACTGTTGTTTTTGGTAGAAGTCAGAGGTTATTAGAGGTCAAGAACTGAAACCTTGTAAACATCATATCTCAAGATGGGAGTGGTGGATGATGTTCATATTTGGTGTATGGATTTATCATATTTAGAGGAAGTCTTTGGTGGAGGTCACACGTCATACGAGGTGGTCACCAGGGGTAAAAACACCCAAAACCTCATAAACACAATATTTCAAGGTAGGAACCAAGGATACTTTTCATATGTGGCATGTGGGTGCATTATAGTCAGAACATGAACCTTAAGACATTTCAATAGAGGTCAAAGATTTGCTGAGGTCACTAGAGGTGAAACTACAAAATTCATGGAAATTGCTTGTAAACACCATATCTCCAGGTAGGAATGATAGACACTCTTTGTACTTGGTATATGGATTTATCATATTAAGAGGAAGAACTGTGTGGTTTTTGGTGGAGGTTAGAGGTCATGCGAGATCAGCAGAGGTGAAAAACCATAACATTGAAAACATTATATCTCAGTGTAGGAAGGGTGGATAATTTTCATGCTCAGTATATGACTTTATCATGTTAAAAAGAGAGCCCTATTCTTTGAATTTGCTTGTAAATGGATTTCTCAAGATAAGAATGATGGATATACTTGGTATGCAGGTTTTGCATAGTGAGAGGAAGAACCCAACTGGTTTTGGAGGGTAGAGATCATTTGAAGTCACTAGAAGTGAAAAACTGAAAATTTTAAAATGTGTTATCTTGAGATAGTAACCATAGATACTTTTCATAATTGGCATGTGGATGCATTATAGTCAGCAAATAAACCCTATTGTTTTTGGTGTAGGTCAATGATTATCTGAGGTTATTGGAGGTCAAGTGATAAAACCTTGTAAACTACTTACAAACATGATACAGTATGTCAAGAGGGGAAACATTGATGTTTCACATACTTAGCGTGTAGAAGTCTTCATATTGATTAAAAAATCTCGCTCACTTGGCCAACCTTGTAGTATATACTGCTTTACTCTATACAAGACTGGGTCTTTACATGTGAGTTTTTTTATTAGCTCACACATGTACACAGTACGTGTGTGAGGTTATAAAATGGGGCAGATGGCGTCAACTTTTCAACAAAAAGTCTTCTTCTTTTTGATGTGAGGAGATTTTGGGCTGAAATTTTGGGATATGATTGTTTGTCAGCAGAGCATTAACACCTACCTACTTGCATTCCATTACAGGAAAGTTAAGTTGGGTTTTAAAGCTGTTTTTGTAGAGCTGAGTTCACTGTGCCTGCTGAACAGTTAGCTGTTTATCCATTGTACTGATAGCAGTGTTCTTGGTTTTGTGTTCAGTTGTTATCATGCAAATGGATATGCAGGCTGTTTGAAATTCAATCCATCAACACACATGTGTTTGTTCATCAAGTGGCCTCTACAGTCTGAAGCAACTCTGTGGTCAGTGTGGCTTAAACATGAAAGGAAATAGGCTTACCTTATTAATTGTGGGGATATCTCCCATAATTCTGTTCTGTTCAAGTGAGTTGGTCAAGTCAAGTAATTGCAATTTAACTGTTTTGAGTTCAAGTGCAGTTGGAGCCTTTTGAGAGTCTGTTTTATTTTGATCAGTGCAAACCCATTCAGTGTTTACTTGTGGAATGAAGGTGCGATTGAATGTACTTTGCAATACTTGAACAGTTTTTAGGTACATCATACAAACTTTTTTTCAGTCTTGCTGCTAAGAAAAGTGTGTACAGCCTTTGCAGGATTGCTTGATATGAGAAAATATGCAGTGATATTTATAGCTATCTGTCATTCAACTATGTCAGTTGCAGGTTTACATTCCTTAACACATCTGTAATTTTACAGATGGGTTTTGATTTCTATTAATTATTACGCTCCTCTCTTCCCTCCCATTTGCCTTTGTAAGGTAAGGAGGTTTTTTGGAAGCAGATGAATAGATGATAAAATTTGATTTTGTGAGTTTCTGTTTTTAACAGACAAGAGAAATTGTGTGAGCTACACAACAGCATTGCTGTTCTAGTTTCTTTCGCATCAGTTGGCCGCTGTTTTAAATCAACCAGTGCATGGATTCGCTCTCCGTTTGAGCTTGGCAGCAAATAGTCAACCATGCCATTTCCATGTTGTCTTGTAACGGAAATCTTGATAGTCCATCTGCATTACCATGGTTGTGTCCTTCCTTGTGGCTTATCTTAAAATCATAACGTGACAGGATTACATACCATCTGGCAATCCTTGCTGATGCCATAGGACTAGTAGGCTTGCTACTAACAGTGCGTGGTCCATGACGATAGTAAAGTATCTACCATGGAACCTACTGCCATTGTGCTTGGTGCTCAGCATAAGCAATGGAGTAGGGAAAACAAGCCAGTGAGCCACAATTGGAAAAAAGGCTGTAGCCGGCCTGACTTAAACCAGTTGGTTAGAAACTGAGCTGTAGAACCTCATCTAAATCTTAACCATGAAGGGATTTGTGGAATAGGCAGTCCAAAAATAATAGCTAGTCCTTCATTCTCACATGGAGAGTAGTTTTGCTCACTTTGTGATAACGTTTTGGATGCAAAAGAGACTGGACATTCACTTCCATCTGGCAGTAACTGGCTTATCACAGCACCAATCCCATATAGGCTTGCATCTGCTTGAAACAAGGTTGGTCGTGATGGGTCGAAGTGTGTGAGAAGGCTTTCACATTAAAGAAATTCTTTGGATTTGTTGAATGCTTTTTCTTATTCTTTTCCCCATGTGAATTTTGGGCTTGACCATAGGCTTTTGAAATTTACTGTGCGCTTTCTTTTTGCGTGAATGATCCACAGAGGAGTACTGTCCCTTTTATAGCTCAGTCAGGTGGTTGATTTTGCTTGATAGGTTGGGAATGAACGTCCTGTAGTACCCCAACAAACCTAGACAGGCTTGCAACTCAGTTTGATTTTGTGACCTTAGAGCATTCTGGATTGCATCTAACTTTGGTGGTAACAGTCAAAATCATTCAGCATCCAACACATGTCCCAGCTATACCACAGAACTTTTATTGAACTCACATTTCTGTCTTTGCAGCTGAAGACTGCTTTCTTTAAGGCTTTGAGAACTTCTCCTAGGTTTTGAATGGGCTCCTCTAGGCTCTTTCTGCTTACAATTATATCATCAAGTTATGGACGACACATTGGAATGACCCCTAGAAGGGAGTCCATTATCCTTTGAAAAAGGACAGATGCAGAAGCTATGCCAAAGGGAAGACTTGTGTATTGGAATAGTCCCCTATGGGTATCGATAGTAGTGAACTTTCTTGCTACCTTTTCTAATTCAGTTTGGTAATATGCATGTGATGAGTCTAACTTAGAGAGTACTGACCCCCTTGGAAATCTTGCATTTAGTCTTCCAAGGTACTGGATATTGTTCACATTTGAGAACTGTATTTGCTGTTAACTTATAATTAACACACAATCTGACTTTACCATTAGGTTTGTCAACAACCACCAATGGGCATGCATAATCAGAAAATGCAACTGGCTCTATTATACCTTGGCTTTTCAGCTCTGTCAATGCCTCATCAGTTTTATACCTTGGCTTTCCAGCTCTTTCAATGCCTCATCAGTTTTATGTGTAGTTGCATAAGATACTGGGGTTGCTGTATAAAACAAAGGCTCTTCCTTGCTCAGATGAATCTTTGCCTGAAATCCTTCCAATTTCCCACACTTGCTAGAATCAAACAACTTTTGATGCTTCTGCAAGAGAGATTCAAGTCTATCTTGGAAAGAAGAATGTGCAGTAAAGTGTTTTTACAATTTGCCCATTTTCACATCTGCCACTTGGGATTTTTTTTCCCATCTTAATGCTCAAACTCGTAATCTGATCTCGGCCTAAGGGGGATGTTCCTTCTCCAACTAGTAGCAAAGTTGAATTTGCTATTTTCCCACATGCAAACACTGACAAATCTGCTTCTCCCAAGATATGTACCGGTTCCCCTGCGTAAGTTGTAAGTTCTGCCTTTGATACCTTCAACTTACTTCTGTGACTTATTTCCTGAAGTATTTGTTTAGGTACAACAGACCAGGGGCTACCTGTATCCATCTCAAACTCTACTGGTTTGTTTTCCAGTTCAACTGACACATGAAATGGCTCATTCTTACCCAAACGGCTAACTTGTGCTTGCTCACTACCTGTAAGATGATTTAAATCATCACTTAACTCTGAAATATCTGGCACTGCTTCCAATGATTGTCCCTCAAGTAATTGGTTTGTCTGAGAACCCTGTTTTTTTTTCTTTGCTTATAAGCTTTGACTGAGTCACTCTGGGACTTCGAGTGCCCACTCTTTTGGCATTTGAAGCACTTCTCGTGCTTAAATGGAAAACTGTAGTGGGTACCCTCCCCCACTTCTCCATCACTTCTGTGCTGGGCTACCTTGTGCTTTTTGATTGCTACTGTTTACTTTAGTTTTCACAGTTCCCATTTTATTTACTGAAGGTACGGGCGAGTGGACTGGGGTTGCAATTTTCCTCGTATCTTCAAGGTCTTTTGGGGCTCATTCCATAGTTTTATCCACATTGTAAGCTTTTGAAAATGTCATTGCACTTTCACTCAACAGCTTCCATTGGATGGTTGCGTCCTTTACCCCATCCACTAATCTGTCCCGAAGCATTGTGTTCAGATCCTGAAAATTACACCCATCACTAAGCCGACGCAAATTTGCGACAAACTGGGCTATGTTTTCACCCTTTTGTTGTTTGCAGGTGTCAAATCTGTAATCCTGCACAATTTCACTAGGCTTAGGTGAGAAATGTGCTTGTAATGCTTTAACGCAATCTGCAAAGGACTTTTCAGATGGGTTTGCTGGCTGAACCAGGGCTCTAAGTGTGTGATATCCTTTACTACCCACACTAGTTTAAATACACCACGCTTTTTCATACATATCATACCATGCCAGGAGTACCTCTGTCCACTCCTCAAATCTTGCATGTCTCGAACTGTGGTGCTGTTCCCAATAATGGTGCAGTTGCTATAATGAGTAACAGTTAAAAACTTTATATAAGAAATGACTAACTGTACCCAGGCTTCAGTTACTGTTGGCTGGTACCCAGGCTACAATATGGCTCGTAACAATACAGTATAAATACAGTGTATGTTGCTTACAGGTGTTGAATGAACTTCAGGTTCAGCCTTGTGTAGGATTACGATATGCTAACACACAATACAACATTCATTCATTTCATTTCATTTCATTTATTTGATTCTTCCACAACTTGACTTTCAATAGATTTATTTACACACATACACATTACTGAAAATTACATGAAAGCTTGTCTGAATCTACTCTAAATTACAGATTATAGACATTCTATTCACATGAAGACAGCTTTTACTTAGAAATATAACAATATAACATTTACATTGGCAGGATTGGACATTGTTGCTTGGCTTATAATATGGCACACTGGGGGTATGAGTAAGGCCTTGCTCTTGGCTAGGCACATATTTACAAAGTATGATCTAACTTAACATCCAGGTCTAGGACTATGTTGCATACTAACTCAAATAGATTCCTGCATGAACAGTCACAATCCATAATTAGATTCATAATGTTCGCTTAACTTTCTCATTGTACACAACAATACTCGTAGTTGTGGCATAGGCGCATAGCATAGCTAGTGTAGCATCATATAGTACAGCATTGGCATTCCCTGTGGCATTGTACTGTATCTTGAAGGTGTGGTGACATGCCACCAAAAAGAGCTGTTTTACTTGTCAGCTAAAGAATTGAGTCCTCCAGTGAAATATCCCATTGGAATTATTTCACTATCTTTTACCCTTCACAAAATATACGTCTTAAAGTTTGATGGTTTCTGAAGTAGCTCATTGCCTATGCAAAATAATGATGTGGAGTGTTTTGTTGCACAGTGTTAAGATTTCTTTTGTTAACCCTATATAAATTATCTCTTAATTAGTGATCAGATAGTTTACAGTTGGTGAGTGATATCAATATTTCTCAAGAAAACAATTTTAACTTTCATAGTAAACCAGTGTCCTTGAAATTAAGGTTGAAAAAACAAAGGCTAATATTAGCCATGGTATGACCATCTTTCAGTGTCACATATTTGCATATTTAGCTCATGTTTATTCATGATACAATTGTGAGGTGGAAATTACTGTAAAATGGTCAGTATTTGATGGATTTTAATCGGAATTATGGCTATATTCTGGATTTTAATCCTTTTTACATCAAATATCCAACTGTGTAATTTTGATGTCACCAGACCTTTAAGCTCTCGTGGCTAATGCTTTGCTATTGCATTTGTGCAGTACTAGGCTAGACTACACACGTGAGATCACTCAACAAGTATGTGGCTTACTTGGCTGAATTAATAATATCATCCATTTTAACAAAAATCTGTTCACATATACAGCATTTTGCTTTCCACAGAACAGTTCAGAGGTCATATTTCATCCTCTTTGCCAAATCTGTTATGTTGTCACAGCTAATTAACACAAAAGGAGACACAACAGCTTTCTTTAAGGAACGTGATATAATTAAGATGGCCGCTCTGTGTTCTTCTTGATCTGAGGTGGTGGTGCTATATCAATGTATAACAGTAATCTGGATGGATTGTATTGTTTGCTTTCCTCCCATGTGTCAGGGTCTACCATCAAAAGCAGTTAGCTGATGAAGTTGGTTGCAATTCTCATCTGCAGCACCTTTTCTCACCCAAGCTAAATAGTGACTTTGCATTCTTTTGTCAAAGCCATTCAAGACAAGTCTTGAGAAACTGTTCAAGTTTTTGCTCTCACTGATGGCTTTTTGTTAAGTCTTGTGTCAGTTACTTTTCAAGGTTTTGCTGCACTCGGAGATAGCCAGCAGGACTTTTCTTGAGAAACATTCGGTGATCAAGTGAAAGTACACCAAAATATTTTCAAGAGTCAAGGAATCACTAAGTCTTTTGGCTTTCTTGTTTACATTTGGAAACATCATATTAAGGTATTTGAAGAGGAAAGAAGAGGAGATTTGTAAGATTTAGCTGATGTTTCAAACTTTATTTAGGGTGACTGCTTATTCCCCTTTAAAAGTTCTTTAAACCAATTTGTTACCCTAATGTAGGGATCTAAGATGTTTGGGGTAGAGGGATATTTTTACTTGATTTTATCCTTTACTGTATAATAATAGGAGTGGCTAAAACAAGAAGTAGTGTTCTTATTTAAAGCTTGGGCTTCTCAAATCTTCTGCAAGCCTTTTCTGTCCATGTTAAAGGCTGCAAATGGCCTGTTGGCCACAATTTGAGGACCTTTGTTCTAATGCCAGTAAGTTTAAAGGTAATGAAGAAGGATGGTATCTACAGCCAGGTTTGAAATTGCTGCTGCCAAAGAAGGAAAAAATCCAAACAAACTGGTGTTACCATATTGCAAAACAAAGCAAGAAAAAACCCATTTTCCTACAACTGTTTCCCCCTCATATTTGGAAACTCCTCTCATACATTGCATGAAGTAGCAGAATCCACTCATGTTACAGAAATTCCAGTTGTCTGTGAAATACCAGTGGGTGTGGCTAAAGGGGCATGTAAAATTTCCTACGTGTATGTTTCTGCTAGGCAGTGGTGTGTGCAGGATTTTCGAGGCGGGCTGGGGGGGGGGGCATGACTTGTGATTCCCCGACCAATGTGGAGGAGTATTCTGAAGGTGCACCACAAGAAGTGTAGAGTAAGTGCTTGCATGGAGCCTGGGGGGGGGCTCAGGGGGCAAAGTCCCCGGAAGCTCCTGCAATATTAAATAATAATAGCACAAAAAATCATTTCATGTGACTCTGTTAATCAGGTTGTGTTCTATTTCAGATTTGTGAATTTCTTGTTGACTGAGAGAATGGGTTAATTACAAGCTGGCAATTAACATTCATGTAGTAAACATTCTTGATATACTTTACTTTGTCTGATTAAAAAGATGGCTTTCTTGTCACAGGTGTATTTTGGGGGTGGCACGATTTACAAACTCATTACTCTCAACAAGCTTTACACCTTATGAGTAGGGCTATTTCAGGTTCAATTGCCTCATTGATTGCAGAAGGACAACCTATGGCTTATGTTGTAGGTTATGGCCACGTAAGAGTTCAAAGACTGCAAGAGACATTGCTGAAGGTGCTGTGAATCGGTCTCGCCAGTGGGGAAGAGGGTACCCTACACATTAATGCGTCGCACCTCATTTTGTGTGTATTCGTAAGAGTGATTAGAACAACATAGTCTTATTAGTAGAGGTTCCAAAAATTTGTCATAGGGGTGATTCCCAAAAAAAAAAGTCAGGAGGTGTAGCCAGACCAAAATGAGCTGACCTCAGCTCCACTATGAGTGAGGCTGAAGTTGATGTTTGACATTCCAAACACCCAAGATCGCTGGAAACGCCACTCTAAAACACAAACTTGAATGTGTCTGTGTGAGCCAGTAATAGAGATTATTTGACATCCAAACACTTCAGATTTTAGGAAACTACATTCTAAGCCACTGTGACAAATTTGTCACCACAGTTCTGGTGTTGTCTAAAAGGATGTATCACTGACTACTAGGAGGAAATCTGGCATCCCAAAATGCCCAGACTGCAGGAAATCACATTCTGAATTTCACAAACTTGTTCCGACAATTCTTCATATACCTACACCCTGCAGAGTCTGTTCAGGAAACATTATTTTCTCCCTCTGTAATAAAGATCTGTATTCTCTTCTTTGAAGTCTTACTCCCCCCCCCCCCCTACCTAGGGAGGATGTGGAACCAGGGCAGTAAAGATTAGAGGTTAGGAGCAAATTATGGGCCATCAACAAAGTCAGAGACAAGAAAGAGGAATAAATAAACCGAAGAGACTTTTAAAAGTCTTGTGTTTACTATGCATGGAGTGCCTTTGTGGAGACAAGCACCTTAAACACACCATAGTACAGGAAATTGCATAGTACAGAAAATTTTCACAGAAGTTGTGGTTGTTCCATTATTTATCCTTCATAGCCAACGGCAACTCCAACTACATACTTGTTTTGCCGACTACCTGGACTTGCCAGACGCACTAAAAAAATTTAATAGTATGTGCACCAAGGCCGGACCAGCCTCGATACTAACTGATATTTTACTGGCAGGGATGAGGAACTTAACATGCTCAGTGCTGTGGGGAAAAGTTCAGAGGTAACCAACTAAATAATACTACCTGGTAGGCTGATTTTTAGTTTTGAGTGCTCTTTGTCTTCCCCTTTACCTTAAATCCCCAGACTGAGTGATCTTCCCCCAACTGGCAGTGGAGGTGGGGTGGGGGACATGCCCCCCTTTAAGCATGCTACTGCTACTAGCAAAACACCATAGCTTCCAGGTTTCCCTTAGAGGGGAGAGTTTTTTGACAAGAAGAAAGGTAGCCTTAGGAATCGTTTTTCAATGTTCTTTGTAGAACATGGTGTAGTACAGTGGTTTGAATAGTCATCACCACAGTATTGTGAAGAGTGTCATCGAGGAGGAAGTGTTAAGAGTGAACCAAGTATCCTGTGGGAATGTGTTCTACATACTACATGAGGCTAAAGACATTCCCAGACAGGTTTCTCATATAGAGTATTGTTATGCAGCCCATGGACTGTCAAAAATCCATGGTGGACAGTCAGCCATAGTCCCTCAAAAGTTATGTTGAGTGATCTGTAAAATTTTGGGGGTTGAAAGTGGTTCCCTTGGCCAAAAAGGTCAAGTAACTCACATCTACAGTTTTGGTTTTTTTCTTAGGTTTTGGTTTCCTGAAAAACCATACCTCTGTGAATCATGCATTTTTAGGACTTGGCCTGCATAGAAGTCAGAACACCCTGACCAGCCCCACAAAGGGGAGGTTGGGTGTAGTAAAATCCTACTTATCTGTTCATTTCTTTGTTTTAAGAAACCACAGTCACTTTTATAATAACACTTAATCCCTGACCAGTGAGTAACTTTGTCCAGTTGATTGCACAACAGATAAGCTATTGACATACTTTGTGTCCTCTTATTGCACAGTTAAATCTTTTGTGTAGGGTATGTACAGGAAGTGTTTATTTACTTAAAGAAGGGTTAAGATGTCACCAGGAATCAATCAACTATGTAGGAAGGACCAAGTTAAATTGGATTGGGTAACAGATATACACAGTGTATGGTTCCAAAAATAAGGTCTGGATCTCTAAGCAGATGAGTGCCTAATGTGAACAATACAAAGTTAATATCCCTTTTCAGACTTTCACTTTTTATGTCATAGGAGCAGCATGATATAAAGCTACTGCAATTTTAAATTTAAAGAAAAAGATAGGGAAAGGCTGCAAAAGGCCTGAGAATTCAGATTATACTGTAACTCCGGCCAGGAAGATAGTGTATCATATAACCTTTCTGTCGAGTTTACCTTTGTGAAACTTGAACCAATAGCCTCTTGTCCTCGCTTAATTGTGTTTGGCTCAATGCCAGGGATGTTAAAAGTTCAACTAAACATTTCAAACAGTGTCAGTGTAATATTCTGTATCTTAACTGTTCATCTTTTTCTTGATTATCAGAATTTATATTAGGGCATGTACACTTATCATCACCCCATCCAAGCTGATTGACCTTTTGGCCTTGTTATTTATGGGTTCACATTATTACATGTGTGGCATACCCCTGTATTTGCATTATGGGAAGAAGTTTAGTGGCAGCTCCTTGGGTTTGTTTACATGCTGTGAAGAAAAATGTTCTCAGTTTCAAGTAGATGCCTCTCACCTGTTTCAATCATACATGACTGCTTTGTGTCATACTCGTATTGTGCTTGATTCCAGTTATAACTGGAAAGCAATCAAGTTGAAATCTAAGCTAGGTCATATAACATTGCTGGTTTATACCTACCAAAGGCAAAACATAATGCTGAGTGGATCTATTGAGGAATGAAAACTTTACTCATTGTTTGGTGTCAAAGATCAGTTCTTTAACATATGAAGGTAGCTGTTCATAGTTTTGTGTAGGCCTGTCCTATTTTAAGTAAAGCAATCTTTTAACTTAAAACTTACAAAAATTAAGAGAGTTAGGTTGCCTTTTTGTCTTCCCCATATGTAAGGGCAGATACTGCACATTAGGCATGATCATTGGTGTTTAAAGTGAAACAAAATTTTATACTGACGTTGAAGGTCACCCAGGTTAAGCACATTTTACAGTTTTGAATAAAGTACATTATGTTTAGATGTGCATCACAATCAAATGGATTCTGTGTGCTCTAGTGTTTCCCTGGAAAGGAAGGTTTCAGTTTCTGTGTCAGCAACAGATTTTGTGAATTCTGCTATCATAATTGTATAGATAACTGTCATGTTCAAGTATTGGGAAAATTCATCTTATGAATTTGAAGTGACTGCTAGTTTAAGGCAGCAGTACAGGGGCTCTCTTTCATTAGCAAATCTATTCATCAGGAAAATGTTGCAGGCTGCAGAGACTTTGTAATTGAAGGTCTCATGTTGAAATAACTTTCAACTGTGGTGCTCAGGCTAAAGCATACAGCATTCCACATACAGACTTTAAAAATGGAACCTACTGCTGTTGTGCGTGATGCTCTGCATAAGCAATGGAGTAAGGGAAAACAATCCAGTACCCCACAAATGGAAAAAAAGGCTGTGGGCACGGCTAGATTAAACCAAGAGGTTATAAGTTGAGGTGTTAAGCCCTATCTAACTCCACAAAAAACTTGTGGGGTCTATGGACTGTCATAGGGCCCCCAATACGGTCCAAGGACAATGCCTAGTGTGTTAAAATGAGGGAGCAAAGCTCTTGGTAGTTTTGGAGCAAATTTCAAATTTGTGGTCATTTTAATGAGGCATGTATGTTCAATGTTTGCTGCACACTAGAAAAATGACCACTCATTTCAGAATTTGACCTTATGTATTATTTAGCCCAAATCCAGGGCCGTGCAGAGCTGGTATAGCCCTACGCAAGGTTTCGTATCACCCATCTGCTTTGAAAAGTGTGTGAGCATGTGTGTGTGTGTGTGTGTTTGTAGGGGAGAGGTGGGGATCACTTTGACATGATACATGACACTGGGGTCCTTCAAAGTCGCATTTCAAAGATTCATACATTTACATATGTTTGGTGTCTGAGATTTTGATAATGACATTTTGAAGTGTCCAAGTTTTCAAGGTCACTCAGCCAAAGAATTAGTGCCCTTGGTCATGGTAAAATGTACATAAGTATTAAGCAAGCTGGCTTTTTAGAAAGGCCTCAGTGTTGAGCCCTTCTATTACTGGGTTCCATTTTGCTTGGGGTTCATAGAATAATACATACCAAAATGCTACTACTGTATAGTGGGAAATTTTCGCGCTTTTCGCGACCAAGTATCTAATCACGAATTTAAGACGGGTCCGCGAAAGTACTTTCGTTAGTATGAACAAGACTGTGTTAGTTGCCTGCAACAGCAAATTCTTCACTCCGCAAATATGTGAACAAGGTACAGATTCGCCAAAAATTAGCCTTTTAGAAATTTCCCGCTATACAGTATATATTAGCCTAATTGCCTTCCTAGAACAAATGGTGGCTTGGATTGAAATTTTACAGGCTTGAGCTTCTCCACCATTGGTGATCTAGTTGTAGCCAGAAGCTGCAGTCTCACTCACATCACATTGCCAAAAGCAACCATTTCATTCTTAGTTTTGTCTCCAAATATTTTCTTTTGTATTGAAACTGTTTCTGAACTTATTTATCAAGAGTGCCATATTTTGCCAACATACTTTGTCTGTGTGAAACTTTACTTTTTAGTGTGACATCTTATCATACACTTATCTTAATATGAGGTGAGAAGTGACCAACTGTTTCATGTGATCAGTGGTATCCTCTTCGGACTCGAGCTGCTGTAGTCATGTTGCCATGCAAAACTACATGAAATAAAAATTTCAAACCTGTGCATTGTTTGTCTTCTATAATTTTCTTTTCCTTGCACTGACTCCAACAAATATACAAAAACTATGAAATGAATAGTAAAGTATAAAACAAAACTGAAGTGAGAATTAGAAGTACCTTTATTCACTAAGAAGATAAAAACACTCCCCTGAAACAATTTTCATGAAAAAGGGAGGAGGAATAAGGTACACCTTTGAGAATTGCATTTTCCAGGAAAATAACATAGCTGATAAATCTGTACCACATATGCTCTCAAATCTTTTTTCAATTGTCAGGGCACCACAGAGCCTCTTTTTACACTAGTCACCAAACAATGGAAAACTGTCAACCCTTCATACCAATTGCAAATTTGCTAAGTTTCCAATATGTACCATCAGCAATCCCCTGAATGGTCCCAAGCAGTATTTTTAGATGAAACCCTGTACATTTTGCCCTTCTTTCCCCCTCTATATCTCTTTCCACACCCATTACTATGATAAAAGGGTAGAAAGAAGACACAACTTGTACTACGAATTCAGTCATAGGTGACTGTCCAGTGCAAATATGCAGCTCTTCATTTGGCAATACTTGCTACGGTATCTCATTTAAAGCTGATAGAGCATGAGATTTACAATCATCAGAGAGGCATGTTCAACTATTTCCCCACATAAATTGATTGATTGCATAGACCAGGACATGGGAGCATGAAAATGCTTAAGCAGGCCACACTGCAATTCTGCAGACAACTCAGCAATGCAACTTTATGGCCCGTGCAGCCTTAACCACCTGCTTCAAATACCACATGAGCTCCGTGGCATAACTAAGTGAGGGGAGAGGATGAGCCCCCCATCAGTCCTCCCAACCCCACCCCCATTGGAAGGTCGAAGACTGAAAAAATATGATTCCACATTTGAGTCCCCTTGCCCCCCCCCCTGCCCCCCCCCCCCACACACACACACACAAACTTTCATGGCCACAATACTGCATGAGCTAGATTCTCCATTTCCCACAGGGTTTTTTTTTTTGTAAAGGGTATCTTGGATGTTTAACAGATGGAAACCTTATTCTTTGTAGTAAATAGTCTACATGTTAGGGTTCTGTTGGAAACATAAATAAGGCTGTGAAAACCAACTCATGGTCCACATAAGATCTGCATAAGGGCTGCAAGCAGCCAGCCAGTATATTTTGTACACCTGCAGTGGCCAGGCCCTTGAAAAAACACTACAAACCATACCTGCACATCACTTCTAGTGACCTCATTTGCCGTGCACTCCCCCTCGGCATTAATTCCACTCTATGGCTACAATTGGAACTTCCAGCCACTACAACAATGGAAGTTATGTACATGCAAGTGTGGATAGGATGCAGCATCTGTAGAAATGTTAATTAGGTTCTCATGCCACATACATGTACTAGTGAGCAGTGTGTCCAGTAAAGCTGCAAGCTCACCCCATTGCAGCTCTCGACCACACCTAGCAAGCATCTACAGACTTGCTATACTAGCTCTACAGAGCCAGTAGGCAGGGTATTACAGGTACAGAATCTTCACTGTACTTACCTTACATTTATTAATTCATCATTTACTTATCTTTCTTATAAACTTATTTCGATGTGCCTTTTTGAAAACTTAGCCCACGCTCACTTTTGTAGTTAGCATGATCTATCCCTAGATGGTAGTTAGTTGCATGGTAATAACTCCTCTAGTATATCACGTGTGGAACTTGGCCCAGTCACAGCCAACCAATTTAGGGCACTTCACTTCATCACTTTTAGAAGCTGTTTAAAGCTTACACCAAGGCATACACCGAGCATGGCAGCACTGACACCGCCTGATTCATCGAACCCACCAGTCTCATTTTATATAGGGACTTACAGTCTTGCTTTAGGTACCATCTCTGGTAGCATCTTTCCCTGCCTTTACTCTATTTGTCAGCAGGCACACTACCAGCCTTTAAGTTATTGCTGCTGTCAATACTTACTACTTATATGCACCACAACTTCCCAATGCTATAGCTTGTTTATAGCTTGTTCACTTATCACTAGCAGTGCTGGCATAATTATTGTTGCCATACTTATGTACTTGACAGCCACTAGGATACATTTCCTACTGTAAGGCTGCGCACTGACCTATGTGAAGGTTCTGCTTAGATACTGTAGCAGCTGTAAGCTAATTTAGTTTATCACTGTCTCTTTTCAGGACCCACATGGTGACTGGAGGGCTAGGACTGATGTGGAGGATTAAAGAGCAAGTTAGAGAGCAGGTATGGCAAGCCACTACCTTGTTTCTCTCAACACTTAATAATCACAAATGCACCTAGAATATGTCTGCCATGGATTGAATTTGATATCTTGAGTACATTAAAGTTACAGTATAAAGGCTGTGGTCTTAACCCCTTTAACATAAAAAGTTAAAAACCACACATACATGCAGGGTGTTTAATATCTCTAAAACTACAAAGGCTGGGATCTACAACTTAGTAGTCCCTTAACCCCTTTGAAGTAATGATCACTAGTGCACATATAGTAGATAACACTAAGTTTAATATTCCTAACTACTTTAAAGGTCCTTAACCCCAAAGTAATGACATCTATCAGTTGACCTTTAGAAGGAAAGATATCACAAATTTAAAATCATCTCCACTACTGATGAGAGTGAATATAATATTATGCATATGAACTGTTGTACATTTTACTACATTTATCTTTAATTGCATAGCTGGAATGTATAAATGAGATTGTGAGAGATATTAATCTACCATCTATGAATGGAAACTGTCTCACTGAACAATGGAGAGTAAAATGAACTAGTCTACCAGCATACCAAAGTTGAAAGAGAAACTAGCTAGATCCATTTTTTATATAATATCTAACATCCAGGATTCCACATTCACCTGGCTACTACTGGGCACATGCCACTGCCACAACTGAAATTCACTGCAAAAAATCCACAAACCTAATTTAAGATTTTCTTAAATCCCCTGAAGAAATATGGGGATCTAAGAACTATAGAATAAATACTACATAACTTGTGCTGTCAATAATGTCATGGTTTGAGATAGAAATCATTACCGTAGTTGCCTAGTTTTCACTTTTGTTTAAAAAGAGAGAAGGCAACAGTCACTTTGAAGGTACATGAGTTGTATGTAAAATAAATAACATAAACCTTTCATCCACCTGAGAATATCCCTATGCCCTGGCTAAATTTGTGATTTTGCTGCGAACAGACTGGTATGAATAATCCAAGGTTAGGTGAAATTGACTATGCTTGCACCAACTCAGACACTGTAGAAGGGAACACTGCAATCAATAAAAGTTAACCTCACTTTAGAAGATTCCGCCATGGCAACACTTAGAGACACTCAAAGTACAAAGATACATGGTAAGTGTACCTGTCAATGTTACACATCTTTGGAAAAATGCATACAGTATATACAGACTTGCCAACCTGAAAAATGGCAAACCTGGAGGTTCTCACAAGAAAACCTGGAAATCAAATCTCAGACCTGCAGACTTTAAACAAGTCTCATACATTGTTATGAAAAGTGCACTGTGTGATGTGGCATTTTCACAGTGAGACGATGCCCGAAACTGTGAGACTCACGGTGAAACCATGAGGGTTGGCAAGTCTGGTATATATTGTTTCCATAACTTCATTTTGTGCAATTTATCTGACAAAATGTGCACCCTATTGAATGCTTTTAGGATAGGGCTAAAAATCTGAACAGCTAATCACATGTTCTTGAAAGTAATTTGGGCAACACACTCACAATGATCAGCAATAAACTATGTGTGCTATTAAATAAGCACTTATATAAAGTTAAGCATTGCCACTCTCCACTTGTTAAATAACAATTAGCATTGACAACAGAACAAAAGCAACAAGTACAACACACATAATACAAATTGTTATATTCAACTATCATTAGGATTTATTTGTTTTAGCATACTTAGCAGGGCCTCTCTGATACCGAGGGCTAGCTGGTGGGCAGAATAAGGTTCATTTAGAGGAGGGACATGAATAAAGGCAGAGCAACTTGGGTTGTGATGAAGTGATGTGTAATACGCATAACCACACAAGTACCTGTAGAAAGATGGAAGTAGACCACAGTTTGATGAAAAAAGATACATAGGAAATTCCATACTGCAAATAACTAATACTGTAAATCCCACACTTTTTTTTTTCTTTTTTTTTTTTTTTTGAAAGTAATGAAAGCATATTTGCTTTGGAAGGTCAAAAGCGTCCTAATGGTATAATTTTCCTACCTTAATATTTCTATGAGCAAATGAGAGTCATGATATATTGCATAGAAGAAAAATGTTGGCATCCTACAGAATAATACTTAATTCATTGGACAACTTATGATTATGATGACTGAACATATACTGTGATTATAAGTTGAAGGACAGGAATTTTGAAACTTAGAACTTTAATGCCAGGCATATTTAATACAGGCAACAGAAAGGCTCAAACATATCTGGAACATACTAAACCAGAGACACCCAATCTTTCTGGAAACAAGATGTACTTTTACAGAAACCAGTCTGTCAAAATCTGTATGTCCAAATAAAGAGCTTTGTCTGTCTGCCTGTCTGTCCCTCCATCCTTTCCTTTGTTTTCCCACACATTTCATGAGCACACAGCATGGCTTCTTGTAATCAACTGGTGGTAATCATTCTGTAATCCAACATTCAATTACAATCAACTGGTTGGGCAACCAACCATGCTCTAAACAGGCACTGGACTTAAAACTCATCAACAGCATATGCTTATGTTTAGAAATTATAAGGTGTTTAGTTTGCCATACATGCACACTAACTGATATGAAAAAGAAGTGCAAAAAAAAAAAAAAAAGGAAAAACAACAACCCCCAAAAACCAAAACAAATAAATCAAACAAAAACAAAACAAAAGGGTGCAGTATGAGATCTAGTAACAGGGACAAATATCTACTAACTTTAGGATCCACTGGATGTTTTATTATTTAAAATACTGTGCAACATATCAGCTGTCACAAACATAAACACGGGGATCACCACTTGCATGTACCATGGTTGTTTTTCTTTTTTTTTCATTGCTATGATTGCAGTTACAGGGGTTAATAATAAACCCTTATGAGGTCACCTGTAAGGCTGTAACTATACTGTGCAAGAAACTTAGCCCTTCCAAATCATACCTGTTTGCTATGTGCCTGTACTCACACCAGTTCTTATAACTACGTTGGGGCAAGGGAAAGAGGGTGGTTGGGGAAGTATGCATAAGATTTGCAGGTATTACCTTCCAGCACAGTAAGATACTACAGCTTTGACATTGCAATTGGAAGAGTTGATATCTTCACACACACTAGACATATTGATTTGGCTCAGAATGCAATCAGGACCATTCTCTTTGCAAACCTGCCAAAAAAAAATAAATAAATAAATAAATAAGAAATAAAAATAAACAAAATCTGACTTTACTGCATCTTTATTTACAAATTATCTATTTTTGTTTAATGAAAAACATGCAAAACCGGTGTTTGGTATAGTGAGGAAAGTGCTATTGAAAACCAAATGAGATTTTCTGCTAGAATAAACACAGGTTTTGCTTATTTGCTGGTACACCAAAAAGCTAATGGAATTTAAAACCATGTTACACAATTTACTGCAGGTAGCTTGTGTGAACTTTCACATGTTAATTCACAGTAATAAAACTGTGTAATTAAGTGTTCATTTCAACAAAATAATTTTAGTGTAAGTCAGGGTTAATAGCCACCTGGATTCATCAAGTACCCTACACAAAAGTGATGGTTAATGATTGCTGACAAGATTCACCTTCTCTTTTCTATTAACATTCAGATGGCAAGAATGAACAAATCACTCCCAATCCTGCTAATGGGGCAGCTACTTAATGTCCCCATGTGAAAAGATGAGACTATATCCTCAGTCCTTATTCACTTCTTGGAAAGCTGGAAGGAGTAGAGGACCCTACCTCTAAACCACAGATTGGCTATTGTCCCAAGTATCTTGAAAGAGACAAGACCAGAATTGGAAAACTGCAAACATTGTCAAATGATCGTTGAATTTCAGGGTTTATATAAAAGCATCCTGCTTGTAGGACATGAATTTTGCATCTTCACAGACTTCTTCCTTACACACTGTATGAATAATTTGTAGACATGTCAGAAGACCTAAATAAAATGCACAAGGTTACAACACACCATAATGGCTTAAATACTGGAATGGTATAGAAACAAAGTTCTGTATGGATGGTGTTCCATTCCACACTGGTAGGCAGATGTCAGACTGACACTGATGCAAACAATAGGGTCTGAGTTAAAAAATCACCCTCAGCAACAAATACAGTTATATGGAAGCCAATAGATGCTACACTGGCCATATCAACATTGTGTACACTGCCTATCACACTAACACAAGTGGATTAACCTGGAAGACTCAATGGATCAATAAAAGATGACATGAATGTAACAATTTCATAATTATTTCCAAACAGTTTTCAAATATAAAGGTCTTGGCTAACAAAGGTCATGGCATCAAGCCCAAAGCCAATTCTGAAACCTGTGTCACTTGAACAGTATGATATGACCAGTTCTACTCTTTTTTTTTTATAAATGTCAATCACACTTACTGGGGTCTTTGGCACCATCTGAGTAACATCTAACTTGTCATACCCATTGTTATGTCCTTGTTGTTCCAAGGTGAGTTCTGATGCTATACCAGATACACCAATATGTATCACCAACTGCAGGTAGAAGACAAAACAGAGTATAATTTACTTTTTGGTTGTGAACATAATTACAAAGTTCATCAACAGTGCAAAAAGCCATGCAGTGTTTTCCCCAAGTGCAATGCCCCAAATTTATTTGCTTTTTTGATACAATATTATAAAGTGCAAAAAAAAAAGGAAGAATGCCCCAAATTTATTTTTTTCTTGGTACAGTATTCTGATAAGGCTCCTAGCACCCTGAGCTGCAATTCCCTTTTACAACACAATACCCTGAGGCGGGCCCATGGACCCTAAACCAAGGATTACAAAGTATATAAATAAAGATAATGGAGTATCTAATGAAACAGAACGGAAAATGGACGCACACACCTACCTAATGTCTTAAATTAAAATGGTTGATGATGGGATGGAGATGGAGGGGGGATATAAAAGTGCCAATTTACTCATTTCACATGAATCAAATTCTCCCCACAAATTTGACTTTTTGCCCTCCTCAAACTGCCTCTGTACGTCTCTCAAAGCAGTTTCATAGCCAGATGCCAATCCTGTATTGCTGAAAACACTTGTTACCAACCCTTGCCAAACAATCTGCTACATACTGTACTTTACTGTATGGATCCTTCAGTCTTACAATCTGAAATACTGCATGTGTTGCCTCTTTGTACAGCTACTCTGCCCTCTTAGGTAAAGGTATGGGCATTTGGCAGTATAAGTTAAAATGGCAGTATAGCTTAAAATGGCAGTATCTTGGGACACAGTGAGTCTATATTTAAACCTCCTACAAATAATCTTCCATGGTTGACAGCCTGGTGACTGAGGCTGCACCATTAACGAAAGAGAGAAACATGTACTGGAATGCAAAGCAGTCACACCACATGTATTTTGAAGCATCAGTAGTCTTACAAATCTAGGGAAATTTTCCTACAAGTATTTTTTATGAGACAGGTTAAGGACAAACCAAGGTGTAATTCTTTACTAATTTTAATGTGCCATATGATCAAAAGTAGCCATTCATAAATTAGGGTACCAGGGTATGCTAAGTCAAACTACAGTGACTACATGTTTCCTTTACAGTCATGCACAGTGATTAGCAGAAGGCTAAACTCATGTTCATGTGTAACATTTAATCATAAAATCAATGAGAGTCAGTCCTACCAAAACAAAGTCCCGCATGACACACAATTTAGGATTAAAATCTGAGGGCTGTGGCAAGTTCACTGTTTGAGACCTTTGGCATTGGTTCTGGCTTGGGACCAATAAAATGTTACCCAAAATATGACTACTATTTCATGATGTTATATGCCTGGTACAACTGGCAGTAGGTACTGCTTGTATTATGGTAAGTGGGAGTCAAGAGTTCTCTGTCCAACCTGAACTGTAAATAATAAAATTCACTTTGCATATAGAGAGGGACTTTGGATATACTACCCTGCTTTGGATTCATGTACATGTCCCACGCTAAAATAATTCTGACGGAAGAGTGTGCTGACCAAAGTCCCTGCTAAACACCAAATAACAATATAACAATATCACCCACATTTTGCAAAATGTCAATATTGAATGACTCTGTAACAGCAGTTAGTACTCCTTCTGGGAAATCTAAAAACAATTCTTGTAATCCTTTAGTACTTACATCTGGTTTATATTTTTCCCAGATGAATGGAACCAATTTATCTACTGCTTTGTACTCTACTGGTATCTCCAATTGTATAAGAGAAAGGTTATCTGGCAAATCCAATTTGCTCATTTCTTGTACAGCTGCCCAGCTTGCATTAACCCGGTGTTCACCAAACGGTCCAAAACCTGGTTGAAAAATAATACAAGACAAAAGTTTGCTACAGTTGTAGTGTTATGCTAATGTTGTTTAATGTTGTAAATGTTGTGTACACAGTCCATCATGTGCAGGTATTGAACTGTAGTATCACTGTACATAAATCTGCTTAACAAACTCAAGACTGCATACAAACTGAAATGCCATTTGCAATTTGCCTGCTCAGGAAAATTTTTGAGCCTTTTAATGTACAGTATAGGACCACCAACACATCACTTCACTGGCAAGGTTTGAAAATACATATTTAATTAATTCTAACATGGGATTCTGTAAGCTTTTCAAGGAATATAAAACCTGATTTTATCTATGTCCAAAACTTTTTTGCACTCAACATAAAAACACTTTTGGAAAAAGTATATACGAGAATCCCCCTCCCCCACCAGAGTCAGCATTAGTGTCAAAGTTTTGTATGGCAATTTCTGGTGCTACTCTGGCCAAATGGTATTCTGCATATTGTGTACAAAAACTGCTATTCATTTCAGAATTGTGTAGTAATCACACCCATTTGAGGAGCATTTTGCTAAGCTATACCAGCTAATGCAGACATTCCCCCCTAACCCTTCTGCATGCAGAACAAGGACTACCTATAAATTCAACCAGTGTACTTTAAATCTTGACAGGATCCCCCTTCTCCCAAAAATCCCCCCTGGACAACTCCCTGGATCCACTTACAATACTTTCTGCATCCTAGTTGAAATTTTCAGAAAAATATGTCTTCCTGATCAGAGGAAATACAATCTGGCATAAAATTTTGAAGAAGAATTAAGAGTGTCAGCTGCTCTTGCCAAATGAAGATTACTAGGAAATTCTGTATTCCGTTTTGAGGAAAGCCTATAGTATGGTGGTTTTCAACTGGTTTTTGACCATGTCCTCTACACTGCTTATATTCTCATGCTAAGTAATAATTTCTTTCATCCTGACTTACGTCTGTTGTGGCATAATTTGACACTGTTACTATTTTCAATCATTTTCAGAGAGTGCCCTTAAAATTTCCTTTGTAACAACAATATAAACTACATTCTTTATTTCAAATGAATATTTTCCAGTCATTTGGAAAAGGTTTTTATCTGCTATCATAAGCCAACTGGAGGACTAAGGATTACAAAAATGACTTTGTATCTTAACTTTTGTACTTTGTGAAGGATTTCATAATTTCCAACTCACAGCATTTCTCATTGTCATTTAACAGTGGATGAATCCTACAAAATACTTATTTTGCAGTTTCATAATAACTGTAACCTTACCTCATTGGAGTGAAAATGAAATGTTTATTCACAATTACAGATCAATGCAGTGTATCAAGATTATTCTGGACTAAAATGAAAAGGTAAGAGGAGGTATTTTCATTTAAATTAAGTTGCAAAACAAAAGACATCATCCATGCATCTGCAATGTTTCACAGAAATTGTGAAAATCATTGTGTATAGCCTACAGTGAGTAAGACTGTAATCAGACTTAGACCCTAGGTGATATGAGTTGTAGTTGATCAATATGAAATCTGCCTACGGCTAACACGTTACAGTATGTACCATGACCCATAAACCTTACAATGGGTGAGGCAAAGTTTTCTTGGCCCTATACTAGCTAGGCCTAGTTAACCCTTTCGGCACTACAGGCAGATATAGTATCTAAATCCACCATGCAAGATTATATGCTCTCCACACTACAGGCATATCCACCCTAGTGACTTGTCTCAGTGATCAACCTAATACTTCAATACACCCTCCTTTGACACTGAACCAAAATCATATTGTTTGAAAAGAAGACTCCATTCTGCCAATTTAGGTAGTTGCCGTGGTTGGAAACAAATTAGTAATGTAGGGAGAGCTCTCATTGCCGGGAAATTTTGGTGCATTTTAAAGGAAATATGGCAAGTTGGAAGGATATTGGGCTAGTTGTGTACATGAAAACATATTAAGATTGTGGGAAAATTAACTTGCTTGCTGAGAAATAATTTTTTTCCCAGCCCTGGTAGTTTGCATTAAAAATATCAGAGATTATTTCGATTGAAAATGGCTCAAAATATCACAACTGTTTGAGCATAATTTCCAACTAGCCTATCATATAATGTACGTAAAGACAGTTCTTCATGGTAACAGCTCTAGGCTAATTTTACCTTAAAGATATTCAAGTTATAATACACCACATAATAGAAAATATGTATACAGCCTTTATTCCTTTTGTGGAAGACTAATCAAAAGCATGTACAAGAAAAAAGTTATCAACTAAATGCTAACATGAAAAATATTTCATTTCATTTCATTTCATTTCATTTATTTTTGTTTCTTCACAATGTGTCAATATTACAGGTTTTTACTATACAGATTTAAAACTTCAATAACAATGTGAAAGGAAGTGCTCTAAGAAACCTTTGTAGGCTTGACTAGTAGTAACACTCCCTGGGTACATAAAAAGAAAGAAAAAAGAAAATACAAAGAACAAGAAAACATAGCAGCATGGTAAAAATACTAAAATTTGAAAAAATTTGCATATAACTTTGTTAACTTATTTTGTTCTTTGTGTGCTACAGTGCAGACATGTCCCAAATCAGGTCTCATTCGAAAGAACTTCTCAAGCTCTTTTTAACTTTTATGTTGAAAAGTATGAAGCATTTGTTCATAAAACAAATTTTTGTCAGAGTAATTTGACACTGAACATAGGCTTTTAAAATGAGGAAGACTGAGAAAATTGATTCAGGCATAGCAAAAGGTTTCACAGTGAAGGGCTGAAAGGGTTAAGGCCTATTGAACAGTGTATGCTTATCTTAAAGAAAATGCGTCACCCCAATCAGAATTAGTAAACCCTGTCCTAATTCATGACAGGCTTGTTTTAATCATGTGACAATATTTGTGTTACTGAACTGTTAAATTCATGGAGGACAACTCCCTTTTTTACCTTTTGTTTGTAATGTTTGTTTATGTTTAAAAACATCTTCAGAGGTACAGTATTTGTAAAGCAAATAAAAGAATATATGCAAAAAGTTGCTGATTTTTAAGCAATTTGGGGGCTACTGACCATTGCCTTTAAGTATGCTACGCTCTGTGGGGTTACAGGGTATCCAGTCGAAATGTTCTTTTACCAAATATCACCGTTTTTTGTCGAACAAAATGTACCCACTTTTTACAAAAACCTCCCTGTGGTATTATTACATTATGTAGGCCTAATACAAAACATCTTCGCATATGATGCACAGACATACAATAAGCAACAAATTGTAAAACTTAGGAAATGTGAGGGGAATTAGACAAAAGGTTTAAGCAAGGATTTAAGTATCCTCTTCAAATGTTAGAAAAGTTCAATTGTAATTGATTTGTTGCAGAAATCTGCAGTGAAAGTATGTTATTTGTTAGGGCCTACTTAGGTAAGTCGATTTTTCTTGGTTGGTTACGGAAGTTTCTTTTCAGAACAGTTATATCATGACGTGAAGAAAACTAGTACATAGGGCTAAAATCCGTAGCTAACCTGTAACCACTTAGTCCGCAGGCTGCTGACCGAGTATTTGGTTCGCTTTGGGGCTTCCCATACTAGGCTAGCAATATCGCCATTCGCAAAATTAGGCTACCCAGTGTTCGATTTTAAGGGTAGTCCTGTCGCCCGAGACAACCGGAAATTCTGCAGGACTACCAGATTTTGCAAAAACAGGTGTGTAAGGTTGTCCGTCAGGACATCTAAATCTTTTGAAGAAAGTGATGTGATGTTACTTTACATTTAGCAGTTCGATGAATTGTGCAAGCAAGGAACTTTAAAAATTGCATCAAAAGATTTGCAGCAAGGTGTGGTTGATATAAATTTATGCACATTCACCACAACTTCCCACACAGTCACTTTATCGAAATGTGCATAGCACTATCAAGCCAAAATATGTGCCCCGTACAAACTCCACTAATAAAGTAGGCCACTAGGCCTGCACGGTACACAGAGAAGAGGAATTCCTTCATGGAAGCTACGAATTCATAGTGCTGATGTTGCAACACCAGTGCTTAATTTATTAACCCGCAATGCGAACATCATAACATAACTTTGTCCACAATGTACTAATGCACGCCATGAGACAGCACTACTCTTATACAGTAGATATCTGTTTTTTTTTTTGTTTTTTGTTTTTTTTTTTTTGGGGGGGGGGGGGTTGTCTAAAAGTGAAAGCCACTTTGGAAGGCTGGTGATAATGGGGGGGTATCAATTCCATGTTTCCGAACTTGCGAAAATGGTTACACTTGGGACTTCCTTATTTTAAGCAGGACAACCAAATTTTACAATGTGGTAGTCCTTTCGGACAACCATTGCTAATTCCTTAAAATCGAACACTGCTACCGCACCTTCAAAAATTTTGATTGGTCTCGATCTTTCTCAAATTCACATATACTACCGAGGTAATTGACCTCTATGGATTATTTATATGCTTAAGACCCTTCATTTTAAGAATAATTGCACTTAGTGTCCAAAAGGAGACCAAAAATTTTGATTTACACAAACGATCCTGTTTTGTTTTTTAAACAATCTATCAAGCTTAGTTTTTATCAACGATATTGATAGCTTTCTCACATCTACTGTAGTATTAGTAAGTTTTCTGATGACACTAAGCCCTATAGGAAAGTAAATGATGAGAGGGATGCTTCACTGTTGCAAAAGGACTTAAATAGGTTATCTTCTTGGTCTCAGACTTAGCGAATGTCTTTTAATGCCGAAAAATGCAAAGTTCTTCACTTTGGATCTAAAAATTTGAGGTATGATTATACCATGGCTGGTAGTATTTTGAGTAATGTGACTTCTGAAAAAGACCTAGGTGTTGTCATTTTAAGTGATCTGAAGCCTTGTAGGCAGTGTGCAGCTGCTGCTACAGTACTAAGGCAAATAGGGTGCTTGGATTGATCAAGAGGAATTTCAGTAATTTTAGTAAGGATATTGTGTTGAATCTGTAATAAGCAGTTGGTTATGCCACATCTTGATTATGCTGTGCAAGCTTTTTATGAAAAGGACAAGTTTCTTTTAAAGCAGGTGGTTCAGAGGAGGCCACTCAGCTTATCCCTGAAGTATTTTATCTCCCTTTATCTCCATAGGCTCAAATGTCTGGGACTTACTACCCTTGAGTTAAGAAGGATTAGGGGAGATATGCTGCAGGTTTTCAAATTTCTTTCAGGTAGCAATTCTCTGTCTAATTGTAACTACTTAGAGGTTTGTGCTAATTCCCGTGTTCAAGGCCATAATAAGAAGCTGGTCAAGTGTTCCTCTAGACTGGACATTAGAAAGTTCAGCTTCTCTCATAGAGTTGTCAATGAGTGAAACAGCCTGCCTGAGTGGGTTGTTTATTCCACTTTGGTCCACTGTTTGAAGATGAACATTTACAAGTTTTATTGTGAGTGTGGCAGAATCTGATTGTGCTGGGCTTTGATAGATGTTTGGTTTTGATTTTGTTTTGGGTCTAGATTATAGAGCATGTAATAGGGCTTTTGCCCTCCTTCCAGACTGGAAAATTTGACTTGTGCTCACAATATCTGGCCCACACTACTTGCTGCGCACTTTGGCACCTAGCTGCACAAAAAATTGCTGGTCATTGATCTGGCAGCACATGCATTTGCAAATTGGCCACAGCTGCAATGCTATGAGGCAAAAGGTAGGCCTACTGTACCTGAAAGCTAATGGAAAACTCACTGCCTGACAGTGCCCATATGGCGGCAAGACCTGACCAACATTTCACTATGCAGAGGTCTGTGAATCCAGCCCATGGCTGCACATCGAACGAGAAATAACAAGTTACTAGCCCGCGCAAAATGCAAACTTTCCACTCCTGGCCCTCCTTTGCCCTTTAATACGTTATGTTCTGTTATATTAAGCTGCTACATCTTGTTACTAGGACATTCACACTATTGTATGAATTCTAAATAGCATGCAGTGCTGTTCAATTGTGACATAGTCCATAGCTATGGTTATGTTCATACACGCACATACGAGTATGTATCAACAATCATTCCAGCAACGCACTCAAACAATACTCTCACAGTGACAGGAGGGAAAAACTTTGAACAGCAATAGCCTAGTTCAGGGAACAAAGTGTACATGAGAACTAGGCCTATACAATAGGCTAGTAACCACTCTACTGTCTAATGGTAATGGTATCCAGTCAAAACATGTACCCCTTTACCAAAACGTCCCCGCTTTTTAGCTAGCAAAACGTCCCCCCTTTTTACCAAAACTTCCCCGTGTTATTACATACATAATGCAAAAACGACCCCACCTATCAATGATACATATGACAAACGTATAACCGTAGCTAACCGTAGCTACCCACACGTCACTTACATTCTCACTGCAATACAGTACCTGCATGTAGGCTATGCACAACACATTATTTAAAATTATTGTGGTGGTAAGTTGTAAAATACTGTTACAGTGACCCGTCCGCCATGGGTTCCAGAACTACAAACCACAATAAAAAAAGGAGAGGAGGCTTCCTTCGAAGTAGTTCCAGTATAATTTAAATTAAAACCTGTGCTTTCAGGTAACAAAAACAACGGTGAAGCAATTGAGAATTCAGGAAGGGAAAAATAATATAAATGAATTACTCACGAAAGACTCTTCCTGGTACAAAAATTATCAAAGTCCAAAGAATAATATCCAATTATACAACGGGACCGAGAAGACCGAGACCCTCACACCTTGGCAGCCAGGACAGCTCTAACTACACATAAGAAATCAAGAACCCATCCCCTAAACCAACAAAAGATAAATTGCTGCCCAGCTAGCCAGGTGTAACAAACAATGGGTCTACATTACTAACTTACTTAAGGCAGAGCAGTGTAATGGAATGAAGCAATGAAATGAAGTGGAATGGTTTTGTTAGTCAATGGATGAAAATGCAAGGGTTAGTGTTGGGCCCTGGATGAAAAGGTGAAGATGGATGAGAATGTATGACAGGTGAAATGGATTGTTAGTAACACTGCCCCCCTTCCTCAAAAACTCGACCCCGAGTCCTTTTAATATTAAAATATAGGCTTCAAACTCATAACATATTTTTAGGGGTAGGCAGTAGGAGGCACATTTGCAATACACAATATATACATTATTTACACACAACGCACCATTTGTAAGAAAAGTCCATTTCATATATGTCTCCACAATCCACTGAAACAGCAATCAAAATTTGTACTGCTCACATATAACATAAAAGAGTCATAATTAGTTCATATCTGAAAAGGGTAAATGTTCAGAGGTTGTCCAAACTATAGGGTATAATATCCTAGCTTTACTATCCGGCACTCCGACCATGTAGACAGCGTTGATAGATGGCTACGAAGAATAAGGTCGAGTAGTTCATGCATGTCACACTTCCTGCACAACAGGCATTCTGTACCACTTGTTAAGTTTACCCACTAATACATATCGTAGTCTTTTGTCCATGCAGGCATACGTCTAATTCGCCTCTGAGGCACTGCATCGGGGTCTGCAGAAGTGGAAAGAGGTAAATGTTCCTGATCATAGTCTAGTTCGACTTCTTCTGCATTGCCAAATGGCATATCAAAAGTTTCCCCTGAAGCTACCTGTGGCGGAGCGGAATAACATGGCTTAAGTCTATCAAAGTGTACCAGAAATTTTTTTTCATTGTCCAGTCTCTTTATTTGATAAACAGCATCTGAGACCCGCTTCGAAATTTTGCATGGTCCTTGCCAAAACTGTTGCAGTTTAGGACTTAGCCCCTTTTTCCTAGCTGGAACATATAGCCAAACATTGTCACCTTCGGCGTAAGGCTGCCCCCACTTTTTCATATCATACAGCTTCTTTTGTCTACGTTGAACATCTCCCAAGTGCTCTCGAACAGTCTGAAAAGATTTCTCAAAACAATTCTGTAATTTTTTTGCATAACTGTCTGAATCATACTCATCTTGTTCCGGTGTCGGACATAACAGATTCAATGGTAAGTTCACTTCCCGACCAAACATTAAGAAATTTGGGCTGTACTTGGTACTTTCTTGCATACTTGATCTGTAAGCAGACATGACCATAGGAAGGTACTCATCCCAGTCATTTTGTTCCTCTTTCACGTACATACTTAGCATTGTGGCTAAAGTTCTGTTCAAACGTTCAACGAGGCCATCCGACTGGGGATGATATGCAGTTGTTTTTGTTTTATTAATGTCCAACAATTTACATACTTCTTGGAACAGGCCACTCTCGAAGTTGCGCCCCTGGTCACTATGGATTGAGTATGGTACACCAAATCGGCAAAAGAATTCTATCACTAGTACATCAGCACAAGTAACAGCCTCTTGATTCGGGAGGGCGTAGGCCTCAGCCCATTTAGTAAATAATCAGTTACAACTAGAACGAATTTGTTCCCTCTCTTAGACATTGGCAGAGGTCCCATAATATCAATTGCTACTCTTTCCATAGGAAAGCCCACATAATTAAAATTTGCCAAAGCGGCCCTGGGTCTACGAGTGGGTGATTTACGTTTCGCACACTTCGTGCATTGCCGTACCCATAGACCAATGTCCTCTCTATAGCCAATCCAAAAATGTTGTTGTACCTTGGCAAATGTACGGACTCACCCTAGGTGTCCGCCAGTTACTGAACTATGGGCTTTGAGAAACACTTCCTGCCTCTTGGCCTTAGGTACTACTATTTGCCTAAATTTTACACCCTGGTTCGGGTTGTCATGATAAAACTCCCGAGATAAAACACCATTTACAAGCTTTAACTGATCCCACAAGAACCAATAAGCCTTTGTTTCCCTACTAAAGGCAGACACATCATGATTACTTGGCCGTCGCCCTTCTTCTAGCCACTGGATTACAGGTTTCAAATGCTGATCGGCTTTTTGGGCAGCTAATAAGTTCCCTTTATCCCCAGCTAAGACCACTGGGGCACAAACCTCCCTGGCTCTGCAGCTCCTCAGTCTGGACCATTTCTTCCTTAACAAGTGGCATACGGGAGAGGGCATCAGCATTTCTATGCTGGGTACCAGCTCTGTGGACGATTTCAAAATCGTACTCACTCAAGAGTTCTAACCAACGGGCCACTTGACCCTCGGGCTCCTTAAATTGAAACAACCACCTCAAAGAATTGTGGTCCGTTCTGAGAACAAACTTCCTGCCCAACAGGTAATGTCTAAACTGTTTTACAAATTTGACTACTGCAAGAAGTTCTTTTCTAGTAGTACTGTATTTGACTTCAGATTTTGTGAGTTTCTTACTTGCATAGGCAATAACATGTTCTTTGCCATCAGCCCCAACCTGAGACAGTACGGCCCCAATTGCACCATTACTGGCATCTGTATCCAGTACAAATTGTTGAGAAAAGTCTGGATAGGCCAAAATAGGGCTACTAGTCAAAGCCGCTTTGAGATCTCTAAAAGCTTTACTATGCTCCTCAGTCCACCTAAATCCAACTTCCTTTTGCGTTAAATGATGTAGGGGAGCAGCTGTTTGCCCAAAATTCTTGACAAATTTCCTATAGTAACTACACAAACCCAGAAATTTCCTCACCTCCGTGACATTACTTGGAGTGAGCCAATTCTCAATAACCTCTACCTTCTCAGGATCTGTACATATACCTTCACTTGACACGACATGTCCGAGGTACTTTACTTTTCTTTTGAATAGAGAACACTTGGTGGGTTTGAGCTTTAGGTTTGCCCCTTTCAACCGATCAAAGACTTGTTGCAACTTTCCGAGGTGCGAGTCGAATGACTCACTAAACACTATAATGTCATCTAAGTACACCAAGCAAGTCTCCCAGTGAAGGCCAGCCAGAACATTATCCATTAATCTTTCAAAGGTTGCAGGTGCCCCCGTTAACCCAAAGGGAAGAACTTTGTATTCAAAAAGCTGTCTCCCAGTTGTAAATGCAGTTTTAGGGCGATCTTCGGGGGCTACTTCTACCTGCCAGTATCCACTGGCTAGGTCTAAGGTAGAGAACCACTTACTACCTCCTAATGCCTCAAGGCTTTCCTCAATCCTAGGCAGGGGGTATGAATCTTTCCTAGTTACCTCATTAAGTTTCCGATAGTCTGTGCAGAAACGGGTGGAGCCATCTTTTTTCCGCACGAGCACTATTGGGCTAGACCAGGGGCTAATAGAAGGAGTAATAATGTCAGCATTTAACATTTCTTGAACTTTATTTTCTACCTCAGCCCGCTGAGCCACAGGGAATCGTCTAGCATGTTGCTTAATGGGGGCTGCATCCCCTGTCTCAATATGGTGGAAAACCTATTCGTCCTTCCCAGCTCCCCCTCAAGGGAGAACACATCCTGTTCCTTTCCAAAAATTGCCACACCCTTTCCTTCTCACTGTCATCCAAATCTTTGGTACTATGATTGAAAAGCTCACCAATGGGGAATGGTGTTCTCCATTCGTCCCTCCATTACAGTTCCCAAATTCAACCTCTTCCGAAGGGTGAAGAAGCCCCAAACCTGTCCCTTCGTATACCGTTACAGGCTCCTGCTGTAAGTTCATTACCCGCACAGGTACTTTAGCATTAGTTTTCACTTTAACAAACGTATGAGCAACTAATAAACCCAAGTCTTTTTCTTGGAACTTGGTTGAAACTTCTATGACCCCCTCCTTCATATCCGGACAGGGAACATGGATCTTCCCCGGCAAAATCATTTCACTTCCGGGGGGAATGGTAACAGTTTCAGCTAGAGTTACTTTACAACATTTGGTCATTGCTAATTGGTCCTCATGTAATAATTTCACATACTCACTACCAAATTGAAGATATCCATTATGGAGGTCGAGTATTCCCCCATAACCTTTAAGAAAATCGATACCCAGAATCCCAGAATTTACAATATTTGCTACATAAATGGTGTGTTTTGTCCTAACCTTCCCCAAGGCCAAGTTTACTACCCCTTTTCCTTGCACCTTGAGGGGTTCACCCCCAGCTCCTACAAGAGGAAGATTACATGGTTCTAGTGACCTCCTGACTGAGTCAGGCAACAATTGCCATACATCGGCATGCAACAATGTAAACTTAGATCCAGTATCGATCAAAAATTTTACATCAACTCCATTTACTCGCCCATAAGCAAAAATGGTTTGGCCAACAGCCTGAGCCTTGTTTTCGATACCACCCTCGAGTTGGTCATCGGCTCCATGAACAACTCTTCTTAGTTTAACGGTCCCTCGTGGGGGTAATAAGGTTGAAATGAGGGTGGTCCCCCATATTTGCCATACCCTTGTGGGCAATTCCTCCTAAAATGACCTAACTCACCGCAACTCCAGCAACCCCGCCCACGTACGTGGGAACCTTGTACTTCAACCTTATTCTGCATTAACTGTTGGACATTATCATTCAGTTGTGACACTTGCGTAGCTAAATCATTAAGCATTTGTTGCATATGGCTAGTTTCACCTGTTGAAGCTACTAAATTTGGGCCTTTTCTGGAGGCTTCTAATTGCATAATTGCTTCCTCCTCCATTGCAACCTTTAGTGCTGCCTCTAATGACGTGGGTTTACGTCTCCTTACAACCGTACGCTGCACGGCATTATCTAAAGCTTCAATGAAGTAGTCACTACCCAATTCATTCTTTACTTCTGGCGGCATATCGGGATATGCAGCATTAATTAACCTTCTAATATCAGCAGCTAGCTCAACGAGCGGTTCACCCTGCTTTTGCTTACGAATTCGGAGGCGAGCACGGTACAAATCTTTCTGCCCATGTGAACCAAATCGTACTCGAAATAAGTTACACATCTTCTGATAATCTGCCTTAGCAGAGTCCGGCATATCCCTATAGAATTGCACAGCCTCCCCTTGCAACTGCACAAGGAACCAGAAAGCCTAAGGGCTTAGTGATTCCTTGCCGAATGGGGATGTTTTGTTATACTGAGGTTTATCCCTCAAATTTATCTACTTTGACTACATCATTTTACGGTATTTTAACAATTTCACCTCTGCTGACCTCACATGAACTTTGAACCCCACCAAATATAACAAAATAGAAAAACGAAAGTGTCTTGAAAGGAATTCAACTCCAATGGATCTTGGATCTTGAAAATTCTTGGAAAATTTTTTTTGTCCTCTGGTGACCCCTGATGACTATCTTGGGAATTCTTGGGAAATTTTGCTTTTTGACCTCTGGTGACCCCATATAACAATCTTGGAAATTCTTGGGGAATTTTGCTTTTTGACCCTTGGTGACCTCAGATTATGATCTTGGGAATTCTTGGGAAATTTTGCTTTTTGACCTCTGATAACTCCAGATAACAATCTTGGGAATTCTTGGGAAATTTTGCTTTCTGACCTCTGGTGAAACCAGAGGACAATCTTGGGAATACTTGCGATATTTTGCTTTTTGACCTCTGATGACCCCATATGATGATCTTGGGAATTCTTGGGAAACTTTGCTTTTTAACCTATAGTGACCCCGGATGACAATCTTGAGAATTCTTAGGAAATGTTGCTTTTGATCCCAGTGACCGCAGATGACAATCTTGGGAATTCTTGGGAAATCTGTTTTTTTTTACCTCTGGTAACCCCAGATCTATGACCTTGACCTCCACCAAAATTGATAGAGTTTTTCCTCTCAACATGGCAAATTTATATACCAAATATGAAAGGTGGCTGTCATTGCTATCTTGAGATATCGTGATTACAAGCCATTTACAAGGTTTCTGGAGTTCAACCTCTGGTGACCTCAGATGACCTTTGACCTCTACCAAAGACAATAGCATTCTTCCTCTCAACATGACAAATCTATATCCGCCATTCCTATCTTGACATATCCCAATTTCAAGGTTTTCGGTCTTTGACCTCTGGTGACCTCAAATGACCTTTGACCTCCACCAAAAACAATAGGGTTCTTTCTCTCAATATGACATATCTATATACCAAATATGAAAAGTGCTGGTCACTCCTATCTTGAGATATAGTGATTACGAGCATTTTGGCCTTTTACCTACGGTGACCTCAAATGACCTCTGAACTTTACCAAAAATTTTAGAGTTCTTCCTCTCAACATGATGAATCTATATACCAAATATGTAAAGCGTCGGTCATTCCTATCTTGAGATAGCTCGATTATGAGCCTTTTTGGCTTTTAACCTGCGGTGGCCTCAAATGACCTTTAACCTCCACCAAAAACAATAGGATTCTTCCTCTTGACATGTAAAATCTGTATACCAAATATGAAAAGTGTCGGCCTTTGCTATCTTGAGATATCGTGTTTACAAGGTTTTGGCCGTTTAACCTCTGGTGACCTCAGATGACCTTTGACCTCTACCAAAAACAATAGGGTTCTTCCTCTCAACATGACAAATCTATATACCAAATATGAAAAGTGTTGGTCATTGCTATCTCGAGATATCGTGTTTACAAGCCGTTTACAAGGTTTTCGCAGATTAACCTCTGGTGACTTCAGATGACCTTTGACCTCTACCAAAACAATAGGCTTCTTCCTCTTGACATGACAAATCTGTATACCAAATATGAAAAGTGTCTGCCTTTGCTATCTTGAGATATCGTGTTTACGAGGTTTTTCGCAGTTTAACCTCTGGTGACCTCAGATGACCTTTGACCTCTACCAAAAACAATAGGGTTCTTCCTCTCAACATGACAAATCTATATACCAAATATGAAAAGTGTTGGTCATTGCTATCTCGAGATATCGTGTTTACAAGCCGTTTACAAGGTTTTCGCAGATTAACCTCTGGTGACTTCAGATGACCTTTGACCTCTACCAAAAACAATAGGCTTCTTCCTCTTGACATGACAAATCTGTATACCAAATATGAAAAGTGTCGGCCTTTGCTATCTTGAGATATCGTGTTTACGAGGTTTTTCGCAGTTTAACCTCTGGTGACCTCAGATGACCTTTGACCTCTACCAAAAACAATAGGGTTCTTCCTCTCAACATGACAAATCTATATACCAAATATGAAAAGTGTCGGTCATTGCTATCTCGAGATATCGTGTTTACAAGCCGTTTACGAGGTTTTCGCAGATTAACCTCCGGTGACCCCGGATGACCTTTGACCTCTACCAAAAACGATAGGATTCTTCCTCTTGACATGACAAATCTGTATACCAAATATGAAAAGTGTCGGTCATTGCTAACTTGAGATATCGTGTTTACAAAGTTTTCGGTTTTTTACCTCTGGTGACCTCAAATGACCTTTGACCTCCACCAAAAACAATAGGGTTCTTCCTCTCAACATGACGAATCTATATACCAAATATGAAAAGTGTCGGTCATTGCTATCTCGAGATAGCGTGTTTACAAGCTAGGCGTCACATACACACACACACACACCCACACACACACACACACATACACCCATACATACATACACACACACACACACACGACATCACCATCGCATAGATTCCTTGCCTGCCTTCGGCAAGGAATCAAAAACTGTAATTTCTCTTGTTCCTTCCATCCATTAACATCACTACACAATTCAAAATGGACTTTGTAATCCTCAAAATTACTCTTGCCATCATAATCTTTAGGCTTAACTACTGGCCTCCTACTGCCTTGACCCCTATCTAAATCACTATCCTTATCCAAAGAATCAAAATTACTCACCCTTGTGCTGGTGAGGAGAGCTGCCCCGTCTTCCTCTTGCCCACCAGGTGTGAGGGCCGGCGAATTAAAAATTGACCCTTCCCGAATTCTCATGCTTCTCTTTTGTATTTCCTTTTCTAACCTCCTTATCTCACTTTTTAATTTTTTTGCAGACTGCATTCTAATGACCTCTTACTGCAATTACAATAATGATAGAACCCTGGATCGAACACTCACAAAATAAAATCCACCAGCAAATAGGATACTACACCCCATCTGTACTACCAAAATTTGTTACAGTGACCCGTCCGCCATGGGTTCCAGAACTACAAACCACAATAAAAAAAGGAGAGGAGGCTTCCTTCGAAGTAGTTCCAGTATAATTTAAATTAAAACCTGTGCTTTCAGGTAACAAAAACAACGGTGAAGCAATTGAGAATTCAGGAAGGGAAAAATAATATAAATGAATTACTCACGAAAGACTCTTCCTGGTACAAAAATTATCAAAGTCCAAAGAATAATATCCAATTATACAACGGGACCGAGAAGACCGAGACCCTCACACCTTGGCAGCCAGGACAGCTCTAACTACACATAAGAAATCAAGAACCCATCCCCTAAACCAACACAAAAGATAAATTGCTGCCCAGCTAGCCAGGTGTAACAAACAATGGGTCTACATTACTAACTTACTTAAGGCAGAGCAGTGTAATGGAATGAAGCAATGAAATGAAGTGGAATGGTTTTGTTAGTCAATGGATGAAAATGCAAGGGTTAGTGTTGGGCCCTGGATGAAAAGGTGAAGATGGATGAGAATGTATGACAGGTGAAATGGATTGTTAGTAACAATACGTAACTTGCTACTAGTATTTCATTTTTCCTTGAAGAAACGAAGATAGTCTTCTTACATTTATAAAAACATTAACAAATAATTGAAAAAATTATCTTAAAACTTGGCCTAACAACGACTCAATCCACCAACGTTTTGGTACGTGGATGTTTTGGCACGTGGATGTTTTGGCACGTGGATGTTTTGGCACGTGGATGTTTTGGCATGGGGACGTTTTGACCAATAGTGGAGACATTTTATAATTGAACTGGTAAGCCTTTCTAATCTTACTGCACTACCTGCATGTATAAACTACACCTCACAGTCGACAGTGTTACTGCAGTATCACTGCATTGCAGTAACTGTTACTAGCCTAAGTTTACCTGCATGTACTATGAAACTAGGCCTAACTTTACATGTAACAATTCAATTTCCTTGAAACAACAGGGAACTAGGCCTAGACTACCAATAAAAACAGATCATGGGGCAGCAACTATTTTACAAAATTATCATGAGACTACCAAGTACCAACGATTCAACCCGGGGGCTTAACTTTTGGTTTTGACAGCATGGTCAGCGGTTACAACAGCTAGCACAGTCAGTACCAGCGACCTAATCTGATCAGCTGTTTATTCCTAAGCAGTAAGCTACTGTGCTGTATTCACTTGGCCAACCCTAGCCTAAGTGCAAGTGACACTTGAAGCGAGTTCCAAACATGAAAATCAAATGCCGAAACAATTACCTGTAACTACAACAGTCCTTTCGTGAGGCATTTTTTTTACTTCTTTTCACTCAAAAGATACCAAAAAGAATATCGTCTCAGTCCTGTTCATTTAATCACGGAAGCAAGACATGCAGAAACAGCACCTTTGGATTCGATACAATCAGAGAAAGATCAAAAGAATTATGATACCATGTACTATACTATACACTGTACTGTAAACTAAATGCTCCCTGGCATAATTAATGCCTGGCACTGACAATGCAAACAGCTGAGATTGTCGAGAGTGATTTCATTTGAAAACTTCTGATGGCCTTAGATTGGCCTTTTTCCTAAATTTTCCGAAATTTATACCATGATTCGCTACTTTTCTGCAACTTAATCATGCTTAACTGTGCTTCCAAGAAAATTTTGTCAAAGGATATTTCCTATAGAAGTGGAGGCACTAAAATCAAAGATATTTTGCCCATTCCCAATGTATTACATCAGCCATGAAATGGTGGCGACTTTACTTCAAAGCTGATGAATATTATTTCTTTATGTAAGTAAGATGTGAAATTTGGGCATTAAATTATTTTTAGCTGCATTTATCGTAAGTTTTGTGTACTTTTAGTCCAAATTCAATGCATATACTATAAAAAGTTAAATGTAAACAACTACACCATTCTCAATATGAGGGAGTTCGGAATACACTGTGTAATACTATTCCACTATTACTTATATTGTAACTTGTACTATACTGAGTTTTGGCTGTGCAAATGCAGATCGAGTGCAGTGCATGCTGCATCGCGAAGAACAGAATTCGAACAAAGAAGGAAGAACAAACGGCTATCACTTGAGGTCCGAATTGATTAGTGTTCGGGAAGGACAGAAGGATATGTGCAAAATCATCGGATGTATTAAAGAAGTGCTGAACAATCTGTTCCGTGTTTCAGTGGTGGGATATTCATCTTGCCTTACCTACTGTGTTTGTTTTAATGAGTCAGGCCGACGTCGGGTTCTTCACTTGGCTACTGTAGTACTGTACTTGAACTTACATGTCTGTACATACAATAGGCCCAGGCTAGGCCTCACAGTAATGTTGTACTTGTAGGGGATCATGGCCACTATCCGTCCGGTTGTTCCATTGCATTGAAAAATAGGGGGTTGCAATCTTTACTTTCACATTTTTATGGTAAATGATGAGTCGTTCTCAAAATAATTCTTCTTAGACAATTTAAAAATAAAGGTGGATAATATACAACCAAAAACATTTTGAGAACGACTCTCTTAATATCTCTTATTTTGTGTAGCAGAAAGTATGAATACTTCAATATTCCTAATAATATTAATATCGGACTGTACTAGTCTGCTGGACGGATAGTGGCCATGATCCCTGGATCATGGCCACGTTCTAGGGGCCGAGGGATATTTAACAGAGCCAAAGGAAAGCAAACACAGAAACACAAAGGTAAAACTAAAAGAAGACATCTGTATACTCTGGAGGCCAATGCAACTTTGTCTAATTAAATCTCCAGCATGTCTGGCCCTGACAAAGCTCAAATAGGCCTAAACATTACCCAATCACAAATAAAGTAGATACATTAGGCTAACCAATTACAAAATAAAGTAGAAATAACTTAACCAACCAAAATCAGTATTCAAATTAGACTTAGACAGACGTAAGCCCCATGTACACTGTCAGCATTTCCGGACACGTGTCGACACAAGTTGCGGACACACCTGGACACAGAAATTTTGTCCTTGTATACACTAGACACATGTCGCGGACACGTGTTGTGACACACTGGAGCAACATGTTGTCAAAAAAGAGCGGGAAAGCAGGATTTTGGAAGGAAGATGGAGGATTCAGAAAGAAAAAGATGTGTTTTGGGAGCAGCTGAAATAATATTGGCAATTGTACACGGGGTCCACGTTCCCCAAGGGGATCCAGCAGTTTCCCGCCCTCACGAGTGCCTCACCTACCCCTACACCAACCAGGGGTGGCACCAGGATTTGCTAGACAGGGGGGAAAAGCTCCCCGACGGGAGGGGGGCAGTAACCCAAAGCCTCGATGATAGAGTGCCGAAGCGATGTTTGAAGCGAAACTGGACTCTCAAAGCGCGCCGAAAATTTCAGGCCCTTATTGGAAAAAAAATTGAAGAAAGTTGAGCTTTTACTAGGAAATATGAAAACATTTGAGTTTTCAACCAAGAAAATTACAAATATTTGGGTGTATATTGAAGAATTTGCCGTAATTTGGACCGAAATTAAGTCAACCGTAGGGTGACTGGCTAATACCGGGAACTACATATTTTATCGTATTCATAACAGATCCCCAACAAAACCGGAAAATTTTCCCGACAGGCAGCCTTCCCAAACGGGGGGCATGCCCCGCCCCACTTGGCGCCACCACTGACATCACCACGTACATTATTTTGCGTTTTCGTTCTTCCCTCTCTCCCTTTATTCTTACTTTTACTTTTTTAATGTTTTTGTAAAGAAGGGAGGGGACTAGCCACAGTTAGCATTGGGGAAAATTCCATATATCCCGTCGGGCCCTCCTCAATTTCTCGTCGAGAACGACAAACTTCACCGACAGGGGCAGGCGTCCCTGACTGAGCATAGCCCCCAGGGTTCTCTGGCACTACCCCTGATTTTTAGATGGCTGGTTGTATAGAAAACAATTATTCAAAAGCAGATTTTAGTTGGGTGGTAGGCCTACTTTTCATAGCAGGGGGCAAAAGACTAATTTTGAAATTAGCTGGAGCCCGCCACGCTATTACACCAACTGGAGAACACTGATACATACTCTTGCCCAAAAGTGGAATATTTCCAAACCAGTATCAGGATCCCCCTGAACAATTGCCCACCTCCCTCGTCAATTACCCCGGTCAAATTCCCCCCTACCTTAAAATAACCGGCGTAAGAATGACTCGTTGCTATCGTTATATTATTGCTCTTTTTATTTTTCCTTACAGCAGTGAGGCTTAAAATATTGAAAGGAAAAACAGCCTGCAGTAGTTTCCAACTGGGACTAACGCAATGCTAAATAGGTCACAGGTTTGTGTGCTCAGGCGATCAGCATCAGAATCAGAACGGAGTTGGACGGGTCCAAATGTGTATGAACCACCCTTTAATTATATCGTGTTAAGAGTGTACACGGGTAGCAAACAGTAGGCCTAGAAAACAGAATTTTAATTCCTTGCGACGAAGTTCAAATTTTACAACAAAAATCTTTTTACCCAAGTATAAGTCGTACAGAAAAAAGCCGACGCATTTGTATATTCCCTGTTGTTTACTGCCGTACTTCACCATCGGGTGATTTTTAACATGTGTGAGTTGCGATGAAGACAAGTGCATTAAATTGCAAACAGTTTAAAACCCGCCGTGATAAAATCGGCGAGACACGAGTCTGTTCGTTTCTACAGTTAATTTTATCCCAGTTTGAAATTCAAACTTTAATTGCGATGTATGGTTCAGAGCCATTCAGAACTGCAAACTGAAGCAACAGTGCACACAGCCCATCGCAATGGCTTTCTTTCCGTACGAAACAGCACAAAGTAAGCCTTGCCCACTTCATTGAATTAACGGTACACAAAAGGTACGCCTGAGCTCCAAAGCTATCGCCGACAAAATTATGGCTACAAAAATACGCAACTTGCAAATTCGGACGTGAAAGAGAATACCCTCACTCTCATTGGTTAATTGAAGGTATCTACGATGTAGAGTACATGTTGACTGTGGAGTGGACGAAGTGTTGTATTTATTTCATTGCGTTAAACGCTAAAGCCTGCAGTCGTAGCCGCTGAGCGGCCTGCTGCACGGGCTGCTGATTTTTACTTCATAAAAAGTTTTCAACGTTGTTGGAAAGAATTGCTAATAATGCAGCCTACTGTAAACCTGTTTTTTGCACGTGCCCAGGGCCTTCTTTTTAAAAGGTGTATGATGCACAGTTTCCACTGTAGGCTAGTTGACATTTTACTACATGCAATGCAGCGATTGTGCATGTATTACGAGCACTTTTACGTGTTTTTCCGTGGGTCAGCCAATTTGCAGTGCGATCTTGCAGATTTATCAACTAAATCTTCTTTGCTATTTTCACTCAGTTTTTTGTGGGTAATAAAGTAAATGAACTACGTGACAAACATTTTCAGGCCGCTCATCAAGTTTGTGAATATGTGTTGCATGCATGGATTTTCACGATATCGTTTGGGCATTTTCATAAACGATATCGGGAGCAAAAACTTATATCGATATTTTTGGCCGATATCGTCATATCGTAACAACCCTAACATGTTGCCAACTTTTTTTGCTCTGTACACACTTTCAACATTTACGGTAACAAGGTGTTGTAGCAACTTGTGTGGACACATGTGTCCTGAAATGTTGATAGTGTACACAGGCCTTTAGTCTCCAATCTTCATACAGTACAACACATGGATTAATACAGAACACCTGTACACCTGTGTAAGCATGCCTTTAACAATAACAATCATGGGCCAATCACAAGAGGGGACATTCCAGACATATACAATCTTTTCACAGTGGATGGATACACTTGAATGACTGAGAAAGTACACAAAGCAGTGTCTGCTGTAAAACCTACTGAGTACTGTTCTGAAAGAAATCAAATACCACATGTTACAGAGAGCCTAAGTACCAAGCCTTTAAGGCAATAGGCAGTCACCCCAATCAGAGTTAGTGTGCCCCGTCACTCTGGTTCATGAATGGCCTATTTTGATCATGTGACAATGTTTTTGTTAGTGAATTGTGAAATTCAAGGAGCATTTCTCCTTGCTTTACCTATTTTTTTGTAATAGTTATGTTCAAAACGTAGTCAGAGGTGCTTGTAATGCAATAATGGGAGATTTGCAAGAATTTACTGATTTTTCAAAGCAAATTTTGGGGCGACTTCCTACTGCCTTTAATCGCTACAGTGTAACAGTTAGTTTTAAACATCAGCAGTTGGGCATGAAGGTACAACTAAAGAATACCCTGCCCCAAAGCTTTCCCACTGAGATACATGGAGACATGGTAGCAGCCAGAGATACATGGAGATTGGCACTATATAAGTCCAATGTATTATTAGACTGGAAAGTTTGCCTTGTGCATGCAAGATCTGGCCCACACTGCTTGCTGCATGGTTTGGCACCTGGCCGCACAAAAAATTGCAGGTCATAGGCCTAGATCTGGCCGCATGTGCGATGCAGATTGGCCATGGCTGCAATGCTATGAAACAAAAAGTGAGCCTACCTGAAAGCTAACACAAAGCTAATGCATAACTCACTGCCCCGACAGTGCCCTTATGGTGGCAAAACCTGAACAACATTTGACCACGCAGAGGTCTGTGAGTTATACTCAAGATTTGGCCCACCCTCTGGCCACCTGGTTTGGTATCTGGCCTTGCACACAGAACAAGTGGCCACAGCAGCATATTAATCCAAAATCTCAAAATTAGTGATATCCATGTCGTACAAATATTTAATTATTCTTTACTGTAGTAAAGAATACAGATTGTTGTAAAATTAAGTCATTTCAGTGCAAAATGTGTAAATCACCAGATACCAGGGAACAATTGATACCAAGATAAGCACCAGATACCAAGGAACAATTGCTTAAAGGTCGTGTGACATGCCACCAAAAAGAGCTGTTTCACTTGTCACTTAAAGAGTTAAGTCCTCCACTTAAAAATCTGTTGGAATTTTTTCAATATCTTTTACCGTTCTCAAAATATATGTCTTCAAAGTTTGATGGTTTTTGATGAAACTAATTGCCTATGCAAAAATAATGATGTGGAGCGTTGTACAGTGTTATGATTTCTTTTGTTTACCCTATAGGGCCTATAAATTATCTCTTAATTACTGATCATATAGATTACAGTTTGGTGATTGGTATCAATATTTTTCAAGGAAAAAATTTTAACTTTTATAAAAAAAACCTCTGGGAATAACAATGCTACAAGTGCCCTTGAAATTAAGGTTGAAAAAACAAAGTGTAGGATGTGCCATATATGGTATGTGCCTCTTTCGATGTCACATACTTGCATAGTTAGCTCATGTTTATTCATGATACAAGTGTGAAATAGAAATTTCCCTGTAAAATGGTCAATATTTGATGGATTTTAATGGAAATTGCAGCTATTTTCTGGATTTTTAATGCTTTTTACATCAAATATCCAACTATGTTATTTTCGTGTCACACATCCTTTAACATTACAAATTACAGGTATACTATAACATTACAAACCTGCTACAACTGTTTCTATCTCCTCATATGATTTGCTGGTGCCCCCCCCCCCCTATTTTTTTGAAAAGAAAATCACTTCTTACTGTAGTAATCATCCTGTCTTACATGTTTGTAAACATGATTTCATGATGGCATGCATGCTTCTGTTTTTATGCACTTTGTTATTAATTTATATCAACATTAAATCTGAGACTGCTATGCAGTTGTGCCACTGACAGGTCATACATGTAGCAGGACTACATGTATGGAAGTTTGAAATATTCCAGAAAAATTAAATTTTCATTCAGTGCCACAAAAAATTTCAAAGACAACTTATTTATGACTTAAGTGAAATTTTTTAACTTTTAATACAATTGTTGTAATTTTTGTGGTTTTGAAATAATTTACTTGTCAAATTGCCTATCGTAATCATTTGCCAAGTGCATGCAGAGAGTGTAGGAACAAGCTTTTCTCTCCTTTTACCTTTTAAAATATAGCAATAATATAGTACTTTGAGCTTGGTTAACTAAGTGAGGTTTTTTATCATGCTTAACTATTACATAAAGGCAAGTCTGGTGAGTAACCAGGTCATATTATGGTCAAAGGAAGCTTGAGAGTTTGCCTGGGTGGCACAATCCTGGCTAAATTTGGATCATATATATGTAGCACCTAATGACCTGCTGTACTTTGCAAAGGCATACTGCCAGTGAAGAATATTGTACTGTAGGCTGTCATTAAGGTCTAACGTGAAATACAACTGTGATGGATACATCAGTGTATCTTAGGTTTTTACAGTACTGCTGTACGTAACCCCTGGTTAGACTGTAGAGTGACTTGAGTCACCCAAAGATTTTTGTGTCAAACCATGGCAATACTGCATCTATATGCTACGTATAGTCCTATGTGTAAGCTGTGTACCTGCTAGCCAGCAGTCAGCTGGCCATGTTCTTTCCATCCACTGTAAACTACACTAAGAATTAAAGCTTCACTGTGATTTTTGCAGAATGGAACTATGTGAATATGTAAGCCTTTGGGAACATAGAAAAAATATGGCCATGTCATAAATACGGTCACTCTATATCTGCTTCAAAAGAGGTGAATTGCTTTTTGATATTTGAAATTCCATTTTTATGTATCCAGCTTGCCTAATTTCTTTTAAATTCCATTTCAGTACCATGAACTACTGTACTGTATACATGGGGCAAAAGACTTGTTAGTGCCATGCACAGACAAAATTTTAACTGTATTAGTTAGTACAGCTTCTAAATTTCACCTTTTGTGCTGTTTGCTAGATGTAGATATTATTTTAAGTAGACAGCATTAGACATGCATTTCATAGCTACAATAGGAGATGGATTCTCCTGTGTGGTTTTTTTTTTTTTTTTTCTTTTTTTGGGAGGGGGGCATTGCAGTTCATAGGGTCCTTGATAAGGATTTTTTATCCTTCCTGATCCTTCCACCACACTAAACTGAAACCAAACAACTGAAATGAACTAAACTATAGGCCCCCTACTTAATAAAAGCTTGTCTGAACAGTGCTCAATGAACATTGTTGATTGGTGAGTGCAGACTTGTGCAAGATTTACTTACCAATCAATGCTCACAACAAGCAGAGAACAAAGTCAATGGAAATTACTATGGTCGTTTCTTTTGTTGCATACACTCTTTTCTGCATTACTTTTCACTGACACTTTCCAAGCCCTGGTGCTCAGTTGCACAGTGAATAGTTCTTTGATTGAAGGACATTAGAGATAAGTGTTGTGCTGTAATCAAGCAAACATGAACAGACTTGGTCATGGAAATAGAGACAAAAGGTTCATGCCCCAAAATTCCATAGAAAGTACCAATATTGGATGACAGAAAGTGGTAACCTGACATATATCAAGAAAGTTGGAATTGTATAAGCCCGTGATTTAGGTACCCCAATTAGGAATGGATCATTGGGCTGACTTTGCTACAGTGAGAAGCTTTTACAGCTGTGGTCTGTTTTACTGAACCAACAGACTGGATTATGTACATACAGTATTATGTGTTTGTGAGATGTGTTAGTGTCCAATAACATCTAGTATACATAGGAGTGTAATACTCTGTCTTGTTCAGTGACTAAGTCTTACCATAAAAAAAACATGTTGCCATTGACGATCTATGTTAGACCAGGGAGTTGCTATTTGTCAAATAGCAACTCCCTGGTTAGACATTTATGTCATGTGCTTGTATTTACAATATTTTCTACCACAAAACCCATCTCTGGCAGACTGGCACACACATGATAGGACTCAGGACAGTACCCTTACCTCAAATGAAAAAGTTGAGTCACCCAAGCAGAAAAAGTAAATCTTGACAGCCATAGTAGCTATTGTGTTCAGCTTCATGGAAGAATACAATCACACTGCTTCTATTGTGCTGGTAACTGAACATTTGCTGAGTGGCTTCATGGGTGAATGCACACACACAATACTCTATTGAACTTGACTTAATCCAAGATACAATCCCCTTATGCCTGCTATGGCCGGCACCAAATTTTCAAAGTAGCTAAGGGCATGATGTTACCTGTTCATGTTCACACCCATATTATGACCTATTTAGAAAATCTGAAGATAAAAATCAGACCACATATTGTGTCAGAGGCCAAATTTTGTAAAACTGATTGTATTCATTTTAATCAAGTCATTTGTTAATGATATCATATCCAGGTGTACATTTTCTTTCAAGCCATGCAACATATTAAGGAATCCTAGGTATCAACAAATGTTCACAATTGGTTGTTGACATATTTTAAGCTATAGCTTTAATACACTGTATATGCCACTCTGATTGGTCAGTGTTGACCTGTGCATATCAGTGAAACTTGAAGTGTGCAGATTGGTCAGATTACAGGAGGGGAGGGCACAGAAGTACTTAAAATGTACAGTTATGTGCTCATCAAAACATAGTCTTGATCAATGAACTCACTTCAGACTTGCTCTGTCTGGGAGCTGCAGTAGACAGTTTGAAAGCTTTGAAACTGGAGAAGGGCTAGAAGTAAACTTAGTTTGGGAGAATTTTTATAATACCATCTGGGGTGATGGAGTTGTACTTTCAGTGAAGTGTGTTATATTAAACAGATATTTAGCATCAAAAGTTGACTTGTTTTAGGTTTTGTTTTATCATGATCATTTATTATACCGTTTCAACAAGGGTGCTTAAAATTAAAAGGCAGTGCATAGTATGGCCTGTCTTAGTTTAACAATGAAATTTGTTAGTTCTAGGTACTGTACTATAGATGCCATGCCAAAATGTCTAATTTGAGTATTTTATGAGATGCCATGTAAGCACTAGTTTTTACACTGTAAGAAACTTTAAAGGAGATTTCTCTGTATGTTTTCATTACAGGATTTAAGCAACTAATTACCAGAGTTTAGCAACCATATACTTCAGTTTAGAGCACCTGCAGTAAAGTCTCAAGTCCTGACTTCCAGTCATCACTTATACATCCTGCTCTTGGGACCTTCACTGATTTTTGATTTTGATGATAAGAGAAACCTGTGCAGACGTAATGGCCTGTGTCTAGTATGTGTGTACGTACAGTATATGTGAGTTTTTATGTGAGACATATAAGGTTGTAAACTTGATGTCTACATCTTATGAAGAATGTATACTCTTTATACTTAGTATGTTGATGTGTCACATTTAGTAGATTAACCCTGTTGCTTTTGGTGGTGGTCAAAGGTCATTTGGGGTCATCAGAGATCAAACCCTGAAACCTTAAAAGTTCATAATGAGTTAAAAAAGAAAGTCAAAATATTATGCAAGTGAGATTTGCTTCACCAGTGAAAACCTTCACAATTTAAGTTGTCAACAAATGAAACACATTATGGAATGCCTTTTTGTTTCACCTTTTTGTCCACCAAAATAAATGTTAATTAGGGTCACTTGTGTGGGTGTCAAATAAGTAACTGTTAGCACTGGTTTGCACTTAAAAGGGTAAATATTGAAATTTGTTGGACAAAGGGGAGGACAACACCATCTCTTGTACCCCTCACCCAGTTCATTCTGTACATATGTTACTGTACTTATCCTGATATGTAGTTTTGGCTGAAACCTGCATTACTTCTTACTTAATAGATGGGATGTATGAATATGAATGACTACTGAAACAAAAAATTTTAATAAAACAAAAACATGCTATGCAAGTAAAACCCTATCCAGTTTGTGACTGGTTGACAAAACAATGGTATCTGGTTGGTGTGCCATGCAAAGTTTGAAAAATGTCATCTTCTCATTCATAAGAGTATATAGTAAAATAAATAATTTATCATCTTTATGATACAATTGTTGATTAAATTGTTAGTTAGATGAGGTTTAACGTCCCAGTTTCCAACCAATTGTTTCAAGTCGAGACGACCACAGCCTTTTTTCCAGTTGTGGCTCACTGGCTTGTTTTCCCTAAATTGTTAGTAAGAATACTGCACATTATAGAGAAGATCTTGTTCAGTAGGGTGTTCTTACACTGCAATGTAAAAAGGTGCAAAATCCAGGTTAAAGAGGTTTTCCTCTCTTAAATACAGCATCCGGCTAAATTATTTTCATTTAAATTTTATAGCAAGTGTAATCTCCAGGTTAGCCCTTTACCTGGTTGAAGTATTCTGTGTACAGTTAAGTGCCATATGATGTAGTATGTCATCAGTGTCAATAGGGTTCCCAACCTTTTCTACTGGTATACCAAGTCTTTACATTTTTTTGCTCCCAACAGTCATGGCTAAATGGAGTTTTACAGTTGATTGACATGAACTTACTAAGAACATTATTACCAGAAAGTGCTCTCAAACTCTAGGAAGTGATACTTCCCAGATCTTGAAGCAGCATCTAGATGGGATGCTTTTCATATCAATTTGAATCTTGTGTAAATGCTGCATCAGGTAGAGGTGAAATAATCATAGTACTAATAACAAAAAAAGAAAAAAACATGCTGGGCATCATGCCAGTGTACCACCAGGTGGTACAAACATCAGTTTGGAAAGCCCTTCTTTAAGGCATCATGAACCTTTTGTGTATTGCTCTATTGGCTTTCATCATCTGTTTTTTTATCCCTTTGACTAATTTCAAATTCATTTCGCTCCCTTTTTCTATTTTGTGCACCTAGGTGTTTAGTTACATCAATGTAGCATTTTGCTCATTATTTAAACTTTCAAGGTCAGTTAAATTAGTACATCTGAATGTTCGCAACTGTAAAATGGATCAAAACTTCAGGTTGAGTTGGTTGCAATTCAATATTTTAGTTCAAATTTGGAGTTTTACAGATTAGTGGGTCAGTTCAGATGAGGACATTGTAGATTGTTATTGGATGAAAAATCAGTCTCATTCTGACCCTACCAAGTTTTTGCTTCAAACATCTCCTTATCCTCTCTGTCATAGTCATGGTTAAATCACGTTGTGCGCATGTTTTTAAAATTGAGGATTTTACTTTTCTTTTGCAGGATTCATAAATCAAATAATGTCTTAGAGATGAAATGATAAAAGACCATGCTAGACCTTGGTAGTCAACACCTGCAAGCCTCCATAATGGAACCTCAGCGTAAACCTGCTGGCCATGATAAAGGTATAGTGATATATGCTACATGTGAACTAATTTACAGAAAAGCAATCACCTTTTACTTGCAGTTATGTCATTTCCGAGTCATTTCCAGGTGGTGGTGGTAGTGGGGGGGGGGGGTGGTGGGTGGGGGAGGACACAAAGTTAAGGAAGAGAGAGAGGTTCCCTAAAATTGTTGTATTTACTGCCCCCTGGTAATTTGGAAATGTTGTGTGATGGTTTGAAATACTTTAGACATTTTTTTGTTTATAGTACAAGATATCTGTCATAGTTCGGTCCAGTAACAGGAGTACAGAATCCTGTGATGTAATGCATTTAGAGGAAATATTCTAGTTTTATTGTAACCTCAACATAGAGAGGAGGCAAGTTTGTATTCCATCTTACCTTTGCCTCTCTATGTCCCTTCATCTCCCTCCTCTTCTCTCTATCACAAATGATATGAATAGTAAACTAAGTTTGACTCATTGGCTGTCAACTTAGTACAAAGAAGGTGTATGAGAAACAATGATGAAGTTTAAGCTTGTTTGATGTCTTTAGTAGAAGTTAAAAATAAATTGAAATGGCTTCCAAAGATTTCTAAAAGGTTGATATTTGCATTTACATTTTAAGACCAGTTTTCCAACATATCTCAGAGTCTAAATTCTGTATCTTTTCAACATTTAAATGTATTTCTTGAAAGTGGGTCTTCATAAAATGTAGTTACCTCATAGTTTACATATACATCATTTTTTTTTGTTCATCAGATGGCCATGATCTGGAATTGGAGACAAAAGTTAGAAAAGGTAACGTAACATAAGTCGCTAACAAAACTTGCAGTGCACAGTTCTTGGTGTATGGAAGCCTTTGTGTGATATTTTATTCCTTTAGAAAGGAAACAGCCTAAGTTGTCATAAATTACTGTTTAATTTCCAGTTTTAAGTCTTGTTGTACCTATATGTGTTTGTCACTTAAGAATTGAGATTGGTTCAAATTTTTCTTTGTCATTTCTTCTTTTCATTGGATAGTGACAGACAAGTTTTCAGAGTGTATCCACATTGTTGCTAATGAACCATCGCTAGGACTTTTCAGGATTCAAGAACATGTTAGAAAAACTCTACCACAGATGGCACACACTAAGGTATGTTTTTTTTTTATGTGTGTGATCATTGTTGGTAAAGAATATTGGTTTTAATGAATAACATGAATATTTCCAAGGCACTCTTTGCATAGATGATGGTCCCTTTAAGGGTGTTGTAAAATACTGAGCTGTGTGTTTATTCAAGTTATGATGACTGACTTTACATGCCCTCAAGATGAAATAAGTCATTCTTTTGCATCCGGTCTTTGGCTGACAAAATTAGTTTGCACAAACCTTCATTATTGAAGGTTACAGTATACTTATATTGAGCATCTTAACTCTTCATACGTATTACCGCAACTCTGTGTATATCATGACGTTACATTGCACAGACTACTGTATGGTATAAAGCATTGTTTAGGCAAGTCATTCTTTTATACTGATGTTGTGATGAAAAGATGTGCTTTGTTGTGTGCAGTACAGTTTTGTAGAAAAGTATTTGACATTTGCATTGAATATGACCTGTGTTTTTTTAACATATAAAATGATGGCTTCACATGATAGAGGGCAGGTCACACTACAATGATTTTCATTCCAATCAATTCTGAATTGTTCTAAATCGGACCAATAGTTTGTTATTCAGACTTTGCTCTAAGGATGGTCATGCTATATCGGTAACTGATCCTAGTTTGTCTCACGATAAACTGTTCTGCTACCATTACATAACTTATACCGCTCAACAGAGTGGTATTTGTTCGAAAATCGGTCCACCTTTTGCACGTGTGTCCGATAAACACTGTCTGCTGATGTGACATCACAAAATAATTAGTTTACATTCCATTTTTGTAGTCCCCTGATGCAAATCATATACTTGCACAGGTTGGCAAGTTTTTGGCTCTCTCCGACTAGGGATGGAGAAGATTATAACTAAAACTCCCAAAAATCAGATCATCATCCTATCTGAAATTGCTCTAGTGTGACCTGAGCTTAAGGTTGTTCAAAGGTCTGTTGACATGAAAATCAAGTGGTTGTATATTTGATGTAAAAAGCAATGAAACCTAGAAAATGGGTACAATTCCTGTCAAAATCCTTTAAATATTGACCATTTTAAATGGTTGTTTCTATTTTACACTTACATTATGAATAAACATGAGCTGAATATGCAAAATTGAAACTCAAGAGAAGGACTGGCAAAATGTGTCTAATGTTTTCCATTGTTTTTTCAGCCTTCATTTCAAGCATAGTTTTAACATTGGTATGCCCTGAGGGATTTACTGTGGAAGTTAAATTGTGTCCTTGAAATATATCAGTATTACTCCCCAAACTAAGCCGTCTGATGAGTAATTAACATAATTAATGTAGGCTTTACAAAAGAAATGCTAACATGCAGCCATCATTATTCTTGCACAGGGAATGAGCTACTTCAAAAAAAGGGTCAAACTTTGAAGGGGTATATCTTGAGAACAGTAAAAGATAGTGAAATAACTTCAATGGATCTTCCTTGGGGAATCTTAGTCTTTAACTGCCAAGTAAAAACAGGCCTTTTTAGTGGCATATCACTATAACTTTAAGATCAAATAATGGCTTCTTTAAAGGGACTTTGATTACAGATATAGATCTTAGTACTTCTTCAAGGGTCCAAGATTTTGCAAAGTCATCCTCAGCAAATTTAATCCTTCCTTTCCAGTTCTGCCTTTGTAAGCAAATTTCAGAATGTGCATTTATTAAACCTAAAATCTGTGTCATTCCTGAAATTCACATCTGCCAGAAAGATTTTGCACACGTTGCATACTTGTTAAAATTATGTACCCATGACTATGAATCATTATATTGGTCTGTCTTTGAAGCCAGTGAAGACACCCCAGCTATACAGTTAACAGTCAGCTCACAGTTTATAGCATGTGTGTTCACAGTGGGGAATAGTTACACTTCCATCAAGGGGCACCTGTGTACTGTATACTGTATTTCTCAGTTTAGTACTGACTGTTTAGTATTGACAGTTTGAGAAAGAGCTTCTTAAATTTCTCCTGTTAACTCTAGTAACATCGTATGTATTAAAATTGTGTGCCTGCACCTGTTTGGAAAACTTGCTGGGAAAGAGTTTACTTTTATGCTACAATTTATCAATGTTACCACTTCCCCTCTTTGAACCAAAATCCCCGAAAATATTTTTGAAGGGGAGAATACCCCCTCCCCCCCCCCAAAAAAAAAAAAAATTCTGAGTCCTAGTGCCAACAGTGGTGTGCTTCCAGTCTGTTAGGGGGACATTTAGTCAAGATAGAGAACAATTTCATGGAAGAGCAGCAAGAACAAAACAGTAAACTCTTCACAGAATAGTAGCAAGTTACAGAGGGAGAAAAATGGTCCAGATGAATATCACAGAGCCTACAAGGGTGCTTAATTTTGTGCCTGTGTATGGTAGATATTTTACTCCTACATAAGTTATTGGAATCCTTATTTTTGTATTCACTTTCCTTTGAAAAGTATTGTAACATTCCAGTGTTTCATTCTTTGTTACAATTAGGTTGAGCTCGGCCAGCTGCAACAGAAAGTTCAAGGATCATGTTATGATGTAGACTATGCCATAAAGTAAGTGACAGGAGCCCTTTAATCCCTCTGCCTTGTTGATGAATTTCATCGGCTTTTACATTTATCTTCTTACCCTACAATAGCTACCCTCTGCAGGTGGCATTATAACACATAATATTTATATATGTTTTAATACATGTTACACTTTAATTTCAGGGCTGTTAGAACATCAGTTCCAGGGATTGGGGGCTACATCCCCCAATATTTTCAGTTTGAAGGTGTTTTTTGTCTGAAACATCCAAAATTACCTTAGAAAATGTCCAAATTCTCATGTTGAGCGGGGCAATCTTAGATACATTCTACCGTTACAGAGTTTGGTAACATTCCAACTCTCAAAGGGGCTAACTGAATTAGAAAACATAATTGTAGATCAATGTCAGCCATACTCCAACACTAGCCATACCAATTATAGTGCTGGTACAATGCATTATAAACATAAAGTGGAAAGAGCCTAACATGATATCAAAAATGTGGATATCACTGAATGTTAGTTCCAGTTTGCAAAATACATTGTTTGATGCTAGCAATATTTTATCTTACTTAGTAGCAACATCATTTATATTTCTTAGGCCAGGCCAAATTAAAAAAAAAAAGGTATTTGATAAACAGCACATTGATGGGTAGTAATAACGTATTAAAATGCTTTTATTAACGTAATATATCTGAGCCAGCAGGCTAAGTGGATAATAACCTCAGAGTTCAGTAATATTAAATTCCTGGAAGGTTAGTTGGGAGTGGGATAATGTTTGATGTTACCTCTTACTTTATTTGAAATCATGCCCTAGATATTTTTTTTTTTTCATATTTCTTGCTGGCACTCTCAGTCCCCAAGTGGCTGGCTATTGGTGTCAAATTCTTAATGTCAACTTAAAAGGGTAGAGTAGGTATCACTTTGTATGTTTATGTCATTCAACTTACTGTTTACAGTACATAGAATCTGTTTGTGATTAAGGATTTATGTTTGGTAAATTACTATCATGCACACAGGTTCTTCTAGCCTGTAATTCAGTCACCCTGATTACACAATAGGTCATTTAGTAATATCACAATAGCTTTAGAACACAGCAATTTAGTGGTTGTTTTAGTATTGTATTGTGTACTTTACTGTCTCAGTATTGGTCAGACATTTAAACCAAGTGCTTTAATCGCTTTTTAACTGGGCTCTGTCAAAAATTGGAAGTCTGGAAACTGGGAAGAGGCATGGTTTGAAAGACCTGACTGATACCCTGTTGTACACAAGATGGTTAACTTGCTTCTGGTCCCAGGCTTTCCTATTCAGTATTGTTAATTTGTCATTTCTTATACAACTCTGTAATTGCTTTATGATGCAAATATTATTAAACATTTTTTGTTAGAATTAAATGGTATTATGGAACTGAATTGAGCATTACTCCTATATTCACATGTCATGTCTTCTGTTAAGAGAAATGATTGCCTCTATTGGTGTTAGGCAAAGCTGGCAAAGTTCTTAATTTGCTTTAAAAATGAAGTATCATTTTAGTGTACAATCTGGCTTTTGAAGGTTATGTACTTGCAGGTACTTTCTTTTCATAATACCCTTAAAATTACATTCAGTTTGTAGATATTTCAGTCATAAGACTGGCTTTATTCAGTTGCAACCTGTTGCCATTTTGAGTAGAAGACTACAATTTTTATCCTCATTTAAACTCCATCTCAGGAATTGAGTGTTAAACAACATTGCATATTAAAAACTCTTCATATGTTGCAACTACCTCGGCTTTGCACAGGTTTTTTGTGCAGTTTGAAGTATTGTACAGTGTCTCTAAAACATAATTTTGATTCCAGATTAGTATTTTTTTAGGTGAACTGCAAGCAGCTATTTTGCTGCATGGAAATTGAAACAGTGTAACAGATTTTACAGTTACACCCTACTGTATGGGATTGCTATCAACTTTCTCTATGATAGCAGTCAGTTACAACATACTGTATGGAATTGGTATTAACTTTCTCTATGATAGCAGTCAGTTACAACATACTGTATGGGATTGCTATCATTTTTCTCTATGATAGCAGTCAGTTACAACATACTGTATGGGATTGCTATCAACTTTCTCTATGATAGCAGTCAGTTACAACATACTGTATGGAACTGCTATCAACTTTCTCTATGATAGCAGTCAGTTACACCCTACTGTATGGAATTGCTATCAACTTTATGATAGCAGTCAGTTACAACATACTGTATGGGATTGCTATCAATTTCTCTATGATAGCAGTCAGTTACAACATACTGTATGGGATTGCTATCAACTTTCTCTATGAAAGCAGTCACTTACATCATACTGTGTGGGGTTGCTATCAATTTCTCTATGATAGCAGTCAGTTACAACATACTGTATGGGATTGCTATCAACTTTCTCTATGATAGCAGTCAGTTACAACATACTGTATGGGATTGCTATCAACTTTCTCTATGATAGCAGTCAGTTACAACATACTGTATGGGATTGCTATCAACTTTCTCTATGATAGCAGTCAGTTACAACATACTGTATGGGATTGCTATCAACTTTCTCTATGATAGCAGTCAGTTACACCCTACTGTATGGGATTGCTATCAACTTTCTCTATGATAGCAGTCAGTTACAACATACTGTATGGGATTGCTATCATCTTTCTCTATGATAGCAGTCAGTTACAACATACTGTATGGGATTGCTATCAACTTTCTCTATGATAGCAGTCAGTTACAACATACTGTATGGGATTGCTATCAACTTTCTCTATGATAGCAGTCAGTTACATCATACTGTGTGGGGTTGCTATCAATTTCTCTATGATAGCAGTCAGTTACAACATACTGTATGGGATTGCTATCAACTTTCTCTATGATAGCAGTCAGTTACAACATACTGTATGGGATTGCTATCAACTTTCTCTACGATAGCAGTCAGTTACAACATACTGTATGGGATTGCTATCAACTTTCTCTATGATAGCAGTCAGTTACAACATACTGTATGGGATTGCTATCATCTTTCTCTTTGATAGCAGTCAGTTACATCATACTGTATGGGGATGCTATCAATTTCTTTATGATAGCAGTCATACCAGTGCCTTGTATTTCATAGTTGTTCCATTGCTGTACCAAAGAATAGAAAAATGTAGGTGGAAAATTTTGCATAGGGGATTATAATTTTATTAGTCAAGTTATATGTTGTTAAAAATAGTAAATGTGGAACTGATAACTTCAAAACTTATGCTTAATTAATGTACACCCTATGTGCTTCAATAAATTGCACTACGAGGCCACAAGGTACTTTTATTCTCTTACAAAAAAGAGCCTTTCTAGTTCTAGCCAGCTGACACCAATATGTACAATTATAGCTACAACTGAAAACAGAGGGCACTCTTTTGGTATAGATATGCCATTTGAATTTTTATAATTTGAGGTATAAACTGGTTACACAAGTGGCCTGCTGCATGATATGGGAAGGATTAATAAGACTGGTTTCAATGACTTTTTCCTCCAGCACAATGGAATCTCTTAAAGAGAGCAAGCGCCCCCTGTCCAATATGGAGACTATGCTGAAGAGTGCCATTATAACAAAGAAACATCTCAATGATAAAGTCACTGATAGGTAAGAAAATCATTTTAATTGCCATTCAGAAATTTGTTTTTTTAAAGTTCATTTATGCTCTGGGATGTTTTGAACAACATTTTTTTCTTTTTTTTCTCTTTCTTTATACATAGTCAAAGAATGTAAACAACTGATTTCAGAAGGTTTGTCCCTGTTGGAAATTTTGGACCCCAAAGTCAATAATGCAGTATGAATTTGTAATTCATTGTTCAAAAAACAAGACAGTTTCCATGCATCATAATACCCTAACATTTCAAATATTTTTATTTTTTTTTTGCTCATACTAGCCTTCTTTGGATAGGTTCTGCAATAGTCTTATTTCTCCATTAAATTACTTTCATGAAATTGGAACTACTGTACTACAGTTGGTAATAAATTTAAAGTTATGCCGTTAGCTCGTCTCCCCGAAACTTCATAAACTTCAGTTGGTGGTAAAATTCCCCCTCCTTGTTCCCACCATGACTGGTAAGTGTTACAAATTCCTTTCATATTGGCAGGTTAATACTGAAGTTCAATTTGTTTTTTGCATACACTCTCCTCCTTGCACTGCTTACATTTCTGATACCTTTATAACTTTGTCATGTTTCTCAACACTTTCCAGTATTAATACCTAATTAAACTTTAAAACATTGATAATAGTATGCAACAACAGTCTGGAAGCTAAGTGCAGCTTCCCATGTTGGGACCAGTAATACTTTTCAGCAACCATGAGGGGACAGTTCACTGGTGGAAGATTGAAGGCGGTAGGGCCTCTGGGCATACTGTGTGATGAATACTGTAATAGGGGCAGCCATCTTGTAAAGTTCCAGTATAGATTAAGAGAAATGGAGTTGGGTTCTGTAAAAAACCCTTTGGATGCAAAAGTCCTCTGTGGGGCTCTTACCCCATGTGATCGGCTGTTATTATTAATTTTAACTTTCTTATCATATTTACATTATTACTTTAGGTTAACTGTTGAATATGGTACAGTAAAACTAACCCTTAACAGTAGAAGATGGCTTTTCATTGCACACTTGTTCTAATGATGCCTTTATTTTTTTTTACTTTTGTCTCATGTGTGGTAAACATCTTAGTTTCAATTTGCATGTCTTTAGAATTATTCAGTTACCTGTTTTGCTGTTGTATGTTGCAGATGTTAAAATTGGTTTTGTAGTGTGAGCTAGTGCAGCTGAAGGCTCAATATTCGCATGAACAGCTACACATCAGTTACTGGCTGCATGAATAATTCCCTTCTTGTATCGTGATTGTCTGGGATCAGTTACTGCTTTCTTGCATGGTACAATGTTGTCATTAGTCTCTTTCAATCAAAGCATTGTCATTTCCCATGTTACAGTATGTATAATTTCTAGGAAACTTATGGGATGAAGCAACATCTGTGAGCAGGTTGCAGATCAGTTTGGAAATGTTCCAGCTTAGTTGCTGCCAGTGCCAGTGAATGCATAGTGTTGGACATTCAAAAAGATCTCTCTTTTTTGTCTTAGAAAAGTTAGAACCTTTAAGATTGAGGGAGTTTTTGAGTGTAGTGGAAGGTTCCAGTTTGACTTATGAAATATCTTTCAGTCTGTAAGTGCTTTTTGTTAGCTACCCAGCAATCACCTTCAAGATGGAAGTGAATATTTAAGTTAAATAGTTTCACAAGTGTGATGCAGGCAATACTCTATACTAGTGCATATATTTTCCACTACCTAGAAGTCTGTGTCAACTGTGCTGTCACTGAATGGCAAATTAATGTAGCAGAGCATTTCATTAGAAAAAACAACCTTGAGGGAGTATTTACCCATTGATGATAGAGTAGGGCTCAATTCTTGGCATAAAAGTAAAAAATACTTCAAATTTTCACCAAACAAACAACAGGCTTCAAACATCAAAGATAGGTATGCATAAGAAATCATTTGCAATCCTTAGACTCTGGAGGTTATAGTTGAGAAAATGTACAGAAAGTTGCTTCAAGTACCAAACAAATCTCTTATATGGCCGAAAGTATCTTGAAGTACCTATTAATCAGACTTAAACAAATTTTAAAAAAAAATGTTAGAAATACACACAGCCTAAATATGAGATTTCCATCAAATGTCATGAAGGTATTACTAAATTTTAGAAATTTTTCAAAAAGTGTGATAAGATGGGGAAGATGGAAAGACTTGATACTGTAGGGATGAAGAGGAGAGGTTCGTGTCATTATTCTTTTGTTTTTGATGATCAGCAATTAGACCTGTAGGATTCTGAATACCTTATTAAAAGTCACAGTTGCATAAAAAGCATTGAAGCTTGTTGAAAATTGTGTAGACCTCTTATTTCTGCTATCCATTGTTACTAAAAGTTTCAGATATACTTACCGTGGATTATGAATAATAGTAATGAGGAATAAATATGTAACAGTACAGTACTTACATACTGTAGCATTTTACACTTAAAAACACACCTATGTATACAGCTACCTGTAGTGTACATGTATTTCCTGCCAATGCCAGATGGCTTTACAGAATGTCAATTGTATACTTTTACACAGCCCACTCCCCTCTGCCCATCCCCTCCCCCTTCTGTCAACTTTCCTCCACAGCCATGGTCAATAGTGAAGAGATGTTGTCCCACCAATTTACAACAGATCCAAGTGATGGCTTATTTTGCTAGTCTAGTACCTTAGCTTATCACCCCAGGAATGATGAAAAACACTCCTAGTTTCACTTTCTTGGCAGTTAAATATTCCCTTTACGTTACTTACATGGAAATTAGAAGAAAGGGCCAAATTTCCCAGCAGATACCAAAATGGTACGATCTTTCACAATGTCAGTTCCAAAGAGCTCTGAATTCCCAAAGTTCTTTATGACATCGTAAGTGGAATTGATGGTTGTGTCTCACAGACATTGTTCAGTATAATACATTAAACGTTGTGAGACTTAGCCATTTTTAAGTAGTGTTTTAATCCACAAAATTGCATCAGAATCGTAAGTATTCATAGACAGGTTTTTGATAATTAAAAGAAGGTGAAAAAAATCAGCCTTCAAAATAGGCAGAAAAAGTCACAGTTTGTCATAAGAAGGCATAGATATTGCTAGAAGTAGAAGTCAAATTACAACTACTGAGAGTGGAAACAAGTGCATTACAGCACAGCTATTCACAAAGACTTTCACTAGTGAATACTTTACAAGAGTCTTCTGATTGTCTAAGCTGCCAGGCCAGGCTAACACGCATAGTTACCATGTAAGTACTTTGTGCACATACTATTCAACTGCTTAACACACAGTAGCGCTAGAACTTTGTTGTTAACATTTAGTCTTTACCGACAAAAACTATGCAAAGAGGTTGTGCATTTTGCAAACTCACTGGACATGTTACTTGTTGGATTAACATTTAGGGGATAAATGTGAGGGTGCCCGGTCTTAAATGTGATTGGAGACCGACGATGACGTCATCACAGAGGCTGAGCGGACCGAGGCGACAGCCGAGGTCCGCTGCCTCTGTGATGACGTCATCGGAGGTCTCGAATCACATTTAAGACCGGGCACCCTACTTTTATCCCCATTCATAAACACTCAACATTAAAATGTTGGGAATCGACAAAAACATTGAATTTTCGACAAAATTTTACAGATCAAATTTTAATTCTCCCAGCTAACGTATGACTCTATTATGACGTCATGTTTAGTTTCTTGCGATAGTAGCGAACAACTTTAAGCCAAAAGAAAGTGGACAACCACGCAAATATTTTCACTTAACATATTGATTGTAATCTCAGTTCATCGGACGAAATTTAACTGGATTAATTTAACGCAAAATTGTTTATCTCTGAATTATCATACATCGTTGTAGAGATGAGGCTGAGCATTAAAACAAGGAAACTAACTTCTAGCTGGCTATTGTTTACAGTGAAGTTCTACTCCACGAAAGTTTCACAGAGGTAGATAAATACACAGTGCTGTGCAGTTACGGTCTACTGTAATATATTGTGTGCAGTGCAGTGCAGCATTCAACGACATGCATGCGGACATTTGACTGCAAGTAGTTAACGCACAAGATCATTCAAGATCCATAAGTAAGACGGTGGTTTTAGGTGTCTTAAGCCTTTTTGGAAAAGGATTATAGTGTTGGTAACTTTGAAAATGTGTTCAAGTTTTTAATACAGATTATGCAGGCCTAACGTTAGGACTAGCTTAAACTATTTACAACATTAGTTCATAAGAAGCCTAGCTCGGCGTAGAACTAGAAATGAAGACCGTGCTGGCCTGTTATGCCTGTTAGTGTTAGCGGAATTGGTTCAAACGTAAAAACCTGACAGTGACACTGTCAGTAAAACCTGTTTACCATTGCTCTGCATGTCATAGTTATAACACAGGCCCCATGCTGGCATTAGCAGCACAGAGACCAAATTCACTTTTCTTTACCATGCAGTCCAACTTAGGAGAATAAGGAGTGGCATATTTGTAACAGGCAGACCGTTAACAAAATGTACCCTTGGCTTATACTGTAAGGTTATATACGCTCTTTTAGCCATACCACTGCCAGTATCCAAGAAGATGAATATAGTTTTGCTAGCATTCATTCATGGGATGAAATGAGCATTATGCTTTGGAATGGTTATAGCTACAGGGGTGCTAGGCATAACAGTATAATACTACAGTAGTTTACAGTAACTGGTTTTCTTACTCAGATGTTATGGTTTATGTTGCTATGGTAACACATCATGGACAAAGCATAGTGCACAATGCAGTAGTAACAGTGATATTCAATTTACCTTGAAAAAGTAATTCTCCTAAACTGGCAAAGGCCAGTCTCGAATGCGATTCGAGACTGGTCTCGAATGGTTTTCAGCCAATCAGAATGCAGGAAATCAATAAAGGTGTTTATGAATTAAAATTATATGTAGAGGTTTGCATTACAAAAGAAAGTACTGAAGTGATTGTTAGGTAAAAGAGGGGAGCTGGAAGAAAAACTCCCTGGTGTTTTCATGTATCTTAGGGAGCATAAGTAGTTTCTAAACCAAAAATATGCAATGACATGTTTAAGATGAAATTTTATGATTGTAACAAACATAAAAGATAGACACGCCTTACAATTGCCCTAGTGGCAGTTGCTGTTACTCCCAGCTGGGATAGATGGCTGGCTTGCATATATGCATAAGCTTACACTTGCCTTTAGTATGTAGTCATGTGTGAGTTTAATTATTCTACTTAAGATGTCATAGATTGTATTTCCAGAAAAGCACAACAATCAGCCCTACAAAGCTGAAAATTCACTACTGGAGCTATACCAAATCTCTTTAACATCAAAGGAACCAAAGGTTTAGCAAATTTTACCTAGGAGTGAATTTATCTAACAGAAAGGTGTGGTGTCAACGTAGTGTACATTTAATTGATAACACAACCATGTAATCGTATGTCATGTGACTGTGATTGTTTAATGATAATAAATGGTCATATGTGGAATAAATGTTTAGCAACAACTACATGCTGTTACAGTAAGAGCAAAAATTTTTCTCCTCCCCGTTTTGCCCATCTCTGCATTTGTGTATTTCCCCAGCTATTTCTATCCATCTTACCTTCTCGTGGATCTTACAATACAAAGGTGTCCAAAGAGGAAGGCAGTGGCAATTAGATTGTTACTATACCTTCTGCAGTTGGTTTGATTAATGTTAACTTAGGATCACTCCCACAATGCACAGGAGAAAATGAGATTTTGAGATAAAATGATTCATAATTTTTCTGCATTTTCAGAATGGTAATATGTCATGATGTAGCTTTTATATGATGTACAGTAGAAGTTTTCCATTTGATATCAGCTTGTCTCCAGAACATGCAGCTAGTCACAGCTCATGTGCAGAAGATTTATTTACTGAAATCCCACAGAGCAGGCAGACCTTACATACAGTTGTGATACAATGAATTTTTCTTTTTCAAAATGTCAAACAAGAGATGGGTGACACATAGTGGTGTCAAACATCTGCAAGAAGGATTGCAAACTGTGTGTTTTATACCTAGAACATTTGTGCATTAGCCATTTGCTAGATACATGCAGTGCCAAAAATTCTACCTAACAGAGATCAAGTTGCTCTGGAAATTTTTGCCAGCTGCAAGGAGCCTGGTCATGAATTTGTGTGATGTCTGTTGTCAGTAGAGAAGCAAGAGCCTGTAATTTGCACCAGAAATCTACCAATTCAACCAGCATGTAGTAAAATGTCCTTGGATTCAGTGTGTCTCATACATCCTGTGATTCACAAAGGACTTCACTTAAGCTGTGAGATGGCCTTGACTTTGTGTAATGTATTCTGGCAGTAGAGAGGCAAGTGCCTTTAATTTTCCCTAGAAACGTGCAAAATCCACATTTAGTAAAATGTCCTTGGATTCAGTGTGTCATTTGTCTTATGATTCACCAAGGACTTCATTTCAGCTGGGGGTTGGTCATGACTTTGTGTATGTATCCATAGGCAAGTGCGTTTAATTTTCACTAGAAATCTGCAAGATTCAGTCACCAGCAATTAGTAAAATTGCCTTGGAGTCATTGTTTCGAAGGTCTAATCTGTCACCAAGTACTTCATTGCAGGTGTGGAATCTGCATTAATTTTAGTCTATCAGTTTTTTTAACCAACTGCAGGTTTCACTTATTACAGTTTATACGTAAACTTCACCTGATCTTAGGATAACCTTCAAAGTTCTATGATGGTGCTCGCAAAATAAAGCTTTGTTATCAAACAAACTTGTATAAACTTGTCTGGAAAACGAGCTGGTTTTAGGCAAGTTTCCAATGCTTACCTTTTCATGGATTCACAGTCCTACTGTATGCATGGTATTGTATTCATTCAAAACCAGTAAAAGAAAATAAAAATATGTATTAAAGTAAGCCAATTCCATACTGTTTGTCTGCATCAAAATATCTTTAGGAAAGCTGAAATCACTTGCAAAATTGCTGTAATTTTCTACATTTATGCTTATAAAGCAACAGGTTGTACTAAATTCATAAATTTTGTCTCCATTATACAGGAACTATGTCAAAAGAAAATTTAAGCATCGGGATTGATATTGATTTGACTCGTGAATAAGTTTCGTAATTGTGAGTGTAAATTTTTTCCTTTTTCTTTCACCAGCAATCGTTGGTGAGTATATATCTGCCACAATATACACACTTGTACATGCATAAGTTTTAAGTACATTTCTGTGTTTAAGCACCCTGTTATACAGTAGCATTGTGTTCCACGTTTAGTCTTCATTGCATTCATTTGTATGTCACTACAATAGTTTACTGCCAACTACTTTGTTATATGGATTTTTTTCTGCTGAGAGGATTCTTTTTTCAAGTACACAGATTTGAGTTACTTTCGTAAAGGCACATGGTGGCTATGGTCACATGCAACCCAAAAGAGCTGTTCTAAAGAGTAAAAGCCCCAGGGGAAGATCAAACGGAATTATTTCCATATCTTGTCCTGTTGTGAAGATATACCTCTTCAAAGTTTGACAGTTTCAGAAGTAACTCATGGACTGTGCAAAGTTAATGATGTGGAGTATTGAACAGTGTTAGCATTTCCTTTGCTGACCCTTTTGAACTCTTCTCTTAATTACTCATCACAGTCTACAGCTTGGTGCTCTGATAGTAATGTTATCCAAGAAGACATCTAACTTCCAAAATAAGGCTCTTACAGTGTACCAATGTTACAGCTCTCCTTGAAGAGAAGGTTAAAAAAGGGAAGGATTACATTAGACATCTTTGTGAGTTTCCTCTAATCCCAAACCTGCCAACCATTCCGATTTAATCAGAACCATTCCAGGTTTTTAGTCCATAAATAGCAAATAATTGGAACGTTCTGATTTCAACGCCCCCCCCCCCAGGCTGGCAGATTCTCCAACTTGGCATCTTTATGTTCCTGTTTCTTACTTTCAAATGTTTGCGGGTCTTTAATCCCCTTCTGACATCACAAATTTGCATATTTAGCTTGTGCTTATTCATTTACATCGAATATCTAACAATATCATTTTCATGGCATTCAGTCCTGCAAGGTTTGTAATTTGCAAGGAGCTGACTATTGTGAATATCTAGCTAACTGTGCTTGTAAACAATTGATGTAAAATGGACAATATTCATTGGGATTTGTAGTCAGCAAACACCTGTGTAAAGAAAAGTGCTCCCACTGAAAATTCTGTACACCTTGTTAATTAACTTTATACTCAGTGATTTCACTGACTCGGGCACCCGGGTCAGTGACGCACAACTTTTCATTTTGATGCACAGATGCAAAACTTCTGGGGTCAAACTGACGCACAGCTTTTTTGCCCCAACAATCATTAATGATAACGCAATATTGCCAGTACATTCATTCTGCAAATAAATTCACAAAATGTAGCACTTTCCAATTCCCATATTGATTATCGACAGATTGAATATCATGTCTTACAAGAAAAAGATAGTGGAAAAGCATCACAAATATAGAAAATAAAAAAACAGGAATAAAGTTCGTAGTATTAAATTCAAATTTATTTTGACCCCTTCTCTTCTAAATTTGACTCTTGTAAATTTATTTTGAAGGGTCTGTAACTCCTGAAAAAAAAAATGATGAGTGAAAACCCTGATACTGACCATTATTATCTGTTTATGTGACACTAGAGTAAAGCAGGCTTAGTTTGTGATGATGAGATCTATTTGTGTACTTAACTCATGTTTTGTGCATAGGACTACTTTTCAAGGGTACAAATGTACTGTGCAGTAAGCAGCTATTTTCATTAATTTAGCTACTGGTTAAATCTGCTTGTTGACTTTCATCCTTGTTCCTTTGACACTGTGCTGAACCTGTGATGCCTACATGCACATTACTGTTGACATACAAGGCATTAACCCTGCTGGATATTTTTGTCACTGTTTTTAAGCCGATAGGGATTGTGTGCTGATAAGTCGAGGGAGCAATTACCCAAAACATTAAGAAAACAGTGTTGTGTCACATCATTCGTAACATTTAGTTAACTTTATACGTGTATGTAGAATACAACATAACAGATTTGACAATACAATCATTATGCTGTCTTCAAGATGGTTAAAGCGTAAAGCAGGAAGTACAGACCTGTACAAGTAGTTCGTCATTAGCCCAGATGCTGTCTACACAATTCAACAAAGGATTCAACTTTAGACAAAATCTGCATTAGTGAAATTGTAAAAGTTGTTCACAGTAGAACATAGTCCTTCTATTATACACTTTTCCCACTAGTTTTTGACTTTAGCACTTAAATCAGTTTTCAAGACAACTCCTTTGCCCTGCCATTAGACTAGTGTAAGTCAACATTTTTCCGCGTTACAGAAAACGAACAGAATTCACGGAATAGGTAATAGAACACGGAATTCGCGATTTTGACTGGCAAAATGAATAAAAACGTTAGAAATGGGAAAAGTTGTAAGCTTTCAGTTTTAGAACCTCAAAGTGGAGAACAATGGAAACTATTACTGTTTATAAAGGTCTATTAGACTCTTCTACTACCTGTACTACTTTACCACAGCTTAGTAGTGTGAAAATTGTACACACATACGCAGGAATACTGAGGCCCTGTCCACAGCAACTTACTGTACAGAATTCATAGTAAATATGCTTTATTGAAAAATGGACAAAACACGGAAAACGGCGGGAAAACAGGAAGATCACAGAAAATGAAAAATTAACAAAACAGAATCCTGTATTTAGAAAATGGGAAAATTTTGGCTTTAGACTAGTGTGTCATGTTGGTTGAAAATTGAACACTTTGTTCAAAACATTATGTGGTTGGGACCAAGTGTTTAAGGTTCTTCAAAAATGTATTGACATTTTATGATGCTTTTCAACCCAGTGGTTTATGGAAGACTGAGATCAGTATGAATGTGAGAGGGTAAAGTGTTGTATATGTAGTCCATTGTCCTTAAAAAATAGTCCTTCCTTGCTTCCCTCCCCCACCCCCATCCCTTGTGCCTCTACAGTACTTTCTTGAACATACCCATAAAGGGAAAATGGTGCTTTTAGGTTAGGTAATGTAGAATACAGTATTATAGGTATATTTTATTCTTTGATTGTACCATAGAAATATTCCATATTACAGTGAAAACTATGGTTAGTATTCAGCCAAGAATTCCCTTTATCTTCCCTTTTCTACAACATCTTTAAAGAATCAAAATGTGAAACTTCATGTTTGTTCAGAAATTTTACTCTTGCTAAATTTTGTCATAACTAACCTATGATACCATTTTCCATGTGACTGTTTAGAAGAAAGTCGATGCCATATTCATGGTTGAAACACTCAGTTTACACAGTACAGTATAACTTTGAAGAGGTTAATCATTCATGAAAAGAATGTTGAAAGCACCTTGTTGGTAGATTCTGTTTGGTCACATACCCTGTAGCACAATTAAGTAGTATCAAGTGCTTGGCATTGCACAGTAGTGTACACTGGTACTGTATGTCTGCATTGTGTTCTGCAGGTGCTAGCATAGAATTATATGTTCAATAAGTCAGTAGACTAGTTTATACACTTTCATGCATGGTATATTGTTAGAGAGAATTGTTATATATATAGAGTACAACAGTGGTAAAGTCAGGTCGTATTTGGCATAACTATTTTGTCACAAGTTCGTACAAAGATCAAGACCTCGAGTGAGCCCACAACCAAGGATGCCACACCTTCACAAATAAACTGCACAAACAGTTCTGAAATACTTAGGTGCTTCTTTATTTACCTAAATTGTGAATGCCAGAACTAAGTGAATATAAACATTTCTTGAAAACAAAAACTTCTTTGAACTCAGACCATTTAATTTCCATGTACTTTCCCTCTCATTAAATAACCATATAATACACCAAACCCTTATGTAACCTTTGACCTCCCAGATAATGTTCCACTATGCACACACTGAGCTAACGCTCCCAATTATCTGCCAGTATAAGTAGTTGTGAAATAAGTCGTAGAATTCCTCTCTGGTAACGCAAAGGCAATCACGGTCCTCAGTGACCTGTTCTCAAGGCTTTCGGTCGGCCCCTCGCCCTCATTGACGTTCGATTGGTCTGCTACACCCCTTGGCCAGACTCGAAAAGCCCCTCACTCCTCGCAGCGATTGCATGAAATTGAATGCCCCTGCTACCCTGCAATTTCTAGTTTATCTATCCCGTTCTCCCTATCTCGACTTGGTTTTTGGTTCTTTCTTTTTCTTGCTACTGCGTAGGTAAGTTTCTCCCGTACGTATTTTGTTGTTACCTTTTACTTTAGCCCTGCAAAATTTGGATAAGAGCAGAAAGAACCAAAATAAGAATTTAAATATATTGCCTTCTGCCGCCTGTTTCGCTACAAAATTGACACCACGGGTCCCCACCCCGAAAAAAAAAAAAATACAGTACTTACAGGTCACAAAGAATTCCTTATTTCCTGTGCCGGCATCCCCAAACATAAATCAAACATAAATTTGCTGCAACTAAAATGCTTTCCCACGATCAGTCCATCCTGTCCCTCAGAGTGTTAAACGGCGTCGGCCATGACTACTCACTCACTCCCTTTCTCGCGCCCGCAGTTCCTACATTCCTTTACCCATTCAACCAAATGCAAATCCCCCCTGCATCCTATTCTTCGCCAGCCAGCGATCCATTCCAGCTTTAGTGCTACAATACCGTGACTAGTTACCCAGCTGTCAGTTAGCTACAATACCCGCATAATTTCTTTCTTTACAAAACTTTGGTATCCTGACATTTTTATTCTTGCGATTTCAGGTTCAACTTTCAACTTGTAGTTAAAATTTAAGGTCAGCACACACTGAGTCAGTGCGACTATGACACGGTTGAAAACAGGTTGTAGCTGGTTTGGTGTTGTAGCTGGTTTGGTGTTGTATGTTTGTGCTAAACTTTCCTTCCAACGGTCATTTCAGGTTGTGACAAAAACTGTCTTACCAAACCTGTTTGATATTTTTGTGGAGATAAGGGCAGCTGTGTCATATTTGAGTAAGTTGGTAGATTATGCAGCTGTCACCAACCCAACTTCAACCGAATTCTTGTGTATTGTATAGCTATTGACTTGACAGTGATAAGCAAAGCATTGTGACATCAGGTGACAGTTGTAAAACCCTTAAAGTGCCTTTTGGCCTGATATGAAAGCAGAAATTAGTACAAGCAAATCGGGTAGCACTTTTACAAGTGCAGTGTGCACCAAACCTATGATTGGACTGCAAGCTGACTGTGACAAACAACTAAGTGGCCACAATTTTCTCCAATTCCTTACAATTACTGCAGGTGGGGTGAATTGCATCAGTTCACAGTCAAATCACTACACTGTGTGTGCCTTGCTCAGAAGATATCGATAATGGAGTAGTTTTAAATGGGTAAAATTATACTACAAATCAGAAGGGACATGGTGTAGTAAAAATAAATAAAAATGTCAATTTTTATTGAAGAAACAACAAAGTGCATATTTTCTTCACTAAAGGAGTTGAAGTTCTCACCTGAAGTATTTCTGGATATATGTTTTCTACCAAAAGGAACCTGGTGACTTAAATATTTACAGAGCAACTGTGTGTGTTCAGTACATACTATACATACATTTACAGCTGTAAAGCTGTGGTGTGAGGCACTGTAACTTAAAGTAGAATTTAGCCACTTTACTGAAAAATTGACTGTGCTTTAAATTTTTTTTTCCTGAAATTACCTCTACTTTGCAGTCTACACATAGGTATCTACTATCTAGAATTACACTACCAAATATTGTCTATCAGTAACAGTAAAATCCTGTACATTGATTGTACTATTTACGTAAAAAATGTAATGCAAAGTCTTCAGGCATGGAGGTTGCTCTGTACTGTGGCTTGTAAACTGCGTTAACAAATAGGGAAATACTTGAAAGAAATTTCTTCTCCAGGTTGTATGTTATGAGAGAGTACCTGAAAGGATGGCTACATTTGACAACTGTTGTTCGGGAGCAGGCTTTCCAGCACCTTTATGTAATCAATTTCTTTTATGGGGGGGGGGGGGGAGGTGGTGCTTAAAACTGCACAATGTGTCACTTTCACCTACAGATTTTCACCAACTTTTTTCAACCTAGTATGTACTCCCTATGTCCCCAAGTTCAAGATAAACCATTATCTAACAAAGCATCTTCATGCGAAAAATGTTCGAAGATCCCAAAGTTGCCTGAAAATGCATGTGTCCATAATTACAGAATTGCCTGCATGTGTCACCTTCACCTGTAGTTTTTCATCAACACATTCAGCAAAGTGCAGTATTCCCCACATGATTGTCATTTCTATGACACAGTTATGAATCGGACATTACGCTACAGGAAACAGTTCGGGATACCCCCTGATCTGGTCCATGATCTTATCTTCTAGTGAGGTTTTTTCTTTCTGTAGTTACCTCTTCAACTCACATTCTGTTCCTTCCTTATCTTTAGGTGGGTTATTCTTGATCCTGCTCCAAACCTAGGTGTTCTGGTGAGTGGATCGGAGCACAGGCTTACCCCTCCCAGCAAGGATGCAACCAAGTAAGGTTAGCTGTGCTGTATGTTCCGGTCTCCCAGTAAATGGCTGCTGCTCCATCTTTATGTTATTATGTATCCCTTGACATTTTGTGAGAATATTGTCCAAGTTAGGAATGTGGTAACTGTTGAAATTTTCATTTCAGGATGTAGAAATTTACTGTATTTGGCATGCATGTGGCAAAACATCAGCTGTTGACAAAGAAGGAAAACAATAAAAAAAAAAATTCTTAACCAAAAACAAAATGCTGTAACATCTGCTGTATTGTCGTTATTTTTTTCTCTGCCTTTGATTTTTATTCTTTGTTGAAGTCCCTGTTGTCCTCCTTGTCTCATCTTTGTAAATTTGTCAGAAAACTTGGTTGCAAAGACCACCTCCCCTACTTGAGTGTTGATTGTGCTTAGTAACCTTGACAACCACATGGGAAATAAAATAAACAATTTACCGAAATGGTTAATAAGAAATAGTAATGTCAGTATATCTCATTTAAGCCCTCCCTGTTTAATTGGGTAGAACAAAAACCTTATCCTCCTGTTTTAAAGGTCTGCTGAATGATTTTGTGTTTTTGTAAAAAATTGCACACAGTTGTTACAAAATGCAAACACTGTGTGAAATATCTCTCCTCATATGCAATCTTTAAATTATATCATGGTGAAAGGGTTCAGTAAAGGGCAATATCCAATAAGTGAAAGTGGAAATTTCAATCCTAGCAGAGTGTCACATTTTTCCTTAACCATTCATGGTTACTTCAACATTTTCACAAATTTTCCTATTAAATTCTTAGTTTGTATTCCATCAGTGCAACCATTTGCAACAAGGCTTCAGCCTGAAAACCTTCCAGCTGTCATTCATTGCGTGATATCGCCCTTACTGAAATCGCCTTGCACTGAACAGTGCAAAACCGACCTTCTGGGGGGAAGTCGGGAGTTTACTTGATGTTCGCACCTACAGGTTATAGCCTTTGAGGCGCTTATCAGGTTTTATCATATTTTTATTGATTTTTCCAGGTTTAAGGCTATAATCTGTTGGTGCGAATATCATGTAAAATCCCGAGTTTTCCTCCGGAGGGTCGGGTTTTGCACTGTTCAGTGAAGGTGATTTCAGTAAGGGTGATATCACGTAATGTTTGGATGACCATCACTCTACCATGCATCTTTAGAAAATACTCTAAAGTAGAATCAGAAAGACAGTATGTCAAGTGCACTACTGTAACTTGACTTGTAGGAGCATGGGGTGAAACATGAGTCAAACTTTGTATCATTTTACATGAGAAATGTTCAAAATTGAAATTTTGTGTTGAGGGGGATGGGAACAGCCTCCAAGCCCCCACCTTTGACCATGGAATGTGAGATCCCCAATTTGAAGTCTGGCTAACGTGATAAAACAATGTCATCATCTTAATTATATGTGTACTGTGCCTTCTGTGTTCAGCCTTTGAACTTTATACAATCAGTCTTGAGTTTGCACTTTTCATAATTATGTCTAAAGGATGCTCTCAATTGCAATATGGGAACTATGGCCCCATCACTTACAAATGAAGATGATTGTAACTAACCATTTATAGGATGGAGCGGAATCATCTCCCTCTTTAATAAAGGATAAGAGGATAAAATTATCCTCATCCTGTCAAATTTGATAGCTTGACTCTGTATGGTGTGTAACAGTTGAGAAATTTAGTGCATGTACAGTAGTTTCAATGGGAAAATAAATTTTTATAGAGCTAATTTTTAAAAACTTCATTTAAATATGAAAAGTACAACTTTTCACAGTTGAAAAAGGCTACTTAATTTGAAACTGTTACATTTAAAAGAGTAGAGTGATTGGTATATTCAGTGTAATGCAATGAATTGTCAGTTTAAGCACACAGAAATAAGACAGGGTTCCTGTGGTCATGGAAAACCTGGAAAAGCCATGAAAATTTGGAAAATCATTTCAAGGCCTGGAAAAGTTTTGAAATTCAGGGAAATTGTCTGAAGTCCTGGAAAAGTCATGGAAATTTTCACAAAATGACATAGTTCCATTCTCATTCATTTATATCGAAATGTTTTCTCACTTGTAATATCAAAATTTATTCTCTTCACCTCAAATTTAATACTGCTTGCTTGCCGAAAATTGCCGAAAAAGTTCATGGAAATTATTTTGTCTTGGGAAAGTCATGGAAGAGTCATGAAAATCGATTCCCCAGAAAGTGCAGGAACCCTGATAAGACAACTTGTGAGAGAGAGTTCATGAGAGGAAATTACTGTACTGCTAGACTTCCTTTCCTGGAACACTACATTCTCTGCTAATATTGCTTTTTGAAATATGATACATACATCAGCATGCAATGCTTTGGTTGTGCATAAATGTTGGTAACAATGTGAACCTAACAATTAGAAAACTCGCATGCAATTATCAGATACAGAGAATAGCTATGTCACAGGTGGAATCATTCTAGGTTTGGACATTGTACTTAGACTTTCTGAGTATTTCAGTACATTCCCAGTGCTGTAGTGTGCAACAGATACTCTGAGATATAGACAAAAGTTCTTGAAGCATAACTTTGAACAGGCTCAAAAGCTATGAAGTGCATGGTTTGGGGGCATGCAGTTCTGTAAAATTTAGGTTACACAGTTTTCCCATCTTTTGCTTGCTGTTTGCCAGTTAAAGTTTCTAAGGTAAAATTTTTTATCCAGGAGAGACCTTTCAGTTTTTGTTCTGAAAGATAATGCAATATTCACCATTACAATTTATCACTTTTTGGTCATTTGTCAGAAAATTTAACTCGCATTTTCTTTTACTCAAGTGCTGTAATTCACAGTTAGTTGTTTCTAGGGGGAAGTTGCAAACAAATTTTGAATGTTACTGCCCAACAAAAATTATTCACATTTTGAGAAATAATTAGTGTCAATTTTTATCCCCGACAAATAAGTCTAAATAGCAGTGCATAATTAATTTCAGAATACAAATTAGAGATACCTGTGGAATGAGTATTGTTGTATGCAGCTACTTGTACTGCAGTTAAATCGTTGACTTTGTGCATAGGCATATGAGCACAAGTGAGGGGGGGGAGGGAATGGGGGGCTGCAGCCCCCATGGATTTAACCCAAAACCTGTTTCTCTGCAGATTATTTCAAAACTTTGGGCAATTTCTGGGTTCTCTCAAGTTTTTCTCGAGCAAACATGGCTCAGCTCCCCTAGAAAAAAATAAGCTAAGCCTATGGTTTTGTTTCTTTTGTATATGCTTTCATAATTGCATGGACATGTTTACTAACTTCCACTAACATACACTATCAGTTATGTATGAGAATAGTTGGTTGCTAATTTATAATTACTAATTTTATGGAATTCTAACTTTCTATGAGCCATGCTGGAATTTGCCTCAATTTTGTTTTTGTTCTTTTTCTTTTTGAAATGTTGGCCCTTTCCTCATGGTTGTCTGTATTCAAAGAACATCATCTTACCAATGGAAGTGTTATGTAGAGTGCTCAAAGAAATTTTAAATGAATATATTAAAGTATCACCCAATGATATACTGAAGTAGCACACTACACGGATTGAGTAACAGTTTACACTTAAAGTAATTACTCCTTGTTATTTGAACTACAGTAAGTTCTCTCCCTACATGAACAGATGTGATATGTTGGCAATTTTCTTGTACAAAGCAAAAAACACTTTGCTAACTTTTGGAATAAAATGAATGAAAAAAAAAATGATGAACTTTACATAAAAATTGACTTTTCCTCTTACAACTGGGATTCATAGTAGATCCATAATGCAGCTTGGATTTTGGGTAGTAGGGAAGTAGAGGGGCAGGGACATTTCATTTATTTACTTCATTTCATACATTTATTTTTGTTTTTTCTCTTTGAAGTTTGCATGTATGTAGAACAAGATTGCACAGTTTAGATATTTTACAATAAAGGTAATGATTAAGGAAAGAGAAAGGAAGTAGTCTAAAATAAGTAGATCCACTCCCCCTCCCCAAAGAAGGAGGAAAATAAAAAAAGAACATCAGTACATTAAATGCACAAGTTTAAGTGATGTAAATCATAGTGAAACCATTAGGAACATAAATACATGGCTTTTTTTTGAGAAAAGTGCGGGCACCATTGCATGGAAATAGTGTGAGATATATCCAGGGCCTAAACGTGTTCCATAGTGACTGTTGAAGGAGTTCCTCAAGCTAAAATGTTGCCTCTGATATGTAAAAAGTAAGGGAACTTAAGGAAATAAGAAGTGGTCCCTCATTCATTTTGAAACATCAGCTAAATCTTAATAATCTCCTCTTTATTAACTCACAAGTATCTTTTACAATTTTTCCAAACTTAAATATTGAATATTAAAGGTAACTTAAGGAGTTTCAAGAATTAACAATTTAGCAACAGAAATATTATCAACAAGTGCTTAGTGATGTATTTGTCTTTATACAATAAGGTGAAATTCAGTGTTCAACTATTTCAAAATTTAATTTCCTATGTTGAGTTTGAGATGTTAGCAGTTGAAGCTATCATATTCTCCACTCAAAATGGACTTGAAGCAAGTAGTGATGATGTAATATCCTCACATTGATGACTGTTTCAGTTTTTTTTTTTTTTTCATTTTAGTGTGTTGTTCTTTTTTGTAGGGTTGCGAGCTTATTCACAAGGAATGTAACTTCTATTAAATAAAATAGAATTCCTCTCATGTCTTCATGTCAGAAAATATGAGATTCATTTTGAGTAGACAACTAGCAAAACAAAGCCTGTCCATCACTTTGAGGAGATTACATCACCCTGTTTGCTTCAAGTTCATTTGGAGTAGAAAATTGATAACTCTGTCTGCAAATATCTCAAAAACTGCAGATGGCAGTTGAAAAGCAACTTTTACTAGAATGCTTAATAGATAAAGTTTCAATATATCATAAATTAATTTAGCATGACTCACCCTTCAATATAATAACACTGTGTCTCTGTCATGTGAGAATAATGTATTAGGTAACAAATAACTCAATATTTTGTTTTTCTTAGGTCCCCTTCTGAAGCAGTGGTCCAGTCCAGTTCTGTTGCCAGGCCTCGCAAGGCAGAGCCTAGACCTTTGACAGGTATCATGAGGTGAGGCAGAAAATGAGGAATGCTGTCTGTGATAGTTGAGTGAAAATGAAGGCCAGCATCATGCCGTCACTATTTTTGAGAAAGCTTGAAGAGATGAGTTACATCATGGTCTGAAGCTTCCAGATTTTTTTTGTTGTGAATGTGCCATTTATTAGAATTGTTCATTTCAGAGATTTCTGGATGCATAGACTCACATAGTAGGAGGTATAACACTTTGCAAAACATGGTACTACTTTAATGGTAATGTGGCACTCAAACTGATATGTTGTGCTGTATTGTATTTTTACATCATGAGGCTAGAATTCAGTAGGAGGATTTAGCCATCAGGCGACATAAGACGTCTTTATTTTTTACCCGGGAAAATGGCCTTTTCCCGGGGAACTTTGGCTAAACAAGCCTATTGAATTCTAGTGGCATGTATTAGCAACATTTTTCCATCAACAGTACCAAAATATTTGCACATTTAATATGTTGATACATGCCTGTTAGCTTTGTCCTGAAATCTGTAGAGTATATTTGACTCGGTGAATTTTGAAAATATATGTGAACACATTTATGTAGACATGTATACCTTCCTGTGGTGGCTTAGTGGAAGTGGTCATTTTATTTGCTTCACATATAGGGGACAGATATCTTACAGCGAGATGGAAGGACCAGCTGTGGTTTTACTTGTACGTTAAACATAATAATGACACATACAGTGAATATTAAAATGGAATACAAATGTAACTTAAATTGAAGTCATTTAGAGATGTTCCAAAACACAGCACTGAAAGGTCCTGAACAAGCTCCTAAAGCAGTGGTTCTCTTTTGTTATAGCCATTTCATTGCATTTTCGCATCCCAAGCAGGGGTGTGTACTCTTCCTTTCCCTTACAAAAAATAGTGTGTCAACCTGTGTCAGTTACCACGCATGATCACATATGAAAAACAAAAGAAATCACGCGTGTTCCTGTGTAGCAAACCTGTGTTTTTGGAACCCTCTGGACACAGGTTTACACACCTTTTCTTGCTTTCAATTTTAAGCCACAGGTTTTGACTCAGAATTCTTTGTCAATACTACTTTTAATTGCCACATGTTTTGCGTGTCAAACCTGTGGCAAACCAGTGGTTAACCTGTGGCAAAGTGTGGCAACTGGCAAACCTGTGTCAATTTCACAGGAAAACACAGGTTTCCCTGCAAAAACCTGTGAAAACCCGCATGGCAGACATGTGAGAAAACCTGAGGATTTGGAACCAATTGACACACGGTTTTTTGTAAGGGTTGGAGCCACTGTTCTACAGGTTGGTGCAATCATGAATAGTCATAGAATTTCAGGCATGTTGGGGTATGTGCTACCTTTTACAGTATGAAATGTTAATGTATGATACCAAACAAATGTTCCCTCTTGATTATGTAGCAAAAAGCAAAAATATCACATAAATACATCCAAAACCATGAAAGCATTAACAGTCATATTCTGTAAGTAGCGGTCAAATTTCATGGGCTTTTCTAGAGTAATGCCACATCTCTATCTTGGGTATCGAAATAGTTTCATTAATATTAGAGTGCAGTGATGTTTTTCAAAACACTGTCTGTCAAAACATTTGAGTTAGCCTGTGGGGCTTTATCTTATGAAAATAACTTGTCCTTATTTTGCTTTGCTGTTTTCATCATATTCCAAAGAGGAAAAAAAAACCAGGAAGTGTAAATTACAGCACGATAGGAAAACCATCCATGGCTGGCTTTGTAGTGTCAAGGTGCTAATAGCTGCAGGTTATGAGTTAAATAATGTATGTAGGTCAGAGGAATTGTGTAACCATGGAAACATATCCTGATTTTCAATATTTTGAAACTATGCCTGTTTTGTCATTTAGCTTTGGGTCATTAGCAAGCTACAGTATGAATCTGTTGCTGTTCATTGTAATACCTTTTTTTGTAAATGTCTGATGAAGAATTTTGAAAACGTTTTTAGCAGATAGTCGCAATAGAAAGCATGCATACTTTGCATAGCTATCGTATAGATATGTTATATTGACCAGAGCCTGTATTCTTCAGTGGCAACCTGGGGGCCATTTGCTGCCAGTACCTTGCACTAAAATGGCACGCAGACTCAAGTAGCCCAAAATTTTCATAAGAAAACAAGCTGTTCCATGATGTCCTGGTTTCTAGAGTAAATTTGGTCTGAGACACTTGAGAACCACTGGACTAGACAAAGCTTACAGGTTTTTGTGAAGGTCAGAGGTCATCTGACATCACCAAAGGTCAAAATATGAAAACCTTATGGAAGACAATATACAGTGTTATGCTTCGGATCGCTTGCTATTGTTGTTGGTCAAAGTATGTCACTTTGTTTCACCTTTCTGATGAACAAAAATAACTTTTTCATAGTTTCTGGTTAGAAAAGAAATGAGACAAAACAGTAATTTTTCTTTATTATTTTTATTTTGACTATTAGAATTAAGAGTTGAAATAGATTAATTAGACCCATCCACGATTACACCCAATCTGTAACATGATACCAGGCAAATAAGAAGTCTCAAGCCTTCTAACCCTATACCTTTCCTGACTTCTTTAACCCTAACCTAACCTGGAGACATGATATCATGCATATATGCATGTCTTGAGACACAAACGTGATACCTTACAAAACAAAACATAAGGATTTGGTGCCAATTACATCATTGTAGGCACTGGTTGGCATAGAGCATGCATCAGAGGATACACGTGCATGTTAGGTTTTGCACGTGTAAATGCAAGTGGAATTACATATGTAGAGAGTAGACAAATTAGAATCTACTTTTCATTGTGAGACAGTGTAAGCACACCTATCAACTCCTTTGCCAACCAGCCGTGACATTTGTTTGAGACATGAATGAGTCTTTTAATGTATTTAAAACAGGAACCAGACCGTAAGTGAAAAGGAGCAAAGGACATTAAAAGGCATCTGCAACCACCTTGGTTCCTTAGCCATGGGGTTGGGGGCACTCTGGGGTAGTGCCAGTTTCATTTTACCCTCAAAGTGTCTTTGCCGCAATGATGTCAGTGATAAACATTATGATGGCTTTTTGCAAGTTTCCTTTCAAATATATGCTTTGCCTTCAAACCTGTGTACCTGGCTTCTGTCCTGCAGCCACATTAGATTTTGAAATATCACTTGGGATCGTACCATTCTGCTTTCTGCCCAAGCACCCCCCTCAATTTCAAAATGCTTCAAACCATATTTCAGTAATAGGTAGGTTGATACATGCATTTAGCCCATATCAAACTGAATCTCATTTTGCAGTTAGAGAAAACAAAATTCACTGTATTTCATAAAATCAGTTTCATTGGTTCACCCAGAGATGACTATAATTGTTAATTTATCTTTAGCCCCAACAGACTGGAGTTTTGAACTTTACCTACAGAGAATCATAAAGACAGAACTAGTATTTTTTTGGGGGTGGGGTGGGTAATTTGAGTGCATTTTTCAGGGGTGGTGTTTGGTCGTGCCAAATCTTTACAGTAGTAGTTTATAACCCGAGGTTGTATACCCCTCCTCCCCAAGGCATCAATTTATGTATAACTTTTTAACCACGGAATAACGGCTGGTCATAGTCTACTTCCTAAGTGTCCAAAAAAGCAGAATGGGTCCTTAAAGCCCAGTGATTCCTTGTCTACCCCGCGGACGTGTATTTCTCATGCACCTGTTTGGCTGCACATGTGTATGTATGTGAAAAAGAGACATATTCGACACCTTCTGTGGAGGTTAAGTGCTTCCCACCTTTTAACTCGGTGCCCCTTCGACCGAATTGCATTTGGCAACCCCCCCCCCCCCCTTGTCTGAAATGTTTGGACGAAACGAAAATAATGAAAGGACTTTTCAAAATAAAGGACACAAGTATGGTGTTTTAGGTGCATGCTTAGATTTTATGAAAGGGCTCGATTTGTGAATCCCCGAGAATGAAATGCTTTGAAGGGAGTCTGCCCTTGCAAAATAAATTTTGAAATTAAACATTGTGAGATGTGATTTTCTGACACCCGACAGTCAAGATAAGGACACAAGAAACATTTATGTATTTGTTATTTTACATAGTGTGAAAACTGCAATTTCTGAATAAACTATCAGTAAAGATCACGTAGGCCTATCTGTCAAATTGCCAAGGCGCAGGGGTTTCTTACGAGAATGTTGAAAGCTTGCTCTGCCAGGTGCAATTTCCTGTGAAATAATACACAAACTTTGTAGTGCACTTTAATGAAACATGTCCTGTTGATTTCATTTTAGCTGGATTTTATTGATAAGCCTACTGATTTGAGTGCTCAGTGAGAAATTCAAATGTTATGTTAGCGCCTGTTTAAATGGAGTATCGCATTCTTCAAACTCCCTGCGACACTTCTCGCGTTCACTGACCCCATAAGTGGTAAATCTCGCCATCGACAAAAATAGACGATCGCCATAAATTTTTAAGAGCAAGACGCTCTTTAATTATTTAATGCATAATTGCCCGACTTTGCATATATTTTGGTTGAAAATGACAATTTTTTTGCTCGAAGGGGAAAGCTGCAGCTCCCGCCTCGTATACGCCCATAATGATGCCCATGGGCGTCCGCAGAAAAAATCCAGGGAGGGGCAAAAATTTTTGCAAAAATTTTTAAGGGGGGAAGAAGCTCCTCGTAAGCATGGGTTGGCGCGGAGCGCAAGAAAATTTTGGCCCCCAAAGCCTCCCACATCGCTGGAAATGGCACTTCTAAAGCCTATCTACTGCATATAAATAGGGGTAACACTGAGTGAACTGTGAAGAAATGTTGATGTTAATTTTTCTTTGTTTTTTCTTTATTTTTTCTTCGTTTTTTTCAAATTTTTGATTTTCCAGGGGAGGGCAAGTGCCCCCCCCTTGCCCCTACCTGCGGACGCCCATGATGATGCCGCCCGTTTGGAACCATTGTTGTAGCTCCTGGCCCATTGGGCACAGTAGTCACAGGGACTACGAAAAATCTTCAAAACTACTAATCTAGGGCCCTACGAAAAATCCCATGTTGGTGCCACAAAGGGCCATAAAATTAACATTTATTTAGCTGTACATTTGTTAAACTTCTTACTCACTCGTCGCCAAGACTAGTATGGATCTAGTTAAAATGCCCTTCATACATAAGCTTGATCCCTCCTTACATCTGAGCTGTTGGGAGTAAGGGATGACATAGGCGGGATATGGGGTCATGACCCCTTTGGGAGACGTTTTATAATTTCTTAGGGAAACCTTGGTATGATACGGTAAATATGCTCCCCCGACGGCGACCAGTCGCCCTGGTAGCTATTCGTTTTGCTGTCAAAGACTGGAGATTCTTCAATAAAACCAAGTTTTTCAACTTTCCCTCAACTAAAACTCCAAGTTTTCCAATTTTCTTCCATAAAAACGCAAAATTTTAAGATTTTTAATGTGAAACCAAATGTTTTCATTTTTAAAATAGGCCTAAAACCTCGAAAGGCTGAACGCGCGTGGTGCGCCGAAAATTGTGGGCATTTCCGGGAATCCGTCGCTATTGTCGGAACTTACGGTTGTACCCATCCCCATCGGGGAGTCCCCCCCCCCCGGTTGGGCAAGACCTGGCTCCCCCTTGGCTTACTTCCAATTTGCCGTGGGTGGTCGACTGTGGTTACCGTAAGTGTCTACGTCACCGCATTTCCGCTAGCAAATGGGTGTTATTTACGTCGTATCGACTTTGACAAAGACTTCTCCCCCCATACATTATTCGGACCAAAATCTGACAGTCCCAATGCCTCACCTGAGTTCATAATCGGGACTTCAGCAAAAGGACTGCAACATTTTCTTTCGTAAAACCCGACGTCGCCCTTACTCAAAATCCATATATGGCCCAGATATGGGATTTCATATCTGGGCCAGATATGGAATTCATATCTGGCTTGTACAAGAATTGGGCAGATATAGTTTGATATAATATAAAGGCCATATATGGCCATATATGGCCCAGGTAAAGTTTCACTTTTATATGGCCCAGATATGCCCCATATATGGCTACTCCATTTCTGGCCCGTATATGGAAAATCCATATATGCCACATATAAAAAGATTTATATCTGGCCCATATCTGTGCCATATATGACCCATACAAAACTTTATATGGCTCACTCTTTATATGGCCCATATCTGGAAATTTATATCTGGCCCATATCTGCACCAGATATGGAATTTATATCAGATCGGATAAAAAGTTAGGCAGATATAACACAGATCTAAACTAGAACCAGATCTAAACCATATATGGCCAGATAAAGTTCTATCTGGATCAAGCCTTTATATGGCACAGATCTGCTCTAGTTATGAATCATAGTTAGGACTTATAGTCCACACTCCTCATGGAGACTTTGAACACCTTTTTCAAAAGTCCCCTCGACACTCTGGCGAAGAGCCAAGGGGCGAAACCAAACAATATTCCCGAAGGAGTTCTGCTCCCTTATGGAGCTACGTCCCAAATGGACAATACGTCCTCTAGAGGACAAACATGTGTGGTCCTGCTCTAAACTGGCTGAATAGAACAGGCGCCGCACGTAACTGACATTTTGAGGCAAGTCCAAAACATCTAATATATACTTTGAACACCAGAAAACAATGTTTAAGTGCTCCATGAATTAGAATTTAATGTAAGTATTAGGTTGAATTGACTTAAGTACATAAATTCAACTTATTTCATAACAGTGAACAGAAAAATGCCTTGAAATTTCCTATTTTATGTAATCACAGTGATATGGGCTTCTTATTTTAAACTTAATTACGTATTTGACTCTAAATTTTGTTTACTGCGTGGTGCATATTTTACTTTCAACTTCCTAAATCATGAAAAATGTAGGTTTAGATACAAGCTCCGCCCAAATATGCAAATTATTTGCCTAAGTTCACTTAGTACACTGCGGTATTAACAGAAGTGTAGCCACTAAATAACTGCAATGTCTGGGAAGGTGATGCTGTATCCAAAACATGTCTTAGTTTGTAACAAGCATAATCCAAGAATCAAATCAAATAAATAATAAAACAAGCTAACAAAATGCTCATTTGCATATCTAGCATATCAAGTTATATCTGGCTTGATATGGCCGTATAAAACTTTATTTGCATATCTGGAATTGCATTGTATTAAGTTATATCTGGCTTGATATGGCCATATCAAACTTTATATACATATCTGGATCACGATTATATCAAGTTATATCTGGCTTTATATGGCCATATCAAACTTTATATACATATCTGGATCATGATTATATCAAGTTATATCTGGCTTTATATGGCCATATCAAACTTAATATACATATCTGGATCACAGTTTTATCAAGTTATATCTGGCTTTATATGACCATATCAAACTTTATATACATATCAGGATCACGATTATATCAAGTTATATCTGGCTTTATATGGCCATATCAAACTTAATATGCATGTCTGGGTTATGTTTTAATCAAGTTATATCTGGCTTTATATGGCCATGTCAAACTTTATATACATATCTGGATCACCATTTTATCAAGTTATTTCTGGCTTTATATGGCCATATTAAACTTTATATACATATCTGGATCACGGTTATATCAAGTTATATCTGGCTTTATATGGCCATATCAAACTTAATATGCATATCTGGGTTATGTTTTAATCACGTTATATCTGGCTTTCTATGGCCATATCAAACTTTATATACATATCTGGATCACCATTTTATCAAGTTATATCTGGCTTTATATGGCCATATCAAACTTTATATACATATCTGGATCACAGTTTTATCAAGTTATATCTGGCTTTATATGGCCATATCAAACTTTATATACATATCTGGATCACGATTATATCAAGTTATATCTGGCTTTGTATGGCCATATCAAACTTTATATGCATATCTGGGTTGTGATTTAATCAAGTTATATCTGGCTTTATATGGCCATATAAAGTCTTTAATCAACCAGATATTTCCAGATATAAAGCCAGATATGGATTTTGAGTAAGGGCGGTTTAACAGCTATGTTTGTCGGGTTGCACTCCCACACAGTTTGATGGATCAGCCTGGAAACATTGCTACTCCCTGATTTTAATTAAGTCATCCGCACATGAATGATATTTTTAAAGGAGTTGTACATGTTATCTGCCCAGGTACAAACGTGTCAAGCAAAGCGTGGTAAATGAGCCGTTTCTGTCCGGACAAGGCTGTATACCCAGCGCTGTTGTGAACATTACCAGCGCCCTAGGAAAAGCTACTAGTGCCGCCGCATTGCCAACCCGAAAATAATCAACCGTACCATAAAAATCTGGCATCCCAATTAGGTGCCCTTACCCTCCAAGTTCCCCTCCCTTCAACCAGAGAGTTGCTGCTTCAACGCCGTATGCCATATCTTCTGTATCCGTGGTGATGTTTTGTCGTGATGTAAACTGCAATGCTGAGAGCTGACGCACGGGAAAAGTACACATGAAACCGCCCGCAAGCAAACCATCAATCCCGTAGCCAAGGTACAGATGGCGCCCTCCTTGAAAAAGTTTCTCCCCCCAGAAAATAAAAAATTACCGTTGCCATAATGCAGTGTAGTATTTCTCGCCCCCTAAACATATCACCCGGAAGCCATTTCGCCACTCCTCCCTCAGTACATGTCTGGCTACTGGCCTGCAAACTGTTTTTTCGATTTTGTCGAGTGCATCGATTTGCTGAAACAGGGAGTTGTTATTCGGATAACAACTCCCTGGTTGAAATACGCAGACATTCCAGCAAGGAAGTGGCTGTTTTCAATTTCCTTTTGTAATTGACAGGGGAAGTGCGATTAAGCGGTAACATGCTTTAAAAAGCCGCTCATGTGTCGTTATTGACTTATATCTGGTAATAGTGTAATCAGATTTGTAAGCTTGATTCAACATTTACTTCCATTTTGATGTGAAGTAAAATGTGACGGTTTGAAGTCAAACGGTAACGGTCCCTCCCCCCTCCAAGCATTCGTACTGACCTTAGTTAAAATGGCGCACCATTCATTTTCACGTGCCCTGGATATAACCCTGGAGGTCAACGAAAGCAGGAAAAAGTCATTTAAATTGGAATCAAATAACCTGAGACTTTTCTGACCTGATAGCCATTAATTAATGTACTTGAGACAGCTTGGCCACAGATTGCTGACGTAGTAGGTTGTACGGTATATTCCTTGATCAGTCCAGGGCAGAACTGCCGACAGCCGACCCGGTACAAAATTTCAATGCGGGTCCCCTCTCACCAAAGTAAGTGTGGTGGTCACGAGGAAATAATTCGATATGATATAATATACTTTTCTGACCAATTTTCCCGGGCCCCCAAATTGCCCCGGGCACCGGTACAATTGTTCCCCCTGTCCCCCCTGGCGGCGGTCCTGGTCCAGGGAACTGGAATAAAACTGCCTTATTTGTCATACCACAATTAACCTTAATAATGGGGCTGAGCAAACCGAGTACTCTCCGCGGGTAGGCCAAAAGTTGCGATGCTTATATTCCTTACACCAAATTTACAGACAATACTTGTCAAGGGGGGCTAGAATCGTTCATAATATAGCCACGGGAAACTACCAAGTACACGTAGCCCTACTTTCATACACTTTCTATTAAAAGTGGATTGCGCGATAAATTGTCTTTTTTCTTGGCTGTTCTTAATGCCTGACTGTAACTTTCTGATATAGACTTTGGTAAGTGAACCTTCCTAATTCTTACAAAATATTGTGAAAGAAAGTGCACACATTAAAGGTCATCTAAGCATCTTGCTCTTAAAAGATTGACCACAGAAGCAAATGATGTGAAAATCACACGAATGGCATGAACAATTGCCCCGCAAAATACCAAGTAAACAAGTTTACATTTTCTGCAATAAGCTAAGATGATGGAAGATGGACGAATGATTTACGTATTTCAACCTCTGCGGTGCATATTTTTTAAGTTCTGATATTCCTCCTAGGCTCTTGCTCTGTGGAGCATGGACGATCATGGCCACAAACATGGGCGCCAACAGGTGGAGGACGGAAGGGCGTGTCCTCCACTTTTGAAAGTGGAGGAGATTGTAACCTCACTTTTTTCTCATAATCCCAAGGATAATAGTAGGCAATGTTTGATTCTATAGCTTGCAGTATCTGAAATAGCTGGTCGAGGTCATGTCCCCCCACTTTTGAGAAGCTGTTGACGCGCTTGACTATAGATCATAACGTCACACAGGCTGATCAGTAGCCAACAGCTCAGGTTTGGGTGAATATTTTGTGAGTTCATCAAAAGGGTCTGTAGTTGAAACTGTAATAACGTGGAAAAGAATTTGGATATAGGCCCACATCGATTTTCCGGAAGGGAGGGGGATTTCCCCGATTGTACACTTTCCTACCGAGGAAGTAGTTAAATATTATTACATTTTACCGGTCTGTCTTGTCTTTTTCTTCGAAAGAACTCTGCATGGGTGAGGACCAACATAGGCTAAGGTGTAAACAAAGGTGACGATCATGAGGAGTAGAGGGGACATGTTCCTCCCCCTCCCCATAATTTGGTTGGGGGATGGATACCCGTCCCCCCCCCCCCACAATATTTGGTCACGACCATAACATTTGCTAATACTTGTGAGCATGAAACAATTCCCTCCAAAAATTTGGTTAAAGGGGACGAAATACCTTTCATATTTTGGCCAGAACTGTAATATGTGGTGAATTTGTGTGAATATTAGAAGCCAAAATACATGGAAATCTGATTATTGGGACAAAACCTACATTTTCTAGTGCCCTGAATTGAATACAAGGATGACGTTATCATTTATTTGGACCTGATCCCAAAGCCCTTATTGGGCCGCCATCTTGGATTTCTAAAACGGCCGCCACGGGAATGACGTGTTGTCCTAGATTTACAAGGGCTCTGAAAAAACAGTGACATGATTAGTAAGATAGTTTTACCCCGGCGCGATTTTTAGGAGGCCATCTTATTTGGCTTGTGAATAACACCCAACTTGATCCTGAGGGCTAAACCTTCTTAGGCCACAGGCAAGAGACACTTTACGGGCACCCCATAACCCTTCAACCCAAATCTTTTAGAAACCGTATGTCTTTCTGAACACGAAATCAAGTGGTAACAGTAAATATTTTGGGTCTCATTCAAAATGGCTGCCAAAAGAAAACGGAGGGAAAATTATGAACACGTTTTATTAAATAACAGTAAAGAAAATAATCTTTAAATGTATATTTTTGACACAACTACTCTTAATATTGTCCATATTTAAAACTTAATATTCACTGATTTTCAGAACTTTTCTGTTGGAATTTAGTCCAATCATGGTGGCGGAAAGAAACAAAGTGGCCGCTGACATATTAATTACAATATATTATAATAACAAGGAAAATAATCAAAAAGAAGAGATTTGACACATTTGCTTTTAAAATATGTTCTTATTCTGTAATAAATATTCAAAACTTATTTTTCTGGACATTTCTGTCAAGATACAGGTCAACCAAGATGGCTGAAAAACAAATGTCCATCTTTTTAATAATTATGATAAAATGAAATTTTTTTCCTGTCAGGATGCAGGTCAATAGAGATAGATGCAAAAAACAAAACATATAGGAAAACAACAATTAATCAAAAGGTTATTTTCCTTATATTGGCAGCCATTTTTTCAGCTATCTTAGTTGACCTTCATTCCAACAGAGTAGCTCATAAAAACACAGGGTATATTTGTCATAAAATATGGACAAGTATTAAGAGCAATATTTTTGATGATTATTTCCTCATTATTATAGTGTATCATAATCACTATATTGGCAACCATTTTGTTTTTCCCGCCACCTTGATTGACCTGGATCCTGACAAATATGTTCAAAAGGTAGGTTTTGAATGTTATCATTGAACATGGACAGACATTAAGAGCAACTGTGTCAAAAATATTGTAATGATTAGTTTGATTATAATATACTGTAAATATGCATTGGCGATCATTTTGTTTCTTCTGCCATCTTGATTGACCTGAATTTCAACAGAAAGTTCTAAAAATGTAGAAGTTCTAAAAATGTAGATCTGCTCCCACGATCCAATTCCATGTTACTTTAAGGCTGAAAATGGAACTAAATACAGCGTTTTCTCGACTGTCATTTTGAAAATCCAAGTTGGCCGCCCAAAAATGGCTTTGAGGACAGATCTAACCTCTTGATCAGGATACCACTGTATGTAGGCCTAGGGTCCTTGCAAACGTAGTTTTAGCATTCAAAATTGAAGTTCGTGGTTACTCAGAGGCCGCGAGTATGGCCAAAATCTGCTGAACGGCGGCAATTTTGAAAAAAAAAAAACTTCAAAATATTTGCGCAAATGGCAACATTTTATAGCATATTATCCTAGTCTTTATTTTTTCTTTTAGTTAATTGTTTTTACTGTCCTTCTTGTCTTTAATTCTTTGTTCTTTATGCTTTCTTTGTGTTTCTGACTCAGCTACGTCAGTTACCTTTATTTTGTAGTAATAGGGAGTAAAACTCTCGACAATCCCCTAGGGGTTTTTAGTTTTTCTTTCATCTACTTCATTATTAGGCTATACAGATAATTATAATATTGTGTATCCGTACTTTCTAATGATGTAGAAAAACAAATAAACGAAACGAAAACATTGATTTTTTGACTCAATTTGACATTACGTAACCAAAAAAATACAGTTTGTCAAATCCCCTAACAAAATTTCAAAAGAAACTGGACTAAAACAGTTATATACTGCAACTCTCGTGACTGATTGGCAGCAAATCCACAAAAAGACCCCAAGGCAAACCTAAATTAATTTTGTTTTCTAGCCCCTTGTCCCCATATTTCCATATCCATGATCTGCATTTGGGTGACTTTGAAAGTCCTTTTTTAGCCCTCAGTAAGACCGTTGCTGATGCCTAACAACGTTATTGGGATAACGTAAGGAATTGGTGTTGCAAACGTTTAAGGCCCATAAGCACACCTCGTTCTTCACAGAAGGGACCAAATTTAAGGCTGGTCTTATTCCAAAACAGGTAAAAACTACTCTTTTCATGCACATTACGTCAAGTTTGAAAAGCATTCGAATTGTCCACGACTTTTTAATACGGGGCTCTGGGTTTTCACCCTAACCGTGTATGGCCTCGTGGAACACACCTTGGGAGTATAATATTTCGGATCCCGCAGCCCAGCAAATTTTGTATCACATACATATTGTTCTTCCAAAGACTTATTTTCTGCGCTTTTTGGCGCCCATGTGCAGCTTTATCTTATCCTGTAAGGAGCCTTTCGTTTTTCTCGATCTTGTATTCTACTTGCTAATCACCCCAATCAATCGTTTGTTAGATTTAAAATTGCATTGTAAAAGTTTCGTTGCTATTGAGTTCTAAACCCACAGCTAATATTATTATATTTACGACTCAGGAAAGGGACGATTTATGCTCCTTCGGCGCCGCTGAGCACATCCAACTTTGTTCTCGTAGGGAGCTGTCCTCATATCCGTGGTTCTAGTAATACTCTACCAGCATCTTATATATAGGCCTACATTTGAGTTTACGTATACGTCTACTAATACATGTATATTTATATACATATACGGATAAAAACACATAGACTATACATGTGCATCATTCTGAAGTTTCCGACCCCCACCCCAACAAAATGTCCAACATAAACCGCCGCCCTTTGGTATAAATTCAAACTGAATAGTACCTGAAATTTTGAGAATCTTTACTGGTTCCAAATTTCGCTTTCAGTAAATTTTCATGCAAATTTGAATATGAGTCCGAGTCAAATAACTTCTGAAGTTTTGGTACAGCAAGTTCTTCGAATTCAACTACTACACTTATCGCGTCTTTTAAGCGACTGGTTTGAAGGTTTTTCCTTTTGCCTTTCCTTGAAAGCATGTGTTACCATTATTCTGGGAAAATGTTCCACTCCCTTTAACATTGTATGGCCTATAGCTTAGATATACCTAACTTGCTGCCTATTGAGATAACTAACAATCAGAAAAACAAAAGGCTTGCTCGCATTCCTACAGAAACCCTTTTTTCGCAAAAAAAGGCAAGAGCGTCAACAGTTTCTCAACAGTGTGTGTGTATGTGGGTGTGTGTGTGTGTGTGTGTGTGTGTGGAGGGGGCATGACCTCGACCAGTACTACTTCAAGGGCGAATCCCTGAGGTTAACTTAAGGCCCCTGTTAAAATTTGAAGACCAGATGGTCTGTGGTGTAATCTGAGGTATTTTCCCACGATTTTGCTCCATTAAATAGCTTTTTCCACCATTTTCGAGTTTGGTGTCACTAAATGAGCTATATTGAAAGTTATCATAGAATCAGAGATCATGCCCTCTATTTTCTTTAGAGTTCTGGAAAAAGAAGAGGGGACAAGCCCCACCACTTTCAAAAGTGAGGGGACATATCCCCCTTCTTCCACCTGTTAACCCCATACCAAGAAGCATGGTCTTTATCTCACCCAACTTTTAAAAGATCAATTGCACGTAACTTAAAGCTCCATTGAGACAGCCAAATTTGATTTCAAACTCGTAAACAATCTCCCCTGGAGTAAAAACAGTCAATGTAGTCTTCATTATGGGTCCTCCACTCTATGCGTTGGAGAGACTGAACATGGATAGCAGCCTGGAAAGAAAATAGTGGTTTATTTTTACTCCAGATTCAATTTGTTCACATGTATGACGTCACATTTAACAGCGTCAATCGAGAACGTGAAAATGACATCACAAGTAGTTTATCTCCACATTGGACGACAAAACGCACGTAACAGTGCTATAAACACCGCCGGACACAAGTAGTTCACTTGAGACGGGCACTGCTTTCAAATTAGGATGTCGCAATACCATCCAACGCGGTGGTATGTGCAAATGAAATATAACGTAACTTCTGTGACCTACATACATTTAACCACTTATGTCATACGATATACAATCTCTTAGCAAGGTAGGTGCCTTACAGCAAAAAGTGGAATGATACTCATACTCATGCAACAACTTGAAGTTTTGAATGACGTAAATTACGTCGATTAGGATGATGATTCCGGTAACAATCGCAAACCATGCAAGAAATATATCAGTAGGTATTAAGAGAGTCGTTTTAACTACTTTTCCTGGATTAAAATTCCTTAAATAAAACTTTGTCCATCTTTAAAAGTTTTCGGCCCTGCGTTGACGATCGAGCAGAATTTGAAGTCGATAAAATGCTGCCAGAATGTGCGCTTCTTACAGAGTTGTTGTGATAAAATGGCTCCATGTCTGAAAATGCAGCTGAGCTAACGTTTGTACCAGCATCAGTTTCCGAACACCAGCTGTCTGTGTCTCGCGACAAGACGTCCTCGTAAGCAACAGACTCGTCCGCAGAAGATGGGGGAATGGCATAGCTTTGTTCTCGAACAGATATGTCCACGGAACTGAGACCTTCATACTTCGAAGAGGAAATGCTTTCTGGTCGAAGAGGAACGTAACAGTCTGAGTTCGGATTGTCAGACGACGACGTATTGACGACAGTTTCATCCGTGACATTCCCTTCGGTAGAGGAGATAGAAGCCACGTTACTGCGCAGAAAAGATAAATCATCCAAAATGTTATTGACAGTAAGGCATCGTGTGTCGAACGTCCATGCACGCGAGAGGGGCCTCGCACTAATTGTGGGACGTTTGAGAGAAAAATTTGGACCGATGGTTTGTGATCTGAATGACGGTAAGGATTCAGGTTTGGTTGCTGTACTTAAGGTTCTCCGTTGCTTTTTTGTTTTAGAAAACAAGTTTAAAGACCGTGAATTGAAATTACTGTTATACCCTTGGACCATGACAAAAACAACCGCTGCCCCTATTACGACACCGACTACGATCGCTAAAGACGATGCCGCTGCTATCGTTAGGTATGGAGAAACGGATCCATCATGGTGATCTTGTGTTTCCTCTAAGAACTGGGTATAATCTATTTCTTCAAATGAATCGTCCGTTCCTGCCCTATCCGTTCCTGGCGAATGTTGCATAATTGTGCTCAGCTGAGTGCAATTGGTGACGGATTCTCCTGCCAAAGTTACTTTGCAGCAAATGTAGGAGTTTCTTTCGGTTTCCTTGACAATCACGTTAACAGCATCGGATGCTCTCTTTGTGGTTGATATTCCTACTTTCATTCCGTTCAAAAACCAATCATATCGGACAGAATCTTTAGAATTCCCTTGTATCCCACAAGTCACCCTAACTTTACCATCTTTTTCGAAGATGGGGGACGATTGGGCTACTTTAATCCAGAAGGTTGACGTCTTTGGTGTAACCGTGCACTCTCTGATACTATGCAATGCTTCATTCTCTTCCCTACAGACGTATGTTGCATTAAAGTCTTTGGTGTTGAATACTCTATGAACTGAAACCGAGTCATGTCCTACTTCCGAGATGGGATCTCCATTGAGGTACCATCTTAATCTGGAAGATGGAATGCCACCCCTAGAGGTACATTTTACTGTGAAAGGATGCCCAACTGAAAGCTGACTCACACCCGATAATATTTTGCATTTCGGATACCCGCTTTTTGGTGGTACCATGACAACAAGGTTGACAGAAGACAGAACGGAGACTGCAAGATCTGGGAGCCGTAGGATGTAGCACTGATATATACCACTGTCGTTCACAGATACGTCATTGATAATTAACATAAAACGTCCCTGATGTTTGTGGTCATTGACGACGGTAACACGATGTTCCAATTGTCTAGGAAGTTGTTCAGTAGAGTTTTCATTAAAATTCACCGGAACGGTGTCTAGCTTTCTCCACAAGGCCATGTGTGCATTCATGTTCTCCGTACCACTATAGTCGATGCGACAAGAAAGTGTGACACGTTCCCCCTCCAATGTGGACATTGTTTGCACTTCTCCACCGTCTGACGTCAGAGTAGATGCCGTGGCTCTTGACAGGATGAGGGAACCCACACAGGTCAGAAACCAAGCAAGGATCACCATGTTTGAACATGAGTGCATATGGGTAAACTACTACACTAACAGCCAACACACCCACTGATTAAATAACTTTATCATCCATGTTTTTTAGTTGAGGTGGGTAATTCACTGAACGTCATCCGAAATACAATATTTGCTTCAGCTTCTTGCACAATTAAGGAAAATCCATCGAAAGTAATGATGTACTTTGAGCCACATCTATAAGGAAAAACTATAAATTACATCCAACAAATACAGATAGCAAGTGTCTACTCTCAAATTTCCTTTTGTAACGAAGCCTCGACGATTTCATGTAACAAGATAGATGTATGTTATGATAGAGCTTTTATACTGAGGCACTCCGTGATTTGTTTTCAGACAAGAAGAAAGGCGAAAATACCAACTGTTGGTCGTTACCTGCTTTTGAAAACTGTTGATTTAGTGTTTTGCTTCTCCTTGATAATCGGGTTATGCTATATACACAAAGACGAATCGAAAATATTAGATTATATCCAAGTCAAGCTTCCTAGTGTACACTTGAGTGATAATTCATTCAATGCCACGTCCACTGAGTCAAATGTCTGGTGTAGCCTACTCCGCAGAAAGGATGTTGCTGTGATAAAACATGACATGAAATAGTCACTCGTCAATGCTTAGACTACGATTAAGAAAACATTTTAAAGTTGTTTGGAAGCAATTGCATTAACTAGTCCTGATGATGACTATACATGTGTGATTAGACGATATCCTGTGCGTAGACGGGGGACAACACAGCAAGATTACTCAATTCCCTGCCGACATTCCTTGACAAGTAATTAATTCGCTTACTTCCTCTGTTAGAGTCACATTCTTGCTTAAACCGCAAATACCCCCTCTCTTAAAGACAAAACATAACCAAAACACGCCTTTCAGCACAATGTAGGGTCGCTGTAGGCCGACAGACTGGCCCGAAGCTAATGGAAAATTTACAGACAATCACCTCCCTCCACTTCCGATCATGACTTCAATTATCAGCTAACGCCGCAGCCAAAAGAACCCCGTGGTCAGCAGTGCTGTAGTAGAGTCCGCACCTTCCGAGTCCGAGTCCGACACCGAGTCACTGGTATTTGAGTCCAAGACCGAGTCCGAGTCCTTGCCTTCTGAGTCCGAGCCCTTAAATCGCGACTCGAGTCCGAGACCGGTCTCGAATACTACAGCACTGGTAGTCAGATGATGGGTCTTCACAAGTGCACCCATAAGCATGAGGCAAACCGTTAGCTGTGGACCAGAATGAGCTATTCAGTTTGAATAATATAAGTATTTCAGGGAGTCCACTGGGCCGGGGAGGGGTATTTCAGTGGCGTGTATCCAGGACTCTTTCATTTCAAACTTCAATAACCAAGTAGTTGGAGTTCCACCGTCATCACTTGGCACGCGGCATAAAAAGCGATTTTAATGTAAATGCCTCCGAAATGACATTTCCCACGCCTTTCAAGCTGTTATCCCAATAGACATGAAATTCTCAGTGTTTACTTTGATACCATGAGCGGGCTGACAAAAGAATCATCCTCTCTCTACAATATTGACTGGCGTATTCCTCCTGCGTCTATCACTGTTCATTTTCCAAACTTCCAAAGTGGTTTCATTCGACGCCTCGATAAATGAAGCGCGTTTGCAGAGAGTGGTTTAAAGAAAGGAGGTGTGTTCCTCTGTTTCTAAGAACAATTTTAGATATCGAAGATTGTAAAAATAGGATACTTTTACCACTGATATTCTCTTTCCTTGCCACATAAACGACGTAGGAACATGTAACTGTTAAAGGCTACTGCAATGATTAACGTTTGGACTATTGTTACTTTACTACTGTTTGAGCCATAATGTGTTTTTATTTTCAAAACAATTTTAAAGGCCACAGCCATTTCGATTGTCCGACTGCTGTTCATAATACATACCGGTACGCATGGTAGCCTAAAGTGTTAATTTGTACTTAACACACAGCAACTGCCTAATTACCTGAAACTTATATGTTTCAAGACCTCTTCAAAAATGCTTTAGTTGAGACAACCAGTGGCAACTCCCTGGGTCAAAATTCAACATAAGGCGACCTATGCATCGACTGCAACCTGAGAGTTGCCAACTTGCCACTGCCACTTGCCATTCGCTGCTGCAACGTATCAAGTTAAAAATCGCCACGAACTTCACGAAGGAACTAAAAAAAAATGAACGAATAAAATCAACTTACGGGCGAACGCACAGACAGGATGACGAATCACGAACGGACAAACAAAAGAATATAGGTTGACCAAACGGATAAGCAAATTAACCAAAGAGAGTGCGCGAGGGACCGGTAGAGATTCTTTTTTTTTTTGCAAAAGTCTCTTCGGTTGGATGCCGGATGGCGAAAACCAAACGTTATCTTAATCCCTGGAAGTGACATCTGCTCTCCAATGGAGCTACTGAAAGCAAGGTAACGTGGCTAGTCTCTCGACCTTCAAACCTCCCTATCATGGGTATCACGATTAGTAGCCCCTTTCTGTACTGGATGGAAAGAACACACATATGATCTTATAGTCAAATGACAGCGAAGCTGCGTACAATAAGGGAGTTTTTATTTGGAAGGAGATACCTCGCTTTGAAGTGAAGTTTGCACCGCCAAGGTCACACGGTAATCGGTCCGTTGTAACTTTCCTGGCATTTCTATAAGACTTTGGCCTACACTGGATTACGTAGTTCATACAATATAGACTTTTCGTCTGCTACATCTACTGTAAGACGGGTTTTTTCGCTCCTGCCAGAGCATTTCCAGTCGCTAGGAAATGAAAAAATATTGCATGTTTGGACGCTCTATGACGTGGATGGGAGTGTACCAATAAGGTTTAATGTAAAATGTGAACATGATTCTATACCTGGTATTTCAGGAAACTTCCGGAAACTTTCGAGATTGTTGTGACAAAAAATAGACTTCTACCTCTGCAGCTCACTTGCATGAGGTTCGTTCAATAGGAAGGGGTAAACCTCACTGGTTTATTTCAAGTAAACAGTCGTTTCTAGTTTTGTAGCGCCTGCCCCTAAATTAGTTGCGGTTTCAACCTACATAACAAAGCATTGTTCTGAGAAGGTCAATTGCGATAGGCTACTACACGTGAATGATGTTCCTAGCGTATTGATATCAAATTGAGCTAAAGAATAAAAACAAAAAATCCCCTTTGGCTGAATGCATAGCTTATCATTGATAATCTCCTCAGGATTTAGCGGGACTTAGGGCATTAGCATAAATTAAAACTTTCCGTTCAACATTCTTCCAAATAATAACTCCCTGGTCTGAGTAACTCGTAGAAACATTCATGCAGAAATTCGTTGCCGTGTCGGTACAGCTTAATTCCCCCTAAACCTACTACAAACACAATCATTAGGAGTGGAAATTATATTTATTAGTGCAACTAATTCCCACATCTCACTAGAGATTTATAATATGACTTTGGAAAGCTTATTTAACACGCTCCGTGTTAGAGTTCAGTTCGTCAAGTCCAAACTAATGGTCATGATCCGATGTGTACATGTCAAGTAAGTTTCCTTCCTAATAATTTCAGTTCAATGTTTTTCCATTGTACTTATTAGTATACGATAATAGAACCGCCCGGGGTCTCCAGACTCCTGTAGGTGACGGACTATTGTTCTAATTGGAATTAAGGAAGGAGGAAGTTATGAGCAAGCGGATGGGAGAACTGTTGTGCCCATGGCTTCAGTCATGTATACAGCGGCGTCAATCCGTATTCAAATGTGTGGGGGGGGGGGGGCGGGGGACATACATGACTTAGCACAAACCAATCCATTTGCTTTTGGAAAGGGGGCGTCTTCCTATAGGCCCTTTCCTCCCCCCCCCTTGTGATGACGGACGTTGTCCATAGCCGTAGGAGCCTAAGTTGATTTGGGGGGCTGGAACGACTTGCTCGAAAAATATAACCCCAAATTTCCGCGCACTCCACGTACGTTCGACATATTAATCTACATATCATAAGGGCATTCATCGTTTATCAAACCGCACCCCAATAACATACAATAATTTGCCTTGTTTCTACCTTCTTTATTGGTTTTAATTTTGGCGGAAGTCGTTGATCGCCGGAATGGGGGAGGGGTGTAAGAGGGGGTTTCCCCCTCCCCTTTAAAAATTTTTGAAAAATTAGGTGTCCTTACATGCAATCTGGTGCCACATATGCTACCTTTGTTGAGTAAAATTTATGTTAAAACATTTACGTATATTAGGTACTTAAAAAAATCGGCATTACCCCCTCCTCTTTGAAAATTTTTGAAAAATTAGGTGTCTCTACATGCAATCTGGTGCCACATATGATACCTTTGAAGTAAAATTTGTGTTAAAGAATTAACGTATTTTAGGTAGAACAAAATCAGCATCAGTGAGGGTGGGGCATGGCGATATGGCCCTTCAAATACACCCGGCCACTGATAATCATAATATAAGTTTAACCATTAAAAAACACACTGATGAACTAATACGGTATATATAGGTGCTGGTGCAATTCAAATCAGAACTTTATATAAATTACCAAGGAAGTTTTTAAATTATTAATACCCTTTAGCTACATCATTGCATTATTTTTCTTTCGGTTGGTACCCGAAAAATTCTCAGCATTTTGCCCGAATTTTCACAAAAATTTTTGGTTGGAGGGCTGCAGCCCCCAGCCCCCCGCCTCCTACGCCTATGACGTTGTCCTATTCTAATAAGAATTATCATTTCAAAGTTAACATGACCATCATAGATGATCTGCCAGGTGAAATACACGAAGTCCACGGAATTACTTCAAGATGTTATTCTCATCATGTCCCAAAATAGCTGAAACAATGCTTCGCAGCGTGGATCATTGTCGGAGATCATGGACCCGACCAGGCCCGTTGCTAGGGTGATATATTTGGGGGTGTGAAGGTCCCAAATTCCGACCGGCTGGATGTTTTTCCCAACTGAATGGAGGCGTTTAAATTGCACTTTGTTATGCGCTCTGCGTTTTGTATAGCAGAAGGGATCCTTCCTTTGTCACTATATAAATGTGTCGTCCTGGGGGAGGGGTCTAAGGGGCGTCCTCCTCCCCTTTGAGAAATTTTTGTTAATTAAAGGCTGCTTGGGTGCAAAACGGTGCTATCTTTGGGATATTTTTGGAGCTGATCGTACATGGCTGGAAAATGTCCATAATTTAGTGAATTCTACTTTTTCCGACTGGCTGAATGTTTTTACTAACTGAAGTGGCGGCGCGTAAATTGCACCTTTTTTATTAACCCTGCGTTTGTATACATCAGTGGGGATCCTTCCTTTGTCACTATATAAAGGTGTCATTTTGGGGGAGGGGTCTAAGGGGAGGGGCGTAGCCCTCCCTTTTGAGAAATTTTTGTTAATTTAAGGTTGCTCAGATGCAAAATGGTGCTACCTTTGGGATATTTCTAGAGCTGATCGTAATATAGCGAAGGTTGAAGGATTAGCAAGGGCGTTTTCAGAATGCTTTGTACAGTAGTCGTCAGTGTATTAACAATCACCATCTCTACCGAAAATGGCTTCGGCGCAGCGCTCGGTAAAAATTTTTGAAAAGTGCTTAACGGCAACAACGTACTTTCAAGCTTCCACATCATGCTACAAATTAGATTGAATGCAGTGGCGTACCCAGGATTTCTCTCTAGGGGGGATGCAGTATTTTGTGTGACCGCTGGCCTAAGGAGGGGTCTAGGGGGAGGGGATTCCCCCTCCCTTTTGAAATTTTTTGAAGAATTAGGTGTCATTACATGCAATCTGGTGCCACATATGTTACTTTTTGAAGTAAAATTTGTGTTAAAAAATTAACGTATTTTTAGGAACTAAAAAAAATAGGCATCAGTGAGAGCTGCATGGCCCAATGGGGTGCCCCCTCCCCTCTGAAAAATTTTGAAAAATTTGGTGTCCTTACATGCATCCTGGTGCCACATATGCTACCTTTTGAAGTAAATTTGTGTTAAAAAATTTACGTATTTTTAGGAACTAAAAAAATCGGAATCAGTGAGGGGACATGGCCCAATGGGGTGTCCCCCTCCCCTCTGAAAAATTTTGAAAAAATCGGTGTCCTTACATGCAATCTGGTGCCAAATATGTTACCTTTTGGAGTAAATTTGTGTTAAAAAAACTTACGTATTTTTTGGAACTTAAAAAAAATCGGAATCAGTGAGGGTGGGCATGGCCGAATGGCCCTCCCCTCTGCGTACGCCACTGATTGAATGATCCCATACTGATGCGAGGCCCCCTACAGATGTTTGGAGATGTATGTCTGTTTTCGGAAAGTGTTGTGATCAGAATAGTTCCATGTATAATTACCTTTTTAATGGTCATGAGGAGTGCAAACAGTGACGCATGCGCGCGAATCGCGCCGAAATTTTGTCATTAAATAAGGTTTCCCTGACGAAATTTACATTCAGAATCTGCATCGAGACACTTAACCATTGTCCAGCCAACCTACATGCCGCTCAAATAGCCAGTCAAATAGAGCCACGACACTACTCTTTTACGCAAATGTGGGGGTACATTTGATATTGTGTCCCCCACCCATCGAAATGTGGGGGGGTTGTCCCCCCGTCCCCCCAGGATTGACGCCCATGCATGTATAAGCAAGATATTATTCAGGGCAGGGGCGGCGATCTGTTGAAAATATTGGGGGAGGGGGGACTCTCACTTGGGTGAACACTTTGGGCCTCCGGCCAGGGGTACAGGGCAGGGCAGGGCAGGGCAGGGCAGTGACGTAGCCAGGATTTCTCTCACAGTGGGTCATGCAGTATGTTGTGTGATCCCCTTCTGGGGGATGGGTCTATTTGGGGATGGGAAAATTTT